>CM034151.1:546734071-547473067 GCA_019776745.2 Taxus chinensis | reverse complement strand
ACAAATCACGGCAAAAGCCTGGTGGAACGGGAGGGGTGTATGATCACATGGTCCGGAGGCGGTGATTGGATGAGCCATGCGCATGGTATACCGGTAACTGCGAGCAATCGGCCGGTCATGGTACAGTACGTACAATACGTACCCGAGTATTCAACCGTGTACACACAACAAAGTGCAGAGAATGCATCGTACATGTTCAATGATGAGAACACCAGCAGCTGCTCCTCTCATGTAATGCAATGCCAATACCATCTCTTGCTCTTTTTGCTCTACCGCTACAGTAGAGGGTTTTTTCAATCCCAAATTTAGCTGTTTTCAAAGACTGCTAAAATAGCGTTGAGATAAATACGCGATTACTTTTCCAAACGAGGGTATCATAATTATACGCACATGGTGACCGTGTAATAATAAGTGTTATGAGTAGTTACGTTCGGTTGTCGACTTTAATGCTGGCCTGTACAATGTGCATTGTAATCAATCTGGGTGCATAAAATAAGACTATTATTCATTGCAGGTTTAGTTTGATTGAGTTTATTTAGACTGTGTATGCGAATAGAAAATTTGGAAGTGTTTTACAGCTAAAATCGATCTGATTTTCTTTATGAGTGGAAGCGACGTGAGACTGAGTGCGGACACCGCCCTCGCACTGTGCCGTATTACTATTTGTTATATTCTACTTTACATGATATACATGGCCTACAAAGATTTTGATTGAATGTTATTTGAATATTATTATCCTACTTTTTCACGATATTAAAATTAAACCAAAGTAAAGCAAAGCAAATGTTTTTATGCGCATCGCCTCATCTTGTTTGAGTGTATTCGAACTGTACTCCACTACGTATTTAATAAGTATTTGGTTTACGGACAGAAAAGTAAAGGAAGAGACTCATTACTCCTACTTTTTTATAATTTCGATTGACAAGAAAGATGATGTCCACTACTTATGCTAATTGAAGATACGTCAAAATTTGATTGGCAACAATGTAGCAACGAGAGTATTAAAACAGTGGACATAAAATATTGAGTAAAAACGGTCCATCCAAAAATATGAAAAATTGTATATTGTATGTTTAAAAATATGTTAATTTTAATAATTAAACATATAACTATAGAACAGTTCTTACCCTCTTTGTGCTCGTTGTATATTGTGTAGTGTGTTATTGAGTAATAAAAGGCATACCTTTAATTAATAATAAACAACTAATAATAACATGAGTTTGAGATCTGTTTTTGTGAAATTTTTATTTTTCTCAACCCTCATCTTTTGGAATTTGTTTTTCTATGTTTTAAATTATTAAAACTTGAAATATCGGTGGGTGGGAAAAATGAAAAAAAGGGGAAAATCTCACCACATCCACTGTATTTGGTAACTATGATTGTCAGTGCGAAACTATTTGATTTAAACGTTAAAATGATTTGTATGATCAAAAATTAACCGTCATGTGTGTATGTGTGTGTGTGTAGATGTAGATGTATATGTATATACATACATATGCATAAGTATACCTACATATACATACGTACATATATGTATACATACATATGCATAGGTATACCTACATATACATACATACATATATGTATGTGTGTATGTGTGTATGTATATGTATATGTATGTATAGGTATGTTTATGTATGTATACATACATATACATTTGCACACACACATACATAGATCATTTTGTTATTGTTTAAGGAGTAGATAAAATATGAAATGCTTCAATCACTTTGTTATATCTCAAATATGAACACATTCGTATAGGTTTTCTATAGAATTATACCAAGCATATGGGGACATTATTAAATATAATCTATTGAATGTATTTGAGCAATCTTAAATTTATCATTTCATGATGAATAAAGTCATAGCGACATTTCAATTACTCTCATCTTAATGAAAGTTGAGATCATGGCTAATTGATTGATAACAATTTTATCTTGTTTTATTAATAAAATGGATGATTGATTGTAGATAAATATGTTTATTTCCTTGACCTTCCCCTCTGCAGTCATCTTATTATATTTTAAGTTTGCAATGATGGTATAGTATTAACATGTTGTTTATATTATGTTAAATGTCCAAAAATATATACACATATGATTGTATAATTTTGTATTTCAATAGAAAATTTCAAATTTGAAAACCCATTTATTTATCTTGAATTTAAATTATTTTATGCATTTTTATTAATTAATATAAAAATATAATTATGACATGCATATTAACTTTTGTATGTCAAGTAACATCTATATTAAATTTTATATCCTCACCTAATTTTTTAACGACGCGTAAAAAAATAAGTTGGTGTTAAACAAATCCTTATCTAAATGATGAAAGATGAAGTCTTTCACACCCATTACATATGGAAGATAGATGTACAAGATGGAAAAGAGAGGGGTACCTAGTTACCAAGTTATTTGTAGAATCAATGGGATCATATTCAATAATGGAGGGAAGTGATGCACACAACTGAAAAAGATGGATGGTATCGAAGGACTAAATTAAATACCCTTTGTTGGGTTGAAGAAAATTAGGGGTAGAGAATGAAGTGTATCATTTCAATGTTGTCACTTCGATTGGGGAGAGAGTAGTATAAGGTTACATCAAACATTGCATCAATTTCATTTATGATGTGAGGGAATATCTAATAATTAACATTGGTCAAATTAAAATGACACTCTAAATTCATTATTAAATATGTTAATTATTTGTTAAATTGACTGTTAAATTTCATCTAGTCAAATATGGTTAACTTTCTAAATGTCATTACTAAATATGGTAACTTTCCAAAATGATGGATAAATAATAAGTGTGACTAGTTTAAATCAATGTCTTATCCATCTTACCTTATTATATCGATGTTGTGTAGCAATCCAATTCAAAGGATTTATACTTGGGAATTGAAGTATCATCATATCTTGACGGATTTATAGGATCTAAATAAAAAACAACATTTTGATTTTTTATTTTTGGTTTTTCTAGTTATTTGTTGGTGTCCACTATTGTTTTACCATCTGCTCTAGGTTGAGCAACGTTTACAACCAAGGTAAAAGTATGGGTTGAGTAACATTTGGAATGACCATAAACGTTGAGCTATGTTTACTTTATTTTAATATTATTAACATTATAAGTTTTGAACTTGTGATTGTTAGTTTTTCTCTATTACAAATTCACTTCCCATGGTCATGGGTTACAACTTTCCTTTTACATCTATTGCAAGTGTTATACAACCCAATATTTTACCTCCATTGTGATAGGTGCTTTATCCACATTGGATGTCAAAATAACAAGGAAGACTAAAAAATAATCAAAGAAACCAGAAACAAAAAATTTAAAATGCAATTTTTTTAATTTAGATCCTTTGAATCAATCTAGATATGATAAATCTTTAATTTTAACCTATGATGCCTTTTGATTGTACTACTAGACAAAATCACCGAACAATAAGACAATATGAGGAAGCTAAGTTTGAAATAATCCATTGGCATGAAAAATGTGTGAATATTAAATGTGGACTCGTAAAACACAAAAAAATGCATGAATATTAAGTGTGGACACCTACAACAACTGAAATATGACACATGTTATTCATTGGACACCCTATGACCTACAGGTAATTTGAGTTCATATAATGAGCATCATTTATTACTTGTAAATATGCATAATCCAATAATACTCTTATGTTTGATGGTTATTATTTGAGATTAGACTTTTATTTGTGTGTTTTCCTATTTTCTTTATCAAATATATTATCCACGTGTTTTTCTCTCTCCTCTTTCTATCTTTCCACTTTATTCCCGTTATGTTATAATATTTTCCCAAAACTGTACAATTTTGATTCTATGTCCAATAAAACCATGAGTTTATGGCTTTAGGGAACTTAGATATTATGTGGTTTGATTTGACCATCTTTTGGGTCCCTAAGGTGTGTTTGTTTATCTTGTAGAATTTCTAGCCCATCCTATGTTATTAGAATTAGTTTTAATTCATGGAGTGTAAAGACATTAATGTGTCTATGACATGACAATATAGAGATACATGTAATCAAGATATATCTAGCCTCACTAAAGTGTGTCAAATAAATTATTTCAAGAGTTGAGAGCACGAGAAGATCTAAATCATTTATTTCTCCATGAAGTAATCATTATAGCATGAAAATTCATATAGATTAGACATTGCATTACAATGGACTTCTTAGTTGAAGAATTGCATTATACCTCGCTTATTGTCTTTGATATTATACATTGTTGAGGGGATTGATAAATATCAAGTAATTTCAACTCCTAGATTTGGTTTAACAAAAGCCCAAAAAAAATCTTACTTGTTGTAACCCTACCCACTATATTAGGGTTGAGAGGAAGAATATCAGTTTTCTAAAGATTTGTGATGAATTTCAAAATGCAAGTGAGGTTTTTATATCCATAGACTTGATGAACAATTTCTTTTAATCTAATATTTTCTATACATTAGATACCAAAACTATTAATTAATGATCTCAAAAGAGTGAAATCATGGTTTAGAAAGAGTACATTAATAGTTTTAGCAAGGTCCTTCATTTAGTGTAACTTTTCTAGGTTTTGTTTGTCTTTCCATAAAATCTTGATTCATCTCTCTATTCTTGACTTTCATTTCTATATTTTCACAAAAGCAAGATCTTCTTCTTATGTAGGAACATAATTTTTGTACCACACATGTGGAAACAACACTAACACCTTTTAAAACACTTGGATCATTAGTACACATTAGGTTCCTTTTGGTATATTTTTCCCCATTTCAATAAATCCTAAGCGCGTTTTAATATCATCAAATTTCTTATAGACATGTCTCTATGACCTCTACATGCTTGTATATTTTTCCCCATTTCAATCAATCTTATGTTTCTCTTGTTAAAAAAATCTCTATTTCCTCTCTGTGCTTGGAAATGGAGGAAGCTAGACTCTTTGATTTTGTTGCATGATTTAAACATATATTAGGGACAACTCTAGATGATGTGCAACTGATTTGATAAGATTTAGGAATACTTTGTTTTTACAAATGTACCCCCGAAACAACTCAAATTTCACCTTGTTAAGAGATTTGGTGAGTATATCAGCTACTTGAGAATTTTTTGGGCAGGACTAGAGCTGGATGTGGTGGTTCAAGACTTGTTCTTGAATGTAATGACATTCAACCTCAATTTGAATGTCTCTATGACCTCTACATGCTTGTTTTACTACCATCAAATTTCTTGTAGACATGTCTCTATGACCTCTACATGCTTAGAAAGGACCTCTACATGCTTGTATAGTTTTCCCCATTTCAATCAATCTTATATTGCTCTTGTTAAAAAAAATTCTATTTCCTCTTCATGCTTGGAAATGGAGGAAGCTAGACTATTTGATTTTGTTGCATGATTTAAACATATATTAGGGACAACTCTAGATGGTGTGCAACTGATTTGATAAAATTTAGGAATACTTTGAGTACTTTTGGAAAGAGAATTTCAATAGTAGCTTGTAAGAGTTCCATGTGAGCTATAAAAAGATGTTAACTTCAAGACACAATTCCCTAAAAGCTTCAATAAAAATATTACAAAGAATATTTAAACACAATCAAATAGTCACATAAAAAAATTGGTTGAAAAACATAGTGTATTTTTCAACTAGCCAATTTAATTACTTACTAGTATAAATATTACAAGCCCTTTATGCCCATTACTTTCCAATTCTCAAATAAATCCATGAAAGGTCAATATAGGTTCAATATAAAAAATAACATTAAAAACATGGTTCAAAAGTAAATTTGGTTGAAAATAATGGTGTGTTTTTCAACCATCTGTGTTTGTGAACCATGTTTTTCAATGACACAATTTTTATTATTGATTTCAAAGGAAAGAAGAGAATAAAATTTTATTTGATATTGATTGATGACCAAGCAAATGCATATATACATGCAACAATGTGTAAGTAGACCAAATGTCCCCAAAGGAATGTGAAATGTGAACCGACGGGTGGAAGATCAATATAATACAGTTATTATAACATTCCCCCCTCATTACTTTGTTTTCACAAATGTACCCCCGAAACAACTCAAATTTCACCTTGTTAAGAGACTTGGGGAGTATATCAGCTACTTGAGAATTTTTTGGACAAGACTAGAGCTGGATGTGGTGGTTCAAGACTTTTTCTTGAATGTAATGACATTCAACCTCAATTTGATTTTTTTGTTCATGGAAAATTGGATTCTTTACAAACTTCAACACACCCTGATTGTTGTAATGAAGGATATGTAGTTTTTCTTCAGGAATCTCCATATCAACCAAAATACGATGTAGCCAAATCACTTCACACACAAATCCTTTTGCATTGTGATACTCTGCCTTAGTGGGGTAAGTGCACCAAGATGGTGGATAATTAAGTGGACATAAAAACTTGAAATTTATGTACCACGGGCGTGGTTTATAAACTGCGCTCGCGCAAATGTTTTTATAGGCTCAGTGATTTCCAAACCTAAAACCGCGATTTCGGTTTACAAACCGTGAGTGCGGTTTTAATCCGCAATCACGGTCCTCTCAGACAAAAAATACATACCTGCGACTCCTCCATTTCCCTCATTTTTCCTTTCTAACAGTGATTTCTCCTACACCTTTGGCTCTCGCGCTTTGAATACCCCCTAAAAATTACTCTTCGGACTTGTGGATTGCGATATTTTTAACCATGTCGCCAAGACAAAGAGGTAATCCCTCGATTTTGATCAATTTGTTTGCATTTTAGGTTTTTTTGTGATTTTCATGTGTTTTTCAATTTTTTGTTTATGTATACAATTTTTTGTTTTGTCAGTTGCTTGGTAAGCTCGTAATCCTACAAACCGTCAAAATATTCCTCAAAACCCTGCAAACAATCCTCAAAACCCTCTAAACATTCCAAAAAACCCTCCTCTAAACATAGATCCGCCTCCTGTGGCTCCTTCTGTCCCCACGGAACCAACAAGATCACAAGCTGATATCGTTGGAAAAATTCGACAAAATAAAATTGTCATTGAGAACCTTATTCAGAATATATGAAAAAATCATGCCACAAATTTATCCCGCATGACTTTAGCCAACACATTGCAAACATTGATTGGCGAATTTGACTCCGCAACCAACCAAATAGATAGATGGAATACCTTTAGAGGTGATTGTAGGTAGTGGTATGCAAATAAATTATCCCATGCGGCCGTAAAAGACAAAAAAAAATAGAAAATACTGCATTTGTGCATTATTTACTGACCTAAGAACCAATGCCCCCTGCAGTTACTTGCAAATGGTTCCCAATCCATTGGTGCCACGATGACCGAATCAAGAACAATTTTTGGGACTGATGGTGGATGGTTTTTGATTATCCACCATGCAACAACAATGAGGTTCCCCTCTATTTTTTGAAGAAATTATATTGCGAGTTTGTGCTTAATGAGGTCCCAAATTATTTTGACTTTTCTGATTTTTATGGACGAGGTGGTGGCTCTGCACATAGTAGACCTGGTGCATGCATAGGTCAACCAAGGATCCCCCATGCCCCAAAACCCCCACTGCCTTCAGTTATCCCTCCTATAGTGAAGGAGGTTGTGAAGATTGACACACTACATGCATTGAGGGAGCTCACTGGCACTCTAACCCAACATAGTGAGAAGATTGCATCTGGTGATGTTGGTGGAGGTGTCAGTTCTAGTGCACCACACCACTGTGGATCATGTGGTGCTATATGCACTATGGGCGAGACATCATTTGCTGGATCACATGATTTTGTTTCTCTAGATGAGATGATGGCAGATGTTTTTTGAACTGGTGCAATGGATCTTGGTCTTTCACAGGTAAATGTCAAATAAATATTTAATATATATATATATACAATATTTTAATTCATGTTTGAGATTTTAATATATATGTATTTCATTGTACGTTATGTACATACATGTAAAAACTATTTTTTTATTTTATTTTAAATAGCAAAAGCCAGTGAAGGAAACATCCAGCATTGACATGCCAGCTATTACAGCTAGGCATGTTACAAATGTAAGTTTCAAGTTGTACTTAAATTTCAAATTTCATTTGATTGTGCACTTTTATTATTATATGTTTCACCTGTACATGTACATATTAATATATGTTTGTCTTTTATATGTGCAGGAGCCTGTAGGAATCAAACAGATCCGAGAAGAATGTGGAGTGAATAATTCTCAATTTTTCCGTTTGGTGGTAAGGTGAGCCGTTAGATTACTTAAGACAGTTGTGACTGTCATTCATGCACGTACCGGAGGTGCGAAGGGTTGGCACGCCGTATGCTTAGTGCGTGTACATCTCTCATGATGCTCACTGCCTGTGGACTGTGCTGCCTTCTTGCTGTTCTCCTGTACTTTGTTCTGGGCGAAGTCTGCTTGAGATCGTGGGGAGATCGAAGCTGTGTGGAGTGTATCTATGGCTGTGTTTTGTCGGCTTGTGCATGCTCACATTGATGCGTGAAGCATCCGCCTGTGCACTTTCTGCTATCAACCTTTTTTTCTTGCGTAGCTCACCTCGAGTGTCCCAGCGTCGAGTGCCAGCTCCTCTTCGCTCTATTACGCGCCTCACTTTCTGTCGCTTGTTCGTATGAATGGGTGGTCTATTCTAGAAGTCTGCATTACGATGACATATCTATTTACGCACCCTCGAACGTGTAACTCTCATACGCGTCTCATTGAGCCCTATCCCCCTTCCCCCCATTAAGTACCCCTCCGGGTTGTGTTCGGCGGCCCTGAAGTGTCCAACCACGGGAGTGGACTTATCGTGTCAGCATGCAAAGACCACCCTGCGAGGCGAGTTTGTTGGTATCACATGTGGCTCCTGCCGCATGGTGTTGGTAGATGGATGACCGCACTGTACGCAACTTGTGTACCTACTGTTCTGTAGTTGACATAGCTTCGCCTTGTGCGTGTGCACGCCCCATACTACCCCACACAAGCCGGGGAGACGATACGAATCTTGTGGGGCGACTGCTTATCAGCTAGTCTTGTAGATTACGTGTTTTCTACACCTCCAGATACTTGCATCTGCGGGTTGTAAGTGGGTCCTTGTTTACTACCCAGCATAGGATTTGCCTACAGACCCAGTGTTGTAGCCACTCTATTGGAGCCAGCCCCCCTACACCTGTCATAGATGACTTGTTTTCTCTATATGAATGATGGCAGATGTTTTTTTTTGAACTGGTGCAATGATCGCTTTCTTGTGCTTTATTCACAGGTAAATGTCAAATAAATATTAATATATATATATATACAATATTTTAACAAATTCATGTTTGAGATTTGAATATTATGTATTTCATTGTCCGAACATTCTGGTACTACATTCAAAAAAACTATTTTGTTATTTTATTTTAAATAGCAAAAGCCAGTGAAGGAAACTCCAGCATTGACGATATGCCGCTATTACAACTAGTCATGTTTACACATTTGTTTCAAGTTGTACTTAAATTTCAAATTCATTTGCTTGTGCATCTTATCTTATTATATGTTTTCACCGGTACTGTACATCATTATATATGGTTTGTCGTTTTATATGTGCAGGAGCTGTAGGAATCAACAATATTCCTGACAGAATGTTTGAGTGAATAATTCTCACACACTTATTTTTTTATGAAGAAGTGCATACATTATATAGGAGAATAATCAACTACATTCCCCTAAACTGAAGCAGGAAGATTTGGATGAAGGAGAGAGAATAATGGAATACACCAAGGAAGAGAAAATAAAGGGATAAAAACAAAACAAACATTCCTAAACTATGAACTATGCAACGTATGCTAAAATTACCCCCCTTATTACATTATTCTTGCAAATGTGACTCCTGAAAAGTTCAAATTTCACTTTGCCAAAAGATTTTGTGAGAATTTTGGCAACTTGTGCTTCAGTAGGACAGTACTGGAGCTGAATTTGATGGTTCAAGATGTGCTCTCGAATGAAATGGCAGTCAATTTCAATATGCTTTTCTCGTTCATGAAAGACTGGATTATGCACGAGCTTCAACACACTCTGATTGTCACAATAGAGAATAGGTGACTATTTTTCAGGAATTCCCAGGTCATCCAAAATGTGACGTAACCATCACTTCGCACACACCTCCTCTTGTGGCATGATATTCTACCTCTGTGGATGAAATAGAAACAACATTCTGCTTCTTTCTTATCCACGAGATAGGTCTAGATCTGAGATGAAATATATATCCTGTAGTTGACTTCCTGTCATCAACAGATCCAGTGTGGTCTGAGTCGACATATCCCTATAAGAAGAATTGATCATTCCTCTTATATTCCAAACCATAATCAGTTTTTCCTTGGACATGTCTCAAAACCTTTGGTGCATTCCAGTGACATTTCTTCGGCTCCTACATGAACCTAGAAAGATAGCTGACAGCATAGCAGAGATCTAGTCTGGTATATGTCAAATAGATGAGCCCTCCAACAAATTGCCTATAGAGAGTAGCATCTACTTGAGGTGAGTCCTGGAATCTTGAAATTTGCAAACCTTTTTCCATCGGAGTGGATATAGGTTTACAGTCAGACATTCTATACTTTTCCAGGAGTGTCTTGGCGTACTTTGTCTGGGAGACAAAAATGTGATGCTCCTTTTGCCATATCTCCAAACTAAGACAGTAATGTAGTAGCCCCAAATCTGTCATGTCGAAGGTTCTTTTGAGATCATTCTTTACAATATCAACTTGATCTTTTGAACTGTCAGTGATCACAAGATCATCTACATATATAACCAGAATGAAAATTTATTTTCCTACCTTCTTTATATACAAATTTGAATCTGAGGGGCTACGAGTGAACCCATACTACAAAAGGTGATCATTGATCTTGATATACCATGCCCTAGGAGCTTGTTTCAGTCCGTAAAGTGATTTGATGAGACAAAATACCTTCTTAGGCTACTCTTCATCAACAAATCCTTCAAGTTGGGTCATGTATACTTCTTCTTTGAGATCACCATTTAGGAAAGCACTCTTGATGTCCATTTGCTGAAGTCTCCATCCTTTCTGTGCTGTAAGTGCACAAACTACTTTGATGGTCTTTATCTTTGCAGTGGGTGCAAAGGTTTCTTCATAGTCGATGCCCTCTTTCTAAGCATATCCTGTTTTTACAAGTCGTGCTTTATGTTTGTCGATGGATCCATCTGCCTTATATTTTTTCTTGAAAACCCATTTGTAGCCTATGGGTTTCTTTCCTGTAGGCAGATCGACAAGTTCCCATGTCTGATTTTTAATGAGTGAGTCATATTCTGTAACCATGGCTTCCTTCCATTGAGGTTGACTGAGTGCTTCACGAACATTATCTGGCTCGGAGCTATTCATCAATGAACTCATGAGTGCAAAGTTTACCTCATTTCTTGTTTGATTCCTTTTTTTGACTCCGGATGATGTATCTGGGAGTTGTTGCAAATGTGAGTCCTTGATCGTGCTTTGTACCCACTTCAGACAAGAACTTGGCTACTTTTGAGAAGAAATGTGTCATTGCCGTGTGGATTGATGTGGAGTCACATTCTTCAATTCTCCAAGGTCAACAATTAGTTCTCCTGGTAGCATTTCTTTTCTCTGAGTAGTCCCCTCTGGCTCATCATCTGATTAAGAGACTAATCGGTGAGATGTGGTTGGAAGTGGATCTTCTATTGATACTATTGATTCAAAGGATGACTCATCACAAACCACGTCCTGACTCTCGTATATTTTCTTTGTCTCAGGATCTATGAGATGATATGCCTTTAAGGTAGTACTGTAACCAAGAAGGATACACGGGAGTTCTTTTAGCTCAACCTTCTTTCTCTTCTGAGCTGGGATATGCATGTATGATGTGCAACCAAATACTCACAAATGAGAAATTGATGGATTTCTATCACTCCATACCTCTTCTGACATTTTGTTCTGTAGAATCTTTGTTGGTGCCCTGTTGAGTAGATATACAGTTATCTATACTACTTCAACCCAATAGCGTTCCTCTAACTTTCTTATTGTTAGCATGCAGCGAGCCATCTCCATCACTGTGTAATTGTGACGCTCAACAATGCCATTTTGTTGGGTTGTGTAGGGAGCAGTCAGGTGCTAATTAATGCCTTGTTGGTTCAGGAAGGCCAAGAACTTCTTTGATGTGAACTCCCCCCTTGATCTGAGTGGAGTAGAAGAAGTGGTTGTTTGGACTCTTTGACAACATGATGATAGAAGTTCTACAAGTGTTGAAGAGCCTCACTTTTCTTCTTCAAGAAATATACCCACATCTTGCGAGAGTGGTCATCCACGAATAGTTGGAAGTACTTGTATCCTGAAAATGAAGTAGGCAAAGGGCCATTCAGATCGGTGTGAACTACCTCCAGACACTTCGTGGCATGGAAGGTGCTCACTTGAAACGGATCTCTGTGTTGTTTTCCTACAAGACAGCCAAGGCAAATAGGAAAGGAACTAGAAAATTTGGGTAATCCACAGACCATTGCTTTGAACTCATCTAGTGCAATGAACTGATTGATAAGTGTCCATATCTAAAATGCCATAGGGCAGTTGATTTTATTGTTAAAGCAGATAAAGCTACTATAGAAGATGAAACAGTATCTAAAGCAAATAACTTATCTTTTACAAATGCTTTAGCAAGAACTATACCTTTTCTAGAGATTAAGCATGATTTAATGCCATTTTGAACAATAAATTCTACCTTAAGGTGATGATTCAAGAGCTGAGTAACAGACAAGAGATTGCTAGTCAAGCCAGGAACATATAGTACCTTTGTAAGTGTACATTTTCGAGGTCCTAGAGGAATGGTGACATTCCCTATTCCTTTTACAATGTACTCTTTGTCATCTGCTATCCGAACTCGATCTGCAATTGGTTCTTCGTGTAGTGAATCAAACAGATTTTTGTCACCTGACATATGCTTGCTTGCACCAGAGTCTATCAACCAGACTTCCTTTGCGGACTGAGAATTTTGAGAGATGAGTACAAGGTTCTTACCACAATGGGCTCCTTCTGATGTCTCCTCATCAGATTCTTCATCTTCTTGTGTTATCCAATTTTGCACACATGGCAAGATTGGACAAGGGGGTCCTATCACGTTCAAAATGAAATAGTAGTCCCAGGAACCCATCTCCGGTTATTATCGAGATACAAAAATTAAAAATAATTCTTAAATTACATATGAGAGATCACCTAGCATCGAAAGGCACCCAGTTTATCTCAACTTAGTGAAGAGTTCGGGGTAGAGTTGATAGAGAATCCGGTGTCAAATTGATAGTCATCTAGGAAATCATCTCAGTAGAGACTCTTAGTTGTAAGAGCTCGACGATGGTCTTGTTAATGAAAAATATAGCTTGTTGAAAATTGACG
This sequence comes from Taxus chinensis, assembly GCA_019776745.2. Classification (NCBI taxonomy): domain Eukaryota; kingdom Viridiplantae; phylum Streptophyta; class Pinopsida; order Cupressales; family Taxaceae; genus Taxus; species Taxus chinensis. The sequence goes on along the minus strand of CM034151.1, from coordinate 547,459,704 downwards.
AATGAAAGGAACTCTACAAGGATCTCAGTAGAGATTGATGCAAAAATATCTGAAGGCCAAGTCAAGGAGAGTCAAAGTTAATATGATGTCAGGTTTAATCCATTAAGACAATGCTCGACCAACCTTTTGGGAGAATTATCTTGTTTGACCGAGATGATATGAAATTATGCAGATATGGGAGGTTCAACATCATTGAATCTCGGGTTTGTAATTACGAAATGGAAGGACTTCTATCGACCCAGGAAGATAGTATAAGCACCATAGAATACCAATGTAAAATTGAGTCAAACCGACATCTTAAAAAGAGCTATGAATTATAATGGTGTTCAGACCTTCCTCGGCCGAGCATTCGGTGCACAGGTAGCAGGCATGTTACAGTATAGTAAGAGTTCTTTTGAGCACTTCCAACAAGCAAGTTGTCCAACTATGTTGTTATCTATTCAGCATCGAATGCATCCTCAAATTTGGGATTTTCCTTTAAGATATTTTTATGAAAATCAATTAAGTGACACTGAGAGTGTTACTAGGAGACCTGACGATGTAACTCATGGAAGTGGATCTCATAGAGGTGGAACTGTTTCATATCAGAATATTCATGAAGCATAATTTGCTTTGCAATTATATGAGCATCTTCAACGAGCCACTAGGTCATCAGGCATAAAGGTTTCTGTCAAAATTATCACACCTTATAAGCTACAGTTGAAATGTTTGCACCGAGAAAATGATGTCTCCTCACGCTGAGTGGAAAAGTGGAAATCGGTGGCCATCTGTCCAAAACGAAATATGGCCAAATGATAACGAAACTCCGCACTCCAATCCCGGACGTGGAAAATAAGGTGAGCATTGCCAAGGGAAATGACTTGATGTCAAGCCATTGAAAAAATTCCAGGGCGTGGGAGAATTTTGAGTCTACTGCCAAAAAATCGGGAGCACGATCATGGAAAGCCGCAAGTAATCCCATGCATGGGAAACATTTTACTATCTTGCCAAGGTTGCGCGGCGAAGCTGAGGCCGGGGCCCGTGGATTAATGTGGCTGAGCCGTTACGTGGGGATTTGGAGCTGGTATGCCGAGGTCAGAGATTTGATGATGGAAGTCCAATCTGTTCACTCCGCGTAGGGGAGATTCAGGCAAGCACCGCCAAGTGGAAATATACCCATGGTAAGCCATGATCAGACTTCCGTGAATTGGAGAAATCGGGTCAAATTGCCAAGTGAAGACAATATGATGGCTATCCGTCATGAAAATCCCATGCATGGAAACATTTTACTATCTTGCCAAGGCCGTGGAAATTTGGGAAAACACTGCCAAGCATGGAAATATAATGATGGCTATCCAACATGATACTTCCGCACGGGCCGTGTAAACAGGATTCGAGTAGTTGTGTGAGTCACCAGGAGAATTAAAGTGGTAGTTGCAAATTGGGCAACGAGTAATCCTCCAAGCGATAAGGGAGGATGATGGCGAGATGGTTGAAGATGGGTCGACATTGGAAAAAGTATCCAGTTTTAGGCTCACAAGAAAGAAACACCTTCTCATGGAATGCCACAATTGCAACTTACAGAAGACACGAGTTTCCTCACGAGGCGTTGATACTGTTTCACTGAATGCAACAAACAGATGTCTGACCTGATCAGTTCACCTTTGTCAGCATACTTCTAGCCTGTGCCACGATAAGAGCTTTGGAACAGGGTATGGACATACATTGAGTTCTATGCTCAAAGCTCCCATGCATTCGATGCACAGGCATGTTGCAGTATAGTAGAAGCTGTTTTTTAGCGCTTCCAGCAAGTAGTTGCAGGAAACAAATATTCACTGCCGTGTACGACGGATTGGAGTCACGCCATTCAAGGCTTCATAAAATTTGTCTGAATCAGGAGATGAAAGTTTATTACGGTGCAGAATGAAACGATTCATATTGCTCAGCATGTTTTCTCCTAGAAATGAATTGAATGTGAAGGTCAGCTTTGAAAATACCTGGTTGGCCATTTTGCATGCTACATCCTTGTTACTCGTAAATGGTCTCTTTGAGAAACTCTGAGGGTAATAGGTAATATTTATACCCTTCCATTATGTACGTCCAATCAGACAATAAAAAGTAATCCTTTACCAGGTTTAAAGAAACTTGTTTTTTACAAATGGATGATTATACTGTAGTTTCAAGCTAATTTTATCTAGCTTTATTTCTATTAGCTTTGATCCACGACTAAGGAAAAATTCATATGGTTGTTACCTATACATTTTTCCAAGGTCCTCTTGGTTGCCCCAGTTGTTCAATGTATTTTTTGAAGGGCTCTTTGACCAAAAATCAGTCTTAAGGGTGTCTATCGACATGTTATGGGCATGAACTTGGGTCATCATCATGGCAGCATTAGGTCTTTATTAGTAATGGCATTTTCTCATCGTTTGGAAGGTACAATTGTGCTTATTATGGCAAAGCCAAAACATTTTTACTACAAGTGCTATATGATGAGAAAGAATCCTGAGCATTGTGGTAAAACCATTCTTTTCAGAAATGTTGGGTTAATCTTGGTATTCAAGTGAGTTTGAGCCCAAGAAAGGTAAGATCGTTTGTTGGATGAAGAGCTCGGTGACTTCGCAGGGAGCTCGTGGTGTTGTTTCATGAAGTTTGAACATGGAATGCATAAATGGCCTTGAGTTAACCAAGGAAAACAATAATAATCGAGTTTGATAGCTCACCATTCGAAGGACTCAATGCAAAAGAGCTCGATTGCCAAGGTAAGGAAAGAGTTGGTGTGGGGTTCAAAATCGAGTGCAACATTGAGTTAGAGGATTTGAAGCTCATCAAGTTTGGCTATGTGGAGACTCTATCCACATGGACCCCCCTCCTCTTCAAGTCAAATAGGTCAACGGGGGGGGGGGGGGGGGGTCCCGACATTATGTTAATTGATTTAATATTTTTATTTAAATATTTTAATAATAATATTTATTATTATTATTTAAATATTTTATTTAAATATTCTTTTAATTAATTGAGAAGACTAGGTCATCAGGCAATTAATGACCCATGATGGAACCTTCTCAGGTAGTTCAACTAACTGTAATAAATACATCATGGGCCTTCGATTTAGGAATGTAATTATGACATTTCCTCTTCTTTCTCACATATTCTTCTATAAATGTAAGTTGGAAGCTCATTTCAAAGGGTTCCAACAATTCAGACAAGTTGGATAGTTAGATATCTCAGGCGAGTGTATACTTTTCAAGAGTCCTCTCTCTTTTGCAAGTTGTTCTTGTGTGTTGAGAGAACTTTCAAGCCTCCTCTTCAAGACTGTAATGGAAACTATTGCCTCTTCTGAATGTATGATGCATTGTGCATATTATTGAAGCAATAAAAGTGTGTGTTTTGTGACTAATCTCGGTCCTTTCCTCCTTTTGTGCTTCTTTGTGCCTTTCTCGTACTTGCAGGTACACTGTGCAAGTTTAGGTTTCTATTGCAGGTTCTTGGAGTTATGTGCTTATCGAGTGGTGGATTATTGCATGCAGTTGAGTTGTGGTGTCTGTTCACCCTTCTTGAGTTCATCCTTATTCACTGGGAAACTAGTATATTTCTCGGTCTGATAAATTTTAACAAAGGGAACGCGTGTCTCTTAGTTTGTGGTATCATGTACCCTCTCTAAGTTGCAGTAGGTGAAGTTGACCTATGGTGCACACACCCTCTTCAAATTAACCCTTCCTGAGTCTGGAAACACCCTTTATTTGGTGCATCACCATCCCTAGTATAGTTTCATTTCTGTAAATCTCTTTCCCTAAAACCCCATGAAAATGTTAGCATAGGACTAAATAATCATTTTTGTTACACTAGGAGTAGTACAACACTTAGTTCAGGAAGAGGAAGCCGGCCTTCTCTGGAGGTTCACCTCAAGCCCAAGTCCCATAGCTTGAGAGGTGATCCCATGTGTCCCAATCACACCGAACGTCCTATTCACATCCTAGCCATTCGAAGGGTGCAGTGATTTGGCGACAACATCTTGTTGGGCTGTGAGATGTCCCTTGTGCTTTCTCTAACGGGGATGTCGTTTGGACTTTTGAAAATCTTTGCGCTCGAATGTGCTTGTATGGCTTGAAGACCCATGTTTCAAGCTATTATGCCATCATTGATCAGTGTCGTGAGTATTGGTTCTACAAATGTGACACCATCTCTTTGACTTTTGATCTTTCTGCTATTGTTTGGGTTGCACTTGATTTTAATTCTCTAGGGGATCCTTCCAATTCTTCTTGTCATGGTAAGGCTTTGAGAATACGGCTTTATCATGAGACTCCTCATGGGATGAAGTGATGGCATCTTCCTGCTGCAACAAATTCACAAGCTCTTTGAATGTCACTGTTTGTTTAGAAACATTCAGTGTCATAACGAACACTCGGAATTGAGAAGGGAGTGCTCTCAAGGTGATTACGACAAGAAGTTTATCATCCACTGTTTCACTGAGTGCTAATAACTCCGATCTCAACTCAGCCACGAGACATAAGAATTCCTCCACTTTCTCATCTGACCCCATAGAGAGGGTGTGTAGCTTTGACAGAAGATGAAGTATCTTCATCTGATTTTTGGCTTCATAAATGGTTGCCAACTTGTCCCAGGCCTCCTTTGGTTTCTTCGCATTCCAAACATGTGGTTACACATCATCACTGATACTGAGCATTATCACCATCAAGGATTTAGCACTAGCCATTTCATATTTTATTAGTTCATTAGGGGTTGTGGGAGCGGGCACAGACCCTATGACAATTCCCCATAATCCTTCAAACTGAAGGGTTGTCTTTATTTTTGTCTTCCAGGCCGTAAAATTGGACCCTTTGAGCAACTGAGCATCGGGCAGAAGTAACTTTGGAGAAGACATCATAATAAAAATATTTATTTATTTATTTGAAGAGTTATTACAATTTTGACTCACTGATGAGAATTACTTGCTCATAGATGCTCACGATATTCACGTGTTGTGAGACGGTGACGCTTTGTAGGGCGTTCTTCTTCGTCATCATAGTTGAAATCGTACCCGGCTTCTAATTCTTCCTATACTTGCTTTACTTGGCAGCTGACGTCGAAAAGAAAGTATACAAGAAGTCCTTCTCGAACTAGCTAGTCGAATGCTAGATTACCAGTATTTCAAAGCTCGTTCAACAAAGAAAAGTAGAACTCGGAGCTCTCAGGAGCTTATTCATGGTGTTCTCTTGTTGGTGAGCTGATATTCCAGGTTTTAGCTATGGAAACCATGTTATTGACACTCTTAATCGAGTTGTCTACACTTGACATTCGGCGAAGTGTTGAAGTATCTCCAAGTTTCTTCTCCTTGTGTTGTTCTACCTTTTCACGAAGTTCTCCTCTTTGTTGAAGACTCCTCCACACAACAAAAGCTTCCAAAGTCTAGGTAGATTGTGTGCCAAGTAGGGATGGAGATCCCACGTCAACCAAAGATGGCAGTGGGGAGAGCCAAAGTATCACTTCAAATAGTGCAAGGCACAATGAAGAAAGAGCATGCAGATAATTCTACGTAGATAGACTTAACCACAACTAGAATATATTCCATACAGGTAATGCAGATCTACCACTCTTCTCCACGTAGTTGATTTGCACGTTTTTATTTTGTTGTTGTTTGATTTCCACGCAAACAGTCCTCTCTCCACCAATGTGTTTCCTTCCTTCACTTCATAGTAAATTAGTCACACAGCAAAAGATTCTAAGCTCTTACACTCAGGTATGATGAAGATTTGTCTTGTAGTGTAGAAAATAAAAAAACTCAAAAAAACTTCCACGTAGTTTCTTTGGTCTGTTCCTCCATGTAGCAGCAGAAGCTTCAAGCCTCCACACATGTCAATGATATGTATCCCACGTGCATGTTGATCAAACAGTCTTTTCCCATGCATCCAATCTGGGCCAAATAGCAGCAATATTTTCGTCTTACGTAGATTGATTACCAATCCACGCTGAGTCTTTAAGAGAAATAAATAAATCAATGCACTTGCACCTTTGTTGCATGCAACTCCTTCAAATGCACACAAGAGACAAAGCACAGGTAAAAAAATTCTCCACGCAAACTTCCACGTACAGGCAGGAGCTTTACGCAGCAACAAGGAAAAACACCAGAGAAAAAAAAACTGCACACAAGTCAGAGATTTGGCTGCTCTGATACCAAAATGTAGGAATCAAACAGATCCTGAGAAGAATGCAGAGTAAATAATTCTCAACACACTTATTTTATTATGAAGAAGTGCGTACATTATATAGGAGAAATAATCAACTACATTCCCCTAAACTGAAGGAGGAAGATTTGGATGAAGGAGAGAGAATAATACACCAAGGAAGAGAAAATAAATGGATAAAAACAAAACAAACATTCCTAAACTATGAACTATGCAACGTATGCTAATAGAGCCTGAGAGTCATCATCTACTCTAGGAACTGAGGCTATTGGCACACCTCACGTGACTTTTACGCAGGTTAGTTTCTCTTTACACTTTGGTTCTAATTGTGGAAGTTCACGTGGATTATGCTTTGGCTCTGTTATGTGGAAGTTGTGTAGATTAATATTGATTTGTACATGTTTTTTGTATAGCTTATGACTGCCAGAGAGACTCCTCCATATATGTAGAATGTGGAGGCTATTGTAGATACTACCATAACACTTGTAAATCCACTAACTGAGGTACAATTTTTCAAATTTGTTAAATTTATTTAGGAATTATTTCTTATTACTTAAATCTACAATATCAAATTTTGTATATGAAATATTTAATTTGAAATTTAATTATTTGTATGTAGCTTACCTCTCATGAGTCTATTATTGTCCCTACCATACATCAACGACAAATTGATAGGGATCATGACATTGTGGTAAGATTTCACATGCATTTTAACTAAATTCTAAGTTTATAAATTTTGAATGTATTTTAAAAATATGGGTGTTAAAAATTTGTTGTTTATGAATGTGCAGGTTAGGTTGCAGGTCTGCTTAGAGATGCCTAGGACCACACGAATGAAATCCGTAGTGGCATCTCCCTCCACTACATCCCCAGGTCATGGACATGCTACTTCGAGCAGGGCAAAGAGAGGGAAGATGTTTCATGATTAGATTCATAGGTTGTGGATGTACATATATATATATATATATATATATATATATATATATATATATATATATATATATATATATATGTATATGTATATGTATATGTATATGTATATGTATGTATATGTATATATATATATATATATATATATGTATATATATATATATATATATATATATATATATATATATATATATATATGTATATATGGGCCAGCTGGTCTTAGTTCATGATTCTTCATAGGACATTGTATATAGCCTTATACAGCCGCATGTGGTCTTATATGTATGACACACTTGGTTCGAGATGTACACATGTTATGAACTTGTATTTTCAGAGACGTGTGTTCAACACACTTAGTTTGATACATTATATATCCACGTGTTGGTTTTCATAACGATATTACTTCTATGTTTGATTCGAATTCATTGCACATGATATCCTTCTATGTGTGTATATTCTATGTATATTAATTATATATGTATGTTTGATATAAAATTAAAAAACTATGGTGCAACAATAAACTAAAAATAAACATATATCTCATGTACCATATTCTAGTGCAATAATAAGTTTTATGTATGTTATGACATGTACATGTCAAGCACTGAAATTTCACATGTTGTTGGAGTTGTCAATAGATTTTAGGAAAATCTAAGTAGAGAACATTGTTCAGCAGTGAAGTGGGAGTTTCACTACTTGTGAGGAAAAATAAATTATTGCATCACCTATAACAATATTGGTGATTCAATTTATGGATATTTTGATTCATATTTTGTAAGTGATTTGGAAAAACAAAGATCGACTTCTAGTTATGCTATTACACTTGTAACTGGACCTATTAGTTGGATTTCAAAGCTTCAAAATATTATAATTTTTTCAACTACTAAGGTAGAATATGTAGCTGCCTATCATAGTTGTCAAGAGGTAATTTGGGTAAAAAATTTATTGGATAAGTTTTGAAGATATCAATAGAAGATGAAGGTATTGTGTGACAATATAAGTGTTATTTAATTATCCAAGAATCTAGTTTATCACAATAAGACAAAGCATAGTTTAGTTAAGTATAATTTGGTTATACATGTTATTGATGAAGGGATAATAAAACTTGACAAGGTACACACCATAGAAAACTTTATTGATATTCTCTCAAAACTAGTCCTATTATAGAAGCAAAAATGGTTTTTATCTTCTATTCATTTGCAGAAAATGCAATGAGTTAGTCGTGTAATATATAAAGTGGATTGGTTATCAAGGTGGATATTATAAGATATGTGACAACAAAGTTAAATTTTAGATCCCTTTGTACAACAACATTTTCAACTCACTTTCCAAAGTTGAAAAAGTTTAAATTTTTGAAAAAGTTGAAAACGGTGGGTCGTGGCATCGAACCGACTACACAGACACATCCGAGTGGCCAGGTGAACCCTAGAGGAGGCTTTGTTTTGGTGTGCGACAACGTCATTGCTTCTAGGCTACCTCGTTCGAGCGGAGTCCCTTAAGAGCCCTAATACCAAAAAATCATTCAACTTCCGCGGGTGACTACACACACTTCGTGGCACCTAGAGATGTCTCATCTAATCCTACACCTCAGTGTAAGGGCCCTCTATAATAGCCTATCTCAGTTTTTTCCTTATCCAGTCGGTGCTCTCGCTATCCTATTGTTTGCAAACATGCCGAATAGTGTAGTTTAAGACAGTGTAAGGCTGTCAAATGATATATTTTGTAAACGGTGGGTCATGGCACCGAAACGACTACATAGAAACATCTAGGTGGCTAGGTGAATGCTAGAGGAGGTTTCATTTTGGTGCGTGACAACGCCGTTTCTTCTGGGCTACCTCGTTCGGGCATAGTCCCTTAAGAGCCCTGAGACAAAAAAATCGTTCAACTTCCACGGGTGACTACGTGCACTCCGTGGAACCTAGAGATGTTTTGTCTGATCCTACACCTTGGCGTAGGGACCCTATATAATATCCTATCTCAGTTTTTTCCTTCTCCAATCGGTGCTCTCGCTGCCCTATTGTTTGCAAACGCGTCGAATAGTGTAGTTTGAGATAGTGTAAGGCTGTCAAAAAGGTATATTTTGTAAATGGTGGGTCATGGCATGAAAGAGATTGCATGGACAAGTCCGGATGGTGAGGTGAATGCTAGAGGAGGCCTCATTTTGGTGTGCCAAAATGTCGTTGCTTCCGAGCTACCTCATTTGAGTGGAGTCCCTCAAGAGCCCTAAGACCAAAAAATCATTCAACTTCGATGGGTGACTACGCGTACTCCGTGGCACCTAGAGATGTATCATCTAACTCAGCGTAGTGACCCTCTACAATAGCATGTCTCAGTTTTTTCTTCTCTAATTGGTGCTCTCACTGCCCTATTGTTTGCAAACGCACCAAATAGTGTAGTTTGAGATAGTGAAAGGCTGTCAAACAGTATATTTTGTAAACGGTGTGCCATGGCACCAAAGTGATTGTGCAGACACATCCAAGATGCTAGGTGAATGCTAGAGGAGGTGTTGTTTTGGTGTGTGATAACGTCATTCTTCCGGGCTACCTCGTTCGGGCATAGTCCCTCAAGGGCCCCAAGACCAAAAAATCATTCAACTTTGACGGGTGACTACGCGCACTCCATGGCACCTAGAGATGTCTTGTCTAATACTAAACCTTAGTGTAGGAACCCTCTACAATAGCCTATCTCAGTTTTTTCCTTCTCCAATCAGTGCTCTCACTTCCCTATTGTTTGCAAACGCATCGAATAGTGTAGTTTGAGACAGTGTAAGGCTGTCAAACGATATATTTCGTAAACGGTGGGTCGTGGATCCAAACCGACTAAGAAGACATGTCCAGGTGGACAATTGAACACTATAGGAGGATTTGTTTAGGTGCACGACAACGTCATTTCTTCCGGGCTACCTTGTTTGGGCGTAGTCCCTCAAGAGCCCTGAGACCAAAAAATCGTTCAACTTCCACGGGTGACTACGTGCACTCTGTGGCACCTAAAGAAATATCATCCAATCCTAAACCTTGGCTCAAGGACCCTCTACAATACCATGTCTCAGTTTTTTCCTTCTCTAGTCGATGCTCTCGCTGCCCTATTGTTTGTAAACATGTCGAATAGTGTAGTTTGAGACAGTGTAAGGCTGTCAAACGGTATATTTTGAAAACGGTGAGTCGTGACATCAACCCAACTATGTGTACACATCCGTGTGGCTATGTGAACACTAGAGGAGGTGTTGTTTTGGTGCGGAATAACGTCGTTGCTTCCGGGCTACCTCATTCGGGCGAAGTCCCTCAAGACACTGAGACCTAAAAATTGTTCAACTTCGACAGGTGACTAGGCACACTCCATGGCACCTAGAGATCTCTCATCTAATCCTACACCTCAGCATAAGGACCCTCTACAATAGCCTGTCTCAATTTTTTCCTTCTCCACTCGGTGCTCTTGCTTCCCTATTGTTTGCAAACGCACCGAATAGTGTAGTTTGAGACAGTGTAAGGCTGTCAAATGGTATATTTTGTAAACGGTGGGTTGTGGCACCAAACCAAATGCATGGACATGTCTGAGTGGCCAAGTGAATACTAGAAGAGGTTTCGTTTTGGTGCGTGACAATGTCATTTCTTCCGGGCTACCTCGTTCGGGCGTAGTCCCTCAAGAGCCCTGAGACCAAAAAATCATTCAACTTCGACGGGTGACTACGTGCACTCAATGGCACCTAGAGATGTCTCATCAAATCCTACACCTTGGCATAAGGACCCTCTATAATAGACTATCTCATTTTTTTCATTCTCCAATCGGTGCTCTCGCTGCCCAATTGTTTGCAAACGTGTTGATTAATGTAGTTTGAGACAGTGTAAGGTTGTCAAACGGTATATTTTGTAAACGGTGGGTCATGGCACCAAACCAACTATGCGGACACATTCAGGTGGCTAGGTGAACACTAGAGGGAGTGTTTTTTTCAGTGCAAAACAATGTATTTTCTTCCGGGCTACCTCATTCAGGTGGAGTCCCTCAAGAGTCTTGAGACCAAAAAATCGTTCAACTTTGATGGATGACTACGCGCACTCTGTGCCACCTAGAGATGTCTTTTCTAATCCTAGACCTTGGCATAGGGACCCTCTATAATATCTTGTCTCGGTTTTTTCCTTTTCCAATTGGTGCTCTCGCTACCCTATTGTTTTCAAACATGTCGAATAGTGTAGTTTGAGATAGTGTAAGGCTATCAAACAGTATATTTTGTAAATGGTGGGTTGTCGCACCGAATCGACTGTGTAGAGATGTCTGGGTGGCTAGTTGAACACTATAGGAGGTGTCGTTTTGGTGCATGACAATTTCGTTTCTTCCGGGCTACCTTGTTCGGGCATAGCCCCTCAATAGCCCTGAGACCAAAAAATGGTTCAACTTCGACAGGTGACTACGCTCACTCTGTGGCACCTAGAGATGTCTCTTCTAATCCTACACCTCAGTGTAGGGACCCTCTACAATATCCTGTCTCAATTTTTTCCTTCTCCAATCGGTGCTCTCGCTACCCTATTGTTTGAAAACACGTTGAATAGTGTAGTTTAAGACAGTGTAAGGTTGTCAAACGGTATAGTTTGTAAACGATGGGTCATGGAACCAAATTGAATGCACAAACACATCTAGGTGGCTAGGTGAACACTAGAGGAGTCACCATTTTGGTCCGTGACAACGTCATTTCTTCCGGGCTACCTCGTTCGGGCGTAGTCCCTCAAGAAGCCAGAGACCAAAAAAATTTCAACTTCGACAGGTGACTGTACGTACCCAAAATTGTAAGGTACTCTACTGCCAAAACAACGTAATAGTTGCCCCAATGATGATACAGGTCTCCTCGCAAGGTGTTCAGGATCCATAAAATATCTCCAAGTGTGCGTTAACATCCCGCATGCCCCGCTTAGCCCCCACGTGCTTTGTTTTTCCATTTTCCCCTCTTTTCTTGGCCTTTTACTCTTCAGTGACGAAACCGCCACCCTGCCTTGGCGGCGGTCTCGTGACTGCCACCCTGAACAGGGCAGCGGTCCTGTAACCGCCACCCTTCTCAGGGCGGCGGTCCTTTACACATTTTCCAGAAAGCTCTTTTAACATTACTCACGTAATTTCAACGTTTTACCAGCTTTCTTTCACCACCATAAGCTTGCATTTATGATTATGGTTCCCTGGAATAGTGTTTTGCCATTATTTATAGATTAAGAGTTCTATTTGGTTTTTACCTTGGGTAAATGCAAATGCTATAAATAGTTGGTTTGTGCTCAAGTAAATGGCCCCTCAAATTTGCCTCTGAATTTCTCTTTGCAATAGATTTAGTTTTCATTTTTCTTAGAGTTCTTAGTTTCTTTCATTGCATGCCTAGTTAGTGTTGTTTTGCTGTTAGGAAGCCACATATCCATCTTGTGCAAGTGTTGTTGACATTTTATCCAATCCATTAGAGTAGAATAGTTTGTTTTCAATAGGAAGCCATTAAAGTTGCAAGTTTTGTTCTTCAAACAGGATAGTTTTAGGTTCTGGACGTTTTATGTTGCATGACTCGCAATAAATCCCGCTAGGAATTACATAATCCAAGCTCTGTACTCTTGCGCTATCCCTCTCCTACTCGCATTGTATTCAGTCTGTATTTGGAGCTACCTTTATACCAATATCTACTTTTGTTGATGCTAGCATTACATGCTTTTCTGGATCCACGTGGACACGAAGGAACGAGGAGATCACACTAAGGGGACAAGATCACATACACCATTGGATTCGCCACTGTTCTGTGGAATCCACAAATCCCACAACCCAAAAAATCTGTAAGTCAATCAGACATAGACACTGGCCTACGCACACTAGTATTCAGATCCACTCCACTTCCACCTATCATCATCGAACAATTATCCTTACTAGATACAACAACTAACAAAGCTAGGAGTTCTGGACTAGGCCAGAGAATCACCCATGTAAAGTCAACTACATCCATCATCCACTCTATGACCCTGTCTGGAGACATACACGAAACTATCCCAGGTCATTTTCCACGTATTCCACAACCTATAGACCGAATCACGCCAGAGCTCGATATTGATTGGAGCCTTTGAGCAGTCATCCTTGCGATCGATCTATCACACCAGTTTAGGTTAGGAGGGCCTTCTTTGCCTTAGATTCGCAAGTTCCACTAGTACGCATTGAAGACATTAGATTGCTTAACTAATTTATCTGCATCCCACACGTGTTCCATCCCCATTGACTATCTCGGCATGACCTCGGGAGGTCGGGTGTGAGGAAGAGTTACTTGTAGATTCCCACACTCGCTTGTCACTTTTCCGTCGTACAAAATGGTGAACCCGAGTTACTTGTAGATTACCATGCTTCCTTGTCATCTCTGGTTCCATCGTCAAAAAATTGGTGAACCCGACGTGAAACTTTCTACTTTCTAGTCTGGAGTCATATTTCTATTGGTTCTTTCAAATTGAAAATGATTCTTTCATCTTTACTAACTCATTAGCTTTCACCATCACCTTCACTCCTTCCCATTATTCTGCGTGTATTCATATCCCCCCCGAATATGTCGGGATTCGATGCATATGGCAAGCCCCTCTTGGGCCTTGAGGCATACTACGCCCAAAAAAATAGGCAATCATAACCCTCGCTCTCAGTATGGGGCGAAAACTATTCAACTAATCAGTTGTCAACACAAACTCCAAGGATCAGATATAACTCATCTTTTCAAACCGAGGAGTTAGATCAGCTCGCTCAAATGCAACAAACAGAGCCTTCAGGCTCGAATAATATGACATTCACCAGGAGAATCTGGTTCATCTCCTCAGGTGCTTCTTAGACCACAAATTAGTAGACAATCAGACCCATACCTGGTTTTAGATGATGAACATTCAGTACATTATGCCAGGAATGAACAATGCTCTCAGAGTATGTACCCACCTATAGGGAGTTTACAAACACAACCCGAGGCCTCTTTTCAAGAAAATACCTCCATACCACTGCATATAGGAAATACCCTTAGGGAAACTTGGCAAGACAATGATCAGTTCATAGCAGGGTATCATAGACCTATACAACATCAGAATATACAACAAACGCCGTCAAGGCAAAATATCATGACTTCACCAAATGAAGTCATTTCGACTCTAGTAGAAAAGGTTAGAGGGTTAGAACTTGCCCAAGTAAGGTCAAAATTCTCAATTCATGCAAGCAGGAAGTTCCAATCCTCCACACCATCCTAGCCAAGTAGACCTCCTCACAGGAGTAGGCACGTTAGGCATGACTCCTCAGTATTCACAACAAACGCCAACTAGACCCACCATCTCTAACACCGTTCCGTTCCTCCCGGTCTAGTACAAAACAATCCATTCCTAGACAATACCCCGTCATACTTAAACATGTACTCCAAATCACCACAAGGGGATATGTTCTCCTCTCCCGGCATGTTTGCTCAAACACAAGTGTTTCCTTATGCCCCTACCAATGCATACGCTACGCCATATCAACAACCCATTCCACCTCCGCTCCCTCAGCAAGCACCATCAATGGTCGAAACCTATGCGATAGGGACTTATTCAGAATATTTGAAAGAGCCCTTAGATTTCACCATACGAAGCGTCATGCTTCCAAGACCTCTTCCCGACTTGCCCAAATACAAAGGTGAGGGAGATCCAAATGCACATATCAAAGCTTACGCTACAGCCATTCGAGAACTACTCCCATGGGATGGGGTTGTTGCTAAGATATTCCCAAAAACCTTGGAAGGCATCGCTCTCGATTGGTATTATAGAATACCTGAGGCTTCCATCCATTCGTTCAAGCAGCTCGTGTCAGAATTCATCAAGGCCTTTGACATGAACAAATTATTAAGGACAGGAATCAGGGAATTCTTACACATCAAGCAAGAACACAACGAATCTGTCGCCCATTTCATCCAAAGGTGGCGTACAGTTCTTTATTCTTCGGCAAGTGCTCCAAACATGGATCAAATGGAACTATGTGATTTATTCCTTCATTCTCTTAGCAGAGAGGTGAAGGAAGAAGTCCAGAAGTTCCCATTAAGAACTTACGATGAAGTACTTGAGAGTGCTCTTCGAATAGATCAAGCGGCAATTGATAGTGGTCGCAAAACATATGGAGCAAATGGGAGGTTAGTCACCTCCAACCAGAACACTACAACTTATCCTACTACCATGAACGTCAATCAAGGACCTAAAATCCTTAATAAAAATCGGGGTGTAACAACAGATGGAGTAACCGACCAGCCTAAGAAGGTAAATGTTGTCAATACTCCATCACAAATAAACAACCAACGAAACAACAACTTTACCCCGACAATCAATACAGTGGATTTTAACCATCCACAACAACAACAACAACAACGGCAAAATCCCACACAGGGTCCAAGCCAAAATTCAACTAGGTACCAAAACCAGAATTCAAACCAAAGACAACAAACGCAAAATTTTAATCCTAATAGACAACGGTTTGATCAAAATTTTGGGCCACAATACGCACCAAACCAACAAACTAGGAATTACAATCCTAATTCGTACTGTGGTTTCCACAAAATTCAGGGCCATGACACTAGAACGTGTCGTGACTACAATAAATTCATGCAACGCTTGCCAGATGAACAAAGACAACTTTTCATGGATATGTTCTTGGCAGATCCTACGTCACCAGCATCAAATACTTTTTCAGGGGTAGTTTCCCCTCAAAACGCACCCCTGAAGATCTTTAATGATCCACTCCCAAATCACGATAACAACAGGCTAAATCTAACTGGGACGAACAAGAGCATAATGACAGGAAACAATGATCATGAAGCTTCAACTTCGCTAAATCCATTAGTTGCGCCACAACTAGGAAGTCAGCCACGACCTAAGATAGTCGGTTTAGTAGAGTTAGACGCCGAACTACCCATCGAAGCTGTAACAAGGACGCGAGAGTATTTCTCTCAGCCAAGTCCAAGCCACCTGCCAGGGACAGATAACTTCCAACAAATAGTAGCAAAGCCTGTGGGTGCCTATGATTTAATTAATGACCTAACAAAAACCTTCTCGCACATTTCATTTTTAGACTTACTAAAGAACTCTCCTGCCCACAGGGCTGCTCTTTTAGAAGCATTAGGTTTAGGCCATTTAATTAACATCACTCCACCTCCTGAAACACAGGTAAATCATATAGACTTTGATGTTCATCCTCCGGGGCAGGCGGATAGGGATGTCGAATTCATATTCGAGATAAACAAAATGCCGACAGATGCTGAGATCGCACGTCGAGGTGATCCAGCCTTACATTTGCAAGTATGGGTTTATAACAACTATGTAAAGCATGCAATGATAGACGATGGGGCAGCGGTTAACATAGTCCCCTTCTCTTTCCTTCAAAAGCTAGGGTATGGAGAAACCAATTGTTCCACAACTCGAAACACACTAAGGGGCTATGATAGCCTTAAAGCCACCTCGGTTGGAACTATAATATTACCGGTCACCTTAGGACCCAAAACCATCTTGACTGAGTTTTATATTATAGATCGGGAAACTAACTATAATATGATCCTCGGCCGACCATGGATACACCGCATGAAGGCAATCCCTTCTACGCTATTTCAAGAAGTAAGGTTTTTACACTTAGGAAAGATATTTGTAGCCAAAGGTGATCCAAAACCATTCGATGTACACCTAGCTGACTTAAAGAAAAGACCAGGCATGCACTCGGAGTTTGAACTCCCAACAAACCAACTTAATAAACCTACCGACGCAAAACCAAAAGAAAAGTTGGTACCTACGACAGATCTTGAAACTATGAGCCTAGCCAAGGCAACCCCAACCCCCAAAGATGAGGCTAACACTGTAGAAACAGTATCATTAGGAACTACTGCAAAAATCCATTGAATTGATAGAACAAGATCTACCAATGTTCTTACCATTTGATTCTGTAGGCGTGGGATATTCCCTGGGTGTCGGTTCTCTCCCAGCGGTAGATCTCTGCATGGTAGAGGTAGAAGATGTTAACACAACAAATATCCCAACATCTATACTCCCAGCTAAATATTGGACTCTCCATTTTGATGGGGCTAGATGTCGTTATGGAGCTGGGGCAGGTATAATCCTTACTTCTCCCGAGGGGAAAGTCCTACCATTTGCCTTTAAACTAAATTTTGAATGCACAAACAACGGCGCTGAGTACGAAGCCCTCCTCCTTGGCCTCATCTTAGCTAAGAGAATCGGTGTTGATAACATCAGAGTCTTAGGAGACTCACAATTGGTAGCAAACCAAGTCTCTGAGATATATGAAACCAAAGCCAAGCACTTACAGCTTTACAAAACAGCTGTATTGAATTTAAGCAAGGATTTTGACTTCATATCAATTGAAGCAATCCCGCGAGAGAAAAATCTTCTCGCTGATTCAATAGCAACTTCAGCATCACGTTTTACTCCAAACAGTAAGTTAGAGGATACCCGTTTCATAGTATCCCTTCGTGATGAACCATTGATAAAAACAATGACAAATTCTCTTTTAAACGGAAATGAAAACAAATCTACTATCCTAGACCACATTGATAGTGATATGGCCACTCTGAATTACTTAAACACCTATGCGGCATTACATCTCTCCTATCATATGATAGATTTGTCCTTAATCCCACATTCGTCTTCCTACTTCGGAAATCCCATGATGGAGCTTCCCTCGCAAATGGAACCTAGCGTATACACAGTAGAAAATGGGGACGATTTGGATTTACCTCCAGCCCCACCTGAGTTTGAAGAAGGTAATGCCTCTTTAATCGAAGAAACAATTGATGTTAACATCGGAACGGAAGATGAACCAAGGATATTGAAGTTAGGATCCTCGTTAACTCCATTAGAAGTAGAAATACACACTCGGATCCTCAAAGAACATTAGAAGGCTTTTGCATTTAATTATAAGGAAATGACAGGAGTTGCACCCCACATTGTGGTGCACAACCTCGTCACTAAATCTGATGCAAAACCAATTAAACAAAAATCGAGACCAATGAAACCCAAAGTAGCTCTCATGGTAAAAGAGGAGGTAATGAAACTCCTCCAAGTAGGATTCATCAAACCAGTCGATTACTCTCAATGGGTATCTAATATCGTTCCCGTTCTCAAAAAAATGGAAAGATACGCATCTGCATAGACTTCCGAGACATTAACAAAGCATGTCCTAAAGATGACTTCCCGTTACCATCCATTGACGTCATTGTTGATGTGACAGCTGGATTTGAACTTTTGTCTCTCATGGATGGATTCTCGGGATACAATCAAATCAGAATATCTGAACAAGATCAAGCTAAAACCACGTTTATAACTCCTTGGGGAACTTATTGCTATGTTGTTATGCCATTTGGTCTCAAGAACGCTGGTGCTACATACCAGCGAGCTATGACATATATATTTCATGATCTAATTCATAAAATCATGGAATCCTACGTAGATGACTTGTTGGCTAAGGCCAAGAAGCATTGTGACCATCCGGAAGTACTCCGCATCATTCTTTCACGTCTGATAGAATACAGAGTCACGCTAAATCCAGAAAAATGCGTCTTTGGTGTAACAGGAGGGAAGCTCCTAGGTTACATCATATCGTCACGAGGGATAGATGTTGACCCAACCAAAATTCGGGCTGTCCTCGAAATGGTCCCACCTTCGAATGAATCTGGAATCAGGTCATTTCTCGGAAAACTTGGTGCAATCCGGAGATTCATCCCGGACTTAAGCTTCGCCATCCATCCAATCAACAATCTGCTCAAGAAAGATTATAGTATTGATTGGACCAAAGACTGCAATGAAGCTTTTGATGCAGTTAAGCGTTTCCTGTTATCACCACCTACGCTAATGCCACCTAAGCTAGATCACCCATTAATTTTATACTCACGAGCTACCAATGTCTCGCTAGCCTGTATGCTGGCTCAAGAAGACGATGACAAGAGAGAACGTGTGATTTATTTCATTAGCCGAACGTTGCTCGACTATGAAACACGTTATACACAAGCAGAACGAGAATGCCTCGCCATAGTCTTTGCAACCAAACGCTTAAGACATTATATGCTAAATCAAGAAACAAGGGTCATGGTAAAAACAAGACCATTTACGAACTTTTCTCACGCAAGGGTCCTTGTCTAAAAAGGCTGGACGTTTTATAACCTTAATGGGAGAATTCGAATTAACATTTGTAAATCAGAAATCCGTTAAGGGACAAATCATCGTGGATTGGTTAGCTGATAACCCATTAGATGGAGGCGATCTAGTAGATCTGGATTTTCCAGATGAGTGCGTATACTACATTGAAACCAGACCTCCTATCTCTGAGTGTCCCTGGTACACTGATATCATTAATTATATCGTGGACCATACGTATCCAGAAGGGGCTACACCGCAACACAGAAGGCGGTTACGCATTATCGTAGCAAAATACGTCATTATAGAGCAAGTGCTCTATCGGAAAGTGTTCGATGGAATGCTTCTAAGATGTGTCGACACAGAAGAATCCAAGAAGATTCTCCATGAATCTCACAGTGGAATGTGTGGAGGCCACTTCGGTGGCCATGCCACCGCTCGTAAAATACATCGAATGGGCTATTTCTGGCCCACTCTAGAACACGACGCAGTAGAGTTTGTACGCAGGTGTCATAAGTGCCAAGAGTTCTCCCATGAGATCCACATGCCGGCACAAACTCTACAACCAATCGCGACTCCATGGCCCTTTTCTACGTGGGGCCTAGATTTAATAGGGAAATTCTCTCCCTCATCTACAGACGGCCATAATTTTATAATCACGGCCACCGAATATTTTACCAAGTGGGTAGAGGCTATGCCTCTTACTACTGTACCAGGTTCTGTAATCGCCAAGTTCATTTTGAACCAAATCATTTGCAGGTATGGTATCCCGCAAATCATTATCTCAGATAATGGAACTTCTTTTAAGAATGACGAAGTTTGCGAATTGTGCAATAAATTTAAAATAAGCCATCATACGGCTTCCTTGTATTACCCTCAAGCCAACGGACAGGCTGAAGCGACAAATAAAACACTAAAAGCCATTCTCCTTAAAATGGTGAAAGAAAACAAACGAGATTGGCACTTGAAGTTATATCCGGCCTTATGGGCCCACCGAACCTCAATAAGAACACCAATGGGAGCAACTCCTTTCTCACTAGTATTCGGGGCAGAGGCAGTTCTCCCACTTGAGGTTGAAATACCCAGTCTCTGTATTTCATTACAAGGGATTCTGGATGAAGACGCTTACAGAGAAGCACGTCTCTCCCAACTAGAAAGCCTAGATGAAGCTAGGTTAGATGCTGAACAGTGGCACAGAGCCTATGCTGACCGGATGTGCCGGCAGTATAACAAGAAAGTCTATGAACGCGACATATATGAAGGTGATCTAGTTCTAAGGCTAGACAGCCGGATCGACAAGAAGACCGGCGAAGGAAGGAAGTTCCGGCCCAAATGGTTGGGCCCATACCGAGTCATGAAGGACTATGGAAATGGTGCATACCTCTTATGTACGCTGGAAGGTGAGGAATTTGGTGAAACAGTCAATTCCCTACACCTCAAGCGGTTCTACGCGTAAGCAACTAGCACTATTTATAATTACATTTACATTGCATCTTCATATAGATTAAGATCATTTTGTCCGCTTGTTTCGTACACAAATTGTGATCAAGGAATTTTGTTCTCAAAGCAATTCATTACAAACTCATGATGTTGTTGGCATAAACACTCTAATCATACTTCTCCATTTTCATGATATCATCAAACTATCTCGGAATCATTTTATCAAATAAAGCTAGATATGACAAAGTCTTAACGGTAACCATGCCAAGATCTGCAGGTTTATTCTCACTTTTGGTTTCTTCTTAGGATAAGTGTCTTGCCTATGGTCTGTTCTAGAAGCTTCATGGTGTCACATCTATCCCATATGTATATCTCTTTGGAAATAAGCACATACTGACATTTTACTCAAGTAAACAAGTCAAATATTGATCAAACAGAAAATTTTAATTTTACACATTTCCTTGCCCCACCAACCTTTGGTGATGAGCTTGCGTCTCTTACTAGTGACGTAGGGTTGGGAAAGGATGGAAATGCCCTTACTCGCCTATGCTTTGTCCCACGGTGATAAACCCACGCTTCTTACTAGTAGCATGGGGCAAAGTGTAGGGGGTCCTCTTGACAAACAAATGCAAAAGGTCATACACAAACAATTCAAATCTCGAAGTCTTTGAGTCAAAAACAAATGAATCAGATGTCCAAAATTCCAAAAGAGTTAAAAGCCTAATAACCCAGATTTTGTCTACTATGTGGCCATCTACGGATCTAAGTCTAGATAAACCGCAAAGCAAGTTGCATCCAAAACTATGAAGTCACTCGAGTGGAGTGGGCTTGTGGTATCCTAATTTGGTTCCGCCAAAGCTTTGTCTGTCTTTCATCAATATCATTTCAACACATCTCATAACTTGCGCCCTTCCCAACTCTCGGTGATGAGCCCTCGCATCTTACTAGTTGTGTGGAGTTGGGGGTAGGGGCAGGTTTATTTGCTCATCATACCGGTTTATATTCATCACTTTGCCAAAACAAATATGAAGTATCAAAAATTGCTTACAGAAACTAAGATTCAAAATCACATTGTATCTACATTATCATATATCAGCATCATGAAATACAAAAGGAAAATAAAACACTTGCATCATTTGTTCTCCATTGCATACATTCTAAAGAGCATGCATACATACATCATAATCTACATAAGGAAACTGGAAATGGAAAGTAAACCATAGATACCAAGGGTTTTGATCCAAAAAAATATAATATATATACATGAATGATCAAAGTTTCTATACAATGCCATCATGCACTAAGCATGGTCAAAACGCTCAAAGAGCCCGGGATATACAAAAGAATGTATCATACAAAATCTAGGAGAGCCAAGTGGCTTCTCAATCCCTACGAGACCCCTCTGAAGGCGCATGCCCATGCCTAGGACTCCGGCTACGCCGGCGCTCTGAGTGCACGGAGGGCTCAGGATCCCGAGGGGCAGCCACAGTCTCACCACGAGAATGGCTCCTCATCAAGCGCTCGGCCATCCTATACCCCGCTAGCTCCGTGCGGAGAGTCGATACCATCCTGGCCACATGCCAGACTGGGGCAAAATGTCAGTGTGTCTACCAGCTGCTGAGGGCTCCCCAGCATCTACAGACAACTCGGCACGGGTCCTCTCCATGGGGATCATCAGGGTATCGGTGCATACCCTGCGAATCAAGTCCCGCCACTCATCGGTGGTCTCTGCAAACAAAGGAGAAAACAAATTAGAAACCAAACAAGAGATTAGAAATACAAGATAAAACAAAAGGAGAGATAGCAACTAAGGAGATCCTAACTAAAAACAAACATTAAAAGGAGAGAGGGTAACTTACTCAGATCACCAGGCCTCCAGGATGGATCTATAGGATCAGCACCTACCACGGATGCCGCCGCTGACTGAGGGGCTGCTCCTGTGACTGGAGCAACGTAGCACCCCACAACGGACTCATCCTCCCCACCATGGCCCTGGGAGAGTGGCTCCTCTGAAACCAGAGTCACTCTCTCTGCACTCTGCTTGGCCCTCGCTGCCTGCATAATATCCTGAGTGTCATGCCACTCAGGATCACTGTCCTCCTCTGTCTCTCCCCCTGTAAACTCCTCAGACTCAGAGTCTATGTCAATGGGGTCATCGCTGCTATGGGCAGGACCCGCGGCAATCTGAAGCAAGGGTGCCTGAGGCGCACCGGCTCTCCCTCTGGCACGTACTACCCTCCTGGCCGCAATAGGAATGCCAGGAGTAACCACTGTCCAACCCCGGCCTCTAGGCCCCCCTCTGGCCTCTCGGACTGATCTGTATACTGGCGCTACCGGGGGAAGCATGCCCATATAGGGTAGGCCAAACTGCTGAGGAACTCGGCCAAAGGGGTGTATCTCCACTCACCCCACTCTATCAATAAGCTGCCCTGTGGTGGAGCAGGAGATCAAAGTAAGAGCCTCCTCGCCCCATATACCTGCCATAGTCTGATACGGTGTGGCCTCCATGTCAGCAGTGGTCAGAGAAGCAACTGGCTGATGAGGTGCTCGGAGCACCGACATATCTATCCATCTAGCTGCCCTCACAGCTCTGGGATCTGCCACCTCTACACCTCTGCCATAGGGGATGAAGTGCTCATAGACCCAACTCATGACTAGGGTCGGGTGGCTCAAGGACTGCCCCTGTAAACGGACTACCCTATATAAATCATGGTAGGTGGTCCCAAGTATGTCTGCTCCCCAGGCATATATCCGGCCATGTCCCTCTATCTGTGCAATGATGGGGGACCAGCAATATAACAATGTGTCTCCTCCCTTGTCCCCGATCAGTCTCGAGGCAAGGATCCCCATAATGGCCTGGCGAAGTAGGGGGATGGGAAAACTAGGAATAGATCGAACTCTAACCCCCTTCTTCGACCCCGTGGAGATGACTGCATCTCCCATATATGTAGCCCACTGTGCTATCTGGGCCCGCGAACCTGCTGTCTCAAGGGTGAGACGTCTCCCAATAATCGGGACCCCCAGAATGCGATAAACATCCTCCAAAGTGATGGTCCACTCACCGCGGACCCCTGGTAATCGGAAGGTGTTCCGATCAGCATCCCAATATGAGAACAAGTCACAAAGAATGTGACTGGAAGGAGCAACATGGGGCACGCGTGATATACGTAGTATACCAGCCCGCTGAAGAGTATCCTCCTCATCCTGTGAGAGGGCATCTAACACTCCTGGGAGCCAGTCACACTCCCTCTCTCGGCTCCACCGGATATACTCCTCTCTCACCTGCATACACCCAAAAACACACAAAACAGAGAAAGTTAGCATCCGAATAATACTGGAAAAATCATGAAAACATGTAGAAATGCTAAAAATGCAAAAACAATCTCAAACAGATGTTCTTTTGGCATTCTGTGCAAAACCACCGCCCTGAGCAGGGAGGTGGTTTTGTAACCGCCACCTTAAGGGCGGCGGTCGTGTAACCGCCACCCTGAACAGGGCAGCGGTCGTGTCCACCGCCCTGGGTAGGGTGGCGGTGGCCTGAAAACCCACGCGGGTTTTTAAACCTAAAAAGCCTAAAAGCACTAAAAAAAAACCATTTTACCTAAAAACAAAGCCTACCCAGTAGGCGCCCCCCCTAGATGGACCTTTTAACACTAACATTTTCAAAAATTACCCCCCCACGACAAAGATTTTAGCATTTCAAAATTAAGGGGGTAAAAAGGATAAATTGAAGAAAACTAACCTGTGATCTCGCGGGTCGATGTTCCGCTCACGGAGGCATGATCACTATCCCGTCACAGACGTTTTGACTCTACTCACGCAAGAAACCGTCACCGTGGGTTCCAGAGCTCAAAATCAATCAAATCAACTCGCGCAAATGAATAGGAAAATGGGCCCACTTTCATATATATAGCACCCTGATTCGTTTTAAATGCCTTTTTCACAGGTTTGGAGCGCCGACGGAGGTAAGTTCTTATCCCCGCACAAATGGTACGTTCTCATTTCCTATTATTTTAGCGTTTATTTTCCAAACTATTGTGTCTATCTGCACTTGAGTTCTCTTTTCGTTTTGCAGGTAGCGGGAATTTTGGACGGCGTCATTTCAACACACGGACGTATCAGGTATAACTTCTAACTTCCCATTTCGGGACCGCCATACTCAGACCCACCGTTTTACGCCTCTTCATGGCTAAAACACTTCTCCGAGGGGGCAATATGTACGTACCCAAAATTGTAAGGTATTGTACTGCCGAAACAACGTAACAGGTGCCCCAATGATGATACAGGTCTCCTCGCAAGGTGTTCGGGATCCAGAAAAGATCTCCAAGTGTGCGTTAACATCCCGCATGCCCCGCTTAGCCCCCGCATGTGCTTTGTTTTTCCCTTTTCCCCTCTTTTCTTGGCCTTTTGCTCTTCAGTGATGAAACCGCCGCCCTGAACAGGGCGGCAGGTCCTGTAACCACCACCCTGCTCAGGGCGGCGGTCCTTTACGCATTTTCCAGAAAGCTCTTTTAACACGACTCACGTAATTTCAACATTTTACCAGCTTTCTTTCACCGCCATAAGCTTGCATTTATGATTCTGGTTCCCTGGAATAGTGTTTTGCCATTGTTTATAGTTTAAGAGTTCTATTTGGTTTTTACCTTGGGTAAATGCAAATGCTATAAATAGTTGGCTTGTGCTCAAGCAAATGGCCCCTCAAATTTGCCTCTGAATTTCTCTTTGCAATAGATTTAGTTTTCATTTTGCTTAGAGTTCTTAGTTTCTTTCATTGCATGCCTAGTTAGTGTTGTTTTGCTGTTAGGAAGCCACATATCCATCTTGTGCAAGTGCTGTTGATCATTTTATCCAATCCATTGGAGTAGAATAGTTTGTTTTCAATAGGAAGCCATTAAAGTTGCAGGTTTTGTTCTTCAAACAGGATAGTTTCAGGTTCTGGACGTTTCATGTTGCATGACTCACAATAAATCCCGCTAGGAATTGCATAAGCCAAGCTCTGTACTCTTGCGCTATCCCTCTCCTACTCGCATTGTATTCAGTCTGTATCTTGAGCTGCCTTTATCCCAATATCTACTTCTATTGATGCTAGCATTACATGCTTTTCTGGATCCACGTGGACACACGAAGGAATGAGGAGATCACACTGAGGGGACAAGATCACACACACCATCGGATTCGCCACTATTCTGCAGAATCCAGGTTCTAGCTTTCAAAGTTCTAGTTAGAAACATATCAAATAAAGTAGCCAATCACTTTATTTCAGTCAATTCTACTCTTGATATTGCCAGGGAAGCTGTGGGGATTGATAGTTTCTGAGAAACTATGATTCACTCCTCACTTCTGAGGTAGGATCGAGAGCCTTGCAAATAGATTAAGTCAATTATTTCATTGTTTAGAATAGATTCAAAATTGCACAGACAAATAGCTACACTCGGTTATCTTGTTTGTTTTAATTTTCGTCATTAGATTAATTGTCAAATTCTAGGTATGATAAAGTAGTTGCTCTTTTAAAAATTCCTTCATAAAAGTTCATCAGAAAATACAAAAAAAAGGAGAGAGAAATCATATATGCTATAGATATACTTCACGTAGTTAAATTTCATTTTGCTGCAGTTCATTTTTACATTGTTACTTTTGTATGACAATCACGGGACCTAGGGAGCCCAGAGAATACGTATTCGAGCCAATCGTGCCCCAGCCCAATCTCATCACAGCAATAACTGATATAGATCAAAATCTTAGGATCCAAGTCTTCCAAACAACGGTAAGCTTGCAACAAATCAATTCCCAGTTGAGCGGATTAAACATAGAAGACGACCAAGCGCACACGTTTTGGTCAAATCAACCAAATTACAGATTACCCTAGGTAAACATCCATATGACTGTAAAGGGGTTTGAAAGAGAGCAAACATTTGGTTGTGATCCTTTGGTCCCACAGCCGGATGCAGGAGACACCCTCATAGATATAGATACCAGCTTAAGGATTCAGGTTGCACGAACGCCTGTAAGATATTCTGAGAAGATCACACAGTTATTGATTCTAAATATAGAAGCGGAGAAAGCATATGATTACTGGGTGTTAGGGATTAGGAACTAATTCTACGCATGACCATAGCAGGACCGCAACAAATACGAATATACGGTTGCGATCCACAAATCCCGCAACCCAACGAATCCGTAAGTCAATCAGACATAGACACTGGCCTACGCACACTAGTATTCAGATCCACTCCACTTCCACCTATCATCATCGAACAATTATCCTTACTAGATACAACAGCTAACAAAGCTAAAGAGTTTTGGACTAGGCCAGAGAATCGTCCATAGAGTCAACTATATTTACCATCCACCATATGACCTTATCTGGAGACATACACGAAACTATCCCAGGTCATTTTCCACATATTCCACAACCCATAGATCGAATCATGCCAGAGCTCGATATTGATTGGAGCCTTCGAGCAATCATCCTTGCCGATCGATCTATCACACCAGTTCAGGTTAGGAGGGCCTTCTTTGCCTTAGATTCGCAAGTTCCACTAGTGCGTATTGAAGACATTAGATTGCCTAACTAGTTTGTCTGCATCCCATACATATTCCATCCCCACTGGCTATCTCAGCATGACCTCGGGAGGTCGGGTTGTGAGGAAGAGTTACTTGTATATTCCCAAGCTCTCTTGTCACTTTTTCGTCATACATAAATCCTCATGGGGAAGAAAACCCGCTGAAATAATGTTAATATTAGTGAACACCAACTTCACAAGGAGCACCAACTTCACAAAGAGCACCAACCCTAAACCCTTATTTTTAGTGAAACACCCACTCCAAAAGGATGCTACAACCTCCTAAGATGACCAAGCACCAACTCACCCACCTGGTGATGATGATATATGAATTTTGTTGTTGCCACAACTAATGGAGATTACTAATTCAACTCGTAACTTCATCTTCAAACCCTCATTCCTATAGCTCACTCTTTCTTATTCTTTCCCAAATTTTATTGGCCCCATAACCTTGCTTACATGTCCTCTAACCTTCCTTAACCTGTAATAAAATTCCTAATCTCTGAAATAATGCAATCATACATGCTACATACTCACACTAGGGTCTCACTTTTCCCCTTAAGAGTACTAGTTCAAAATTTACTCCAAAACATAGCTTTTATATGCTCTTCCAATCGGTGCTCTCCCTGCCCTATTGTTTGCAAACGTGCCAAATAGTGTAGTTTGAGGCAGTCTAAGGCTGTCAAACAATATATTTTATAAACGGTGGGTCGTGGCACCAAACTGACTGCACATATATGCCCTGGTGGCTAGGTGAATGCTAGAGGAGGCTTCATTTTAGTACACAACAACATCGTTGCTTCTGGGCTACCTCGTTTGGGCGTAGTCCCTTAAGATCCCTGAGACCAAAAAAGCATTCAACTTCGACGGGTGGCTACGCAAACTCCGTGACACCTAAAGATGTCTCGTCTGATTCTACACCTTGGTGTAGGGACCCTCTACAATATCATGTCTTGGTTTTTTCCTTCTCCAATCAGTGCTCTCGCTGCCCTATTGTTTGCAAACACACCAAATAGTGTAGTTTGAGACAGTGTAAGGCTGTCAAATGGTATATTTTGCAAACGGTGGGTCGTGGCACCAAACCAACTATGCTGACACATCTGGGTGGTTATGTGAATGCTAGAGGAGGCATCATTTTTGGTGCGCTACAGCATAATTGCTTCTTCCAGGCTACCTCATTCGGGCGTAGTCTCGTCAAGAGCCCTGAGACCAAAAAATTGTTCAACTTTCAACGGGTGGCTACGCAGACTCTGTGGAACCTAGATACGTCTCGTTTGATCCTACACCTTGGTGTAGGGACCCTCTACAATATCCTATCTCAGTTTCTTCCTTCTCCAATTGGTTCTCTCACTGCCCTATTGTTTGCAAACGCGCCGAATAGTGTAGTTTAAGCCAGTGTAAGGCTGTCAAACATTTTGCAAACGGTATTTTGTAAACTTACGAACTGGGACACATCATGGCCACCAAACCGACTACGCGGACATAATGTCTGGGTCATTCGGCTAGGTGAACAATCACATTCAGAAGATTACGGTATCATTTTCAAAGAATAGGTGCATTTGCATAGGGACCATATCAAAAAAAGTCGTTGCCTTCCGGGCTCATAAACCTAATGTTTCCGGGTGTAAAATCACAATCCCAAACTTGTCCAAACTACTTTAAATACTAGCCCTACAGGACTAAATGCTAGAAATTGTTCAACTTCGACAGGTGGCTACCTGCAAAAATTATTCAACTTCCACGTGGCACCATTCTCAGGATGTCATTGTTCGATCCTACACCTCAGATGTAGGGACCCTCTACAATATCTATGTATTGGTTTTTTCCTTCTCCACTCGGTGCTCTCACTGCCCTATTGTTTACAAATGCACCGAATAGTGTAGTTTGAGCTAGAGTAAGGCTGTCAAATGGTATATTTTGTAAACGGTGGGTCATGGCACCGAACTAACTGTGTGGACATGTCCAGGTGGCATTAGGTGTCAACGCATTACAACGTTGTTTCTTCTGGGTTACCTTGTTCAGGCGTGAAGTCCCTTAAGAGCCCTGAGACCAAAAAATTTCTCAACTTCGACGGGTGACTACGCACACACTGTGGTACCTAAGGATGTCTTGTCTGATCCTACACCTCAGCGTAGGGACCCTCTATAATAGCCTGTCTCAATTTTTTCCTTCTCTAGTCGGTGCTCTTGCTTCCCTATTATTTACAAATGCACCATAATAGTGTAGTTTGAGATAGTGTAAGGTTGTCAAATGGTATATTTTGCAAACATTGGGTCATGGCACCGAACCGAATGTGCACACGCATAGGGTATGGTCTTGTAAACACTTGGGGAGGGGTTGTTTTAGTTCTCTAAGCTCTAGGTCCTTCTGGGCTACCTCCTCCAGAGCCAAGAACCCCCTCCACAGGTACATACATCATTATTAATTGTTTCTCTTTTCTTGTAAAGCAATGAAAGCTTCTCTTGGCTTTGAGAATTTATAATTCTCTACTAACAGTGCCAACCATGTGAAGGTGGAAGATTTTCTTGGCAGCACTAACCTGCATATAAAAGTGTTAGTCAAAGAAATTTAAGTTTCAAATCAAAACCATACTAGATATATACAAAATACACAAATTTAATAAAATATATGAACTTAAATTTATCTAACTAAAAAATTTATATATACAAAAGAAATTATATATACCAGACATGAGCATTGTAAATTCATTCCAATGAACCATCAGGATCGAATCTACTCTGAATAGTGACAGAGATTGCTTCATGATCTGACTCTCGAACCTTCCAAAGAATCTTGTTATTAGGCCTTCCTCGATATCTATACAGCTGAATATTTGTCGCTAGAACTAGATGTGAATATAAGAGTATTTTCATGTGTGTCTCAAAGTCTTCAAACACCCAAACAGAGGAGTTTTTTAATGGATACCGTCATTGAAGCCAAGTTCCAGTAACTACCACTGACCCTATAGGGTACTCAATATCTTCTCCATCTATAATAGGAGAAGTCAACTTCTTTCTTTCCTCGATGCAATGACATAAGAAATAGTTTGTTCCTTCTTCATTGTCTTCTGTCGCAATAACTGCAAACACATGTCCTACAAAAAAAAGGTTTCAACTCAAATTTAAATTGTACATATTAAAATTTCAATGGACATAACTCAATACAAAAATTAAATAAATAACCATAAATACCTTATCTCACCAAAATCAAAATTTCGTCAAAGTCCTTGGATGTTGTAACTTCATCTAGCAGAAACAAGTCGTAATGCTTGTGGAGGTTGATAACTAGGAAGCAGGAGTTAGAGGCCTACAAATCCATCCATCCACCCATTCTTATGAATCACACTCAACAGTGACAAATTCAATACAAGATGCATAAAAACATGTCAACTTTCTTGTCCATGTGGCCCACGAAGTAGCGTCTGAGCTACAAAATGAGTTGCATATCACTGGACCCAGTGAGTGTCATACAATCCTCGTAGTTAGCAATTTTTTGTTCCTCTATCAACCAAAAATATTTGTGAACTGTGGAATTTTCTTGAGAACCTCGGGCCATGTTGTCAATACACCATTCCACTATGCTCTTTGCATCTTTCAATTTAGCACCATCTTTGTACTTCAACTCTTCTCTTGCAAGAGCTCTTTTCACACATGCCCCTGCACCGTCATGCTCTCATTTTCCATGTCCAGCCTTAGTGAAACTCCAAATATGTTGCACACCCATCTTGACGTGCATCCTACTCATCCAATAAAACATTTGTGCATTCTTAAACTGAGACGTGTAATTATCTGACCATATATAATGTTGTTTGAAGTGGATGTCCCTATCAGACAAGTTTCCATAAAATAACTGGAAACACCCTTGCACAAATTCAGTAGAATGAGTATGATCATCACTGATATAAAAGTGGTACTCTCTTAAAAAAAATTGATCATTCTATGTATTGTCAAGAGAATGTAGAAATGCTATATGCACAAAAATGGCAACTTGTACTGAGTTGTAATATTGCGATTGAACCTCCATTTGTGGTTGCAATGTGTAATTCTCTACAAAATCGACCACTAAAACAATAGTACCAATAGGAAATGTGTCTTTGCATAGCTTGAACTGTTCATCCAACCATCGAGCTCTATGTGTATGCCTAGCATACTCATAAACAATTTCATCCTTAAATTTTCTCATAAATTGAAAAACAGGCATTTGTTCTGTAACTAGCTCACACCGTTTAGACTCTTTTCCATCTTTCAACTGGTATGCAACTGATTTATATTTATCAAACTCAACTAAATTATGTCCTATTGTACCTTCAATTTTCTCATGGATGCAACTTTCTAATTTAGGTAATCTGCCACATGTACTACAACTTCCATCTAAACAATCCTGACTATAAAAAAAATGTCCAACTTCTTTTTCACAAAATATCAGTAGGAATGAAATCCCTGGAAGATATTGGTGGAACTTGAACACCACATTCCGATAACATAGTTTCAAAATGAAAATAGAATGAATACGTAAAAATTTAGCATAATGCATCAGCAAATTAAACATGTTGCCTACAACAAGTGGTGCGAGCGTGGTTGATTTTTCACATAGAATGGTTTCAACATTTCAAAAAAACGTTGACTAATTTTAATTTCCAGATTCTCTTGTTCAAACTTACGAAAAAATTGAGTTTGAGTCATATCTAAGAAATGCTTTGGATGTGGTTCACGATTAGTAGAACCAACTCTCCTAATTTTATAACATCTCTTGTATTAGGTGAAACTCTAGTGTTATCATGCCAAAATTTAATAACAAATTCTCTTATAGCATCAGTATTATATTTTGTCCTTACGCGGTGCTCTAGCAGAAAATGCCCAAAAATCGGTGTTATTGAGTGATTGAAGGATATTACGTCTTTCAATTTACTTTCATTAGAGTTTTTCGATTAACTTGCAACATTCGACTTGTTTGTGTAATCAAACATTGTTTTTTATTGATTCACTTACAACACTAGTAGCAAGTACATGACGCACAATATTACTATCCCTAGTGCGTCTCTTGACACCAACAGTGTGATATGCATCATGAAGGTTTTCAACAATTGTAGAGGTTTGACCATGTATATTAGATGTTGTCAATCCTAAGGTGTTTAATGTAGGTCTCATTTTAATCAATTTCATCAAACTAACCAACAACTGACATCTTTGGGAATCATTTAAAATTTCAAAATGATTATCCCAAATTTCAGTGGCTTTTCTTCTGATTTGTCATTCAAAAAGTTTGTCACACATTGGTTTCAAAATGTTTTCATCAATTTCAATAAAAAAATTAGGTTTCTTACGGAAAATCCTAGGAGGTGTTTTTGTCAAATTTTGCCTGTCTACAGTTTCAACATGAATTTCCTTATTCACATTTTCATTATCTCCTTCAATTTCAACATTTTCTACATCATGAGTATTTAATTCTTCTTCAACATTGACAGTAAAAACATCTTCATCACGAGTATTTAATTCAACTTCAACATTGACAGTAGAAACATTACCTAGTTCTTCATTGCTTACAATAGTTGGGGTTGAAGATGAACCTCTTCTTGATTCACGAAGATTCCGCATTCGCTCAGCATTTTGAAATTTTGTTGGCCTCTAATTCGTTTGGTGTTTTTTTACTTAATGACTTCCTTTTTTGACTTTGTTTCTTTTCTCCCATGATGTTTTACTTCCGGTGATAAGAAAAACGTGCAGAAAAATGATAGAATTTCACAGTAATTCATACGGTAGGTCAAACAGTAAAAATCATATGGTAATTCAGAACATTGGGATGTGTGTAAATATGATTTATGAACCACTATCACACTTTATAAACCGTGTTCGCGGTTTATAAAGCTTCGCGGTTCTAAAAAACCCGTGATTTATAAACCGGATTCTATCTATCTAAAATATGAACCCTAAGGCTCGGGAAATCTTTGTTTTGCCCCAACCAAAGCTATGGAAGGTCATTATGAAGTGTAAAAGGTCAAAAAACCTCAAATCTGCTCTTCCAAAGACTTGAACCATGCTAAAAAACTAAAAACATTTCACAAAAATGGTGCCATTGCATAGGGGAGACTGTTAGCTTCGTAGAAATATTGATTTTAAAGTGAATAGAATAAGATAAATATCATTTTATAATTTTTTACTAACAATAGGTCTTTAAGACATTTTTTCCCGTGAATGTTCATGTCTACGTTTAAGACTGTAACTTTTGTTTCGCTTATCAAAATGTGATAAAACTTATACCATCCCAAGCATGGAGAAATTCTATACACGTTAAAAAAAATATTTTATTTCGATATTTTTTGATATAGTTATGGCGGGCAAATGGAAAGCGCTCCATTTTCTAAATATTTTCAGACCACTTTCACGGAAAAAATCATTTAAAAAAAAATATTGCTCAAAAAAATACAAAATAAAATCCATCCCAAGATAGACAACTACATCTAACTTTTCACCAAAGGAAAAAAAAATAACAAGATTTGGTCATCCAAAATCGCGGGCAAACGGACTACAATCTTATAAGTTTTTTCAAAAACAAAAACCAAGTCATATAATTTTAAGTGTTTAATATAGCTAAACTTGTCCATTTTTTTAAAAAAAATTAGTATTTTAGAAACTAGATTCCAGATGCTACGATTCATATTTATATAATTTTTTCTAATTTTGAGTGTGCATATTGCTAATAATCCCTACAAGTTGAGATTTCTCTATTTTTTGCAATATGACGTCCACTTATGACCCCTATATTTGTCCATCAACTTCCTGCACTTACCCATATGATGTATATTCAATGATTCCCTTGTTTGAATTTGATAATGGGGACCACCTTTGCAAGTCTAAAAGGTTTGGCCCAAGAAGTTTTGTGGACTTAAAACAGAGTAGGAAAATATAAGAGTCAAGAGTGCCCATAAGGGACATGAATTTGCACTTCTGAAAACTCCTAAATACTATTAGTGTTTCAGGCCATAAAAGATAAATTACTTATGCATAGTAACATTTGTTCGGCTTTTAAGGTTGATAAAATAGTATAATAAGACAAAGCAAGTTAAGGCCTTATTCAAAATACATTTTCACAAAAATGATTTTTGTTTCTAACGTTGAAGAATGGTAGGTTATTAGGGTTATTTTTCTGTTGACATACATTAGACATACATTTTGGTACATTGGTCATATAATGGATATTAGTAATATTAGTATGCTCTAGCACCTAAAAATGTACCCAAGTGCATATATTTTGAGTCTACACCTTTATATGTACTTTCCATTTTATTTCACTTCAATTACATTCAAGGGGAAAATCCTGAAATCAAGAGGGCAACGAATTTGGGTCTAAGATATTCATAGCATTTTCCATCCTTTGTTACATGGATCTTTTAAATATCTAGTTACACTAAGCATGTCAATTAGCGTATTATTAAATCAGTAACCATGTGATTTGACCTATTTAGGGTTTCGGTTGCATTTTTGCATGAGAGCGAGTGAGAAGTCAATAAACCACTTTGTTCCCAATTGGTAGGATTCCTTGGTTTCAAATATTGTTACCTTTATGGGATTTCTGATCATTCGAGCACTTGAATTAGCATAATTGCATGTTTGATGTTTAGGTGAAGTTATGCACTGAATTTCGTGCAAGTAATTTCTAAAGGAGGAGATCTCAGAGAGCAAACTTATAGGAATACATTTTGGACTGAGTTAAATTCATAAAGGAGGAGTATTTATACCTATTGTGGAAAAAATCATTAGAGTATTTAAATCTGAGTCACAAAAAATTTTGTTCAATAAAGAGTATAGTGTTATAAGATGGCTTTCATGACACCTAGTTCAAGGAACTTGTCAAGCTTGTCATTAATCACATGAAAATGAGCTAACATTCAGCTTTTAAAGGGATTGAGATTATTTTGTTTTACTAAAATTTTTGTGGGTACATCTTGAGGGGCATTATTTTGATAGATAAAAGTTAACTATGGGTTTGCACCATTTAATATTACAGAGGTCCTACTTTTTAAGTTAATCCCATTCTGTACTAAAAGACTCGTGCGTATTGTTTTGAATGCAATTTTAGGGGGTTCAAACAGTCTTTATTTCGCTAAACGCCTCAATTCGTTTTGTAATTTCTTTCAAAAGCAAAACCTCAAGCGTACAATTAAAAATCTAAAGGATATTAACAATTTCATCGATCTCACATTTAAACTTGGGTTAATGTAGACATTGAGAACACAAATTTGACAATTGAAACTGAATGTTAATCTCACTGTCAACTAAACCTTCTCCTGATATATTTCAATAAAAACATCTTTGCCTATTAGTGTCATCATGACTCCCTCCGAAGACATTCAAGTACTAGGATTATGGTTTGAATTTAATTTGAGTTAAGATTTTCTTTAAGGTTTATTTAGGTGTTGAAAACCAGTATAGTACAATGTTCCTTTACATTTTACCAAATTTAGGGTTTTTACAACATCACAAGTTGGAAAAATTGCAATTCATAATTTCCCTTCTGATCCTGTACACTTAAATGATTTCTTATAGTTTAGATTAAAGATTTTCTAATATCATCGACCTACAGACATGAATCCTTCTATGTTAAAGGTGGCACTGTACCTTTTGGTTGTTGCAATAAAAACACTTACACAAACTTTTAATGTGTCTACGATGGTTTTGGAGTCAGAGTTTCTGATTAAAATTGGTACCATTGATTTCCATATTTAAGACTAAAAGGATATTGCATCTTGTTACTATTGAATTCTTTGGTTATCCTCTTATCAAAACGACCGTGATTATATTTCCTTGAATTCATTCATTATTATATGGTATTTATCTGCAGGTAAATTTCATTAAATTGAAACCAGATTAAAAACTAGCCAATGCTTAAAGGTAACATGATGGTAAACGGGTTTTAGATTTGACTCATCATGGCTCTATATTTCAATAATGTTGCTCTAAAGTTTAATTTGTGTCCTAACAGGATTTGTAAAACATATGAACTTACCATGACCTTAAAAAGAAAAAGATTATTGCATTTATTCATTTTCCAAGAGGTTATGTGGAAACTTTGAAATGTACAGCTAAACATCATTATATATTTAACCACTGATAGGCTTTGGGAAGATAATCATTACCATTTCATTACATCTGCTACAATAGCCTTTGTTTCTCTTTTAATGTTGTATGTGATTACTTATCATTTTCCTATATCGAACCTCCATTTTTTGTAGTTTGAATGATCAGTTACAATATATGCTTATATTTGTTATCAATATACATATCATGAAGCTTACATATATAAGCAAGATATTATTTTTGTTATTTGTATTTAATAACATCCATAACATGGTCAACAATATAAGGTTGGCATGGTACCTTATCCTATGATCTAGCATTAATCATGATTTCCAAAATTTCCATTCATAATGAAAATAATCCGAATAATCACACATTTGAAGAAGTCAGAAATACAAATGCAATTTCTTTTCATTTCCAAAACTAGAGAGAGAGAGAGAGAGGAGGGAGAGAAAAAACCATTTTACCAGAATCAATTTTCTCAAAACAAGAATCGAAAGGAAGTTCCATATAGTCATATGTTAGTGTTTACAAGTTTCTTGATATATATTTTACTTGAATAAGATCTTATGACGATTTTCCCCATTTTGCTACATGTTTATAAAAAGCGTCAAATTTAGTCAAGTGGCTAAAAAATATGTGTTCAAAAAAAATCTCGAAGACTTAAATAAACAAAGATTAAAATTCCCACATACTCCCCTATATATAGGGAAACAATTAGAGATTAAAAAACCAAAAAGTGGTGAAATGGGTTTAATTTGTTCTTGTCTTTCCAGAGCTACCAATCGTAATTGCACCCGAATGACCTTAGTCACCCAAAGAACGGAGGCCTCCACGAGCCCAAAGACCGGAGTGCCTACATTTTCCAACATGTAAAAATAGCTTGCAAATTAATTTTCTTAGACAATAAGGATTGGTAGTGATTGTTACGAATAAATACTAGAAGTATGTGGAGGCTGAATTACATTCCTCCACCCTAGGCCTAAATGACAAGCCAAAACCAAAATGAACTTTTCACTTTCAAAGTCATTCTAGGGTTTGGTGTAACACTCCACATAACAGGGAACATGGTCAAATCTTGAATTTCCCATTTCAGGGATTGGAAGGGTATATGTGTGACATTAAAAAATGTTTTCTTAATATTTCAGAAGGTCGTCAAGTGGTAGTTTAACTAAATTTTGAGTTTAACTCACCAACCATATGGCTTCAGTATCTAGTACTAATATCAGATCTTTCCAAACATCTCAAGAGGTAATTTGGGAGTGGTGTTTATATTCAAGGTAAATTTTCTAGTTGTGAAAAACTCATTTAATTCCCTGAAAAATTACTCTTCTTAATTTTGATTTTCAACACCATTGAAAATATGAAAAACTATAAATACTAGATCATGTAAGAAAGAGGAATATAACCATGCTTGGATGAACTAGCAAGTGATAACTATAAGGTTGACATTACAGTGAGCTAGTTTCATTTGCTGGTGGTTTCTATGGAATTTTTCTAAAAACTAGTTGGAGCATGGTTTGCAACCAATTCACGTGCTTGCTACAAGCTCCAACATTTTGCAAACATATACACATATTCAATAACAATTAATTCTCTCAAAATCCACTACCCATTATTATTTTATTGCTTCTAAATTTTTTCAACAAATCCATTTTGTGTCATATCTTGCAACCATCACACTCCATGAGAAGACACTCTTTTTTGAAAGCCTTAACTCCTCACCAAGAACATCATTTACCTTGCAATCTTCATACTCCATTAGACCTCACATTTTTGAGGAATTTTTAAAAATTATTCACATGCCTTGTCTTGTCTCCCACATTTATATATTATAAAGCATTTATAACTATAACATCTGAAAATAAGAGCATTGCTATAACTATAACATCTGATAATTTCCTCTTTTTCTAATGATTTGATAGGTTGTCCATACCCTGTTCCACGACTCCTGTTTTGGCACAGACAAGGGTATGTTGGAAAAGGTTGTGGTGTTTTCCTTTACACCTATCAAATATATTTATTTGATGGTTTCTAAGGCCTTTTTAACAAATCTAATTTGTTTGTATCCAACAGTCATGACATTTTTTGGAGTGACAATTCCACAAGGCATTTTGACAAATAATTTGCATGCCATCGTGCATGACTCCACATTCAGCACCTAAATAAAACATAAAAAACATATAATGTCATTGTGTTCCATCCACTTCCAATGCCAAGTGTATGCTTCCACATTTTGCATACATGTCTACTAGGGCACTTGCAACTACATCTGACAAAATCTGCTTCCATTATGCTTAAATGATTGTCCATGCCCTGCTCTAAAACTCCCATTTTGACACAGGCTGGGAGGATGCTGGCAAAGGTTGTGGAGTCTGGTTTTACACCTGCCAATTGCATTTGCTTGAAAGGTTCCAAGGCCTTGAAAGTTTACATGGTCGGGGTGTGTTGCTACTGTGTTCCATTAGACCACATCTCTTTGAGGTGTTTTGTCGAACAGTTGTCTTGTGTATGCTTCTACATTTTGCATACATGTCTACTAGGGCACTTGCAACTACATCTTAGAAAACCACTTCCATTATGCTTAGATGATTGTCAATGCCCTGCTCTAAATCTCCCATTTTGACAGAGGCTGGGAGGATGCTGGTAAAGGTTGTGGAGTCTGGTTTTACACCTGGCAATTGCATTTGCTTGAAAGTTTCCAAGGCCTTTCAACAAAACCATTTTTTGCATATCCTGTTATCATTGCAGTCGATGACACCACATTTCTCTCAGGTATTTTGTCGAACAGTTAACATGCTTCCACATTTTGCATACATATCAACCAGGGCACTTGCAACCAAAACAATTGACAAAAATCCCTTCACCATAATGCTTTGGCAGATGTCCACACCCTTTTTCAAAGCTCCTATTTTGGCACAGGCTGGGAATATGCTAGCAAAGGTTAATTGATCAGATTGGACACCTGTTGGTTGCATTTGGTGAAACAGTGTCAATGCTTTGTAAGGATGCTCATGTCTTTTGTTAGCTGATGAAATTAGAGGGCAAGGTGCCCACGAGTCCAACATTGTGGAACTGAATCTCTGGGTCACCCTCTCCAGTGATGACCCACATCCAAAGCGATTCTTCACATGTCCTCTGCTAACGCCCTCTTCATTACACAAGCTGCTGCTGTCCTCATGCAAATTCAAACCCCTCTTGTAAAATGCCTCAACAGACACCCTGGGTAGTGACAATCCTCCCTCCAAGTCAACTTTAAAAATAAACAAAGATTAATTAAATCTCACAAATAATGAGAGCAACCACGTTAACTTCAAAAACAAACAAAAGATAAATAAAACCTCATAAATAAAGAAGTCAACCTTTATGTCCAGAGTTTGAATCCTTGGAAAGCTGGAATCTTTATTTGAGTAGAATAAATGAGGAATGATCTGGTGATATTACACAGCAGTATTGCCAGTACCCAAATTGAATGGCATACCTTACTATAAATCTCTGATCAAAGCACATACTCATTGTGTATCTCCTTCCTGCAAATTACATAATTCTTGTCCACCATCCCATAGAAAAATGGTTTCTTCTTTTGTAAGGTCCAAAGAAAGCATGTTGGTGAAAGAAAGCTGAGTGCTTAATTATGAACATAAGAGGGCAGAGAGTGTGGAGAATTCATACATTTTAATGGTGCCCTTTAGGTTGGGATGTCTTCAAAATGCCGTGCAAGTCCTCTGCAGCATTGATATTCATGTACAATGCTGCAAGTTTTTTCAGGATCCCCGCTTTTGGATTCGGCACACACAGTGTGATCCTATGCTATCAACGAAAGATAGAGGGATATGCATCAGGAAGCAGTAGAGATGCCTAAGATGACAGGTGTGCAGCGAAACTGCTTTCAGCGTGATATCAAATCCACACATACCAAGCCTGTGCCACTTTCGGATACTGATAAATTCAGATGCAAAATGCTGATTGACGGAAAAAGCTGATGGAAAGGTGCCGGAAAGGTAGGCCGGAAAATGTTGCCGGAATTTGACACTTTCCAGCAAAGCCTACTTCATAGTAAATGCCTCCGGCGAATTAGTGAAATGTGTCACGATTCTTGGATTCTTCGGAGCATTTGGGCTTTGCGGATTCCAACCCTATGAAATGAGCCACAATTCATAGCATTTTAGGTCTGCGTGGTTTAAATGTAGCAAGGAAGAACATAGGAAAGGAAGAATTCAAACCTCACACCAATAAGATACTAGCACATGGCAAAACGAAAAGTCAATAACGTGGCAGAGTCAATAACAACGGCCAATCAAAAGTTGTCATGTGTCATTTTCCTATGCATTTTGACCTACGAACTTTAAATCGACATATATTCCTCCATAGAGATCTAAATCATGCAAACTCAGTATTGATGGAAATATCTCCTCGAGCCATTCAATTTGTAATCAAGAAATTCATATTTTGGTGAGATTGAGTGGGTGAAATAGGGAAAAGACATTTCAGGCATTAAAATGAAATTGTAAATGACTTAACCACCTAAATTAATGAAATATGGTGCTCCTTCCTTCTCATATAAGAAAAGTAACATGGGGAAGTGATCTTACAGGGGCACCTATGATGGTTTTAAGACATTCAATCCATCTTGTTGGTAGTTAGAAGTAGAAATTTGAGTTTCCCTCTCATTCCCCTCTTCTCTCTCTCCCATTATTCTATATAATGTAAAATGATGCCCATTTGTAAAGGTTGGACTCTCTCAGAATACAAGGGATTCATTCAGAGTGCTTCCTAAGTGTGTTTAGTTGTAGACCTTAAAATTGGACAATTGTAATGAGAGTTTTCCTTTTCCTCCACTGTAATGGGTTATGCATCTTCTTAAGGAATAAAATTTATGTTTTGTGGATACTCTCTACGCTAACATGTGTTTTTCTTGCAATTTTACCTCTCTATTGCAGTTTTGGTTTATTGTGCATGTTTTTTCTCCTTGTAATGTTTTATTTTTGTTGTGCTCCATAAAAATGGAAGGGAAAATGTTATTTTAGACTATGGAACTTATGTCTACCCTCTCCTCCTTCATTTTTCTCCCATTTCACTCATCTAAGAATATCCTTCCCCATTTTTCTGGTGTTATCACCTTTGTTAGCTTAGTATTTCCCCTTTTATGCATCTCCTTCTAACCATGGTCCCTTGGAATGTGTAGATTAGGATTAGTTAGTTTAATTTCCTTCCTTAAGAGTAGTTTTAGCATTAGGAATAAGTAGAGGAACCAACCTTCTATAGAGATTAATCTCACCTTGCAACACCCACATTGCAGAGATCATCCCATGTTCCCTCAAAGCCCTGAATCATCCTGACTTAGGTGTGGGTGTAAATTTGATCTCCAACAATTCTAACATTCCTGGTAGAAAAATTTTAATGCACTTTTCAACATCTTTGTTAATTTTTGGTGTGTAACTTATTGATTTCTAGCCTTGGGAGGATTGTTTCAACACAAATAGAGAATCCAATCATCATATGTACTGGTTTCAACAGTTAAAGTGCCAATTTCATGAGAAGAATTCTCACTAGACAAAGTGCAACAAGAAGTGATCCTTTTGAATACTTGCATTTGTCACCAAGGAGAAGAATAAGAGGTGGAACAGTTCAAAATTACCATCCCCTCTAAGTAGAACTCTTTCTACTCCTCCCCCTGATAGGCCTTTCTTACTGTCATATAGAGTTTTGATACCCATTCCACTCATGGCACAAAAAATAAATTTTCCCTTTGTCAGTTTTAATAGTGGTAGTACTTTGGCTCTAAATGCCCAACATGATATTCAAGCATCTACACTTACAAGATTTCCCTTCTTTAATGGATAAAATCACACTACCTCTACTTATCATATTCAAGACATTGTCAATGTGTACTCAATGCATCTAGTCACAGAGGATGATGTTGTTAGACTTATTTTCTCTTCACTTAAAGGTAAAGCACTCCAATGGTACAGAAGTTTGAGACATGCTTCTATTCACAACTGGGATGAACTTAGCACAACTCTACGTCAACAATTTGAGGATAAATAAGACACATATCCTTATTAGAGAAGTTAACATCAATCAAGGGAGCTACCTATGCACTTATGGCTGATTTTAATTTCATATTTCAGAAAACATGGGACAAAATTCCAATCCTCTTAAGACCAACTCCACAAGGTGTTTTCCCTTACTTCTTTAGAGCATTTCATTATGATATAGAAGTTATGATATAATATGTGGGTGTTATATAACTATGTGAGCTTATCGAATAGCCATTAAGGCTAAGAAACTTCTAATACTTATTCAATAAAATTTGTACATTTTATTAAAATATGAATGCAAAGATATGTTAT
Source organism: Taxus chinensis (assembly GCA_019776745.2). Lineage (NCBI taxonomy): Eukaryota > Viridiplantae > Streptophyta > Pinopsida > Cupressales > Taxaceae > Taxus > Taxus chinensis. Next base: position 547,417,058 of record CM034151.1, on the reverse strand, counting down.
AATGATATACAATAAAATATAAGGGCTAGGCAATTTTACTTGATATAATTATAAAATCAAATGAAGGAGATAGGGCACTTACATTGATTTTATTTATCCCGAAGTGTGTCTGGGTTGGACAAAATGATGAAACAACTTAGAATGTCACAATCGCACTCAAAAAAATGTAGAGATGTCGGGAAACCTTGGACATGGGCGCCTGGGCAAAGGAGATGGTTCCTGTGGGTGCCCTAGACCTCTGTGGAGTGTTGAAGTCTACTGAAAAGGTCAGAAGTTGGTTTTGACACTGTTGCTAGGGTTTCACACTTATTCATCGTTGATCGTATGTATGTCGCATTTGGATCGCTGAAGTACCTGTAAATCTACAACACAAATAATCTTCTGCAAAACCCCCAAAATACATTAAATCCTAAAAAATAAAGATACAAAATGAGGGTTTGGATTGTCCTCTATTTTCAAACAAGTGAACTTATGACCAAGCATTGCACTACATCTCAGTCCCAATGTATTTCTATGTTCTTTTGTCTGCAATAGTTCTCTCAGGTTTCCCTCATGTTGATGATGCTAAGATAATGGGTAGTAGTAGATAGAATGAAAATGTGTGGATGAAAAAATAAACTCCCCTTTCCCATGCAGTGTGTATGCAGAGTAATAATCCCAAGATGTAGTCCATTTGATATGTAGATAGATATCCTTTGATAGAAATTTCTCGTCAATATAATGGTATGTATGTTGTGCTTATATAGGGATCTCTTACTTGATTTCAACACTAATGACCTGCAATGCCAAATAATACCTCGGGATATGAGAGAAAAATTTGAAAATACCGACCTCAGATGTCAAAATTAAGATAAAAAATAAATAGGACATGGGTGCCGAGGATGGGCAAGAGCACCTAGGTGCTAGTGTACAGTCCTAGGTGCTAGTTTCCAGAGACAACTGACGATAAGTGTGCAAAGACTGAGAGACAGGGATCCTTGCGACATAAACAAAACTAGGTATATGAGTGATAATTGTGAAAGATAAAGACAATAGAAACAAACAACACAAATAGATGGACTAAGAAGTGTGTCACCAGTGAATAATTTTCTTACTCAAGATCCATATATAAAACAACCTACTTTGTGGTATAGTAAATTGTAGTGAGTGTGTGATTTTTTGTCTACAAATACAAGCTAGAAAGATAGTTCAAATATTACCTATGCCTTTGTTTCATGAGTTTCCTCAAGCTTCTCAGCCATCTATTGCTCCCATTCTTGAGTAAAATTCCTAATCTTCTCCTTCTACATCTTATTCTCTCCAAAAGAAAAAGGATGATGATGAAATGAAAGCCTTGATCATAAATCTATTAAATAAAGTTATAGCCTTAGCAAAACAACAAGCTCAATCTTATAGAATTTATCCTAACCAAGGAAAATTTTCAAACCAATGATTTAATGAAGGCTATCAGCCCTATAGAAATCAATATCCAATTCAAAGGTATTGGAAAAATCAGCAAAATGATAGATGGCATGGTCAAAATCCACATAATCTGCTTCAAGAAATTACTCTTACTCAATATCTTATTGTTGCTAGCTTTAAGTAAAGCATTGGTTCCAGTGAAAAACAATGTGATTCAAGATACTTATATCCCTATGACCTCTACATGCTTGGAAATTGAAGAAGCTAGACTCTTTGATTTGGTTGAGTGATTTAAACTTGTAGTAGGGACAACGTTAAATGATGTGCAACTGATTTGGGTGGATTTAGGAACCCTTTGAGTACTTTTGGAAATATATTTGTAATAATAGCTTGTAAGCATTTCAGGTGAGTTATAAAAATATTTTAACTTCAAGACCCAAATCCATAAAATCTCAGGAAAAAAATCTTATAGATAATATTTAACTTCAATCAAATAGTCAAAGAAAACAATTAGTTGAAAAAAATAGTATATTTTTCAACTAGCCAATTTTATTACTTACTAGTATAAATATTACAAGCCCTTTATGCCCATTACTTTTCAATTCTCAAATAAATTTATGTAAGGTCAATATAGGTGATATAAAAAAGAAGATTAAAAACATAGTTCAAAAGTAAAGCTGGTTGAAAATAAACAATGTGTGTTTCAACCATCTCTATTTGTGAACCATGTTTTTCAACCACACAATTTTTGTTATTGATTACAAAGGAAATAAGAGAACATAACTTTATTTGATATTGACTGATGACCAAGTAGATTCATATATACATGCGGTAATGTATAAAGAGACCAAACTTCCCTAAAAGAATTTGAAACGTGAACCGACAAGTGTAATATTAATGTAATACAATTATTCTAACATTCCCCTCTTATTACATTATTTTTACAAATGTACCCCGGAAACAACTCAAATTTCACCTTGCCAAGAGACTTGGTGAGTATATCAACTACTTGAGATTTTTTTGGGTAGTATTAGAGCTGGATGTGGTGGTTCAAGACTTTTTCTCGAATGTAATGACATGCAAACTCAATGTGCTTTGTCAATTTATGGAAAACTAGATTCTTTACAAGCTTCAACAAACCCCAATTGTCGCAATGAAAAATAGGTGGTTTTTCTTTAGGAATCTCCATACCAACCAAAATGTGACATAACTAGATTACTTCGCACACAGTTCCTCATGTAGTGTGATACTCTACCTCAATGGATGAGAGAGAAAAACTAATTTTCTTCTTGTTAATCCATGAGATGGGTCCATATCTGAGATGAAAAACATATTCTGAATTTGATTTCCTATCATCAACAGATCCAACATATTCTGGGTCAATATATCCCTATACGAAGAACTATGAGTTCTTATGATGTTCCAGATAATAATAAATTGTACCTCAGACATATATAAAATAATTCTTTGTTGTTACCTAGTCACATTTCTTCGGTTCCTACATGAATATGGAAAGATATCTGACAACAAAGCATAAGTATATTCTAGTATAAGTAAAGTAAATAAGACTCCTAACAAGCTTCCTGTAGTGAGAAACATCTACCAAAGGTGAATCCTGGAATCTAGAAAGTTACAAACCTTTCTCCAATGGAGTGGACACATGCGTATGATAATATCTTCCATAATTTTCCAAAAGTTTCTTGGCATAATTCATCTGTAATATAAAAAATTTCTTCTTCTTTTGCCATATTTCTAAGCCAATACATTAATGAAGTAGCCCCAAATATTTCATGTTGAAGGATTTATTTATATCATTTTTTACATCTTTGACTAGATTGTTTGAGCTCCTTGTGATCACAAGATCATCCACATACAAAACAAGAATGACAACCTCTATTCCTAGCTTCAATAATATGTAAATTTTAATTTCAAGGGCTATGGATGAATCCATGTTGCAATAGGTGATCGTCTATTTTATTGTATCATGCCCTGGGTGCTTGTTTAAGTCCATAAAGATACTTAATTAGATAACATACCTTAGTAGGATGTTTCTTATAGAAAAATCCTTCTATTTGGGTAATATATACTTCTTATTTGAGATCATTATTCTAGAAAGCAATTTTTACATCCATATGCTAAAGTTTCCATCCTTTTTGTGCTACGAGTGTACAGAAAACTCTAATAGACTGATCTCCATAGTGGGTGAAAATTTATCCTTGTAGTCAATTCCTTCTTGTTGAGCATATCCATTTTCAACTATTTGTGCTTTGTACTTGTTGATAGATCCATATACCTCAAATTTTGTTTTGAAAATCCATTTTTAGCAAATAGATTTCTTTCCTGTAAGCATATTGACAAGTTCTCATGTTTGATTCTAAATCATGGAACTGTATTCTACATCCATAGATTTCTTCCACTTTGGTTGACTGAGTGCCTCTCAAACTATATTAGGTTTGGTGTTGTCAACTATTGAACTCATGATTGTGAGATTTACCTCATTTCTTAGCGGTCTTCTTGTTTTAAATCCTGACGAAGCATCTAGGAGAGACTTCATGTGGGATTCCATGATGATGCTTTGAACCCATTTCAGACGTTGCTACTACTACTAATGTGAAGAATGAGTTTCCAAAGGACCAAGATCAATGAACAATTCTCCACAAAAATCATTTTCCTTATGTGAAGATCTCTCATGTTCATCATCTGAATGTGAGAGAAATCTATGAGAGGAGGTTGGTACCGACTCTTCTTTGTGAGATAATGAATCAAATGGTGACTCATCACAAACCACATCTTGAATCTCATATATCTTTTATGTCTCAGGATCCATGAGACGATACACCTTTGAGGTATTACTATACCCCAAAAAATACACTAATATTTCTTTGGATTGATCTTCTTCCTCTTTTTGTATAGGACATGCATGTATGCTTTGAAGAAATACTCTAAGATGGGAGATCAAAGGCTTGTGATTACTCCATACATCTTCAGGTATTTTTACTTGGAAGATATTTGTAAGTTCCCTATTCAAAATATACACAAGTGTTTGGGCTTCTTCTTCCCAAAATATGTTCTCCAAGCTGGTTATGGAAAGCATGTAATGAGCCATCTCCATGACAGTTTGATTGTGACGTTCTTCAATGTCATTCTTCTGGGGTGTATATGGGCATTCAAGTGTTGTGTGATGTCATGCTCCATCAGAAACACCAAAATTTTATTTTACATGAGTTCCCCCCTTAATCTGAGTAGAAGACAAGAAGGGGATTCTTGTTTTGCTGAAAAATTTGTGTTAGAAGGCCTGAAAATGGAAAATACTTCACTCTTCTTCCAAAGAAAGAACACCCATGTAATGTGAGAATAGTCATATATCAACAACTAGAAGTACTGAAATCCATGAAATGAAGCAGGGAAGGGTCTTCATAGGTCGGTATGCATGACCTCAAGATGGTTCTTGGCATGGAAGGAACTCGATTCGAGCGGTTCCCAATGTTTTCTCATCAGAAATCTAGAATAGATGGGTAAGGAGTGGGAGAGTGGAGGAAGCCCTCAAACCATATTCGTGGAACCAAGATAATAAAAATAGATAACATAAAGTTTCCCATATTGATAATGTCAGTGTGCAATAGACTCCACCATAGAGGAAGATAAAACAAACGTAGTGGATGAAACTGCATTTAGTGCAAACAAATGAGCCTTTAGAAAATCTATAACAAGTATCATACCTTCGTGTGAAATCAAACACGATTTGATTCCTTTATTGACCATAAAATCCACCTTAATCTTGTGAGTCAGGAGCTGAGAGACTTATAGGATATTTGTTGTCAAGCCAGGGATAAAGAGCACCTTTATGAGGGTACAACTTCTTGTCCCAAAAGGAATGGTAACTATTTTTATCCCTTTTGCAACATACTCCTTGTTGTCTACAATTTGAAATCGATCTCCAGTGGGTTGATCAGTTAATGAATAAAAATAATTTTTATCGCATGTCATGTATTTGATGACACATGACTCAATCAACCAAACATTCAATGAAGGCTACAATGTTTGGGAAACTAGAACAACGTTCTGATATGTGCCAAACATTTCTAATTCTAGTAATTCCTTCGAATCATCATCTTCTTCTTCTGATTCTGTTAGATCTTCTAAGTCACCATATTTTTGAGTCATAACATTTCCTTTCTACTTCTTGTGGAGAAGAAAATGTCTAGATTTATGTTAATCAGTACAACCAAATATGATATCATTTCCAAAATTACCTTGAGTCTGGCCATTATATCAACAGTTAGCATTGTCGTCTATTTTTTCGTGCAAATGTGACACCAACAATCTACTTTATTCTACTTCCATGATTTCTTCTCTTTTTGTCCCTTTTCTAGACTTGTGACTCTCCTATTGTATAGAGATCAATGTCTTCTCTTCAAATTCCTCATGCATTGTCTGGGTGGCTTCTTCTAGTTAGAGCATATTCACCAGTTATTGAAATGACAATACTTGCTTGGTGATGTTCAATGTTATGAAAAATGTCTGAAACTGGGAAGGAAGAGATCTCAGAGTGATCAGGATCAACAATTTGTCCTTCACCTTCTCGATGAGTGCTAACAACATTGCTCGTAATTCTGCCACATGACATAAGAATTCCTCTACTTTCTTACCATATTTTATTGAGTGTATGAAGCTTCGTCTATATATGGATTATCTTGGTCTGGTTCTTTGCCACATGGATAGTGGAGAGAACATCCTAGGCCAAATTTTATGTTGTCACATCCTGTATGTGTGGTTGAACCTTGTCAAAATGTTGAGAGTGGTCAACATCAAGGCTTTTGCATCAACTTTGTCATACTTCGTCCTTTCATCAACACTGGTTGGATGCGTCACTATGCCACTGAGTATTTCCCATAGCTCTTCAAAATTGAGAATCGTGCACAAATTTATCTTCCAAGAGGCATAGTTTGGTCCTTTGAGAAACTGAGAATCAGATAACAACATTTTGGGGGTAGACATGATGCCAAAAATAAAATTTATTATTGTATTAAAAAATTCAATTTCTTATGGATGAAGAAGATAATGAAAATGAGCTTGGTATGCTCGTGTAGTGAGACACAAACACTTGTGGGGGTGTTCTATATCATGTTTTTCATCTTCATCACACCCTTCCTCTAGCTTTCCATGAATCTTATCTTCTTGGTAGTGCATGTCAAACATGAACCGGTCAAGCAGTCCTTGACACACTATGTCCTTGAATTACAAATTGCCGATATTTTGAAGACTTTTAAGCAACACAAAGTAGAAACCGACACTCTCTAGGAATTTGAATTCGGTATCTCAAAAGATGCACATCTCCATGGTTTCTTAAAACACTATTATCATCTTCAAGAATGATTATCATGCGCTTAGACTGTTGCATGGGATCATAGGCTATACCGTATTGATTGGTTTCTCATGTTCTACAGAAATATGTTTTTATCTTGCAACTTTATAGTGAAATTGATTAAAGAAAATGAAGTGGCGGCTTGTATTGAACTTGTGTTTGTTCCAATTGAAGCCTCTTTACATGAACATTCCAAATACTTATTTTTGAAATACTTCATCATTCCTTTACACACCAAGTTTCTCCTTCTGTCGATCATTGCAAGATTATCCTTACACGTTCCCTTGGTATTCTTGTGTTGCAAGTCACTTGGTCTTCACAGGTTTCTCCATGTTGGTCACTATTGTTGGAGGATCTCCTCTTCCTCCACACATTTCTACATGTCAACTTTACATATGTTGTCAACCTTGCTTCATATCCACATAGGTTTGTTTCCCATGTTAGGAGAGATATTCAGGGTTGTTAATATTCTACCTTCCACATTATTGGTTTTCACATAGTAAAATGCCAAGAGTCATCTCCATGCAGATCTGATGTTATAATTTTGCAAATAATTTCAATTATTTATCAAAAGTTATGGTCTTTATAGCGCTTGTGTCAAGGTTTGAATGCCGTGGCATTATTGTCCAAAGCCACAAGCAATGTTTAAGTCTCCATGTAGATTTCAATGTTGCACTTCACGCTTTGATAATAGGTTTGATGTATCCTTCACCATGCTAAATTCAGTATTCCATGTTGGTCTGACGTACAGGTGAGCACGTTGCAAGTGAGTTGTAAGAGGAAAAATGTCAGAGGAAAAAAATATCATCATGAGTTTGAAGAATTACCTTCTGGGCCATTTCTAGGGTAGTTTGAAAGGTTCAAGTAGGTTACACATCTCTCATGGAATCTTCAGGTCCCTTCTCCTCTATTCCCCTTCTATAAATGTAATGATTTTCTTAACTGAAACTATCCTCTCTTGAATGCAAGGAAACTCTTCCCAATTAGTTTCCAAATTTTTTGAGTTTGTGTAGACCTTTATATTTGAAATGTGCAATGTGTTCACTACCTTCTCAATGACTTTGAGAGATTGTGTATTCCTCAAGAAAAAATATATATTTTATTGTGAGTATTATCTATCCTTTGTCTTGTGTTATTACATATTACCTTTCTATCTTTTTATTGTATGATGTGAATGAGTTATATTTGCATGATTCTAGTTGATTGTGTCATTTATACAGAGGATTAAAGGCCAGTTGAATGTAGTGTTAATTGTGGATTATATCTTCCCATCTGTCATTTTGTTTATCCTTTTTTCCTTGATCTAAAGGAGAGTGGTTCGTTCATATTCTGGTGTATCACCAATTTTTTCCAATTTCAATGCTCTTTCTCCCTCAACCTTGCAGAGTTTTATAGTTATATTAGAGTAGTGGTTAATCTAGAGAATTTAAGGAAAGAAGCCAACCTTATTTTGGAGGTTTATCTCAAGGGTTAAGGTCCTGCACCTTAAAGATATTCCCTTTGTTGTTGTAAAGACCTTTAGACACTTGAATAGTTCCCTAAATCATAAGGGTGCACTCAAATCTCTGCCAAAAATAAGAAAAGGACATGGTTTCTCCTTAGGTTGTTATAAAAACAATGCCAACCCTCATGTCTGTGACACGTTGGAATCCATCAAAATACATAGTACATACTTCTAAGTCAATATTATAGGTAGTAAATTCATCATGAAATTCAGTACTAATTTGTAAAAGATCAAAAGTGGTGCTTTTACAAGTTGATCTTTTATGAATTTTGCTCTGATCAATTTTTGTGAAACAAATTGGATATTTAATTCAGTTAATAACATGACCCATCAAGCGATGTGGACAAAGAGATGTATACAAGATAATAGGTAATGCAAGGGATCTACCTTGGTAATGACATGTATTTCATTGTTTAGCATGTAATGTCATAATTTATCCATAACAAAGACTAAGGAGAGGCAAAGTTTCTCTATTGGACTATAATTGTGTTCATATGGCTAGCAAAGTGTGGCTAATATAGTAAATGGCATGTTCACGATGATTATCATCATATTGTGCAATCAAAGCACCTAGATCATGTTCTAGTGCGAAAATGTAAAGCAATAGGGGCTTGTCTGGTATAGGTGGCACCAAGACCGGTGGATTGATTAAATATTGTTTTATGTCATCAAAATCTCATTGACAATCTGCATCTCATATAAATGTAGTATATTTATTTAATAAATGTGTGAAAGGTTGAGTCTTGCTAGCCAATTATGCTACAAAATGGTAGATAGGTTGTATTTTTCCTTGAAGGGGTTGTAATTATTTAAGATTTCATGGTGGTGGCATGTCAACAATGGCTTGGATTTTTTTAGGGTCAACCGCATTACCACAATAGGAGATGATGTATCCCAAGAGTTTTCCAGAAGTCACCCCAAAGACACACTTGTGTGGGTTTAATCAGACATTGTATTGACGTAAACATTTGAATATAAGATGAAGATCATGAACATGATTACAAGGATGGGTGGATTTGGCTAGTAAGTCATCGACATAATCCTCAATAATATTATGTATGTAATCATGACAAATGTGTGTAATAGCCCACTAATAAGTAACACCAACATTTGTTAATCTAAAGGGCATAATTGTGTAACAAAAGGTACCCCATATGGTAGTAAAATAATTATTTTCTTGATTAGCAGGGTTAATTTTAATTTGATTATAGCCAGAAATCCCATCCATGAAGGAGATCATACATCATACCTTGCAGTTGAGTCAACAATCAAATCTATGTGTGGAAGAGGGAAACTATCCTTTGAAAAATCCTTATTTAAATCTCTAAAGTCAATACAACAATGGATTTTACCATTTGGTTTGGCCACAGGGACTATATTAGATACCCATTTTAAATAGTCAACAACTCAAAGAAACCCAACATCTAGAAGTTTTTGAATTTCCTTTTTTACTAATAAAGCCACCTTAAGATGCATTTTTTATTTTTTTTGTTGTACTAGATTGACATTATCATGTAGCACAATATTATGCATAACAATGGCGGGATCAATCCCAAGCATGTCACAATAATTCCAAGCAAAAAAATTAGGGAAATTTTACAACACTTGTTGTATTGCCCCTCATTTTTGTTTCATTAAAGGAAACAAAGTGAAGTATTAAGTGAGGATCTATACTGGTCTCAAAGTTAAAAGATATAGACTCTTCACTAAGTAAAATAGATCAATCCTCAATATAAGGTGTCGTTGAAATGGTGTCAGGAGAATCTAGTAATGTATCCAAACGACCCACATCCCCAAAGTATGTGTGGGTCTGCAAAGTTTGAGGAAACCTATTCTTATGAAAGAAGGAAGGGAAATCCTCATATGCATCCGAGTACATGAGGAGAAATTCTTCATTAGTGAATTTGTCAAGTGTTAAGATATTAGATGATGCACTGTTGTCGATGATGCTAGGTTGAACAAGCCACAAAGATGGGTGGAATGTGTAGTAAATACTTTAGGTGAACAAGTTTGTGATGTTGGAAGGAATATGGGTGCTAGAGAAGGCTTACACAAAGGGCGTAAAGAGTAGCCAATACCTTGGTTTTTTTAGACTTAATGGTGATGAGCTTGGTGACACCTTGACCACACCGGCCAGCCCTTGGCTAGTAAATTCATGTTGTAACAAATAGTTATAACCCATCCCATAATCTTGATAAGAAGGTTCACGTAGTCGTATATAGGGAAAATATGTTTAAGATGGGGTGGTGCTAAGACAATACTTAAAAGGAGCCGGACTGGCCTTAATGATGTATGTGTCCCTTAATACTTATATTTGAGACAACCATGGAGCGTAGCAGGGACCACATACATGACATGAATTCAAAGGCACCCCAATAAAAAATTGTAACTGAGGTAATTAGGCATAACATGACAAATTGTAGGAAGAGTGTGAGAGGCCAATGTAGTATTTAACATGATTTGGCCTAATGGTTGGCATGGTATGTTATCAAAATTACATATACTAATAATGGAAGAGTACACATTTTAGTATGAATGCCCTAAAGGTGCAAAAAGGAAATGCTGCAAATATTGAGACTAGAACCATTGTAAATGAGGACACGTTTAACTAGTGTCATGTTGATGTTTACATGAATGTACAAACGTAAGTCATTGTCAATAACATATTGAGGAGGTAAATCACTAAAAGTAAAAGATATTGGTTCCTTTTAGAAAGAAAGATGTTTTCTTACAAGTGATTGCACATAAGAAAACTTCACATTAGGATTAACAGAAATATGTTGAAGGAGATTGGAAAATTGTTGTTGATAGTTACGATCAACATTGATATAGTCTAAGAATGAGAAAGGTGGGACACAAGATAAAGCCATTAGAGCAATTAATAATAGAAAGGTCAATCCTAGAGGGAAAATGGCAACAACAACAAAAAATTGTGAATCGTACCTACGGTTTGAGGCACAATGCTCGATTCAAGAGTCGAGCTCACCAAATGTTTTCACCTTTTTTAGATTTGATTAAGAATTGCATTTAAACAAAAAGTAATGAACTAGAAGCTATAGTTATTGTGATTAATTAATTTCCAACATTAACCATTTCATATCAAAATAACGCATTAATACTTGCAACAAAAGGTACACGATGCAATACAAGTTCACAATCACAAGGGATTGAGTGCACTTAGCTGATTATAGATGATTCTAGACTGATCTGTGTGATTTGAATGATGGAACAAGGAGATCTAGACCTAAGAGTGCCTCGATACTGAAATTGTGACCTGAAGATGCACCTGAGTGAAACTGTTCAATAGGGTTAGGAATGTCCATATAGTTCTGACCTAGTTGTATGGTTTTGACTATGCTCAAAACCAGGATATGCAACTTTCTAGGTGTGTCGCTTGTTTGAATATCTTCATCGCTCTCTATCAGCCATTGTCATTCACACTATGAACGCCTTTGAATATGTTGCTCAATATTTCAAACCCTAACCATAGACGAGAAGTTCTACAAAATAAACATAAGTTGGGTTTTGGACACCTCGTGCATCATCAACGTTGGCACTACTCCAAAGAGACCTTAAACCACACGTTGTTCTCCACCTAACATGTGATATCTAACTCTAGTGCAATCAAATTTGACATCCTTCTTTTGACAAATCTTGACTTGAGTTCCTCTCTTGCAAATCTCCTTGAGTGAGTGATTTTGAGTGCTTGCAAGTGTGGGAAGCAGTCCCCTAGACCTAGTGGGAAGCTTCAGACTTGTAGATGGTGCTACCCTAGTGAATGTGGAGAGGTATTTGCAGAGTGTAGGGAGCTTTGGGTGCCTTTTGTGCTAGCATTTACAATAGGAATCCATAAGAGTGCTAGGTACTAAATAAGATGATTTTCACTTGCTTATATATGCTTCTGAAGGTGGTTTAAATACAAAGGTCGATTGGAAAGGAGTAAATGACCCAAAAAATAATGGGCAACTGAAATTTTTAGATCGAAGTGAGCAAGGGCAAAACCGTACACTAGGGTTAGGAACGTATGGACGTTAATGCCCATGTTATACATTTTTTACCTTAGAGAGAATCTAAAGTATGAAGTTTGGAAGTTGACCAACAAAGTTTCTTAATGAATTTCATGCATTCAATTCTCAAAAATTGGTGACTGGTGAGTATATATGACTAAGCAAGCTAGACAAGAGACCTAGAGATGTATTGGATGAGAATGGGTAATGTGCACTTGTTTGAGCAAGAGAGCAATGTCAAGACTAGCAGTGTCAAAGAGTAGAACTACCAAATTTGAGTGTCTACAATATATTTGTTTAATCTTAACATTCATGTAATTTTAATCAAACTATTATAGTTTTCTCAACTGGCTAAATGTATACTCAAGGGAGCACGAAGGGATTATGAAATAAATAGGTTTGAATCAAAATAGTTTGTGCCTTCACTATTGGAGATGAGTTAGTGTATGTAACAAAAAATTAAGGTCAACTTGATAATCTATGGTTGTATATATATATAAATCTATTAAAATAGAACACCAAAGTAAAGTTTTAACAGCTAAAGATCATATTAGTTGCCTCAAAAGAGGTATTATTTTATTTTTTAACATATATTTTGTAATTTTTTCCTTATATGTTGACAATCCTTATATCTTGATTCTTTTTAGTATAAACATATAAATACATTCTAAATGTTTGTGTCGATTGCTAAATTCCTTCTCTCACCCTTTAGATTTAGTTTGCCCTTCTCAAAATCTAATATTAATGTTGAAATATTTAAGATTAATGCAATTTTTCCAATATATTCATAGTTTGGTTATTGTGTTTATGCTAAATGAAAAAAGATTGTAGAGAAGTTTGTATCTATCAATTCTTACACAAAAATATATGAAAATTACAAGTGCAAATGTGTGGACCTCAATTTACCTTGAAGGTATTTACATGGGTTTTAAATCACTTAAGATCAACCATCCCCAAAAGTTTACATATATTATCTAATCTTCTCCTCATATGGTGTCAATCCTTATAGTTTGTCATATTAGATATATGAACAAAAGTAAGTGATTTATGGAGAATTTGTGATAGGAGGTATCATTCACATGGAGCATTTGGTCAAATAGTTGTCAAGAATCCACTCAACAAGCAAATTGTTATGAGGGGACTCTATTATGCATGTGAATTATGGTATGGTATGTTAGGTTAGGGGCCATACCCACATATAAGTAGATATAATGCCAATGCCTTAAAATATGAGTAGATAGAATGCCAATGCCTTAAATATGAGTAGATAGAATGCTAATGCCTTAAATATTTACTTCCTTTATAATCTCTTGTTATTTGACTTCAATGAAATAAGGTCATCTAGAATGTTTAGTTCGATGTAGGTTAGATGTTTCAATTTTGCTAAAAACTATCAAAATTGCACAAGAATAGGAAAATGTAATATGGAAATAATCTAGGTAGACAAACATGCCACTTCTTTGTAATACCAATTAAGAAATTTTAGTGGGGGGCCTTGGGGGTCCCATACTAGATGCCTAATGTGTTGGGTGGACACTTCAAGCTATTTTTACTAGATGCAAGTTTCGATTAGTTAAATATATTGGTTCTCGCAGGTTCGAGATCATTGCATTTTTAGCCAAGTGTAATGTACAACTTTTAGAAGATACAATTTGTATGTTGCAAAGATGAATCGAACAACTAGGTAAATACAATGCATACCCACACATAAGTGAACATACAATATCTATATGCAAAATACAATGCATACCTACAAGTCATGGCACCCTCTATTGAAAAATGCAAATGACCTACATTTTGTAGGGACAATAGATGGTTGTGATGAAAGTAGTTACCCTCCAAATTGTGATGTTGTACCTAACGGTTTCTTGCAAGCTACTCTAAAGCTGAAATGAGTTTCAAAAAATGAGTTAAAAATATAGATATGCTTTTAGTGAAAACAAATCAACGACAAAGAGAAGGGCCAAAATCTGACCAGTTATGGTTTTTCACTAGTATAATTACCTACAACATCTGTCGAATAATGTTTCGATAGCAATGCAGCTTTGGAATGGGTGCTCCATTTCAAATGGCAAAAATAGTGACAGAAAATGGGGGTGGGAGTTTTCATATGCCTTTTCAAATTTGGCAGATGACGTGGCCTGGACGAGATCACGTGGCACATTTGCTGACTTTTCCAGGTTTCACTAATGACCTAAATGGCACAGGGTCCCATGATACATTGGCTTCCTTTGGATGGAAAATATGAAAGCTGATGATGATGGGGTTATGGGGGATCCGAATTATGGTATGATATAATATGTTAGGGGGGTGTTTTTGTACGAAGAATAACCGATTTCGAGGGTAACAAGGTGATGTCGTATGGAGGCTGCAAAAGGATGACTATAAGATGTAAAGGATAAGGTACCTAATGTATCATCGACTATACATCAAAGCTCTCTCACAAGTATCGCCACTAACCGACTCATATGAATGTTTCGGGTTATCCCCACTTCTAGCGATATCTTTGAGAACCTCTCTCAAGGGAAGTCAATGTGCCAATAATGCTTGCGGAGAGGAGAAGTCAATAAAAGTGAAGAATGTGTATATGGAGGATTAAAATGCTAGGATATAAAATAGATTCATTTTCACATTGTCTGAACCGATTTTATTATTTTGTCCACTAAATTATTTTACTTGGTGTGCTTACTACCTTGCTCTATTAGAGAAAGAGACGGTTAACTAATGAATTGTAGTCAATTACTTTTTAAAATCTGATAAGCACTAGTAGGTGTGGAACATATTCAACAATAGTTTCTTCTTACTTTTGTGCCCTCTTCCTGCTCTGTCTTCTAATTATATGCTGTCTACATGGATATACAAATCAAACAATATTATGTGATTTCTGGCCAACTAATCATGTATTTTGCCTCAGCAGGATAAACTCTTCCATCTAGGCCATTAGACATAAAAACTTGATATAAAAGGTTAGAGGTAAAGGTTGCCTTTCAAGTCACAGCCAAGCCAGACGAACGTGGGTTCTGACCTGGCGATGCAGCTTGGAATTAAACTGAACCTTTACCAATCCATCACCCAAAGTACAATCTGTCTACCACTGGTGCCTGAAGTGTACAAAGCTTCTTATAAAAACAACTATCAATGCTCTTTCGCCAGCAATTTCCCTGAAAGCAAAGCCTCTTCTTTGAGCCAATGCCCTGTTGAGAAAGCAAACCTTTTCGCGGTGCACGCAGATGTGACGAACTTTGGGCTTTACCATTCAAATGCAAGAGTTGATCATTGGAAAATTTCACAGGTCATCAGAATCACATGCCGGCTGGATGTGATGGTGCTAACATCATTACGAAGAAGGTGCAAGCATTGAGCCTTGAGAGTAGCCACCTCAAATCATTTGCATAGATTTTTATGATTTCTTTCCTGGTAATGCTGGTAATGAATTTGGTTGCAATATAGCAATCATCATCCATTCTTAGCTAGTTAATATTATAGAATGATATACCGTGTGTTATGCTGTCATCACCAAATACAACAGCAAAGTTTTTCTTAGTCACTTTGATAAGAGAGGAGGGGAGTTACTAAAATTAAATCTCAATATAAGACTATATACCTTTTGTAGCATCGATAACTTTGTAATCAACTTTGCTCCTTATGTTTCTCTTTCGAACAAATGACTTGTAAGTCACATATCCTGGGGTTTCATAAGTTTAGACTTTCTATTGCAGAGATTTTCTCAGCTGGTAGATGGGAGCTCACTTCTGCCTCAAATGCATGAGCCATGTTTTTCACCTCAATCCAGCTGCAACCTGCTTCCTTTCTAACTCCTCTTTCCTTCATTCTCTTTCTGACTTTTGCTGCATCATCCCACCTTCCAGCTGCGGCATACATTTGTGATAGAAGGATGTAGGGTGTAGCACTTTTCTTTTCTAGTTCAAAAAGGGCTTCTGCAGCACGCTCTCCTATCTCGATATTGCAATAACTTCTGCAAGCCCCTAGTACTGCCCCCCACACAATAGCATTTGGTTCAAAAGGCATCTTGTCAACCATGTCTGTAGCCTCATTCAAGAGCCCTGCACGAGCAAGGAGATCAATGAAGCAAGCATAGTGTTCCAATCTGGGCATAATGTTGTAATCTCGACTCATGCATCTGAAATAGTAACGGCCTTCATCTACTAGGCCTGCATACTTACATGCCGAAAGAACACTGACAAAGGTGCTGTCATTTGGTTTTGTAGTCTCCAACATCATTCTCTCAAAGAGTTGGAGGGCGTCTCTGCCATGGCCATTCAAGGCATATCCCCCTATCATAGCATTCCAAGAAATGACATTTCTTTCAGGCATTTCCTGAAAAACTCGGCTTGCTTCTTCTATGCTTGCGCATTTAACGTACATGTCAATAAGGGAACTCCCCACAGAAACATTTGAACCAAATCCACTCCTCAAAACGAGGCCATGGACTTGCTTTCCGCCATCCAAAGCTGCTAAGGTAGCCCAACAATTGAGAACACCAGTGAAAGTGACATCATCTGGCTTGGCACCAACCATTTGCATTCGCACAAAGAGTTTTAATCCCTCTTCAACATACCCATTATGGGCGTACCCTGTAACCATGGCGTTCCACAACACCACATTCCGATCACTCATTATGTCAAACAGTTGGCGCGCATCATGCAGGCTACCACATTTAGCGTACAAATTCACAATGCCACTTAACACAAACACGTTAGAAACATACCCAATCTTAACCATGTGTGCATGGACTTGATACCCCTGATCGAAACCTGCTTCGCAAGTGCATGCACTGAGTATAGCGGCATAGGTGAGTTGATTAGGCATCTCCCCTGTCAATTGCATTTGCCGAAAAAGCTTGAGGGCTTCCAACCCATGTCCATCTTGGCTATATCCTGCAATCATGGCAGTCCATGTCACAATATCTCGTTCAGACATTTCGTCAAATACAAGCCGCGCATCAAAAGAACACCCACATTTCGCATACATATCAACAAGGGCACTCCCAACAAAGCCATTGAATCCAAGGCCATTCATAATTACGTGAGCATGAAACTGTTTTCCCACTTCCACAGCTCCAAGTCTAGTACAAACACTGACAACAGTTGCGAAGGTAAAGCGACTAGGCTTAATCCCTGCTTTCTGCATCTGCCCATAATACACCAGAGCTTCAGAACATTGCCTATTTTGTGCATATCCAGCAATTATTGCATTCCATGAGGTGTCGTTTCGTTCGGGCATATTGTCAAACGCTTGCCTTGCATCATCCATACGCCCACTTTTTGCATATACAGTAATGATAGTAGTCCATGAAAAAAAATCTCTGGAGTGCATGTTTTCAAACATTCGGGAGGCGTCTGCCAAACTCGAACACTTAGCATACATATAAACCAGACGATTACAAAGGAAAACATAGGAATCAAATCCTGATTTAATGATATGTCCATGGACAGCCTTCCCTTGAGCCAAAGCTTTGATATCAATGCACACCTGTAAAATGCGAGCGTAAGTGGCAATGTTGAATGAGGGAACCTGCATATTTTCCAATGCCAATCAACGTATCTCTCTGCATTTTCTTCCAAAGCCCGCCTAAACGATCCTTTGTGGTTTTTTACTTGATTTTCTTGGGGTAGTGGGATAAGCACTCGTCTGTTGGTTTTTTAATTCATTCTGGGTTACCTTGTTCGCGTCAATTAAAATTGAAAAACCTATAAATACAAAAGCCTCCAAAGGTATTAGGATAAGTACATCAACTTTGATTCATATGGACATATAAGGTAGCACTTTCACACATTGGGGTGTGGGAGGTAAGTGTGAATTTAATTTTCAATATAATTAAGTATTTTATCTCTCTATCGCAGGGTAAATTATAGTGGCAAATATTTGTTAATTCACGAATATTTCGGTTTTAAAAATTTACATTTAACGAATTTTTAGGGTAAGAATTAGGATTGGGTCGCCTAAATTTTCTAGGTATAAGTTAATTTTAGGGGGCGATTCGCCTAGCGTTTACACCAATAGCAGACTATTTTAATTCAAATCACATTTAATGTGAAACTAAAATTTGTCATATTTGCCTTCATATATATACTAATTACATATTTACAATTTTATATGTAAATTTTGACTATCAAGTACAAATCAAGTATTCCTCGCAATTCTTTTGGGCTTTAAAAATCAAGATTGGCTCCATATTGCAAGTATGCATTAAGGTATTTTTAATTGTTATGGTATTTTATTGCAATTGTTTCAAAAAGGTGCAAATCAAAATGGCATCAGTCGGTAGCACTGTATATGCTACTAGCCGACAACATTATTTAGGCTATCGATCGGTAGCATATATAAGGCCATCGTCCAATAGCATACACATATGCTATCGGTCGGTGGCCTTGTATATGTTATCGATCATTAGCATAACAATGCTACCAACTGCAAGCATACACAATGTTACTGTTGATAGCATTGTGTATGTTATCGATCGATAGTATACAGAATGCTACCAGTGAATAGCATACACAATGCTACATACTAGTAGCATACACAATGCTACCAACCAATAGAATATAAAGTGATACTGGGCAGTGACACTGTGTGCACTATCGATCAGTAGCATTGTTCACTCTATTGGATGGTAGCGCAGTGTTAAGATTCAATCACTTATGTTTCACCTGTTGTTTGCAATTTTTTAATATTCTTCTTTAAAAACTAGTATATTTTAAAATTACACTTGGATAGGTACAATGGACTCTGTGAATAATGAAAACAAGTTAGATCGATTCAAAAGAAAAAGTAACATATTAAATTATTTCAACAAACCAAAAAAATGAGGACCCAACTTGCATCCATTGTAAACATTAAGACAAGTAACATATTATCATTAACTTTTTATTTATTTTTTGTCAAGTTAGTTGAACTTTTTAAGATCTTTGTCACAATCAAACCTTTCTTTTGTTTGAATACAAAAACCCTACTGATAATAATCTTCCACATGAACTAATTAACCAAAACATATCCCTAAACAAATAATTAACATTTCAGTAGATGAAGATATAATTGATGATGACATGTCAGAGCTAGAAGATAATCCTCACTACAAAATACCTCTAATAAATTAAAGTTCTAATGAAAAGATTCAATTAGAAGATGGTGTTCTCAGTACTCTTCAAATAAAGAAATTTGTGCAAAGGAAGAAAACTACTTAGAGAATTGGAATGTTTTTTAAGGTAGACCAGACAACAAAATATCCATTCATTGAACCTGTAGAGCCAAAAAATGGTAATGATAATCCAAAACATGTAGATGTACAATTTGTGGTTGGAAATTAAGAAAAAGAACATAAAATGAAACTAAAATTAGACATAGTTGAGGAACGTTGTGGCAAAGTATATGTGATAGTCAAGGAAAATGATGCAAAAAAACAAAGACGCGTAGATGGAAAACTGCAAAAGAGTGCATACATGTAAGATATGCAGAGGAATATGAAAATGAGTGGAAAATTTGTCAAAATATTATGGAGAAAGGAGGAATAATTAATCCAAAATTTGGAAATTATTTGAATAACAATCTTAAGATAAAAACACACCATTTTCAACTATATTCTTCATTATTAAAATGGGCAAACCTATTTCAAATTTTTTAGAATTTAAGAAATTGTTTGAGTATACCAATGTTTGGGAAATGGAAAAATGTCCTGCAATGCTTGAAAAGGAGGATTTGAAAGAGAAAGTAAAGAATACAATTTTTATCTCCCTTTCCATTGATGAGATTACAATAGTGGACAACACACTTGGGTTTGCATGCATGTTTATACTTTTGAGAACCACACAAGGAAACCTCATCTTCTAGTTGTTCATAAAATGAAGGAAAGTTGCAATGTTGAAAATCTTTGCAAATTGGTTATATCTAATTTGAAGAATATAGCTAGGATGGATGATTATTCAATAACTACAAAGCTTGTATGTGTTAGTGTTGATAGTGCATCAGTAATGCAGGGTTATAGAAGTGGTCAATGTGTTTACTATAAACAACAGTTGTCCCTTATATGATTCCAATTCATTGCATGGATCATAGGATGAATCTTGCATACAAGATCATTAGCACATTTGGAAATATCGCAAAAGTTGAAGAGCTTATCCATGAATTTCACATGTCTATATCAAGTTGTCCAAAAATATTTCTAGAATTTCATAAATTTACAATTGGAGTGACAGATGGTAAAAAACTACCTAATGACGTTGATACAAGATGGATTTTTATGTATGATCTTGCGCGCATAATTGTTGATTAATATCCATAGTTAGTTGGTTTCGTATTTAAGTACCATATACATGTTAGAAAGGTAAAATATCTTCTTTACTTCTTAACATATTTGGAAAATTTGTTTACACTTTGTGGGATTCTACCAATTTTGAATGAAATTAATTGTTTAACAAAACATGCTCAAGAAATATCCATCTATACAGTCGGCTTCATTAGATTGAGAAAACAAGTATGTCAAACACTAGATGTGTTATACAACTCTGACAAATATTTTCAAGGACATGTATTCAGTAGTTGGCAAAATTTAACAAATTTAAAAGATCCTAAATGCTATTTTAGATTCAATATAAGTGGCCATCTTTTTATCCTTGTAAATGGGAATGAGATTCATATGTAAATTTTCCAAAAATGAATGGATATTGTTGGAACAGATATTAAAGAAGTACCTATAACATATAATTTATATGAAGGTATTATATCTAAAACAAGGATCAAATTGAAGAAAATTACACAATACTTAAATATAATGAGATCAGAGAAGCTGAGATTTCCCAAGAATGCACTCATTTCACATATCTTAAACAAGGATCAAATTGAAGAAAATTTCACAATAATTGTCCAATTATAGTTTTTCCAGATTGAAGGGATACACTCATTGCAATCAAACATTAGGGAAGTTGTGACACAAATGGCTTAGAAAAAAAAATTGGAACAAACATTACATAATCTAAAAGAGAAAATTGACAATAATTATCCAAAACTCGTCACTAATACCATATATGAAGAAGTAATGAGTGAGAAAATGTAGTTATCTATGATGATAGGAAAGTTGGTGGATAACTTGACTGATAATGAGGGAGAAATGAAAATAAAGGATTAAGTAGTCAATGCAAAAAATAATGTCAAAAATTTATTATTGATTCTACGAGAATATATTTCCATTCTACATTAAACTAAAGGTCAAGCTAAAGAATTAATGTTCAAACTTCTAGATTAGAACACACATTTGCAAGCTACCATGGTGGGAAAAAATTATATAAAAATGGAAAGTGCAATGTAATCTCAAATGATAACGGGGATATATGAACAACATATGGAGAATGCATTACAGACATTTGTGCAAGCTTAAGATAATTTTATTGACTGATTATGATAATTGGAATTAAATGCACTACACAATACATTTGCAAGGGTTCAGGCACAATGAATGTGAGATAGGTTGGAAACATTGATTCAGGAAATCCAAACTACCATTCCTTTTCACGATCAAGCTACTAAAAATACCAAGGAGAATGATATATATGAAGGCATGGAAGCATTTTTGTAATTCCAGATATACTTTGGAAGAATAAATGAAGCATTCAAAAATTAGAAAACATGCAAGGAATACCTAGAAGGAATTCTACCAACTATGATGACAATGAAGAACACACTGAAGTTTATTCTCTTGCACATACTTCTCCAAAAAGTCAAGGAGACACAAATAATTCCAACTCCATCGTTCACTCCTTGCAATCACTTGGAGTAGATAGAAAATCCCAAGAATACTAAATAGAAACCATGAGGAGATGAAGCACCAAAATATTATGACAAATAATATAAATTTTAATTAAAATATAGAATGTAATTTTTTTTATATAGGTAAGCAATCCCACATAGATTGAAAAACCCACAAAGGAAGTCTACGATGGAGTTTCCATACATGAAAAACCCACAAAGGGCAATTTATTAGAAAGTATACTTGATCAAATACCTTAAAGGGTGGTTAAGTAGTGTACAAAGGATGAAAACCGATAAATTACATCCTCTGTGTTGACTATGAATAAAGTATCACCCAACACAACGTAATTTACATTTTTCATTTCAGAAGAGATCACAAAGGAAACTTTTCATATCATTGATGTAAATTTTGTCTCAAGAAAAAAGAAGTATTTAAGTTTGAGAAATTTTTAGAGTCTAAAATGAATTAGAAACCAACAATTAATAATAAAATTTTGATATCCAAAAGCATGTTTGTAATAACAAAGATAATTCAAATCAACAAAATACCAAACGTGAGTGAGATATAGCACCAAATTTACGTGGTAAAACCCTAGCAGAGTTAAGGAAACATCCACGGTGGAAGATTCCAAGCTTTATTAACACAAGATGAGAAAACCATTTATAAATGTGAACCGTTCCAAACCTATTTCACCTCTCCACAAAAAACTGAACTCGATGACATAGTAACAATAGGATTTCTCTTCCTAAAAATAGAATATTGCGATGTCAATAAGATTTCTCTTTCTAAAAATAGAATTTAACAATTTTTCATAGTTTTTTCTTTCTAGAAACAAGGGTTTTAATCCTTGGTTTTTTCTTCGGCGCATATCGCCCCCGAACCCCCATTAGAAGGGGCTACGCCAAACCCCCTCGTACGCCCCTGCCAAGGGGAGTTATCGGCCCCCTGAGGTAGTTGATTGTGCTAAAATGTAATATTATAGCCTAATCTAATGCAAGTGTGTAGTAAATATAATAAACGGTAAAATACTAGAATGATACCCAAAAAAATAAGTCAATAACAGTATAAAATCCTAATGTGCAAAGAGGGTTAGAAGAGCCTTAGTTTATTCGATAGATGCCATGGTTAGTATTTTTGTCATAGTGAAGATCTGAATGAGCAGGTGATAGTAGAATCGTCACACAGAGAGCCTAGAAAGTTACAGACCTAGAAAATCTGAGTTAAACGGGGTGCCTATAGATTGCATTGGGGCACTTGGAAAAGCGCTCTGAGATGCAATATGGGCACCCTAGCCTTTGGAGGAAGTCTAAAATCCAACTTCATAAGATTTGTCAGATGGTGTGAGGCCTTTATTGCTTTGTCATTTTTATGTCATACTTATATTCCGCCAAATGTTGTTGTGGAAACCTAAAATGAAGGGAATCACATGCATAACTGCAAACAAAGCATCAAAAACATAAAAAATAAATATTCATATGAAGGGGTCAAATTATCCTTAGCTACCAAATTGATGGAATTATCAACTGAGCATTACACTACATCTCAGACCCAATGTAATTTTGTGTGTAGGTTTGTGTGTGTGTGTGTGTGTGTGTGTGTGTGTGTGTGTGTGTGTGTGTGTGTGTGTGTTTGTGTGTGTGTGTGTTCAAAATTGTGCCCTAGGTTTCTCTTTTTCCAGTGTCGCACTTTGTGAGTAGCGAGAAAGTAACTGGATGTAGAATGTAAATAATGTGTTTCATGGAATAGAATAGACTCCCCTCCTATGAAGTGTGATGCAGATAAACCAGCATTGTGTGTCTTATGATGGAGCTAGATGGATGTAAATGGAACTATAGATGTCTTAATTAATGCAACCTTAGGTGGTGATAAGCTAATACATAGTGTTTGGTTGCGTATTACGATCACATAAGTTCATATTTATATGATTCCATTCATCTTAAATTTCATAATTAATCCTGATAAGGTGCTTACTACTAAAAATACAATATGCTACAAACGGCTAGAAAGGACCTACAAAGTGAGAGTAAAGTGTAAATAGGACTGAGGGCACCTAGAGTGGACGAGAGTGCATTGGCACTAGCATTCCTGGCTGGGTGCTTCTGAGTCCAAAAAGAGGTAAAACTAAAGTGTGAAAAGAAAGACTTGGACAGTAAAGGTGTAAGACCAAAAGTAGTAGTAGAAAGAAATGAAAGATTTCCAAAGACATGGGTAAATCCTTACTTTTCTTACTTAGGAACCATATGCAAATAGTAGTAAGTGATCGAGACTAAATAATGACTCAAAGTGTGTGTTCTGGTGTCTACATTTACCCCCACTTTATGTTTGTGAGTATAATTCTCGGTAACATAAATTAGATAGAGATGTGTACCTTATATCCATGTAGATCAATGTATAAAGCATGCCAAGGGACTAGACAAAGCGTGGAGTGATAAAAAGATAGAGCATGGATACTAAAGATGCAAAAAGTGTAAAAAGGTGATGAGAGTGAACCTAGGGCAAAAATGCGTGTGTAGATGTTGATGTGTGTGGTGTACCTATTGTTAGTATCGATGTGTGTGTTTTTATTTTTTGTTGACTGCTTTCTTCCCATACGGATGGACCAGTAAAAGAGAAGATGATTAAGTAGTCAAATACACATTTATATGTATAAAAATATGTGCAAAGATGTATGTAAAAGAAAATTTTGAAAGCATGAAAAAGGAGCATGTGCACTTAATCTATGATGAGGAAAGGGTGTAGAAAGGATCATGTAGATGAGGTCGATACACGCGAGTTTTTCGAGCGATCTCATGTCAATATAATGGAAGAAGTATAGGGAGAAATTGTTTGGTGTCATCCTCCAACCTTTAACTACTTCCCAAAACTATAGATATCTCGTGTAATATATGGTTTTCTGGGTGATCTGACACCGTAGAAGAAGTATTATATAGAGGAAGGTATGGTGTTATCCTCTAACCTTTAACTTCTCCCTGGAATAAAACACCACAACAGATGATGTGTACAAATGCAAGTGCTAAGGACAATCTACCTTGTAAAAGCCACTATGTAGAGTTTTGTAGAGTGCGTTGAACCTAATCATTATGTAACTTCCCCCTCATTATAAGTTCTCTAGGAAAGGCATTGTTATACTAAGGACACAAGCTTGATTCTAAGCCCTGAAATTAGAAAATTGTACTATACCGGTACCGTGTTTTGTTGTGTATACTTTGCATGGGGTGACTAATTCACCCAAATTATGCCCCCCTCTTTGGGGGTGCATGGAATGTCATTGTAGGAGTATGTGGCCTAAAAGAGGACCAACCGATGAAATTTTTCCCTGCAGGGGAAGGGGATTTTCTTGGTAAAAACCAAGGCACATGCAAACAAGTGGCTGGGAGACAAGTGTTAGTACAAACAAAGACAAGGACGCATATATGAGATAAAGTGTAAGCTAAAAAAATAATATGTAAGATAGAACACACAAGAAGACAATGTAGACCATGAAAAGTAGGTTGCAAACATGAGACACCACTCACGGTGTTGCAAGACAATAAAGAGTGACGAAGCCAAAAGCATACAAGTGTACACACAAGAAAAAGGAAAAATCCCGCAAATGAAGGCATACAATGACAAGAAAGTGTAAGCAATATAACAGATAACCATGGTCAAAAATAGTCCTGGAAAAAAATGTTAGACATGAAGCACTTGTTAGCATGTTAGAAAGATAAAAAGTATGTCAAAGTGTGTATAATCTGATAATGTATTGTGATATGAAACAAAATGAAACAATAACACCTATAGTGTACAAAATTGGATGCCCCCAGGGGTCATTGTGGGACCGGTACTAGGTACTGCGCTAAGAATCCATGTTGCATGTAATGGATCTATAGATCCTACGATCACAACTAAAAAATAAGTGAACATGCATGTGTGTATGATAAAGATAATGACATAAAATATACCTATCTAGCACATGTAATAAGATGAACATGTAAAAGTAAATGAAATCAAGAGTAAGTGCAACCAAGATATGCAGAATGTTGTGGATGAATGGGATGAAATGAAATGTATTGTGAATGACATGAAGCCGCATGCACCCACGAGTGAATGGAATTATATGTAGTGAATTTTATTTTATTTTTCCCCCTCAACAGTCATGAATGAACCGTAAATGAGAGTGTGTCATCATTGAGGAAATGGTCGAGCGATGTCTTGCTATGTAGCGTGATGTGATGAGTATGTAGTGATGATGTGTGACATAAAGATGAAGTGTGAAAATGTGTGATGATTTAGCCTAAAGCATATATCACTACAAGATGATTGAAATAAGTGATGATTTATCCTACAGCATAATATCATTAAATGATGCGAGGAAGTGATAATATAGCCTATATCGTATATCACTAAAATTTACATGATAGAAATATTAAATGAGGAAGTGTATGAATGTCATCCTATTTTATGATGTACTAACCATCAAAATTTTGCGTGATGGAACATGAGACTAAATGTTTGTCATGGGAAATGCGATGTGGTCCATTTTTTATGTATACCCCTCAATATTCCATAGTATGGACCATGTGAGACTAGAGTTTTGTCATCGGGTATCCCAGTGAGTATATAGCGCATATAAGTAAAAAGTGATGATTTAGCCTATGGTGTAATATCATGGAGTGCTGAGAAGTGATGATTTAGCCTATATGATGTGTAACTAAATGTAAAGTAAATGTGATGATAGGATCATATAACATGTATCACTAATCTAGGAAGTTGCATGTGAAAAATATTGAATGGCTGATTTGTCCAGTGTGTGAGGTCCATTTTTGATGTATGACCCTTAACATTCCAATATGGACCGATGGGACTAGAGTGCATGATAGGGTAGTGAGTGGAGCAATAAGTTAGATGTGTAAAACATAAAAAATGTGTATAGATGTGATGATGAAGTTATTAGTGTGTGATGTGGAATGTAAGATGCGTAGATTGTATAAGTGTTGATGATGTAAAATGTAATGATAATGTGTGTGAGGAATGTTTACGATGCCATTAGTGAATAATCATGTATGTGTAAAAGAGCCAACTAGGATGTGTAATGTAGTTGTTTATTGTGCACTAGTGAGGTTCATGTATATAGGATTATCATCAAGCACAAGATTGAACCATGGAACATTAGAGTAATGGGAAATGTTACTAGCATGTGTATGAAGATGTATGTGTGAGTAAATTATGTGTTTGATAAAATTAATGTAAGAAACATGTGTGAATGTTAAGGGGGAGTAAATGTAATGCCCCCCTAAGTGTGAATTGATAAGGAAGATCAAGTGTCATTGTCTAGAAAATCATCATCATCTGGATCAAAGCCAACTGGGGCAGATTTGGATACTTGATAGGAAATAGTATGAGGAATATTCAATATAAAGATCCATTATGACACAAGGTGTATATGGTCATTTCATATTCCTCTTCAGTGAACGGTGTTGGTGGAAACCCATGTGCATACTAACAGAGTAAGATTTTTGGAATATCTAGGAGATGAATCACTATCGATAGAAAAATTGCCAAATGGCATGGGAAAAGTAAGAGAAGTGTGACTGTAGTCTATAGTGCCTCCAATATAGTCAAACCAATATTTTTCGAGTGTCAATGAAGAAGCGTGGGAACTACGTGCAATGAAGACTGCTAGATGGAAGACACAAAGACCATAGGCGGCTCTGATGTGAAAATAACTATGATAAATATGGGGTGAGTGAGGAGGTGGTAAGCTATCATTAAGTGTCAATCCAATCCTAGATAAGCCATCATATGTGTAAAATAGTATCATAATAAGTATGATCCACTGGAATATGATGCCAATAATATTTATTGATGAAAAATGTGCATTTGAAAGGAGGTGGTGTAGGTGCCGATTTCTCAGAAGATGGTGAAACAACATATAAAGTATGGACATGCCCTTGATAGAGTACCATAACATTAGTAAAGGGAAGGGTATTGAATTTTTATTCACCAAGGCCATCTGCCACGAAGGTGTTATCGAAATAGGATTCATCTACCTCAATAGGAGTGAAGTTTAGTTTTCCTAATGCTTCTTCAGCGAGTTCAACATGATCGACATCATCGTTTGAATCATCAAAATCGATTGTGTTTACATTATCTTGTTGTATCGCAATATCAAGTATGTTGGTAGGCAGTGTACTAGATGTAATAATATCATCAGTGGGTTGATTAGTAGCTTGTGTAGAAGAAGGCACTGTGGGTGAAATGATGGTAGTAGTGTGAGTAGAAATAATTGGAGTTCTTTGAGTGGTAGAAGAATGTTGTGAAGCACTAGACTGACCAACATTGTATGTATCAATACTACTATATGCAGTGAGATGTGTAGGAGGGACGGGCATAACAGTAATAGGGTCTATGTGACAAAACTTGAAGGGTTCAGGATCTGCAGTAATCGTATGATCATATCTATTATGAAATAATTTGACACATTGATGTACAGTAGAGGGGACTGCTTGCATGTCCTGAATCCAAGGTTTACCTAGTAACAAGTTGAATTGTAATGATGCATCTATAACTTATAATTCAGTGAGGAAGGTCTTAGGCTTGACCCAAATATGTAGTGAAATATTCCCTTGACATGTGTGAGTAGTAGAGCCATAACCCTGAATAAGAGTAGAATTCTTAGAAATTAGGTTGTCATTAATACCCAATTGTTTGAGAAGGGAATGAGCACATAGGTTGAAAACTGACCCATTATCAATAAGCACACACTTAATGCAAGTGGTGTTGATGATATCCATAATAAGAAAAGGTGCACATTGATTATCTTTAGCAAATGGAGATATGTCATCATTGGTGAATGATATAACGCGTGGAATTTATTTGAGAGATTGAATGAGATGTGTAAAGGCTACCGTAGAATTATCACTTTCTATATGAATAGAAAGAAGGGAAGCCTCTAATGTTTTACGAAACTGGTGTATTGCGCTACAATTCATAGAGATTTTTTGGTAGCTGTATTTTTAAGTTGTTCAATGATGTCATAGCCATTAGAAGCATTAGGAGGAGCCGAAGAAGTGATAGGTGGTGGGATAGAAATGGGTGGAGCCATAGGAGGACAAGTGCGAGGAGTATTTTCCACATTTATGGAGGTATTAGCCTGAGTCATAATGAAGAGAGGAAAATGTTGAGTGCAAACTTGCATGAAATCAGCAGCAGTTGTAACTATTCTTGAAACCTTAGTGGGGTCGAAAGAAGGATATGACGATTGAGTCATGACTTGATAAGGAGAAGACATGTTTAAAATGAAGGGTTTGATCATTTGGGTTTACCAAAATGATTATGCCAATATGAAAAACTAATATCCTAATCTAATGAAAGTTTGCAGTAAATAAATAAATAATGAAATACATAAATTAACCCAAACAACTAAGTAATGAAATAATGGAACCCTAAGTGTAAACAAGGTTAGAAGAGCCTTATTTGATTTGAAGAGTTTGTTGGACTATGTCACAGTGTAGACCGACTGAATAGGGATGGATGACCATCGCACAAGAGCTTGGAAAAATTTATATTTTAGTGATTTAGCTAGACTGGGGTGCCTGGAGAAGGGTGGGGGCACCCAGGGCACTCTGGTTTGGTTTTTGGGTGCCCTGGTCTATGCAGGAGGTGTGAAATTATTTTTCATAGGATCACCAGATGGTGCGAAACCCTCACTATTTTTTACTACTATTTCCTTGAATCCCACCAAATTTCACTATGGAACAAGAAAGAATGAATCCCCTGTAAAACCCCAAGCAAAGCATCAAACCCTAAAAAAATAAATATGCATATGAAGGGGTTATATTGTCCTCATCCGCCACAATGGTGGACTTACTACTGAGCACTGCACTACATCTCAGACCCAATGTACTTCTATGTGTGTGTGGAATTGTGCCCTAGGTTGCTCTTATGCATTTAACACTTGAAGTAGCAAGCAAGTAGATAGATGTAGAATGTAAATAATGTGTGTATAGAATAGAATAAACTACCCTCCTATGAAGTGTGATGCATATGAACCAGCCTTTATCCCTTGTGATGGAGCTAGATGGATGAAAATGGAGCTATAAATGCCTTGATGGATGCAACTTTAGGTGGTGATAACTAGTGATTGGTTCTTGGTTTCTTATTATGATCACATAACTTTATATGTATATGATTCCTTCACTTGAATTTCGTAACTAACCCCAAAAAGGCCGACTACCAAAAAGATAATATGCTCAAACGACTAGAAAGGACCCAAAAAGTGTGAGTAAAGTATGAAGAGGACTAGGGAACCTAGAAGGGATGGGGGCACCTGGCGTCGACGTCCTAGTTGGGTGCCCGAGTCTAGAAAGAGTAAAATTGAAGCATGAATAGACAAATTTGGCCAATAAAGGTGCAAGACCAAAATTCACAACAGAAGGAAAATAAAGGTGGCCAAAGACATAGGTTAATTAGTACTTTTCTTACTTAAGAACCATGTGAATATTAGTATGCGATCAAGACTAGATAATTACCCAAAGTGCGTGATTTTGTGTCTATATCAGGGACCTCTTCTAACATTTGGCCATTTATATATTTTTTCCTAAAACAAAAGTTGCTAACATTTCCTGGCCTTTAAAATCATAGGAATGGATTTTTTTACCATTTTCTAGTCAGAATGCTATATTATACCTCCACGAAACTCCCAATTTTGATCTAGGGGATAAAAGTTACTTTTTATTCTAATTCTTGGTTGAGATGATGATGTCGATAAATTAAATTCACTTAAGTTAATGTTGCATATTTTTAATCTCCTCCATGTATTTTTTGTATTGAATGGTATGTTTTTCCATACCCAAAAGTGTGCACCCCTGATATTATTTCATATAGGTTGAAAAAGACACAAGTTTGGCTTCCTTCTTCCTTAATTTGACCCTCATGCACTTCCATATAGGAAAATTACATATTTTTAAGGAGGTTCATGCAGTTGCACAAGTAATAAAATAATCCTTTCACTCCCAAATTGTGCATGCCTCCTATTGGTGTGCATTTCTAACATCTCCATTGCAAACTTGGGTGCATTTTTTGTTTTGCTGGAGAAAAGCTCAATCTACAAACCTTGTTTAAGTGATTTTTTGAAAACAAAATCCCCTCCAAAGCTTCCCAATGAAAAAATAGAAAAAGGTAATGGAGTATTAAATCATATGCATCCATTTTTCTCTATACTCCATGAAAGAATAGATTATGCCCTAGTTCCATGAAACATCATTTTTCTTATTCCCGAAGTTCACTTTGTCAAAATATCTTGAAAATTACTCCAGATGTTCCTCCCCAAAATGCCTTGAATATGATCCTAACCTTGCGCGAAGCCATGAACTGATTTATTTTTAATCCAAAAAATAATCTCTTAGCTAGAAAATTCATTTTTGTCCCTAGTTAGATATAAATCATTGTGCTCATTCCAAGAGACTCCATCGACCAAATTGATTGAAATTTTAACTGAAGATCCCTCCTTCAAATTCCATTCATTTGATTCCTATATTGAATGCTAAGGTGGAGTATTTTTTTTTTTATGATCTATCTTGTTTTGCATCTAAAACCCCATTGAAAATCATTGGAAGAACTAAAAAAACCTTATTCCCCCCAAGTGACTATCCATCTCACAACATTATGATACAAAAATATCCTTGATGATGAATTCCAATTATTCCAATTACAATCTTATTTCACTTTGATCTCATAATATATAGAGGTGGGAGATAGTAACATGGATAACATTGATTTTGAATACTTTAGAAGAAGGGTGGAGGGAACTCAAAGTGTAATGGATGACAAGATTTATCATAGTGGTATTTATTGAGATGCAGGATTCCCATTATCTTTCTAAGATCTTGAATCCATTCATGTTTGTTCCCATCATTATAAACTAGTTATTCAAATAATCACCAATGATGGTAGTTCTATTGTGGCTATATTTTCTCCAAAAGGGATCTCATGATGCCTTGGTATTCCTAGGCCTAAGAATGCATTCATTCTAAATAAACAAATGCCTTAATTGAATAGGAAATAAATGACTCATGTCTTAATGATTTAATATAGGAAAATAGATGAAGACTTCTAAATAATTCACTCATCTCCCCAAAACCTTTTCTTGCTTTGATTTCATAGAAAGCATATGAGATTGAATTGTCATGTTGAACCTATTAATAGGAGAAGCATCTACCAAGGGATTTAATTTTTGGATGGATCAATTCATATTGATTACTACAAAGGATACTGAGAAGATATATTGAAGTCAAATTATAAGTGACATCTTGCACTCTCATCTAATCAACTTGGAGAGAACTAAGTGTCAAAGGTATGAATTAAATAATAATGCATAATAAATTAACATTATAAAATAAATGACATAAATTAAATACCCAATATACTATGTTGACATAGGTTTTACATGGGAAAACTCGTAAGAGGTAAAAAATCATGGTGAAATAGATATTTCCATATATGAGAAATTTAAATATTATAAAGTCCGGTAAAACCTTTTCCACGTCACTCCTCTCTAAGTTACATGATTTCAACATTCAATTGATTGAATTTTTACCAGGCCCTGAGTTCCCATTATAAGTGGAGTGATTGGTTATGACTTCCTATGAAGAACCCATCCACATTAATTTATTTTTAAATCAATCAAACCATAAAGTTTACTTTACATTACATAAATTTAAAAAATTAATATTTATTATTTATTTAATTATAAACTAAAGTTTATAACTTTATATTTAGATTTATAATTAAATATAAATAAGGACAATAAGAGGGGATAAACCATACTTGATATTATTTTTCTAACACTCCCCCTTAATATTAAGTGTGGTTTATATGCCAACATTACCTATTTATACAACATGATTTACGATCCTTAAACTACAGTGAGAGTTTAGGCTAGCATATCACTTTTGAATGATTTATACACCCTCATCATGCTAAAATTATCTTTTTGTACAAAAGGATTTGGAATCCATAAATAGGAAGTGATGGTTTAGGCTAAGCATGATTTGTGGGACTACATCTCACAGTTTCTCATGGGAAATCTATATAAGCACCTTAGGATCTTTTTATTAAGTAAGGACCTCCTTTACAAAATGATGTTTTATTACTGGAATACATAGTAAACTTAGAGTGATAAGTTTACTTAGATCATAAAAAGATATTTTACAATGATTTCATTGAGTCGAAGTATAGAGGTGAATAAGAAAACACATGGCCAATTGTTAGGAGGTCACATTCTCAAGCACACCCCCCTTAATGGCAATTCTGAAAGGTCAAACATTGCAAAAAAATTGCAAAACTTCATAGAATACAATGGATTTATTAATGTCTGCAACTTGATCTTCATTAGGACAATACTAGAGATCTATATCACCACAGAGTACCCTCTCTCAAATGAAATGCATATGAATCTCTACGTGCTTTGTTTTCTGGTGTTGAACTGGATTATTATCTATAGAAATACAACTTTGAATATCGCATAAAAGAGGAGTAATTCCTTTAACTTCCATGTGAATTTTCTCCATTAGTCACTTTATTCACATGGATCATTTCATTGCTTCCCTTGCACTTCTATATTCTAACTCAATAGAAGAGATGGATACTGTCGGTTGATTATTTTTACTCCAAGTAATGGAACCTATACCAAACTTGAACACATATCTAGTTGTATATTTTCTATTTGTTACATCACCAACATGGTCAAAATCATAATATGCATATAAACATGTATTATCAGAAGAAGTGTAATATAAACCAAAATTAATTATTCCTTTATTATA
Source organism: Taxus chinensis (assembly GCA_019776745.2). Lineage (NCBI taxonomy): Eukaryota > Viridiplantae > Streptophyta > Pinopsida > Cupressales > Taxaceae > Taxus > Taxus chinensis. Next base: position 547,383,214 of record CM034151.1, on the reverse strand, counting down.
TCTTAATATTCTTTTTTCTAACTTCCAATGATCCTGGTTTGGTTCCTGCATGAATCTGGATGTAATATCTACTACATATGCACTATCAGTTTGAGTGATTTTTGGATAGATTAAACTACCTACAAGTTATCTATAAAGAGTAGGATTAACTTTTTCACATATAGGTTTAAGATGAATTTTACATCCCACTTTAATAAGAATAGCAATTGGTTTACAATCCACCATATTAAATATTTTAAGTAAATTAGTAGCATATTGTGACTGAGAGACAATAATAGAATGTTTATCTTGAATAATTTTCATGCCTAAAAAAATGATGCAATAATCCTAAATCAGTCACTTCAACGTATTATTTCAATTTATCTTTAATATTAAAAATTAAACTATTTGAATTGATAATAATAATCAAATCATCAACATATAATACAATAAGAATGATATGATTATTTTCATCATTAACAAATAGATCATTATCAGATGAGCAATTAGCTAAACCAATATCTTTGAAAAAACTAATTTTTTGCATAGCAAGCTCTAGGAGCTTGTTTTAAGCCATACAAGGATTTTTTTTGTTTACAAACAAAGATTTATTTTCCACGTTCCTCAAAACCTTTAGGTTGGGTCATGTAAATTTCTTCTTTCAAATAACCATTCAAGAAAGCATTCTTAACATCCATCTGGTGGATTTCCCAACCATATTGAGTAGCTAAGGCAATGAGAATCCTAAAAATGCTCATTTTTTCAATAGGGGAAAAAGTTTCTACATAGTCAATACCAGTTTTTTGAGTAAATCCGCAAGATGCTGAATTGGATTTGAATTTATCAATATTTCCATCGGCCTTACACAGCCTAGAGCCAACAATACTACATTTTTCCAGAGGAGGGACAAGATCCCAAGTTTGATTTTAATTAAGGCATTATATTCAACTTTCATGGATTATATCCATCTTTCTTCGTGAGATGTCTCTTCAAAATATTGGGGTTTTATCTCACATAGTAATTAGGTCATGGTAGGTATGATGGCTTCTAGTCATCTTACTAAGGTTATCAGGATTAGAATTTTGAAGTGAATGTTGAGCCCATTTAGGTCATTTAGTTATAGAGGACAATTTAAAAGACTCTTTTTTAATCATAGACTCATTATTAGAATTTATTTGTTCTTCATTGCATTCATCAAGACCATTATTTTCTAAGTCATTATAAACAGAAGAAATAGAGGATGATTTATAAAAAGGTTTTGCAAGGATTTTAACATTAATATTGGGTAAGTGCACCAAGTTGTGGGGGCAAAGGGGGGTCTTAAGTGGACACTTTTTTTTTCTGAAAAATAAAAATATTCAACTTCTATGAATTATTTGAAATAGTTACACTCAAAATTGGAAGATGTTATAGGAATATGAATCGTAACATTTTGAGTCTAGTTTCTAAGCTACTATTTTTTTTTTAAAATGGTTAAGTTTAAGTGGGTTAAAGAACTAAAATACCAAAAAATGCTCCTATTTTTGTTAAAAAACAAACTAGACATTTGGTCGTTCCCCCACTATTTTTTGAGCACTATTTAGTATTTTTGAAAACACTTTGGTAAAAATATAGATTAGAACATCTAGTTTGGGATAGATTTTTTAGATTTTTTTAGCGAGTATTTTTTTAATGATTTTTCAAGTACCAAAATTTTAAATTTTGAAAAATAACGGTCCTCCAATTGTGCCCCCCCTAACTACCTCCAAAAATATCAAAAATTAGTTTTTAAAGATGTATAGAATTAGTCCTAGTTTGGGACTGTAAAATTTTTATTCAATTTTGATGAGTCAAAAAAAAGATAACACGATGAAAGATAGACGTGTATAAACTCCAAAAATAGCTACAACAATACATAGTTAGAAAATAATTAGTATATAAACCTTATATTAGTCAGACAATTTGAAAATTCACATTTTTAGAAAGAAAAAAGTTTACTCGACCTCGTAGTTATATTTTTATTAATTTTTAAAATCATTTTAGTATGATTTATTATGGCAGAATAGCTATTTTACCATTTTTCTTAAAAAAACACGTTATTTACTGTGTTTTTCTAGGTCCGTGCCTCAGGCTTGGGGATCCAAACCGGATCAAAGGCTAGAGGCATGCCTTGGAATAGGGAAAAAGAAAAATTCATATGCGTTATGCTTTATATATATATATTTCATGCCCATCCAACATGTGTTTCATCTCTTTCATGGGATTTCTATCCCTTTTTTGTTTGCTCTACACATTCATATACAATCTCGCACAAATTTTGAGTAGTTGAGCTTGTCCCCTACCCACTATCTATATTTTGTAATCATGTGTAATAAAAAATGACGTAAGGACAAAAAGAAAGTAAAGAACAAGACACCAGAGCAATTGGAAGATATGAGAATAAAGTTCAAGTAAAGCGGATGCAAAAACTTAGTGATGGGAAAGGTACATCTATCCTAATGTTTTAGAAAATGATGATGAAATACATAATGAAAATGTAGAGAATAATAATTTTGCAATCAATATTGACAATGAATATAAAATACATAATGAAAATGTAGAGAATAATGATTTTACAATGAATATTGATAATGAATTGAATGATAATGTTGGTATGGATAAATAAATTGATATGAATCCAATTGTTGAACCTTTACTTGAGCATCCAAATGTTAATCCTGAAATTTGCATGGAAATAATGAATGAAGAAAGTAACCTTGTTAATGAATCTTCACCTCTAAGAACACCTCCTTCCATTTTGCATAGAAAACCCATTCACTTAATTGAAATTGATGAAAACATTATAAAACCAATGCCTAACAAAATTTCTAAAAGAAATGGGAGAAGAAAAACTAGGGGAATTTGAGATAATTACTTTGAGAATTTAAATGATACAAAAATATGTCAATTATTTGTTACATTGATGAAATTAATTAAGATGAGACCTACAATGAAGACCCTAGGGTTAAGAACATATAATGTTGATTATCGAAATGTGTCAATTGTTGAAAATATACGTAAATCATACCAAACTATAGGTGTCAACAAACACACTAAATATAGTAATGTTACACAATGTGCACTTACTAATTGTATAGTAAGTGATAAAATAGTTAATAAACACTTGATTAGAAAAACAAGTAGAGCTTTGAAGCTAAACAAAAAAAATACTAATGAAAGTAATAGGGAGACACAAAAGTCTCGAGTCAGCCAATAAGACCGACTATTGGGCATTCTTTAATAGACTCCCACAAAAAGAAAAAGATACATCTAATATTCTAAAAGAATTACTTGTAAAGTTTTGGAATGATATCACAATGGTGTCACCGAATAGAAGAGATATAGTAAAAAGAAGAATAGGTTATCGTAATCGTGAATCATGTGAAAAACATTTCTTGGATATGAATCAAACACAATTTTTCTCTAAGTTTAAGAATGAAAATCCAGAAACTAACATTAGCCAAAGATTTTTGAAATGAACAAACCCTTTTATGTGAAAATCAATCACTCACGTACCACTTATTGTTGCAGGCATCATGTTGAATTTTCAATGTATTATGATATTTTTTGTTAAGTACGTTGTGTTTTGCATACTAGCATCATGTTGGAGAAGTATGGATTAAATGTCCCACAAAAATATGCAAGGGAATTTATTCCTACGATATTTTGTGAAAGATCAATTGGACAATTTTTTTATAAAAAACATGTTTGGATGGAACGTGAAACATATGTGGTGGCTTGCCAAAATTGAAAATCTGTATCCATGAGGAGAGTACAAATTCAATAGGAGAATAATTAGTTGGTTTCAACAAATATAAATCTATGGTATATCAATTAAAATATGGAAATTAATCTAAGAGGTGTGATCTTGTTACAGAAAAATTACCTGTATCAGAATATATGGTCAAATTTAGAGAAGAAAGTGTTTGAGTATGTAAGGACCACACAAAGAGCTTGATGGTTGGATGAAAAATTCAAGTTGAGCAAGCACACATTCCCACTTAGTACTATTGTTTCAATAGTTGACTTTGCAAATAATTACACATTGCAGCTACAAATGGAGGTTCAATCTCAATAATATAAGTCAATGCAAATTTTTATTTTCATGCATATAACATTCATGTACTCTCCGGAAAGCACTGAGAAAGATAAAAAAATACTAAGAGAGTATCATTTCTACATCAGTGATGAACGAACACATTCGATAGAATATGCACAAGGGCAATTCTAATTGTTTTATGCGAACTTGAATGAGAGGAACATTATTTTCAATCAACATTACATTTGGTCGTACAACTACACATCATAATTCAAGAATGCACAAATGTTTTATTGGCTAGGAAGGAAGCACATAGAAATAGGTGTACAACATATTTGGATTTTTACTGAGGTGAGACATGGGAAAGGTGATTAACTAAAACATGGATAATATGCACTAGATAATCTAAATTATGAACAAATATAAATGCAATAAGTAAAATGTATCAAAGTAATATGTGAATGACCCAAGCTACTATGCAAAAGGAAATACTAACCCTAATACACAAGAGAGAAGAGAAAATAACTCAGCTAATTAGAGGATCTCACTGGACTATGTCGTAGAGGTGACTGGAGAAATAGAAAGAAAGAACGATTGTACCAAAGCCCTGAAAAGGATGAATTTGGAGTATGTAGTTGGAATGGAGCACCTGGAGAAGGGTTCGGGTGCCTACAAGTGCTCTGGTCTGAAAAATAGGCTCCTTGGTTTACACAAAATATCTATAACTGAATTTCATAGGGTTGGGAGGTGGTATGAAACCCTCACTGTGTGTCGCATCAGATTTGTTTCCATGTATCGAATGTTACCAATAATCTAGATGGGTGAAAAGACCTGCAAAAAGACCAAAAGGAGTATCAAAAACCTAAAAAATAAAATGTAAATGAATGGGTCCAACTTACCTCATATGCCACAACAATGGGCTTACTACTGAGTGTTGTAATACATTTGGAACCTAAATATAGTTATGGTGAGTGTGTGCATAATGTACCCTAGGTGCTCTTGTGCCAGCCACATTTTGTGAAGTAGAGAGAAATAAATAGATATAGAAAATGTAATAGAATGTGTGCATGGAATAGAATAAAATCCTCCCCCTATGTTGTGTGTGATGCAAATGTCCTAGTTTTGTGCTTTGTGATGGAGCTATGTGGATGCAAGTGATATCCAATGCAATAAATGAATGCAACTCTAGGTGGATGATAGTAGTGATGAGCGGTTGGTCCCTCATTATGGTCTCATAGCTTTATATTTATATGGTTATCTTGATCTAATTTCGTGATGTAGCCTAGAATTCACCAATACAAGCCCAGACATGCTGGCACATCACTCAACCTAGACTGAGCGCTCACCAGAAGCATGCAAAGGTACCAGGCCCCTCTTTAGAGTTTTTGTTGTAGGATGTTAGCATGATGAAGAATTAAGGCATTCAGATCCATGACTAATATATCATTCTACAGTGCATGTTTAGATCTAGATCTAGAGAATAACAAACTTAAAAGGTAAACATGATGAAATAAAACATGCAATACTGAACTATAAACATGATAACACCTTGATTCAGTCCATAATCTCCATTATATTAAATTTAGTAATACACAGAATCTTCCTTACAATAATAATAATATATGCTCATGCACGTATCAGATTTGGCAGCATAACCTCATAATAACTTAGCTCTCACATATCTCTTATGCTACACAATTCACTACATATTTATAAGGGTGGATACTTTCCTTTCACCGCTTATCCAATCCCAAAATAGGTCGCATGCTATTATTATCCACGCGCCGTTACAAAAATAGCCACACATGCAAGTGCGCTAACAATAGGCTGCTTTTAGTTAACTGGTAGTATTAGATCTATTCTCATCATGTATCCATGCAAAGCACTTCGTAGCTGATCCTCCAAAAATAGCCAATATGTTTTGTGCAATTCTTTGACCGGTTTGTGTGCTCCGCATGTTATCTCCAAAAATATATCCTCACTATAAAAATGGCTAAGTCTTGAACCTGTTTCTGTTCTTTGCGCATGATCCTTTCCAATACTTCCACGCCTTTGAATGTGATCTACTCTTGTGAAAAACTTATGTATTTCCTTTACTAAGTTCTAGATTCTGACTGAAAAACATTACCCCACACTAGTTGCACCGCCACCCCCCAAAAATGGTTTTCTCCAAAATGAATAAAAGAATATGAGTAGAAGAATAGAAAGAATTTTGATAAATAAAATAATGTCTTTACCCTGCAGTATCTTCTACTTTAACCTGAATAACTAATTCTGGATATTCTTCTTTTATTTCCACCTCTAGAGTCTGCAAATCATTGAGCGTGGCCTCTGCCTTCTCTGGAATATCCACTGTAATTAATTCTAACTCATCCTTTGTAATCTCTCCTTTCTCATTCTGCAAGACCAACACAATGTTAGACATGACAATCATTCTCCCTTGTAACAGGTCCATCTTTTGTGCGATGAGTTTCTCAGGCTCATCTAGCCTTTCCTTGTTTGGTTCTTTAGCTACTGTAAGGGCCTCGCAAATTTTTTTACAAGTGCTAATCATTCTACATGGACCAATGTTTCATCTTTCATGGTCTTCAGGACCTCATTATTTTCCAAAATGGTCCTAGTCCTTATAACGGCTTTTGGCGCTGTAAAAATATTCAATGCTTCATCCGCCTTCTTTAGTTCTTCCTACAACCTCTGAAGAAACCCCTCATATGATGCAATATAGCACATCACTTAAGCCTTTTCTCACTTTGTTTCCTGTGATGGATCTTTTGGCACTGACATATGTAGAGGTTCATCTTCAAGCACTAAGTCCACCAATGTACTTACATAATGTATTTCCGAAGGAAACATCTTAGGTACCTTTGGCTCTAAGTGTGGCCTAGCCTTCATGACATTGTCCCCAATCTCCTCTACCATGCTGATAAAAAAAAATTCTTCTGTGCCAAGGTTTTTTACTGCTTTAGGCACACTATTTCCTCATCCTTCATCTTGATCTCCTCCCTCAGCACCCTAATTATTATAGCTTTATCCATATTCTTCTGTACCACTTCTGTCAAAACTTTCACCAAAGAATTTATCACTTGTTCATCTGACATAACAGTAGGATTTACCATTATGTGCCTAGCCTGAGGTGTCTTCTTCAACCTCCTTAAAACACATGACTCCTCACATACACCAAAATCTAGTTTATCCATGTGCATGTGCACCAACCATGACAATTGATTCCCTATGCACACGGTTGCCATATCTTCATCCATCAACTCTCAGCCATATAACTCCTTTTGTGTCATTGTGCTTTGGAAATGGGCGTGGACAATTTTACTTGTGTCCTTGGCATAGCCCATGACTGGTGGAAGATATTCTCCACTTGTTATTTTTGATCTAGGCTGCTTAGGAACTTGGGCTTCAAGATTTGGAACTTGTACTGTTGTGTCCTGAGCAATCTCAGTTGTTGTCTCATCTTACTCCTTTCCTCCTTCATATCCATCCTTCATATCTTCATCTTCTAGTTCATCCTTGTTCTCTGAAGGTGTAGGGGAATTTGGCACGCTTTCCTTAACTCCTTCGCTTCCTCATTCAACTTCAATTTCCTTCTTCTTTTCTCAATTTTCTCCTTCTATGAAGAGAGTTGAGGTGATCTGCACACTGATTGCGGAGTAGCACCTAGGGTCCTTGTTTTCCTGAACACTCTTTTGAAACGGTGCTCTCCGTGGACTGCATCCAAGTTCTCATCATATCCTTCTTGTGGTTGAGGTGGTGTAGTGGCACACTTAGCTTCTTCCTTATTTAGAGGCTGCCTTCTACCTCTATGCTCCAAACCACCACTATCTTCATGCTCCTCTTATTTATCATCTACTTGAATTTTTTTTGTAGGCTTAGGCATTGGAACATTTTCCATTGGGAGCACGAAATCATTCTCCACACACTTAGTGTTCTCCAGCTTGGGTTTGAGTCACAGGTACACAAGCCCTACTCTGGTGTCCCCAACTACTAAGATTACATTCTTCATGCTTATAATATCTAAGATAAGCCTCTCAATGTAGGCATTCCACCCTGGATATACATATTTCTTTCTCATAGTGTGATAGTCGTAATCTACCTTCTCTACATTGAAGGTTAGGTGGCACAAATCTGAAAACCAGTGAACTAATCCTTGGAAATACCTTGCTATGAAGACATACGATAGTTTGAACCATGGGATCTAAGCCCTGTCCTTCATCACAAATCGTGCGATACAAAATGTTAGTAGACTACAAATTGAATTTCCTTACCCACCATTGAAGGTAAATCCTTGGGTATGTGCCATTCTTCTTCAAACGCTGTGCAAAGTCTATCATACCACATCTCAGCCCTCTACTTGAATGGTCTGATCATTGATCCATCGCACAATTATTTTCCAAATCTTTTTACATTGGACTTATGTTCCGTGGGGTACTCCCAAATCTTCTCCTTTGGCCCATCAAACACCCCAATCTCCATAAACACTAAGGACATTAACACAACGCCGAAACTTATTATGTCACTTGTCCACACTTCTTCAATGATTGTCTTTGCTATGTGATATTAAATATTGTAGACCACCCCTTGAGACATCTTCTTTGCAATGTGTAACCACATTGTGTTTACCTGCGACCATCTTCCTTGGTCGTTCAACTTTGTTACAAGATGTGCAGCTACCTACACTACTGGGTACTTTTTCAATTTGTCAATGTTCATGCCACGCAGACCTTTGGTATACCCCAAATCCTTTCTTGTCTCCAAGATTGCGTCCTTATTAGTTAAATTTCTATTTAGATCCACTCATGAGGCCCTTAGTCTTGTCACAGTTAAAATCAAAGCAGCGGTGATTCTAACCCTCTATCCTGTGAAATAGAAGAAGTCCTCATGGACTTTGCTCATCAACCACCGATATAATGGTTCGTACTTTCCAAAATATGGTAGCTCATACAACTAGTAGACTCCATTATGTTTTAGTAGCTTCTCACCAACGTCATCATACACCAGCATATCTTCTATTGTGTGCTTGTTCATTTTTGTACTCAACAACACATCGAGATCCTTCTTATTATCTGATGTTTGATAGTTGTAATTGTTGATTTTACATTGGCTGATATGGGAATCCCATTCTTGTCCCACAATCATGCCCTCTGGATACTACATTTATGATAAAATACTCTTGGGAGCAATTTATTCTTCCACTTCAACATTCTTCTTCCCTTTTTCTCCTACTGCGGGTGCTTTCTTCGGTGCCATATGAAAAATATCTCTTTTCTTCCTTCTATAATTGAGCAAGTCAGAAACCCTAGTTTAAATCTTCATGCCCTAGTGGAAATCGCATGTGCCCTAGCTTGTTTGTAACACATGTCTGCTTTGCTCAAACCCTTCACCTATGGGAACGCAAGCTCCTCATGCACACAAACCTTCTCTCCATGTCTGGTTTCACACTCTTCACACCTCAACACGATTCTCTCAACTCATTCACACTTATCCCTTTTTAAATTCTCTCAACTGCAATGGTAAAAATGAACTTGCATCCCATCCTTATATAGAATTTCAAAAATTTAGTGCATTTATTGACTCCTCAACCTACCGATAATCCTCTCATTAATCAGATCATTTGCGTTCTTTCCACGTGAGAACATCTTCACACCCAAGCTATAACCTTATAGCGCGTCCTCCTACCTTTTGGCTGACAAACTTCTCTTTGGCAATGCGCTTTCATGCACCTAAGTACCTCGTCACTGCACCTTCCACTGGTAGTCTACACGTCCTCTACTTAACTTGTGTTATACTTGCTTTCTTCATTCCTCTATATCTATGGTCCTTGTGTCGAGAAGAAATCTCTCTCTCTCTCTCTCTCTCTCTCTTTATTAATTTTCCAAATTTGAATAGCACCTGTAACAGTATATTCCTTTCACGTGGATTTATTTTCAACAGTCTTATACCTCAGATATCAATAACCTACCCCCCACTAAGGGTATGTCCAGTCCTCTAAACATAAAAGTTCTTCAAATAGTAATTAGCTTCTAGCGTGCGTAAATGCCCTTATTACACAAACACACCAACTAAATTGACAAAGCATAACAATAAATAAGGAAACACACTAAGGAAATACATAAGTGAAAACCTAATCTAAATGGCATTACTGCCCTGTTACAAACACCAAGAAGACTTATTTATAGTAGGGCTTCAACCTATTCTCGTTGAAGTATCTGAGTAATTGTATTCCATCAAGCTACCTCTAATTGACAAACACCTGATTCGAGTATGTGAGTAATAACATATGGCCCCAACCAATGTACCTTGAGTTTTCCTAGATGGCGCAAAAACTTAGAATCATAAAGGAGAACCATATGTCCTATCTCAAGCTTTTTATCCCTGATGTGCCTGTCATGCCATGCTTTCTACCTGAGCCTTCTCTTGTTTTTGGACTCCGATGTGTTATGGCTTCGTCACTCATCCAACTTGATTAACTTTTCAATCCATTCTTCTAATGCTTGCTCATCAGCAAGACCTCCAGTGCACACAATACGCAAAGAAGGTAACATAAATTCCATAGGAAGAATTGCTTCTACGCCAAACACTAACTAAAATGGTGTGGGTTTGTTCAACCTTTTATATGTTGTTTGATATGCCCAAAGTACTGTAGATACTTTATCATCCCAATCCTTTCTTCCAACATCACAGATTTTTGTCAATGTCTGGCTTAGAATTTTTTTGAACGCCTCAGCAGTTCCATTTTCCTGAGGATGATAGGGTGTAGTCTTATGGTGTGCAATCATGAATTCATCCAATAAAATTCTGATTGTCTCATTCAGAAAGTGTGTGCCCCTATCACTGGTCAAACTTAAAGGAGATCCATACCTGGTAATAATATTTTCCCATAGAAACCTAGCTATTGTAGTTGTTGTACAATCCTTTGTAGGTGTTGCTTCTACCCACCTTGTCAGATAGTCTATGCAAGTGATGATATAGCACGATCCAATTCTGTGTGTGAGCTGGTGAAATAGGACCCACAAAATCTATAGCCCATTTCTCAAATGGTTATGCACTAGGAATAGGCCTTAATGGCATCTCATCTCGTTGACCTGGTTTCCCAAGATGTTGACAGTGATCACAAGATCTTGCAATAATCCTTACAATATTTATATAGGGTCTCCCACCATAATTCAACGAGTAGAATCTTTCACGTAGTGGCATCACCTGCATAGTGGCCACCTACAATACCACCATGAGCTTCCTCCATAATATCTGTGTGCTCATGTTCTAGGACATAATGGCACAATACTTCATCCTGACCTAACTTGTACAGGTCACCACTAATCAACATATAAGGTGTCACGCATATAGCAAGTTGTTTCTTCTCCAAGGATTTCATTCCTTCTGGTGTCATACATGTTCATAGAAAGACAACAATGTCCTCTAGTTTTGATGGCACTCATTATAACCTGTATAACTGTGTATCTGGGCATGGTATCTTTAATTTCCTGTGCTTCTTCTCCTGACTGTATTCTGGATAAATGGTCTGGTCCAGAATTACTTTTCCCTGGTTTTACCATAGTTGTGAAATCAAATTCTTGAAATAAGAGTACCCACATGCATATGTGCCCTTGTAGAAAGGGCTTGTTTACCAAATACTTCAATGACATGTGATCTGTATAAAAGATGAATGGTGTAGCTAGAATGGTACTATCAAAATTTATGTAGCACATAGATCATTGACAAAGCTTCGTGCTCTATAGTTGTGTAGTTCTATTATGTAGGAGTCATCTTTCTACTAGCAAAATAGATAGGATGATCTATAATACCTTCTCCAGGCTGAGCCAATACTGCACCAATGGCTGTGCCAGAGGCATCCACATGTACATGAAATGATTGGTCCCATGAAGGAAAACACAGAATAGGCATGGTAGTAAGTTTCTCCTTTAATGTCTCGAATGTGCGTTGTTGTGGTTCTCCCCAGTAGAACGTACCTTTCCCTTTTAGTAACTCCTCCAACAGTGCAGCAACTTTGGCATATCCTTTGATAAAAATTTCTGTAATATCCTATATGACCCAAAAATTACATGCACCTCACTCTGACTGGTAGGATCTTTTAGGCCTATAATGACTGTAACCTTAGCTGGATCAACCAACAAACCTTCCTTGCAAATTATGTGTCCTAACAGTATTCCAAATGGTGTAGCAAATATGCAATTCTTGATGTTCAAAGAGATACTCAACTATCTACATCTTTCAAACATTAAGTGCACATATTGTCATAATGATCTTTAACTAATCCATACACCACCCAATCATCCAAATATACCTGTAAGAAGTTGTGAATAAATTCCTTGAACACTTGAACAACTATGCGCTAAAAATACAGCAGGCGCATTTTTCAGACCAAAAGGCATCACAGTATAGGTAAAGCTACCCCATTCGGTAGTAAAATTAGTCTTTTCTAATCTTCCTAGGAAATCCTAACCTGATGATACCTAGAGAACCCATCTGTAAACGAATAGATTTCATGCCCTGCAACGCCTTCTAGTATTTCCTCAATGAATGGCGTAGGAAAGGGATCAGTCACACATGCAACATTCAGCTCCATGTAGTCCACACAGATCCTAATCCATGCCATCCTTCTTGATATTGATCACCATTGGACTAACCCATTCTGACTCATCAAGGGGCTTGATAATCCCATACTTCAACATTTTTTCAATCTCTTCTTTGACCTTTTCACAAGTTGGGGTTCATCCTGTAGGGTCTCTTTCTAACTAGGTGCACGCACCCTCTTAAATATTTATCTTCATCTCCCCCAATGATTCATGCATGCCTTTAAGTTCATGGTACCCCATAGGGAATAAGTCCTGATAATCCCGTAGTAGACTCTATGATTTTTTCCACTTCAAAGTCTGACCAATAGTCTCCAATTATGGCTTCCTTAGGCTCAGCATCAGACCCAATATTCACCTTCTTTGTCTTCATAGGTTCATGATAGGTGCGTGTTATCTTATCTGCACTATCCAACACCTCACGCCTACCTGTTGAATGGTTTACATCCAGATTTTCTACTTCTTCATCATCCACTAAGTAGACCATTTTTCCTTTTTCATTTCTCAAGGAAAGCACGTTGAAGTAGTGTGGCATCAGCCTCTATCTCTTCAACAAAACGCACTCTTGAGTTTCCTTCATCCAATAACTCCTGAAGGATTTCTTCTGAGCCTTGGCACTATCTCCCATAGTTAAGCACTTTATGACTCTTAATGCTTCTTGCACCAGAGGTTTAGTAGAGAAGAAGTCAAACATCTGGGCCATTCCTGTAAGTAAATCTTGCCAATTTCCAGTCTCTCTATGGAGCTCTGCATATATATACCAAGCACATGCACGCAACCTTGTAAAGTGGAATAAAACTTGTGCCACCCATAGTGAAGGTGGTAAAGCTTCCTTCCCCTCTATCTAGAGTCTCTCACACTTCTGAACGTGGTGCTGAATAGGTTGATTACCATGATAAGTGCAGATTTGAGTAGGTGCATTACTCCTTAAGAACCTAGTAGTAAGAGCAATCCTAATTTCATTCCATCCTACAAGATTATCCTTGTGAGACAACCCATCAAGCGTGATACTATCCCGCGTAGTGTATATGCTAGCATATTTCTTCTTTCCAGTGGGTCTATCCATTGTTCCTCCATGGCTCGTAGGAACACCATAGGATATCATTCTCTAGTGTAACAAGGTATCGAGTTGTTACCTATTCTCTTGACATAACGCAATGGTTTGCTTCCCTTAGGAAATATGTCTCTTTACTTTTCACCCTACTAACTCATAAGTGCTCTGGGCCCAATTATCACAAGACAACACTTGTAGTATCACTAATAGATTGTGCATCATAACTCTGAAGGATTTCATTCTTTACATGGCTCAAGCACTTATAGATCCTAGATTGCGTGTACATAAATCCTATTCAGGTCTTCTTCACTCAAGGGATAAACATAAGGTGCACAAATTTTCCATTTATTAAAGGGATAATAACTCTTTCTTCCTTGTTTTCAACACTGATATGACCCTTGTTGAACCAAAGATCAACATTATTTGTCATAGCACAAAGGACAACCCCAATCGAGCTGGGAAGTCTATCTGACTCTTACAACAGTGCTAGAACCTTAAAATATCTGGTGAACTTATGCTCCTTGTATGGTAATGGATGTATCTTTCAAAACTCTTATGGGAGTAGTCCTTAGTCCGATTAGCCATGAGCAATACATTAGAGGATGGTTGCAATAGAGGTCTTCCAATTTGTACCCATGATATATAAGGTAAGAAAATTGACTTCCGTGCACCTATATCAATCAATTATATTACTTAATAGCCACCCATCCACAAAAAAATTTAGAGTGATTTTCTTGTCATAATCTAGGCTATGAGGGGGAATATTTGCATGTAGGATCTTTCATTCAAGTCTCAGACACTTGTGCACGGAGTATTTCCATTCAATCAATTCCCCAATAGTGTAATGATATTCTCCTGGTGCAACAATTTGCACACTTCTCTCAAGTCATCTATATCATTTTGGACCATCTCTGATGCTTTATTTTTCTCCATCTTCCATGATTTCTCTTTTAAATATTGTATCTCAGCCTTGAAAATTCTTGAGTACCTCCATGGTTTCTTGGTAAACCTCCTTCTGATGAGAAGGATTATGGGTACCATGTGCATGAAGAACCTCCTCCTTAATGATGGTAGGCTTCTACTATAATGCTTCTTTAGAGTGCGTGCTGATTCAATGCGGGTCTGTGATCTTTACCTGTAATGCCTCGGAGTCTTGTTCCAACTTAGGCATCCATTGATTTTCCACTATCATGTTGTATCCTAACCATCTCTTGTGCCTTTCTTTTTCCTGATTTAAGACTACTTGCTAAGATGCTCATACAAGTCTCAGGAATTCCTCATAACTATGATTATTTCCACGGAAAGAACGTGTAATATTATGAGGACATTCATGCCTGTAGTAGTAAGGAGATCTGCATGTATAACATGTTCCATAAGGGAACTCACTTCTTCTAGCACCACCATGACCTCATCCTCCAAATCCACCATGGTATCCTCGACCTCTGCCATGACTTCCTTCAAAATGCCCTTCATTCCGATCATAGCGTGCTTGATTGTGATCTCATTCCTGATGCTCATTATTTCCTTTAGAGTTATCCGAGACTCCTATCTTTTGTACACCAATATCTATAGCATCATGGATCTGACCAATCAGTTGGAAGTATTTTGTGTCATGAGTCGTGGACCTACAGATTTTACAATAGCTTGAAATGTTCTTCCTTAGCGTGCATTGTAGTAAGGGGCAACTACTAACATCATGGTTTAAATGGAATATCTCACAATCCAACAACAACGAGTGCACCGATCTATAGGGAAAACTATCCTTTATGTGCCCTTCTACTTCACAATCTATGCACCAAATCCCTGTGCATGTCTCATGTGTTGAATTTGCCGATAGTTTCTATAACTGTTTTGCCATAGCTATGATCTGTGCTTCTAAAAATGGGCTCACCCCAATGTCTATGCTTACAACTGCCTCAATGTGTAAGGCTACTTCAAGTGCTTCACACGGATCAGTGTATGTATTATGTGATAATGTCATCCTAAAAGGGGTAATTAGGCCCCCAACGAACCATTTTGCATGTTCTCTTGCGTGTATATAATAAGAAAGCTTAGATAACAATGTTTTAAAATGGGCATCATACTCTCTGACACTTTTAGCAGTGCCTTACTTAATATCCTTGAGTGCACTTATACTCTTCTGCTCAAACTCAGGGATGTGAAACTCTTTAAGGAATGCATCTTTTAAAGTTGTGTAGTCTACACAAGTATGATTAGGGTCAAAATTTCTGTATCAACTATGTGCGCATCCTTGTAATGTAGTAGAAAATTGGCTTGCCCTACGCTTAGAATCCGTGATTCATTTTTCGCGCCAAAATATTTCACACATATGCACATGTTTAGCAACATCTTTTATTCCCTTATATTATGGAAGATGAAGAGACATCTTCATGTAAATATTCTGGGGTTTTTGCGGACCTTGCCCACCTGATCCAGAGCCTCCTATGTTTCCTCGACCTCCAGAGCTACCAAATCCACCGGAACTAGAGCTACCTATGCCTCCTAATCCCAAACTTGTAGCTGGGGTCAAACCAGAAGATGTGCTTCCCTGTATCCCAATAGTAGAACTAGACTGTACTTTGACAGTCTATGAAGGATTACTACTCCCAGAAGACAATCCAAAAATCTATGCACCTAAATTCAGTGAAAATGATACACTCAAAAAGGTACTCCCATATAACAACAAAGTTATTTGCACTACCATCGTTGTGCCTCTTATAAGACTTGATCCTACTCTCCCACTGCTTGAATTATTTTGCTAACTGTTTTTTGTACTGGATGCTAGAAAACCAAGCGCAAGGGAAAGGTTGCCAGGTGGATTTAGATGTGGGCCCACAGCCCAAGTAGTCTCTACTGGCGTGCTTCTATGTGAGGTCGACGAGCGTTCCCTGTCATATTTTCCCAAATGGGGGATTTCTTAAGGCTCAGGTTCCACATATTCTACGTGAACTTCCAATCCTTCCATAATTATCTTTCTCCACAACACCATTTTCTCTGTAACCTCCCAATGCTTCTCTACCTTCCTCTCATGCACCTCATTATACTTAAGCTTCCTTTCCTCTCTCTTCCTTTTTGCTACTAGGTTTTTCATCCTTCACCAAACCTACTCCTGCCCCCGCGTGTGGTGGGGTTTAGCTAGCCATCAATTTATGTTGATCATAGAATACTTGACATAACTCACACAAGAAGTTAACGTGGGAAAACTAGGCCAGGTTTAAGGGCGTCGAATGGGTAGGAAGAACACACATGCGTGGAGCAAAAGTTCAACATTTTAAGACTTAGCTGATTTTTGAGCATGAAGACCTTTTTTTAGAAGATGGCATGCGGAACACACCAACGTATGCAGAGACTTGCGCACCACACATTGTTATATCTTTAGAGGATTAGATTGAAGCATTTTGCATGGAGGCAAGCTAAGAATGGGATTGTCACTTCAGTTAACTGTAAGAGGTCTATTAGATAGCACACTTGTATGTGTGGCTATGCCTGTAAATGACACGTGGCTATTAATAGCATGTGGCCTATTTTTGGAATAGATAAGTAGTGAAGGGAAAGTCCCCACCCTATATATATATGATGTGAATCACATAGTAGTAGAGAGAGATATATAGGTATATGCAGAGCGCAAGAGGTAAGCATAAAGAGATATGTGCATATGACTGGATTACTGTATTAGATCCATGCACGCATCGGTATAGAATTCCATTATTGTAAGGAGCTTCTGTGTTTATTAATAGATGGAAGTTATTGGATGAATCTAAGTGTCATTCCTGTGTGTAATTGAGTAGTGCATGTTCTTGATTCAATCATGATTATTGTTTAAGCTTGTTCTTTCATAGATCTGAATATGGCATGCATTGTAGAATGATGGATTAGTTATGGATCTATATGTTTCTTCCTTCATCACGCTAACATCCTGCTACAGCAACCCTAAAGAGGGACCTGGTACCTTTACACATGCTTTGGTGAGCACATCAGTCTAGGCTAAGTGATGTGCCAGTGCGTCTAGGGTGTTATCTGGTAAATTCTAGGCTGCATCATTGGTTCCATTGCTCCAGGACCTCTTTTTCAGTTGTTTTCAGGATGGTTCATGATGAAGACGTACTAGTTAACTCTAGCAAGTATTGAGGAGTGGATACATGATCTGGAGGAAGAATATGCATGATCGGTTCAACATTGGATCTGAGTTTAACACATACACTTGGGTAGAACAATAATATGTATGACAAGTTTATATGAGATTTTTTTCACTATCTTTCCAAATAGAATTATATGAGTGGCTGATTGCTTATGCATCTAAGTGGAATTGAGGTATCATGCACTTGTTTGGACACAGGAAGAATTTCAGGCCCTTTATGATGCTGATCTGATCTGGACTCACGTTGTGGATATGTGGTTTTGTGGTGTTCTAAATAGTTATATTCTGGAATATTCAATTTCGATGTATTCTTGCCCAGAGGTAGCTGAATTCCAATTTTTGTGGTATCCTAGAGGAGCATATCTGCAAGGTATCCCACTAGTGATCAAGATCTTGATGGTAACTTTGAACTTGGAGAGTAAACCAATGGCTAACTAAACCTCACCACGTGCGAGGGTAGGAACAGTTTTGGTGAAAGATGGTAGACCTAGTGGTAGAAAGGTAGAGAGAGGAAAGGCGGCTTAAGTATAATGAGGCATGTGAGAGGGAGATAGAGAAGTAGTGTACCATTGCAGAAAGTATGGTGTTGAGGAGAGAGATGGCTCGTGAAGGATTTGAAGCTCACGTAGAAGACGTGGAGCCAGAGCATCAGGAACTCCCCCATCTTGGAAATCATGACAGAGATCCCCCCTTGGCTTCACACAAGAAGTGCACTAGCAAAGACTACCTGGGCCACGTGATGCACATCTTAATCCACCTAGTGACCTAGCCCTTGCACTTGGTTTTCCAGTACCTAGTACGACAAGTAACCAACAAGCTAACTTGGGAAGTAGGAGAGCAGGAGTAAGTCAGGAAGCAAGCACATCAATGGACAGGTCAGATGGACTTCATTATTTGGAGGAACCTTTTTAGGCACATCATCTGCACAGAACGTGAGCATGCATAGAATGTTGGATTCACCTATGGAAGTGGAACTACCTCACAGACTGTAGGGGTTCAGTATAGTACTACTGTTGGAGCAAAGGGGAGTACATCTACAGGTCATATTCCAAATACAATTGGAGGATCATGAGGTATAGGTGGTTCTAGTTCTGGTGGATCTGGTGGTTCTTGGAGGCAGAGGAAACATAGGAGGTTCTGGATCAGGTGGTCAAGGCCCACAACAACCACAAAATATCTATATGGAGATGTCTCTTCATCTCCTAGAGTATAGAGGTATAAAGGATGCCACCGAACATGTGCATATGTGTAAAATCTTATGGCGCGCGAAAGGGATCACGGCTTCTGAGCATAAGGCAATTCAATTCACTACTACCTTGTAGGGATGAGCACACAGCTGGTATAGAAAGTTTGACCCTGATCAAACTTGCGTGGATTATGCAACATTGAAGGATGCTTTCTTAAAAGAGTTCTATATCCTAGAGTTTGAGCATAAGAGTATCAGTGCGCTCAAAGATATCAAACATGGCACTACTGAGAGTGTATGTGAGTATGATGCCCACTTCAAGACACTTCTATCTAAGTTGTCTTATGATATTCATGCCAACCAACATGCATAATGGTTTGTGAGAGGATTGATTACACCATTTAGAAGGGCGTTGTCGCATAAGACATACACTGATCCATGCGAAGCATTGGAGGCAAGCCCTACGTGTTGAGGTAGTTGGGAGCATTGACACTGGTGTTAGTCCATTCTTAGAGGCATACATTATAGCCATGGAAAAGTAGCTAGAAAACTTATTGGAAAATTCAGCTCATGAAACGTGCTTTAGTGATTTGGTGTATAGATTGTGAAGTGAAAGGTCACGCTAAGGATAGTTGCCCTTGCAGATCTATACATTCATTGCTGTTAAACTGTGAAATATATCATTTAAATCATGATGCTAGCCACTGTCCTTTGTTACAGCGTAGCATGATAAGGATGAATGTATCCTACTTTTACAAAATTTGTAGGTCCACGACCCATGATGCTATAGGATTATTGATTGATTAGTCAAATCCATGATGCTATAGACATTAGGGTATGATATACAAGTGTAATGGATAAATCTAAGAACAAGAATAAGCACCAAGATCAAGGATCATAATCAAATGTGCTATAACAAGACTGAGGGCTATTTTAAAGGAGGTCGTGCAAAAGGGCATGCATATCGAGGTGGATATGGAGTACAAGGCTGTGATGGAGGAAGAAGAAAGTTTCCTCATGGAAAGTGCTATACACACGGATCCCCTGATCATTATAGGTGCGAATGTTCTCCAGAATGTTACATGTTATTTCTACAGAAAGAATCATATCTATAAGGAGTGCTTGGACCTATATGAGAATCTCAATAAAAAACATAAGAAGGAAAACAAAGGTGCACAAGGATGTTTAAGATCCAGCGTGCGGAGGAAAATTAATGGGATGCCCAAGATAACACAAAAAACCTGAGGCCTTAATTGTGAATATTACCACACACAGTGAAGTGGCACACGCATAAGACAGACATTGTACTAAAAGCCTACAATCACCAAGGAGGAGGTTCTACATGCAAGGTACTCAGATCCTGCCCATCAGAAGGAAGTCTATTAAGAGACCATGAAGGTCCTAAAAAATATTCAAGGTGAAATACAATGTTTAAAAGAGCAGTCCAGAAAGATGGAATAGAATAAAGAATCAGGGAAGGTCCCCTCTGATATTGATGACATTAGAGAGGTGTGTAAAATGTTGCACCAGGAGAATATTATTCCATTAGCAGGGAATTTGTTGAAGGGGAATACTCCATGCGAAAGCACTAAGAATGAATGATAGATCCTACATGTAAATCTTTGATAGAATTGACTATGATAAAGATATCACTCTAAATGATGTTGTAGATGGATGGTTGTTGAGAAATATTTTGATTAATACAGGTGTGGAAGTCAATGTGCTTACTTTAGATGCATGGGTACAAATGGGGAGACCTCTATTACAACCATCATCTAATGTGTTGTTTATGGAAAATAGGACTAAGGCCACTCCCATAGGAGTTTTGAAGGATGCATCTATAACCATACAAGGGGCCAAATTCACTGGGGATTTTGAGGTATTAGCAATTACAAAAGCAGATAGTTTTCCAACCTTTCTTGGATGCCCTTGGTGTTATGCGAATAATGCTGATTTGAGATTCAATAAGGGGTATATCAGCTTTGAGAATAAAGAGGAAAGGGTTGTGATAACTTTGACAAATGGGAATTCTACACCGTATGTTGAGCCTCTAAGTGAGGAGGACTTAAACATAATTTATCTACATGCTATTAAGGACCCAAAGGTCAATGATCCATCAAAGGAAGACATCCTAAAGTGGGAGGATTCTCACTCTATTAGTGATACTATGAGTATTGCTTGTGACAATTGGGCTCATGGTACACATGAACTAGTAGGGCACGCGGTAAAAAGCATGGTTGCATGCAAGAATGGACTTCATTCTATTTGATGGATAGGTAGTGTAGTACCTTGGTATATAGGAGTAGAAAATCTTCCTGTATTCTTACAAGCCATGGATGCACAGTGGATAGACCAGGTCAAGAGAAGAGACATGTTAGCATATATCTTACGCGGGACAACAATGCACTGGTGGGTAGTTCACAGAGATAATCTTATGGAGTGGAAGGAGATCAGAATCACCCTATCTACCAGGTTTGTAAGAAGCAATGAACCTACGTAGATTTGCATTTATAATGGTGGTCAACCTGTTCAGCACCACATTCAACATTGTGAGAGACTCTAGACAATAGGACAGGAAACATTACCACCTTTATTCTGGGTACATAAATTATATTCCACTCTACAAGGGTGCACATGTGCTTGCTATGTATATGCAAAACTACATCGAGAGACTGGAAATTGGTAGAATTTGACTGTAGGAATGATCCAAACCTTTGACTACTTTTCTTCCCAACCTCCAATAGAAGAGGCATTAAAATTTGTCAAGCGGTTAACCATGGGAGATAGTGCAAAGGTGGAGGAACTCATACAGGAATTATTTTGCGAGACAGAATCAGACGCATGTTTTGAAGAAGGAGGAGAAGACTCCATATTGCTTGAATGTGCTTGCATTGAGAAATAAAAAGGAAAGATGGTGTACATCATGGATGATGAGGAAGTTGAAAACTTGGATATTGACCATTCACAGGGGGTGCATGAGGTCTTGGATAGTGTAGATAAGGATACACACACATACCATGAACCAATGAAGATAAAGAAGGTCAATATAGGATCTGAGGCTGAGCCTAAGGAGGCCATAATTGGAGACTATTGGTCAGACTCAGAGGTGGAAAATATTATTGAGTTACTATAGGATTACCAGGACTTATTCCCTTGAGGGTATCATGAACTTAAAGGCATGCATGAATCACTTGGGGAAATGAAGATAAAGCTTAAGGATGGTACATGCCCAGTTAGAAAGAGACCTTATAGAATGAACCCAATTTACGAAAAGGTAAAAGAAGAGATTGATAACATGTTAAAATATGGAATTATCAAGCCCCTTGATGAGTCAAATGGTTATTCTAATGGTGATCAGTATCAAGAAGGATGGACGAATCAGAATATGTGTGGACTACAGGGAGCTAAATGTTGCATGTGTAACATATCCATTCCCTACACCATTTACTAAGGAAATACTAGGAGTTGCAGGGCGTGAAATATATTCCTTCACAGATGGGTTTTCTGGGTATCATCAGGTTAGGATTGCTCAGGAGGATCAAGAAAAGACAAATTTTACTACTGAATGGGGCAAATTTTTCCTATATTGTGATGCCTTTTGGATTGAAAAATGCACCTTATTGTATTCTCGTGCATAGTTGTTCAGGAATTCAAAGATTTTATTCACAACTTCTTACAGGTCTACCTAGATGATTGGATAGTATATGGGCTTGTGAAAGGATCACTGTGACAATCTGCGCTTAATGTTTGAACAGTGCAGACAATTGAGTATCTCTTTGAACATCAAGAAGTGCATATTTGTTACACCTTTTGGAATACTGTTAGGACACATAATCTACAAGGAAGGATTTCTTGTTGATCCAGCTAAGGTTGCAGTCATTCTAGGCCTGGAAGTGCCTACTAGTCAAAGTGAGGTGCGCAAATTTTTAGGTCACACAGGATATTATAGAAAATTCATCAAGGGATATGCCAAAATTATCTACACCTCTAGAGGAGTTACTGAAAGGAAAAGGTACATTCTATTGGGGAGAATTACAACAGCGTGCATTTGAAACATTGAAAGAGAAACTTACTACCGCGCCTATCCTATGTTTTCCTTCATGGGACAAACCATTTCATGTACATGTGGACACCTCTGGCATAGCCATTGGTGCAATATTAGCTCAACCTGGAGAAGGTATTGTCAATCATCCTATCTGCTTTGCTAGTAGGAAGCTGAACTCCTGCTAAACAAGAATTATACAACTACAGAGTGCGAAAGATTTGTCAATGATCTATACATTACACATAAGTTTTGACAGTATTTTATAGCTACACCATTTGTATTATATACAGATCACATGGAATTGAAGTTCTTGGTAAAAAATCTCTATCTTGCATAGGGGCGCATATGTAGATGGGTATTCTTATTTCAAGAATTTGATTTCACAAGTTGTGGTAAAGCCAGGGAAATAGTAATTCTGGAACAAACCACCTATCTATAATTCACTCAGGAGAAGAGGCACAGACGATTAAAGAAACCATGCCAGATGCCCAGTTATATAGGTTAAAACATGCCATCAGAATTAGAAGACATTGATGTCTTTCTACGGACTGGTGTGGCACCAAAAGGAATGAAGGCATTAGAAAAGAAACAACTTGCTATACGCACGGCACTGTTTATGTTAATCAGTGGTGACCTCTACAAGTTAGGTAGAGATGAAGTATTATGCCATTGTGTATTAGAGCATGAGCGCAAGGATATTATGGAAGAAGCCCATGGTGGTATTGCAGGAGGCCACTATGCAGGTGATGCAACTACCTGGAAGATCCTACTTTCTGGATTATGGTGGAGACATTGTATAAAGATTGTAAATCATATTGCAAAGTGTGTGACCATTATCAACATCTAGGTAAACTAGGAAAAAGAGATGAGATGCCTTTAAGACCAATTACTAGTGCCGAACCATTTGAGAAATGGGCCATCGACTTTGTAGGACCTATTTCACCAGCCACACGTAGGACTGGATCACACTATATCATTACTTGCATAGATTATCTCACATGGTGGGAAGAAGCAGCACCTACGAAGGACTGTACATCAGCTACAATAGCTAGGTTTCTATAGGAGAATGTTCTTACAAGATATGGATGTCCTTTAAGCTTGATAAGTGATAGAGGTACACACTTTTTGAATGAGACAATCAAGATCCTATTAGATGAGTTTATGGTTGCACACCATAAAACTACACCCTATCATCCTTAGGAAAATGAAACTGCTGAGGTTTTCAACAATATTTTGAGCCAGACATTGACAAAAAAATTGTGATGTTGGAAGAAAGGATTGGGATGATAAAGTGTCAGTTGTTCTTTGGGCATATAGAACCACTTATAAGAGATTGAACAAGGCCACATCCATTTCAGTTGGTGTTTGGCGTCAAAGCCATTCTTCCTATAAAATTTATGTTACCTTCTTTGTGCATTGTGTGCGCTGGAGGTCTAGATGATGAGAACAGATTTAGATGAGTGCATTGAGAAGATGATTCAACTAGATGAGCGACGAGCCATAGCACGATGGAGTCAAAAGTAGGAAAAGGCTAGGAAGAAAGCATGGCATGATAAAAACATAAGGGATAAGAAGTTTGAGATTGGACAAATGGTACTTCTCTATGACTTTAAGTTCTTACGCCATCCAGGAAAGCTCAAAGTACATTGGTTGGGGTTGTATGTCATCACTTACATACTTGAATAAGGTGCTTTCCAGTTAGAAGTACTTGATGGAACATGGCTACCAGGTTACTTTAATAGGAGTAGGTTGAAGCCCTACTATAAATAAGTCTTCTTGGTGTTTGTAATAAGGTAGTATTGCCATTTAGATTAGGTTTTCAATTATGTATTTCCTTCATTTTCGTTATGCTTTGTCAATTTAGTTATTTTTCTTGTGTAATAAGTGCGCTTGTGCGCATGAAGCTAATTACTATGTGAAGAATGTTTATGCGCAGAGGACTACACATACTTTTAGTGTGGGGTGGTTGTAGTTATCCAAGTAAAAGACTGTGGGAATTGAAAGGTGAAAGGAATAAGCTACTATGGGTGTGCTTTAAGTCAAAAGAATATTTCTTCTCAAAAGTGACCAAGGATGGAGATGAATGAAAGGACAATATAATGCGAGGTAAGTAGAGGCCATGATAACTAATAGGAGAAGGTACAGTGATGAGGTACTTGGGTGTAAGGGTGCGCACTGAAAGAGAATTATGTGACCAAAGGGTAGGAAGGCACACTAGAAGGTTATAGCTAGGGCGTGAAGATGTACCACGTGGAATAAATGAATTTGGTCAATGAATGAGAGGATATTTGGTAGGTGAAGGAGCAATAAATGCATCAAAATTTGAAAAATTATATAAGGATGGGATGCGAATTCATTTTTACCATTGCGACTAAGAGTATTTGAGGAAAGAACTAAGTGTGAAGAGCTGAGTGATCGGGTTAAGGTGTGAAGGGTGTGAAACCAAGTGTGACAAACAGATCTGTGTGAAAAATAAGCTTGTCGTCCCTGGTGGTGAAGGGTTTGAGAAAAACAAGGTGATAGAGAGGAGTTAGGGCACGAATTTTCCACCTAGGGCACGATTGAATCGAGCTAGGGTTTGATTCACAAAGTGCAGAGTTAAAGAGGAGATGATTGTCAGGGTAAAAATGGCACCCAAGAAGGTAGCTGCAGCAGGAGAAAAAGGAAAGAAGAAAGTGGTCATCGAGGAGGAAGAGATGGCACCCGAAAGTAATTTTTCAGAAATGCAATATCCAGAAGGAGTCATCATCACTAGGAATGGGACTCACACATCAGAAAGAGAAAAGTAAGTGAATACAATCACATGACCTTAGAGAACAAGAAGGAGCTTGATTCCTTTCTCACTACGAGGAAGAACAAACGTATGGTAGATGATATGTTAGTTTATGATGATGTAGGTGAGAAGCTTCTTAAGAGAATTGGGGTCTACCAATTATATGAGCTTCCATATTTTGGGAAGTATGAGCCCTTGTACTAATGGCTCATGAGAAGAGTGCATGAGGACTTATTCTACTTTGCGAGGATGCAGAGTTAGAATCTCATCCACACTTATCTCAATGGTGATAGGTTTGAAGGCCACAAGAGAGGATATAAAGAATGATCTCATAGATAAAGCCACGATCTTAAAGACCAGATAGGAGTTGGGTACCTAAAGGGTCCACACGGTATGGATATAGACAAGTTAAAGAACTGTCTGGTTGTGCAAGCAGAAGCACACCTTGTTACAAAGTTGAATGACCAGGAGTGGTGGTCACAGGTAAATACTATGTGGTTACACATTGCGTGTAAGATGTCAGAAGGAGCAGTCTACAATATTGCAGGCTACATTACAAAGAAAATAGTTAAGGAAGCACACACAGGAGGGAAGATTAGCTTTGGGGCTGTTCTATTATCACTGGTATTCATGGAAATTGGAGTACCAAACGGGCCGAAGGAAAAGGTATGGGAATACCCCATGGAGAATAAGTCACTAGCTGAAAGGTTTAACAAGTACCTATGTAAAGGGTCCATGACAGATGAAGTCAAGCAAAGGGTGGAGAAATGGTATGACAGGCTCCATGCAGAATTTGAAGAAGAATGGTGCATCCTGAAGGACCTACCATCTGTAGTGGGGAAACAAGTCCGGTTTGCTGTATATCAGCATTTCTACATTATGCTGCTTCCCAATGAGAGATGGAGTCTAGAGCCCTTGGTGTAAATTGCCTTACGCATTCACTGCAAGGTATTTCCAAGCATCTGTTCACAGATTCACAGACACATGCAATGAATGGTATTCAATGTAGATAAGGTAGACTGTGACTACCACACGTTGAGGAAGAAGTATGTGTATCCAGGAAGAAGTGCCTATGTCAAGAGGCTCATTTCAGAGGTATTGAATATTAAGCCAATAAGTCTAGCTGTAGCAGATATAGGGGTAGCATTAGTGTATCTTCAACTGAAGCCCAAGATGGAGAACAATAAGTATGTGGAGAATGAATTTGTGCTCCCAGGGCCACCAAAGGGTAAGCACACAATGGAAAACATACCGGTGTAAAGGCCCATAAAAACTGTTGAAGTAGAGGATGAAGAAGAGGAGCGTGAAGATAGTGGAGGCTTGGAGCGTAGAAGAAAGTAAACCATATGATAGAGAAGAGTCACAGTGCGTGACCACTCCACCTTAAGGACAGGACAAAGAGGAAGATACAGAGGTTGAGCAGGGGGAGAAAAGATTTAAGAAATTATTTAGATGCACAAGGACTCAAGGTGGAACCCCACAAATGGTAAGGAAATCACCTTGTCTCTCTCCACACAAGGAGGCCATTGAGCCAAAGAGGAGAAGAAAGTTGAAGTTGGATGAATAAGGAGGAATCAGGGGAGAGCGAGCATGCATCTCCTACCCCACTTGAGCAAGAATATGAGCCACATCGAGGAAGAGAAAAAAGATGAATGAGGACGGAAAGAAAGAGAGAAGGACAACCTCCAAATCCATGCATGTGACTGCTCAAGGTGTAATGGGAAAGGCTCCTAACCTTGAAGCTACAATTCCCAAGGGTCCTAAATTGAATATGATGAGTGGGGAACATAGTGTACCACTCATGGGCTATGTAGAGGACACCAAAAAAATCATCCACACACATTTCCAAAGCACTATAGAATAAAAGGATTTATTTAGCTGGAAATTAAAGGATGGGGATATGGTGACCGTTCGCACTAGAAAGAAACTCTCATGGTCAATGCATACCCACATGGATGAGCCTGAATTTGATGTATGTAAAGAGTCATGTGTTTTGAGACAACTGAAGAAGGCACCCCAAGCTAGACATATGACAGTAAATCCTACTGTCATGTCAGATGAGTAGGTCAGCAACACATTGGTGAAGGTTTCTACTAAAGTTGCGAGAAGAAACATGGACAAAGCTGCAACAATAAGAGTATTGTGTGAGGAGCTAAAGACAAAGGATGTAGAGATAGTGCACATAATGCAAGAGAGGGACTTAGTGCAGAAGAAGAACAAAGTATTTATCAGCATCGCATAGGAGATTGGAGACAATGTCATAAGAGCTAGGCCACACTTGGAGACCAAGGTACCACAGATGTTTCCCTCAGCGATACATTATGTAGGAAATTTGGTGGACCTAGTACTTGAAGATGAACCTCTACACATGCCAGTAGCACTAAGGAATCTAGAACAAGAGCCAGAATGAGAGAAAGCTTCAGTGATGCAAAAGATTGCATCCTATGAAGGGTTGTTGCTAAGCGCTACAAGAAGAATTGAAGAAAGAAGACCAGAATTTGAACATTTGCATAGCTCTAGAGGTGCTTATCAACATAAAGACCCTGGAAGAAAATAATGAGGTCCAACATAAATGAAGGATGAAACATTGGGCCACACAAAAATATTTTCAATGGTTAAGTAGAAGCGCAAGGCCCTGGCAAGCAGCACAAGAGCCGCACAAGACTCAGTTGGAAGAGCTTGGGAAGCTCATTGCATAGAAGATGGATCTTCTAGAAGGAAGAATGACCTTAATGTCTAGTGTTATGTTGGTTCTACAAAATGAAAAAGGGGAAATTGTGAGGGATGAATTGGAGTCCATTGCTATGGACATTCCAAAAAAAGAAGAACAAGCACTCGCTGAATGGCAGGCCTTGGAGGCCAAAATAAAGGAGGAGTATCCATATTTGATCCTTCAAACTGATATAGAGGAGGCTTGCCTCATAAAACTTATTTATTCATCTACATTCTTTCTTATTATTTCCATTCTTCTATTCTTTACTTCAGTTTTTGGAGATACCCATTGTCTAGGAGACAATGAGATTAGTGTGGGGTAATGTTGATCAGAGAACACTTGACAAAACTCACACAAGAAGTCCACGTAGGAAAATAGGCCAGGTTTAAGGGCGTGAATGGATAGGAAGAACGCACACGCGTGGAGTAGAAGTTCAGCATTCAGGACTTAGCCGATTTTGAGCATGAAGACCTATTTTTAGAATATGGCATGCGGAACACACCAACGATGCAGAGATGTGCACGCCACATGCATTTTCTATCTTTAGAGGATCAGATCAAAGCTTTTTGCATGGAGGCGAGCTAAGAATGGGATTGTCACTTCAGCTAACTGTAAGAGGTCTATAGATAGCACACTTGCATGTGTGGCTATGCCTATAAATGGTGCATGGCTATTAATATCATGTGGCCTATTTTTGGAATATATAAGTGGTGAAGGAAAATTCCCCACCCTATATATATGATGTGAATCACATAGTAGTAGAGAGATATATAGGTATATGCAGAAGCATAAGAGGTAAGCATAAAGATATATGTGCATATGACTGGATTACTATATCAGATCCATGTGCACATCGGTATAGAATGCCATTATTGTAAGGAGATTTTGTGTTTATTAATAGATGGAAGTTATTGGCTGAATCTAAGTGTCATTCCTATGTGTAATTGAGTAGTGCATGTTCTTGATTCAATCATGATTATTGTTTAAGCGTGTTCTTTCATAGATCTGAATATGGCATGCATTGTAGAATGATGGATTAGTTATGGATCTATATGTTTCTTCCTTCATCACGCTAACATCCTGCTACATAAACCCTAAAGAGGGACCTGGTACCTTTGCACACTTTGGGTGAGTGCTCATCTAGGCTGAGTGATGTGCTAGCACATCTAGGGTGTTATCTGGTAAATTCTAGGTTGCATCAATTTACTCTCCAAATTTAAAGTTACCATCAGGATCTTGATCGCCAGTGGAATGCCTTTTAAGTAAGTTCTCCTTGGATATTGTAAAAAGCTAGAATTTAGCTACCTCTAGGCACGAATAAGTGGAAATTGAGTACTCCAAGATATAACTATTCAAAACACCATAGAACCACATATCCACAATGCGATTCCAAATCATATCAGCATCATAAAGGCCTTGAAATTCTTCCTGTGTCTAGAAAAGTGTGCGATACCTCTAATTCCACTCAAATGCGTAAGTAATCAACCACTCGTATAATTCTACTAGAAAGATAGTGAAAAATCTCTCATATAGACTTTCATAAAAATTCTATTCCACCCACATATGTGTGTTAAACTCAAATCAAGTGTTAAACTGCCATGGTTATTCTTCTTCCAGATCATGTATGCACTCCTCAACACTTGCTAAGGTTAACTGGTATTTCTCCATCGCAAACCATCTTGAAAACAACTGAAAAAGAGGTCCTGGTAACAGAACCAATGATGTAGTCTAGAATTCACCAATACAAGCCCAAATGCACTAGCACACCACTTAGCCTAGACTGAGTTCTCACTCGAAGCATGGAAAGGTACCAAGCCCCTCTTTAGGGTTGTTGTAGGATGTTAGCATGATGAAGACTTAAGGCATTCAAATCCATGACTAATATATCTTTCCACAGTGCATGTTCAGATCTAGATCTAGAGAATAAAAGACTTAAAAGGTAACCATGATGAAATCAAGCATGCAATACTGAACTATAACCATGATAACACCTTGATTTAGTCTATAATCTCCATTATATTAAATTCAGTAATACACATAAGCTTCCTTACAATAGCAGTAATATATGCTCATGCGCGCATCACATTTGGCAACATAACCTCATAATAACTTAGCTCTCACATCTCTCTTATGCTACACAATTCACTACATATTTATAAGGGTGGGGACTCTCCCTTCACCGCT
This sequence comes from Taxus chinensis, assembly GCA_019776745.2. Lineage (NCBI taxonomy): Eukaryota > Viridiplantae > Streptophyta > Pinopsida > Cupressales > Taxaceae > Taxus > Taxus chinensis. Next base: position 547,352,485 of record CM034151.1, on the reverse strand, counting down.
TATCCAATCCCAAAATAGGTCACATGCTATTATTAGCCACTCGCTGTTACAAAAATAGCCACACATGCAAGTGCGCTAACAATAGACTATTTTTAGTTAACTGACAGTAGTATATCTATTCTCGACCTATATCTATTCAAAGTGCTTCGTAGCTGATCCTACGAAAACAGCCAATGCGTGTCGCACAAGTCTTTGACCAATTTGTGTGCTCTGTATGCTATCTCCAAAAATAGATCCTTACTATGAAAACGGATAAGTTCTGAACCTATTTCTGTTCTTCACACACGATCCTCTCCGATACTTCTACGCCTTTGAATGTGCTCTAATCTCTTGCATGAAAATTCTGTATTTCCTTTGCTAAGTTCTAGATTCTGTCTTACCAACATTTCGCAATAAACCCTAAAATGGCCGACAACCAAAAAGATAAAGATCTAAAATGGATAAAAGAGCCCAAAAGTGGTGGGAAAGTGTGAAAAGGATCGAGGCATCCCTGGTGGGACCAGGGCACCCATGGGCGCCCCGGGTACTAGCCTAGGCACCCTAGTTGAGGCTAAAATAATGGGAAGTGACGAAAGATGACTTGGCATTTAGGTGTAGTAGGTCGGGAATGATGAAAATAAAAAAGATAAGATGGCCAAAAGATGGGGGTTAATTGGTACTTTCTTCACTCAAGAACCTTCTAAATAGTATTATTAGACCCAGGATTAAATAATGTCTAAAGTGCATGATTTTATGACTACATTTTCCTCCACTTTATCATGGTGAGTGGAAATATCTCGATAACATAAAGTAGATCGAGTGATGAGTACCTGATGATCCATGTACACTGTATGTAGATAACATGCATCAAAGCACTAGAAAAAGCATGGAATAACAAAAAGATGATGGAGCATGGAAACTAAAGATGAAAATGCATAAAAACCAGTGATGAGAGTGAACTTAGGGTGGAAACGTGTGTGTAGTTGCTGATGTGTATATGATGTACTTGCATGGTTAGTAAGATGTGTGTTGTTGCGAAGTGTTTTGCATTGACGTCATTATTGTTGTTGTTGGTGTTTTTGTTTCCCCCATTTGACTACTTGTTTCTCATATGGTCGGACCTACAAGGAGAAAACAATCAAGTAGTCAAATATATATGTATGTATGTGTAAAAATGCAATGTAAAAGACATATGTGAAAGTGTGTAAATATAAAATACACAAATGAAAAAGTGTAAATGGAACATGTGCACCTCATCCATGTCGAGAAAGAGAGTGTAGAAGGATATCCTATACTGTCGAAGGTTTTTTGGGCAATCTCAATGCCATAGGTCGAAGAAGTATAGGGAGGAATTTCGTTGTATCCTCTAACCTTTAACTACTTCCTTGAATGTGTGTGAGAGATATCTATACGTCCTAGTTTTTTTGGGTGATCTGATGCCATCTGGCCAAAGTAGTGTAGGGAGGCACACCCACTATAACCTCTGAAGCCTGTAACTGCTTCCCAGAATGCTAAGGACACCATGTCCTATAAAATCCTTTATTGTGTATGAGGATTTCGTAGATTGGTGCTGAACCCACTCATTGTATGTAACCCACAATGCCAAGGGTGGAAAGTGCACTGAATTGAACCAATGTAAATGCATTGTTTTAGTATGTAAAACCCCAAATGATGCCCCCCTCTTTGGGGGTGCATGCTAACGTCGCTGATAGGAGAATGCAGCCCCAAAAGAGGACCAACCACATGTATTCTGTAACCTTCCCTATAGGAAAGTGCTTGGTAAAAACCAAGGCATGTACAAAAACAAGAAGGCTAGCCAAAGAAAAGTGTTAGTTCGAACAAGCATACATATAGAAAATAATGTGTAAGTCTACGTAAACAGTGTAAAAGCTACCAATAAAAGTATTAATGTAAACACACAAAGATAACAAGTAAGCCACACAAAGTGGGCTACAAACATGGGACATCACTCACAATGTCGCAAGACATGCAAGGCCATCATGGCTACAAACAACAAACAAGTTGTGCACACCAAACAAAGGGCAAGGCCCGCAAACAAGAGCAAACAATATAAGACAATGTAATAAACAAGTATGGAATAAAATATCCTTGCATAACAAATGTTGCACATAAAGCACCCATTAGCATGTTAGAAAGATAACTAGTATGTCAAAATATTGTATAACCAAGTAATGTAAAGTGTTAAGTACAAAATGAAACAATAGCACCTATGAGAGACAAATGTGGATGCCCCCAGCGAACATTGTAGGAAGGTTAGAAGGCGAAGCATCCATGTTACATGTAAGAGACCTGTATCTATGATCACAACTAGAAAAATATGTGAATGCACATGTGTGGATGATAGATAGATAAATGACATATAAGTAATATAACTAGCATGTGTAATAAAGTGACCATGAACAAGCAAAAGTAAGAAAGAATAAAAGCAACCATAATATGCAGTATGTTGTGGATGGATAGAATGGAATGCAAGATGGAGTGATAGGATCCGCATGCCCCCCGAGTGAATGGAAATGTATGACATTGAGGTTCATTTGGTTTTCCCCCTTAGTAGTCAAGAATGAACCGTAAACGAGAGTACAGTCATCGGGAAATGGTCGAATAGTGTGTGTTGTGTCAAATAGCGCATGTGATGATTATATATGTGTAGTGATGATGATATGTGACATATAGAAGAGATGTGCGTGAACCCTATAGCTGAAGTGTATATCACAACAAAATGAATGTATGAGTGATGATTTATCCCTAAGCATATATCACTACATGATGAATAGTATGGAGTGGTGATGTAGCCTAAAGCGTATACCACTAACAAAATGAATAGTATGGGAGTGGTGATGTAGCCTAAAGCATATACCACTATAAGATGATAGATAAAGTGATGATTTAGCCTATAGTGTGTGTCACTATCCTAGAAATGTCACATGATGAAAGTTGGAATGATAAGTGTGTGATGAATGTAAGGTCCATTTTATTTGTAAACCCTCGGCAGTCAAGTATGGACCAAGGAAGAAAAGTGCATCATCAGGTAGTGAGTGCAGCTTGTAGAAGACAATATAGTGATATAATAATGATCATGTGATGAGTGGAATATGTAATGTACAATGTAATTTATGATGTAGACTAAGTGTAGTATGTATGATGCAAATGTGTAGAATGTGTAAAGATGTGATGTAAAGAGTGACATGTAATGTAAGTAGATAGACTAGTGATATAGTATGTAGAATGATGTAATGTTAAATGCGTAGACAATGATGTAGATATAATGGTGACTAGTATGATATATGATGTATAAATACACAAATGTAAAAATGTTATAGACTGAATGTAGAATGTATGATGCAAGACGCATGAAAATGTAATGTGTAGTGTCTATAGTGTAGTGGGTGAGGTTCATGTGTAGTAAGCCCTCAATAGTCAAGTGTGAACTGAAGCACCAGAGTGTGTCATCGGGTAATGACAATGTTAAAATTTAGGGTGAGTATGCATATGCTAGGAGATTGATGTATGAGATTGTAGAGATGATGAATGCATATATGTAATAATGAGACATGTTCTTATGATTATCTAATGGGGGGAGATGTTATGCCCCCCAAGTGTATGAATGATAGAGGTTTTAGTCAAAAGAAACTAAGTGGATCAATGTAGGGAGCAATTTCTTTAAAAAAATGATGGGACATTGAGATGGTAATATCACAGAAAAATTGAGTGGAAAGGTATTTTCTTTAACAAAATGATTAGGAAAAAAAGTGGAGTAGGATGGTGAGAAAGCTTGAATGGTATCAGCTTTGGTGGTATTGATGACGCTATCGAAGGAGAAGGTTGATTGATTTTGAGAGGTGGTTATACACGTTGACTTGGTAATTTTGTAGACTTCTTAGGAGGAAGAAGTGTTATATTGGTTTTTATAGGTGGTTTCTTAGGCAGTGCTTGTCTTTTCAAAGAAGGTACATGAGAAATGTTTGCATAATGCTCATTAAGTGGAGAAGAAGCAACATCAGAAATAGGAGAATCATGTGAGGGAACTATAGTATTTTTTTGACTAGGAGAAGAATCATTACACACATGTGAGTGATTATCAATATCAAACATGTAATGAATAAGAGAATCATCTAAAACTTCCTTATAAAGAGTAGAAGGAGGCTCACTAGTAGCCACACTGCATGGTATAGTAGTTGTATATGGATATGCAACAAAATGTTGTGTATTGAATGAGATAAAACCCTGATGCTCAAGATGTTTTATTATTCATGGAAAAGTGTGACAATCGTTGTCATTATGTCCATTGATTCGATGATAATTTCAATATGGATGACCGTGATATTTCACTAACCGATATGGAGAATAGTAATGAGTAGGTGATATAGTGATTAACTGATGACTAAGGAGCTGAATAAGAATTTCATGTTGTGTACTATTATAATCAAAGATGAGAGGATCAAGAAATGGCATGTCTTGAGGTTCAACTAGATGATATGTAGTGGACATAGACTGAAGAGGAGATGTAGAAGGAGAACAAACATGAGCCTAAGAAGCATCCCAAAGATGTTGGATTTTAGATTTTGAGAGATGTGATCATGGATTCTACAACTGTAAAATTTTCTTAAAATAAAGCATGTAAAGCTTGAATTGAGTCCAATAGGAGTTTATTAGATGGATGATCACTAGGGTCATTAAATAGACAAGCAAGCATAGAACTTAGTTCATGTGGCAACGTATTGTCATCAAAATACTTAGTGTATAAGGATTTTTGCAAAACATCCTGACAATTGGGATATCTCTTAAGTAAATTAGATAAAAAAACTTAAGCAACCTTACGACCCATGATAAAATAAAGATGAGAATCCAAAGCGTGAAATACATCGGGTTCACCAAAATGATTAAATAAAATGTGGATAATATGTACTACTTAATCTAAGATGTGAACAACTGTAAATGTAGTAGGTAAAATGTAGTAAAGCAATATGTAAATGACCCAAATAACTACAAAAAAGGAAATGTTAACCCTAGTATGCAAGAGAGAAGAGGAAAGAACTGAGATTATTATAGGAGCTCGATGGATTGTGTCGCAAAGGTGACTGGAGAAAAAAATAGGAAAGATTGTGCCAAATCCTCGAAAAGGATGGATATGGAATATCTAGCTGGACTAGAGTGTATGGAGAAGGGCTAGGGTGCCTACAGGCACTCTGGTTTGTAGAATAGGTTCCCTGGTTAGTGTAAGAGATCCAAAATTGAATTTCATAGGGCTGGGAGGTGGTCTGAAACCCTTGTTGTGTGTCACGTCAAATTTGTTTCCTTGTATCAGATGTCTCCAATAATTCAAGATGATGAAAAGACCTGCAAAAGATGAAAAATGAGTATTAAAACCATAAAAAAGAAAATGTAAATGAATGGGTTGCACTAACCTTAGCTACCACAATAGTGGGCTTACTAATTGAGCATTGCACTACATTTCAGACCTAAATGTAGTTCTGGTGAGTGTGTGCATAATGTGCCATAGGTGCTCTTGTGTCAGTCACACTTTTTGAAGTAGCGAGCAATAAATAGATGTAAAAAATGTAATAGAATGTGTGCATGGAATAAAATATAATCCTCTACCTATGTTGTGTGTGATGTGGATGTCTTAGCTTTGTGCCTTGTGATGGAGCTATGTGGATGTACGTGATCTCCAATGCAATAGATGGATCTAACTCTAAGTGGATGATAGTAGTGACTAGTGCTTGGTCACTCATTATGGTCTCATAGCTTTATATTTATAGGGTTCTCTTGATCTAATTTTGTAATTAACCTAAAAATGAATGACCACCAAAAATATAAAGATCTAAAACAGCTATAAAGAGCCCAAAAAGTGGCAGGAAAGTGTGAAAAGGATCGGGGTTCCCCTGGTGGGACTAAGGCACACATGGTTCCCCCAGTCAAGGCTAAAATAACATGAAGTGATGAAATCTGACTAGGCATGTAGGTGTAAAAGGTCAGGAATGACAACAATAAAATAAGAGAAGATGGCCAAAAGTCGGGGGTCAGTTAGTAATTTCTTCACTCAAAAACATTCTAAATAGTATTATGAGATCATGACTAAATAATTTCTAAAGTGCATGATTTTGTGTCTATAAAAGGAGAACATGATGGTGTAGGAGCATGCGTGAAAAGATCCCTTGTAAAAGAAGAGTTAAATTTTAAAAATGGTGCTAAATTTACAGGTGTAGAAATCATTATTGATTGGCATGTTAAGAACATGGGCCATGAATCTCAAGAGAGTTAAACAGTTCATAAATATTTTTGGTTGATAGAGGAACAACATTTGGCAAGCTATGAAGATTGTATGGTAGTTACAGGATCAAGTGATATGCACTCATTCCATAGTTTAAATGCAAGTTCTTACATTATTTATACTAGGTGCATGACATGTTTTTGTATATCATGCATTTATTTTGTGTGGGATGATTGTGAGTCAGAATAGTGGGTGGATGAATGGACTTGTAGAGCTCTAATTCCACTTGAGACATATCAAGTTCCATGAGCATTATAACTTACAATTTTTTCAGATCATATGACAACATCACCTAAATTTGACCAAGTCTCTGATTTAGTGCAACAAGGTACATATGTATGTCATGCTATAAATTTATAAATTATTAAATGATAAAGTCTTAATATATTTTAAATTTGACTTGAGTTTTACTTTGTGATGTAGGGCACGTTTTTGCAGTTATTGAAAACAAAATTAACAAAGAGGGAACATACTACTTCTTGTCTCCTTGTGTAGAGTGGAAAAAAATTGACTTCCATGGTTATTGATGGTGAATGCCTTAAGTATCCCACTGGGTCAATGGTAGTCACTGGAACTTGGCTTCAACAATATCCTATCAAAAAAATCAAATACTTGGTTGTTTGAAGACTATGAAGTACATAGAAAGATACTTCACTATTCACATTTGGTTCTTGCAACAAATATTCAATTGATCAAATATCAAGGTAGGCCATCAAACAAGAATCTGTGGAAGGTTCATGAATCAGATCATGAAGCAATTCTTGCTACTATCAAGAGTAGAGGTTGATCCTTGTGGTTCATTGGATTGAATTTCCAAAGGTATGTTCACTTAAGATTAGATATACATCTACATGAATTTAATTTGAATATTTACTTCAATGATTTTTTAAAATTTTTGTAGGTTTTAAAATTCTATTTAAACGCTTACTAACATGTTTATGTAGGTTAATGGTGCCAAAAAAGCTTCCACCTTCATGTGGTTGGCACTATTAGTAGAGAATTTATTATTCTCAAAGCTAAGAAAAATTAAACATTATGAAGGAACAATAAACATAAATTCTCATTTCACCAATTATATTGTTTGAAAAATATCTCTTAAAATTCTCATTTCACCACCTATATTGTATAAACCATCTCTTCTTAACATGTTTCCTAGTACTTGTTTCACATTGAAACATTTTGGGCACCGAAACGAAGCCTCGCCCACCATTTATCAGGCCACCCTAACGCATGTGTATGGTTGGTTCAGTATCACGAGCTTCCATTGGAAAAATATAGCAATGGAAAGCCTTACACTGACTCAAACTAGTCTATTTGGCACTTTTGCAAATAATAGGACATTGAGAGAACCAAATTGAGATCGAGAAAACAAAGATAGGATTTCATAGAGGGTACTAACATGGAGGTGTAGGATCAGACAAGACCTTTGAAGGTGCCATGGTGACCACGATATCACCTAGCGAACTTATACCATTTTTTTATCTCATGGCTCTTAAGGTACTATGCCTGGATGAAGTACCTTGGAAACACCAAGATTGTTTGGCACCAAAATGATGCCTCCCTAAGTGTTTAATAGGCCACCCTGATATGTGTGTGCAGTCAGTTTGGTTCCACGAGTTACTGTTTACAAAATATAGCAATTGACAATCTTATACTGACCCAAACTGGACTACTTGGCACTTTTGTAAAAAATAGTACAACGAGAGGGTCAAATTGAGATGGAGAAACCTGAGAGATTTTTTTAGAGGGTACCAATTTGGAGGTGTAGATTCAAACAAGACCTTTCAAGGTGTCGCGGTGACCAAGTAATCGCTCGACAAACTTATACCATTTTTTTCTCTTAGGGATCTTAAGGGACTACACCCAGATGAAGTATCCCAGAAGCATCGGGATCATTGGGCACCAAAAAAATTCCTCCCTAAGCATTTACCAAGCCACCCCAATGCATGTGCATAGTTGGTTTGGTGCCATGAGTCACCGTTCGAAAAATATAGCAATGGACAACCTTGTACTGACTCAAACTTGACTATTTGGCGCTTTTGCAAACAATAAGACAACGAGAGGACAAAATTGAGATGGAGAGAAGTAAGAAAATATTTTTTAGAGGTTACTAATGCAGAGGTGTAGGATCAAACAAGACCTTTCAAGGTGTCACAGTGACCGATAAATCACCCGACGAAATTATACCATTGTTTGCTCTCAGGACTCTTAAGGGACTATGCCCAGAAGAAGTATCCTAGAAGCATCGAGACCATAGGGAACCAAAAAAAAATCCTTCCTAACTATTTAACAGGATATCCTGATGTGTGTGCAAAATCCATTTGAGTGCCACGAGTTTCCGTTTGTAAAATATAGCAATGGACAGCCTTACAATGACTCAATTTGGACTATTCTGCGTAGTTACAAACTATAGGATCATGAGAGGACCAAATTGAGATGGAGAAAAATGAGACAAAATTTTATAGAGGGTACCAACATGGAGGTGTAGGATTAGATGAGACATTTCAAGGTGCCATGGTGATTGAGAAATCACCCGATGAACTTATACCTTTTTTTCTCTCATGGCTCTTAAGGGACTATGCCCAGACGAAGTATCCCAAAAGCACTGGAACCATAGATAACACCAGAAACGATGTCTCCCTAAGAGTTTACCATACCATCCCAATGACATGTGTACATAGTCATTTCAGTGCCACAATCTTCTGTTTGAAAAATATAGCATCAGATAACCTTATGCTGACTCAAATTGGACTATTTGATTCTTTTGCAAATAATAGGACAAAAAGAGGACCAAATTAAGATGGATAAAACCGAGAAAATATTTTGTAGAGGGTACTAATGTAGAGGTGTAGGATCAAATGATGCCTTTCAAGGTGCCATGATGACCGAGAAATCACCTCGGTGAACTTATACTCTTTTTTTCTCTTAGGGCTCTTAAGGGAATATGCCCAGACAAAGTAGCCCAGAAGCACCGGCATCGTAGGGAACCAAAATGAATCCTCCTTAACCATTTACTAGGCCACCTTGGCACATGTGTACACTTTTTTTGGTGCCATGAGATTCTGTTTGAAAAATATAGCATTGGAAAACCTTACACTGACTCAAAATGGACTATTTGGTGCAATTACAAACAATAGGACCACAAGAGTACTAAATTGAGATGGATAAAACCTAGACATTATTTCATAGAGGGTACCAACATGGAGGTGTAGGATCAAATGACATATTTCAAGGTGATACAGTGACCAAGAAATCACCTAGAAAACTTATACCATTTTTTTCTCTTAGTGCTCTTAAGGGACTACGCCTAGACGAAGTAGCCTGGAAGTACCGGGACCATAGGGAACCAAAATGAAACCTCCTCAAGCATTTACCAGGACCACCCTAATGCATGTGCACAATCATTTTAGTACCACAAGATTCTATTTGTAAAATATAGCATCATACAATCTTACACTAACTCAAACTGGACTATTTGGTGTTTTTTCAAACAATATGATAACGAGAAGTACCAAATTTAGATGGAGAAAACTGAGATATAATTTTGTAGAGGGTACCAATGCATAGGTGTAGGATCAAATGAGTCCTTTCAAGGTACCATGGTGACCTAGAAATCACCCAGTGAACTTATACCATTTTTTGTTCTCAGGGCTCTTAAGGGACTACACCCAGACGAAGTAGCTCAGAAGCACCATGACACCATAGGGAACTGAAAATAATCCTTCCCAACCATTTACTAGGCCATCCTGACATGTGTGCATAGTTTTTTTGGTAGCCATGAACTTCCAATTACAAGATATTGCATCAAACAGCCTTACACTCACTCAAACTGAACTATTCGACAAAGTTACAAACAATAGGACAACGAGAGGACCAAATTGAGATGGAGAAAAATGAGATATGATTTTATAGAGGGTACCAACATAGAGGTGTATGATCTAATGATACCTTTTAAGGTTCCACAAAGACCGAGAAATCACCTAGGGAACTTATAGCCTTTTTTTCTCTTAGGGCTCTTAAGGGACTACACCCGACCGAAGTAGCCCAGAAAGCACCAAGATCATAGGGCACTGAAATCAATCCTCCCCAACCATTTAATAGACCATCCTGATGTGTGTGCATATTCTATTTGGTGCCATGAACTTCTATTTGTAAACTATTAGCATCAGACAACCTTACACTGAGTCAAATTGAACTATTCAATACCGTTACAAACAATAGGACCATGAGAGAACTGAATTGAGATGGAGAAAATTGAGACATAATTTCATAGAGGGTACCAATATGGAGGTGTAGGATTAGACAATACCTTTTAAGGTGTTACAGTGACCAAGAAATCTCCTTGTGAACTTATAGCCTTTTTTGCTCTCATGGATCTTAAGGGACTATGCCCGACTGACGTATCCTGAAAGCCCTATGATTTTTGGGAACTAGAACAAAGGCTTCCCAACTATTTACCAGACATCCTGATGATGTGCATAGTCTGTTTGGTGCACCAACTTCTGTTTAAATGTATTAATTTTGATTGAAAGAGATGAATAGACTTTATGTGCAAGATAATTTTTTATCTGTTTTATCGTGTAATGGAACATGAATAGACCAATGTTTTCTACGAATATTATTTCATTGGAGTGAAATTAAGTGATACAACTCTAGAATGATGATTTATTTCTTTTGGAGAACTCTTGTTGCAAATGATCAAGTGATAAATGACAAACTGTTTGCATGACTATACTATGTTTTCTCAGTTGAATAGTTAAGATCATTATTGCAAGTGAAGTATGTACATGTATTGAGGAAGAGTTGTAAGTAAGGTGATTCCAATGTAAGTGAATGATTTAAAAAGTAAGAATTGAACACTATCCCCAACTATAGAACCAAGGGTTTCTAGATACCTTGAACCAACATATGAGCGAGTAGAGGATTGTTTATTCAAGTCATTGAGTTCATTGTACAACTTTTCTGGTAAGATAGGAGTCAAGGAATGGTGAAGATCTAGTAACCTTGCATTAGAGTTTGAGTAAAATCTATTTTTACTTTGATTCTCATCACTCTCTCTCTCTCTCTCTCTCTCTCTATCTAGGGAAGAACATTCAAAGAGAGTCATCACAATTTGATGCCTTTCATTTGTTGATATTTTGAAGGAGGGAAATTCCAGATATCCAAAAAAAATTTGGTACTTCTAAGAAACCCCTTCCCTGCGGGAAGCTTGCACAAAGAAATGTTACCCAATATAGCTATCTCCTTTTTTTCTATAGCTTGTGAAATATTTGAGCTCCAAGAGTGTTGTAAATTGAGAATAACAAGTCCAATGGTATTTATGGGTCTGATGGATTAGGATGCTAAGAAAATTTGATCATTTTTTACATGCTCTTTTGAATAATTCTTTTAGTTGCAAGTTGTTAGGAATGAAGGTTTCATTTGAAGAACAAAGCTTGATATATCTGGTGCTTGTGTAAGCTGGCAATTTGGGAGGATTTCTGAGGTTCACAGATTTTCATTACTATAATGTTTGATAATGTTTCTCTAGATGTAATGACATTTTGATTCAGACACCTGATGATTCTTGAATTTCCAATCCTTCCACAGATCCCAATAGTCGTCAATCCTTGGATGCAGAGAGACACCAATATAGCTAGAGAAAAAATGAAGCAATGCAACTTCATAAAAATTATCCAGGATTTTAAGCTTTCTCCTATGGAAATGGCCATTGTCATCATGAACAATACACATTTTTTCATCCACCCATCTACCTCCTACCCTCTTACCAAGTGGCTTTAAGAAGCCATTTTACAAAGAACCCAAGCTTTATATATTGAGCTAAGAATTGAAACGACTTTAATGAAACCACAAACTATTTATAAATATTCAACAATATATCTTATTTATGAAACCACTCTAATGAAACCAAAAACAATTTATAAAAATTCAATAATATATCTTATTTAATTTGAATTGAAACTTTGAACCTAGGTTTAGAAAAGGTTCTCTAAACATATACACATTGATAAATTGAATGAATAATTACTCATATTAGATAAATCTTTATACATGTTATATAAATATTGATTTACAAAGTTTCATGCATATTATACATCGAAAACACTAGTATACAACACCAATAAATGAAAAATATCCATAATGTCTTATATTGTCAAGTGCACATCATATTAGTTTGGATATAATTATAATCTCATAAATGTAAGGTCTCATACAAAAATATCGAGTTCTAAATAGTATTAACGTGCACAATAAATATAAAAAATGTGAATAGGTCATATAATATCAAGTCAATGCCATATAGGCGTACATACAATGTCGAACATGCATACAATGCCATGCACATAGGCATACAAAATAAATGTCATAAGACAACACACACACACACACACATACACACACACACACATCATCAAAATATATCCATCTCTCTTTTTTTCCTTTCTTGAAGAAGGCCCTCCCTTAGATGTAGATGGAGATCTGTGAGATGACTTGGGATCCTCCATGGCCTTGACTACGAGTCCTCTTATGCTCAAAACTCACTGTAGTTGAACCTGTAAATGTAAACAATTTTTTTTGTCAAAACTTAATGTATAAGTTTTCAACATGTATAATACCATGCTAATGAAACTATTTACATGTACACACACTTACCACAATCTCTCAACCACGTTGAATCTGCATCTCACACTCAGCTGAGTCAATGAGAGCTATTGGATCATGAATGAGGGTGTCAAAATGATGAGCTCAAGGAGTATGTGCCCTCAAAGTAAGAATGGAAGGGGTTGAACCCTACATACACATAAGATTACAAAATCAAACATCAAAATTAGCTTATAGAACTATATTAACAATAAATTTTTTGAATGTAGATCTAAACATTTACGCCAACTAAGTACATGTATGTGTAATGACAATATTTTAACTAATTTTATCAATATACAACTATTTTTTAAGGTGCCACGCCTGTGAATCATATGAACAAGGTTGTTACCTGTCGCAGGTAACTCCTACATATACACAATGCAGTCATGTTGATTATCTACATGATGCTACAATGAAGGAAATTATTAAAATAATTGAACATAATATGAATTACATGAGCTATTTAATGAAAAATACATAGTTTGTATACCTCAGTGAGTTGTTGTGCAGATGAAATCGCAGCGACAACACCTTTCTCTACTCCTCACAGAGATGGTGGTGTGTCTAGTGAGGTCATCAACTTTATCAAAAATATATCACAGTCAAGTTAGTTGAGAATATATAATATATATACAATAACATACATACATACAAACATACATATATAGATATATATTTGAGTTCAAAAGTTATATATATTTACATACGTGAAAAATTTACACAATTAACATTCTAAATTACCTCTGTGAATGTATGCATAGGCATGGTGCTCACAACCTATGGTTGGGATGATGAACCTCCCTCCCATGTGTTGTAATATTAATGCATACATGTACATATGTATGTGTAAGTTAATAAATTTGACCAAGTTCAAATACAATTATTTTAAAATTTTAACATATATAAGTAAATCAAGTACTCGGATCTTTTTGTAACATGTAATAAAAAGTTAAAAATACTTGTGAAGGTTTCATTGATGTCTAGAATCCAAATGTATCACTCATAAAAGTGTCAGACATAGCCACATTATCATGTGTACCACCAACAACAACTCCACCAACACCAGTTTATGAAAGTATCATCCTCATCGGGTCCCAAGCATATGCTACCACAAGACATGTAAAGATGTGGCCTCATGCTACTACTACCTAGAGGAATACTTTGTCTACCTCCACCAACATCTATATCATAAATATCCCTCGTATGTCAGACAAGGGTATCAGAGAGAACCTAAAGTGTGTGCAATGTATCAATCTCTATTGTCTCCTTCACTGCTGTAGGGATAGTCTCAAGATGAGGGGGATTTTGTGTGGGGAATCTACCATGCTGAATAGGTGCACATTTTGCACCTGGTCTATCCTGTGCAGAGCCTTTTCCTCAGCCCTGAAACTCGTGGTAATCAAAATAGTTTGAGATCTCATTGAGGATAAACTTGCAATAGAGTTTCCTCAAAAAGTATAGTGGAACCTCATTGTTATTGCAAGGTGGAATATCAAATACCATCCACCATCGGTCCTAAAAATTATTTTTTATCTAATCATTATTGCACCAGTGGATTGGAAACCATTTGCATGACAACTGGAACATGAAAATTGGTTATGGGGTCTCTGAATAATGCACATATGAGGTATTTTGTAATTTGTTTTTATTTACATTTGTATATGATAATTTTTTGGTGTAATATTCCCTACAATTCTCTCTATAAGATGTCCAACGATCAATTTGACTCATTGTCACGTCAACCTGAGCCAATAATTCCTCCAATGTGTTTGCAAGTGAGGCACAGTGGGGGTTTGTAGAATGGGGATCCCTCATTGTTTTAATTAATTCCTCAATTTCAATCTTATTTTCCACTATATGGGCTGCTAAATCCTCTTGAATACCTGGGGGATGTTCATCAATTATAGGAGGGCATAGGAGGGTTGACATGATTTGTAGTGTTTTGTTGTGGTTGTGGTGGAACCGTAACAATAAAAAAACATGTATTTAATTAAAATCTACAATATAATTACCAAATTTTAATGCAATTCAGAGAAAACAATTTTCCCTACCTCTTCTCACTCTTCTTTGTGGCGTCATTGTTGATTCCACCTCAATCAAACCTTCACGGTGATTTGCAGATGATCTTGGGAGCTAAATGGATGAAAAAGAAACATGATTTGTAGGGTTTTCTATAGAATCCGCATTTGGGGACAATAGAAATGAGGAAGGGATTCATTTTTTATTTATAGTTTTACATAACATGTATGCATTCTAGCTTCATGAATTACCAAAACCAGAACTAGGTTCTAGGTTCTAGATTGGTGCAGTTACCCTATTCTTAATAACTACACGTTTTATAGGATCATAGATCCTTAGACCTTTTTTTACCTCCATAACCTATAAATATGAAAGGATAAGAGGTTTGATCTAATTTCTTTTGTTTGGTTTTAGGAATGAAGATAGAAGTGGGGCTTCCAAATATTATTAGATGAGATATGTTTGTTTTTCCATTTTTTTATAGGAGTATATTAAAATAGGAATTTATTAGGGACTTTGTTCAGAATATGAACAACATTATTCATAGCTTCAGCTCACAAAAATTTAGGGACTTGAGTTGAATGAAGCACAATCCATTTTAAGAATGGTATAATTTTTCCTTTACATTATACCATTTTATTGAGGAGAGTAGGGAGTGGTAAGTTCCCTTTGAATTACACATTTGATACAAAATGAGTCAAATTCTTTACTAATGTATTCTCCTCCATTATTTGTTCTAAGTATTTTAATTTTGTGGCTAGAATTATTTTCTACTAAGATTTAAATTCTTTAAATTTAGATAAAAATATGATTTCTTTTTAATAAATAATGACCAAATCATGTGAGAATAATCATCAATGAAAATAAGTGCATACAAATAATCGCTTAGGGAAGGAAATTCTAAAGGTCCTTTAACATCACTATGAACATGTTCAAGAGGTTCAAAGGAGTTAGCGTCATGATGGCTATGGAATGGATTTTTTTATTTCTTACCATGTACTCACCCTTCACAAGTTTCACGAGCATGAGAGATAGGTGGTATTCCAGCAACAATGTTATTAGAAGAGATATCATACATGCTCCTAAAGTTAACATGACACAATCATTCATACCATAACTATAAATCATTCCTATTTTGATTAGAAAGACATGAAACAATTGTAAAACCTTTAAATATATATAAACCATTATTTTGTATTTCATCTGTAATAGTAACATCTAAGTCATTTTTAATAAACAATTTATCTTTTAGGAAAATTATACTATATTTGATTTCAGTTAATTGTGAACATAATATACAAATTCATTTTCAGTTTAGAAACATACAAAACCACATTTATATAACTATTAATAAGTTTAGCTCTACCTTTATTTTGAACATCAAGAATGGAATGATCACCAAAGATAAATTTTATTATTACATTCTTTGATATCAGAAAGAAATACATATCTATAGGTCATGTGCCTAGATGCGCCACTATTTAAAATCCATTCATTTTCTATTGCAGTGACTAATGCAATATATAAGGTAACTCCATTTAGTTTTTACTATTTTTTTCAATTTGATTTGGTTTGTTTCCTTTCTAATTTTTGAAAATTGGTTTTATTTTTTTTAACCCTACATTCTTCCTTTTTTATGACCAAATTTCCCATAATTATATCATTTTCCATCAAAACTAAGTTTTAAGTAATTAGTCATTGGTTTCATATCTTTACCATGGGGTTTAAAGATTGCTTTAAACTTCTAATTCTTTGTAAATCTAGAAAAATTATTCTTAGGTTTTTGAGCGAGAAGTTACTGATTGACATTCTCCTAGGAATGCAAATTTCTTCATTATTTTATCTTCCTGAATCAAGAGATCACAAAGTGTAGATAAGTTAGTAATATCTTGTTCAGTTTGATATTTTGAGTTTAATATGGAAATGCATTTTTTAAGTCTTTCATTGATGTTCATTTTAATGATAAAAAATAATAATTTATCATGAATCAAATTACATTTACATCCATCTAGTTGAGATTTAATATTTTTTATTTTAGCTAAAAAATTAACCACTTTTTCGTTGTATTGTCCCTTTCCGTCTCCACTTGGTCATACCGTATGGGAAGTATTGTGATTCAGTGTAGTGTTATGGCTGATTTTTTTTAAGGAAACTAACCTAATATTGCACCTTTTTGTGATTCCATAACCATAATAATGATATGTGATAATTAGATTTCTTGGTCCATTGTTACAATGGAAGTCAGTACTGTAATGGAGTGAATTAAATTTTATTCTCAACATTAAATTTGATGTACATGAGATCACCACATGACAATTCATCTGAATGTTTTGAATCTTATTATATTGTCACAAAAGTGATTATTATTTTCTTTCCTAGAAGTGTGTGTGTGTGTGTGTGTGTGTGTGTGTGTGTGTGTGTGTGTGTGTGTGTGTGTGTGTGTGTGTGTGTGTTTATATCTACTGGCACATTCAAAAAAAGAGTATAATGAATATTATTATACACGCATATAGGATTTAAAATGATAATAATATATAATGGACATTTTTTAATATTAATAAAAAAGAACTAATAATACAAGGGAGAAGCCCTAAGAGGGAGAAATAGTGATTTCCTCCTTTTGGATTTTGGGTGTTTGAGTGGGTATGATAAATTGGCTAGGTTTAGGCACCACCACCAAGGGAGATGTCATAGAAAACCCTAAACAGATGCTAATAGAAGTAATAAATCCAAATTCCACATTCAGATGTCCAATATCCTCCTTACTTGTGCCAAGTTAGGTGCAGTATAGAGTAGGGTATTTGAATTCATCAAATATTAAAGCTATTTTTTTTGGTTTTTCACTACAGCGGTGCATCTTAAGGAAATCTATAGTGTCCTCAAAATTGGTCCACCTCTCCAAGAATATGCCCAATCTATGCATAAATGAGAGATTTGGAATAAAATTTAGACATCCATTAAAGGAGTAATGGGAGAGGGTTTTTGGTCTGACATGTAGTGACTTTTCTCAAGAAGATGTGTATGCAAATTTAGAGGTAAAAAAAACCACGGGCCAAAAATTCATGGAGCATACCTTGACCATATCAACTTCATTTTTGTTTTACCTACATGTTATTTTGGGTTCATGAGATGTGGAATGTTGAATTCCCCATTTTCATGGATAATATTTCTAACCCAATTAGTTGCATTTGTCTAGTGTATGACCAACTTGTGCCAAAATGGGAGCTTAAGATAGGCTATGCAGATATATTCAAGTAACTAATAAAATATTTTGTTTGGTAGATTTTTTAGTTTCAAGGGATCCAATAGACATGTATGCAATGTAAGACAAGGGGGTGCCATGTTTAATAATTTACACAGATTTTGGATTGAAATGTGGTCCTCATACAACAAGGAATAGGGTATAACGGTCAAAAAGTGGAAGAGGGATTTGGAGACGCTTCTTGTGCGTTGATTTCAAGAGGTCCTTGGAATATTTGGAAGGGTTTGTTTTAACATTGCAGGAGCTTTTTTTTCTCTCCATTTTACCTTCTTGATTAGGTGTCAAATAAGATAATGTATTGGAGATAAATTTTTGGTTCAATTTCAGTAAGTTCATGATTGAGCTGGTTATAATGTTACCCCTAATGATTTGTTTCCATGTTTGTTTAACATAATATGATTTCTAATTAAAATTAGTTTAAAAGATGATTTAATAAATAGAAAGTGGATTGAATGATTTCATATAAAATTTATAATTATACTCTACTCAAAATTGGAAGTTCAAGTTATGAAATCAAATTAGGAGAAAGGGATGAAAATACATGCATGTGAATAATGAGGCAGTGCAAGGGGTGTTTTGGGTGGTTCCACATGCATTTCATGAGACCAAGATTCTCTTAGAAATTTCTTAAAATAGTTTACGTATATCATCAATTCCTCTAGTCTACACCTTATAAGATAACATTATTGTCCAGGATACCACATTTCCCTTATTAGTTTCAAAGTAGTAGTGTCAATCCCTTTCTACTATACCAATCAATAATAACATTGTACAAAACAACATTGGTACTACAACCCTTCTCCTCCATGCCCAAAATTTTTTTTGACCATTTACAACTTTCCATACTTACCAAAAGCGTGAATTACCATATTCAAGGTATACACTCCAGGTCTGATCCCACTGAAAAGAATCTCATATCATCATGTGGAGAGTGTGATTTTAAAAAGATGCTACCCACATTTTATAGAACTAAAATTATCATATTCTACAGAGGAATGTCTTGTTTAGTCAATAGGTCAAACACTTAGAAATTATGACACTAAATATTTGTGTTTTTCCACTCATGTATATAAGGGGACCATTTTCCTGAATTTGAGTGTGGAAAGTAGAAATTTCCATACATGCATGTGTGCATAGATTTTCTTTAAGGTCTCTAAACCCTATTCAATAACACTATTCTGTGCATTCTTTTACTAAACTTCACACCCCTCCCATTTTCAAGCTTCCAAATTTCAATCAAGCGTTTTAACAAGTTAGTTTACATGCCTTCTTGTTTACCCCTTCTACTACATGTCTAAAGGATACAACAGGGGAAGGTAACAAGAAAATAATATTCATCTAGAAATCATTGCATTCTTTTTTAATCACATTGCTTTGGGATTAGCAAGTATAAAACCATGGATATTTTCACTAGTTGTATTTTACCTTATTTATAGTCTTGTTGTCTCCCGAAAACTGCTTTTCATTTTCCAAGTTAAATTTGAAATTTTGAGCTCTCACCCTCCTAAAGTATTTAGGAGCCAAGTTGAAAGTTCGAAGAAATAGCAAAATTTGTGCCATAGTGCTGTTTAAATATGCTATTTTTGCTCATTTTGAGAAATTCTCCATCTCCCAGTCTGTGCACGTAATATCCTCTTTACAATCTCCTTTTTTTTATCAAAATTTTCTGCTTGTTCTATGGCCTGGGTCGTCAAATCATTGCTTTTCCTCCATGTCTCTGGATTGCGAAGGAAATTCAAAAATTGGACTCAAAATGATGAAGTTTTCTTCCTCTGTGTATTTTTCCCATAGTCGGGAACGATGGGCATTTTCTTCCCCATCAAATTTTAGCCCCATCATCCACAGGTACGTGGACATACCTAATTAGAAGCGGGTCGGTAGAGAAATTTGTGTTTTTGAGCCTCTTTGTAAAAAAGGTGAAAAGTTAAAAAGTGACCTGCAGCCTCGATCAGGCTATAAAGGAAAAAGTCAAAATTGAAGCCGCTGTGGAAAAGTCAAAGTGGGAGAGTGGGCCATCGGGGGACTTTTGGAACTTTAACCAAATTCCCAAAAGTGAAGTAAAATTTCTAGCAATGCTTTGCGGCTCCACCAAGGTCTTGGGCCCGCCATTGAAAAGTCAAAGTAGGAGAGTAGAACGATGGATAACTTTGAGTTTTTTAGCCTCTTTTCCAAAAAAAGTTAAAATGTCGAGAAAAGGGCCACAACCCCATTTCCAATTAGAAGATGCCATGTGTCAAGAGTTCAATGGAGCAGCGGGTTGGTGGAGAAATTTGTGTTTTTTGAGCCTCTTTGTAAAAAAGGTGAAAATTTAAAAAGTGACCCACAGCCTCAATCAAGCTATAAAGGGAAAAAGTCAAAGTTGAAGCCCACAGGGAAAAATTCAAAGGTGAAGCCCGCCATATGAAAAGTCAAAGTGGAAGAGTGGAACAACAAAGGAATTTTTTTTTCAAGCCTTTTTCCAAAAAAGGTTAAAATGTTGAGAAAAGGGCCGCGACCCCATTTCCAATCAGAGGATGTGACGTGTCAAGAGTATCAATTAGAGCAGCGGGTCGGCGGAGGAATTTGAGTTTTTGAGCCTTTTTCCAAAAAAGGTTAAAATTTTGAGAAAAGGGCTGTGACCCCATTTCCAATGAAAATGTGCCACGTGCCTAAGTTGAAAATTTGAAGTGGGGGTGCAGGCCAATTTGTTCCAAATTGCCAAATCTCTAAAAAATCAAAAAACGCAAAGGGCTTTCCCCTGTACCTGCTCCAATCTCTTTCTACCATATGGATGACCCAATTTCAAATTCATAAGAGGAAATCAAACGGTCTGTATTCAAATTGGCAAATCAAATGTAAATTTTGCGTTGCAAGATCTCATTTTTAACCCGCCATGAGCATTTTCTTCACAATGGAGGAATTTGAAGAGGTGTAAATGATTTGTAAATTTGTAACTATTTTGGCAAAGGATATAATGGCTCCTCAGAGTCATTCCAAAAGGTTGGCGATTGATTTCAAAAAAGACCAGAGTGCTTTGTACCTGGAAAAGATAGAAAATGCCATACTTCTTCTATTTTCCCTTCTCCTTAGATTTTCCTCTTTTCTCAAAGCTCTGTACAAATTCTGCTTTAACTTCAATAATAAAAGAAGGAATTTTCACTTCTTTGATTGAGGGATTGATTGGTACCTTGCGACCAATGAATTTCATTTGGTCTTGTAGCTTCCCCCGTGGATTTGTTTTTCTTCTACTACATGTCTAAAGCATGCAACAGGGGAAGGAAATAAGAAAATAAGCTTTTATAGAAATCATTGCATTCTTTTCTTAATCACATTCCTTAGGGATTAGAAAGTATAAAACCATCATATTTTCACTAGTTGTATTTTACCTTATTTATAGTCTCAACAAGTTTTTTTAGTTCTAAATAAAATAGAGCTCCACCAACATCTAATATGATACAAATCAACCTCTCATACTTAAATATTTTTCATGAATAACTTATTTCAATCAAAATACAATCTCCATTAAAATCACTATTATTATCATATGTCATGACCATTAAATAACCATTAAAAAATAATACGTAATTAAATTTTGGATAAATTATTAAATCCAACATCACAATATTTTTCAATTGACGCAATTTTAAATCATATTTCAATCACACATTGATTTCAGTAACGTTTAACACAATTTCTCTTTTCAAATACAATATACATTTTTAAGAGGTATCATTACAAATTAACCATCAAGTACGCAGCCATATGATTTCCCTCATGCTACCTGTGACTTGTAATATCATGTAATTCATGGGTAAAAAAAATTGGCATGAATCTCGCCCTTTATTATCAATCAAAACTTTCAAAAATTGCAACATCAATTTAGAGATAGAGAGAGAAAGCAGTTTACTATTTTCCACAACATATCAAATTTTAACTTCATTTATGAGTTTAGGAAAGAGAGAGGTAGAGGGAGAAATTTCATTCATTTATTTCATACAAGCAACATCATATTCACATAACCAATATATATATATAACAAAGATAACAAATAATATTCCCATGTAAAAAATTTAATTTAAAAAAGGATCTAGATTTTGGGAGATTTGTTTTAATTCCACACAGTTCTCATTTTCAATGTCCTGAAGAGGTTTAAGTAAGAAGTGTTATGTTTCATAAAAATTGATGTTTTTACATTATCATATTGTTACATTATCCCAAATGACTCAATTTCTTAAAACACATGTTTAAAAACATTAAATCTATTTTCATCTACCAAAGGTGTCTTAAAGGGTCAAACTAGTCAACATGACCTAGTTTTCCTATTGTACGAACTAGCCCAAGTGGGTATGAAAAGGCCTGAAAAAAGGTTTGTTAAGCACCCAGATGGAAAAGTTAACACATATAACCTATTATATATTATACAGAGAATCCAAAAATACTGACGAGACCTAAAATTTGAAAAAGGAACTCAAATAAGGAACATATCTCTAGAGAAAATTAGTGGAATCCTATTGTTACACTTCATTAGCCTTAGCCAAGGTGGTTCTAAGATGGGTGCAGAATTTTTTTTTCTAATGAAGATGGCTAAAACCAAATATTTTTCACTATTCTCTATGAAATAAGGGATAATTTTATGATGGTTTTTTTTTTTTGGTTTCCATAGGTGTAAAAGCTAGACCGGTTCCAAAAAGGTTTCGTAGTGCTGAGTGGATGCTTCCAGAAACCTATTACAAACATATATAACAACCATTTTTACAAGGTTTTTGTTAAAATTTTGTCCTCATATAACAAGGAATAAGGTACAAGAGTCAAAAAGTGGGAAAGGGATTTGGAGATGATTATTGAGTGTCAATTTTGAGAGGTGTTTGACACATTTGGAACGGGTTGTTTTAACATTACATGATTATGTTTCCTCGCCATTTGAATTTCCTGGTTGGGTTTCAAATAAGATATTGTATGGGTGAGAAAACTTTCAGTTCAGTTTTAGTAAGTTCATGATTGATTCAGTTATAATGTTACCTTTAACAAGGTGTTTCCATGTTTGTTTAACTTAATATAATTTCTACTTCAAATTAATTTGTTAGATGATTTAATAAATAGAAAGAGGATTGAATGATTTCATATAGAATTTATCCTTTTACTCTACTCAAAATTGTATGTTTAAGTTATGAAATAAAATTAGGAGAAAGGGATCAAAATCCATGCCTTTGACTGACGAGGAAGTGCACTAGGTGCTTTGGATGGTTCCACACACATTCAGTGAGACCACACTTCTCTTACGCATTTCATAAAATATTTTGTGTGCATCACCAATTCCTCTATTATACACCTTCCAAAATTATTTGTTTTCCATTAGACCAAATTTCCCTTATTATCTTTAAAGCAATATTTTTAAGCCCATTCATGTTATAGCCATTAATCATAATATTGTATGAAATAATGTTGGGGCTGCAACCCTTCTCCTCCATTCCCAAAAAATCTCCAATTTTTTGCAACTATCCATACTTACCAAGAGCATGAATTACCATATTCAAGGTATATACTTCAAGGCTGATCCCACCAAGAAGCATCTCATATCATCATGTGGAGAGGGAAATTTTAAGAATATGTTACCCACATTTTCTAGAATTATAATTATCATATTCTATGAGAAGGAAATCTTGTTCGGTCAATAGGTCAAACACTTGGAAATTATCTAATTGAATCTATGTTTTTTCCACTCATGTACAGAAGGGTAATTAGCTATACTTTGTGTGGGGCAAGAATAAAATTCCATGCGTGAATTTTTGTGTAATTTTTCTTCAAGTTCTCTAAAGCCTATTCAACAAACCCAGTTTATGCATTATTCTAATAAAATTTAGACCCCTTCCCTTTATAGGCTTCCACATTTCAATCAAGAATTTTGACAAGCCATATCATGCCTTCTTGTTACCCCCTTCTACTACAAGTTTGGAGGACGTGGTAGGGGAAAGGAAACAAGAAAATAAGCTTTTCCAAAAATCATTGCATTCTTATTTTTATCACATTCCTTTGGGCATCCAAAATTCAATCTTAAAGATATTATTTAGGTGCAAGCTGAGAGAACATTGGTAAAGGAGATCTGGATGGGTTAGGTTCCATGAGAAAAGAGAGCGTACCTGGTAAGATGGTGCTTCAAGGTCCCTCAACCTCCTACATGGCTGAACCAAGATAGGAGATAAAAAAACTAGTTTTTCCACCATGTGTTGATGGATTTTTCTTGTTGTTTCAAATATCCTATCTAGGAATGAGCTGGGAGGATGTAGCAAGGTTGTATAGCACAAATTATACCAATAAAAGCATTGGTTGTGGTTTTCAAGTAAATTCCAACCGCCTTATTAATAACACCTCATATTTCCAAAACTAAGTTGACATTGTCATATTGGCATAAATATATTGAATAGAAAGTTCCTTCCACACTCAGTTCCACCAAGTGCCTGATTCTTCTTCCCCACAATGCAGTCCTCCCACTTGATTCATTTTATTATTTTAATTATTTTATAAATTCCATTTTTTGATATCTCGATCAAAAATGAAGATGATAATAGTATTATTATTGTTACTAACACCATTAAATTGAAATGTTTATATTATACTTAACACAATTTTACATTCTAGGTTTGATTGCCGCTATGATCGAATGAGCCAAAACATATAAGAGGTCATTTGGGCTATAAAATTACACTAGTTATGTATCAAGCTAATCTATTTATTCATTACATGCAGTTGCTCCAGTTTTGACCGGAGCTAATGCATATGACGAATAAATAGATTAGCTCGATAACTAACTAGTGGAAGAATTTTGTGATTCATACGGAGCCTAAAGTGGAAATCACCAATGCAAAACTTGAACTCTCAACAAATGAGTGGTGTGGTATATGAAAAAGTTGAATTTGGTGGCTAATACAAGCTCGGTGTCAAGCTAAGCTTAGACATAACCATTCAAAACTTGGATTGAAATATTTGGTTTCCTTTTTCCATAAATTGTAAACTATTAAATTTTATCATCATAAAACTACTAAATTTGAATAAGATTTTATTTTTCCTCTTTAATGGTGGACCCAAAGATAGTGACCCGACATAATGATTTCTATTTTTGTTATTTATTTTTCCCTAATTTTGCTTCATAATGTCAACATCAAATAAATTGACACTAAAATATGAATTACAAGGTGCAACACACATGTCCATACTCATTTTGGAATATGATCACATAACTAACATGAACCTCAGTCATGTTAATATAGGCCAATTTTGTGACAGAACACAGTCTGAAAGTCATAAGGTGTTTTTACAACACCTGTACCAAAACAAATTTCCATAAGTAATAGCCTTCCTTATGTCAATTCAATGCCCCAATATTTTCATTGAATGTGAGGAACATTACAACCCTAAGAAAAGAGTTATTTTAATAGAAATAATGATCTCATTCTCCTACTCACCCCTGAACACAATGAGGAACTACTCCGAACACCTGAATACAAGAATACTATTGAAAACAAAAAGGAATTCACATATTAATAATGGGGTGAAGACCCACAATGATGTTTCAAAATCATGACCAAGAATTGGTTGGTCACCAAGAGAACTCATGTGAATCATCTTCCCAAAGATTTGTTTTGCATTGAGTTTTAAGTTAAAATTTGAGACATTATCACCTTACTAAGTAAAGTTTTCAACATCCCTTATGCACATTATTTCTAGGCATGTATGTACAAGTTAATTTGTATAATTACATATCAAAAACTTCACATTAATTGAGCTACAATCATAAGTGACACATTGCATAAAAATATGATCGAAGTAAAGATGACGAGATGTTTCTACATGAATTCTTACCTTGTCTATGGTGTGACATGAAGAAGAAAATTCTTTAGTCTAGAAACTAGAACAATGGAACTAAGTCAAAATAGTGATTTTCACTACTACCCGTAGTAAAGATTGAAATCAAGCATGCATTACTTCTAACATATTAGCGATGATTTCCCATTCCACATCATTAGAATTGTCAAGAATAAGCCACAAGAAATATTCTCACATTAGGCCAAAGAGGTGATCTCAAAATGGGTCACATGGTTCATTCAATTTTCCACATTTTCATACATCTATGTCTATGAATATAATGGAGTGCCATACAAATTGACAAAGTATGTAAGTGATAAATGGGCCCTCATGGAACTTTCTCGATAGCTTGCATCAATAAACCACTTCCTAGATAAGAAACATAAATTTGGCGTATGTTTTCCTATATCCATTAGTGTGTACAAATGTTCATCATTCTATAGTGCAGAAATGATAGAGAAGGAGCTGACATTCATAACAAAACACCCATTCATGAGAAGTTTGTAATTTTACATTTCTGGATTCATGGAGATAATTCATTACTTAACATGTAGATATCATCCAAATGCCGAAGACTAAAGGTTCAGTTGTGAAGATGAATTTTGATTAACTACAATTAGGGATATATGATAGTTAATCTAATCTAGAAAAACATGTAAATGCAGTAAATAAATATGGAAAATGACCCAAACAACTAATCTAGTGAAAGTAGACACCCTAATATGAAAGATAAGTATGGAAATGACTTAGTTGATTTTTGGAGTTTGTTGGACTATGTCACAGAATAAAAATAATAATCTGGAAGAAAGAACGATTGTGTAAAGGTCCCAAAATGGATGGATATGAGCTATCTAGCTGGATAAGAGCACCTGTAGAGGGAGTGGGGCGCCTATGGTCACTATGGTATATAGAATGGGCGCCCTGTTCTATGCAAAAGGTCTATAACTAAATTTCATAGGTTCGGCAGGTGGTCTGGAACCCTCACTTTCTATCACATTAGATTTTTTACATTGCGCTAGGTGTCATTGATAATCCAAGATGTATAGAAGGCCTGAAAAAGACCAAAGAGGAGTATCAAAACCCTAAAAAAGGAAGAATGCAAATGAATGGGTCAGACTAACCTTATTTTCCATAATATTGAGCTTATTATCTAATCATTGCACCACATTTCAGATCCAAATGTAGTTTTGGTGTGTGTGTGTGTGTGTGTGTGTGTGTGTGTGTGTGTGTGTGTGTGTGTGTGTGTGTGTGTGTGTGTGTGTGTGTGTGTGTGTGTGTGTGTGTGTGTGTGTGTGTGTGTGTGTGTGTTCATCATGTGCCCTAGGTGCTCTTGTGTCAGTAGCACTTTGTGAATTAGCAAGAAATAACAAGATGTTAAAATGTAATAGAATGGTGCACAAAATAGAATAATATCCCCTCCTATGCTTGTGTAATGCAAATGAACCACCCTTGTCCTTTTTGGTGGAGCTAATGGATACAAATGATCTCCAAATGGATGTAACTCTAGGTGGATGATAGTAGTGACTAGTGTTTGGTCCCTCATTATGGTCTCATAGCTTTATATTTATAGGGTTATCTTGATCTAATTTCGTAATTAAACCTGAAATGGCTGACCACCAAAAAGATAAAGATCTCAAACAGATAAAAATATCCCAAAAAGTGGTGGGAAAGTTCAAAAATGATCGAGGTGCCCTTGGGGGGACCAGGGTGCCCATGGGCACCCCAGTACTAGCTTGGGTGTCCCAGTCAAGGCTAAAATAATGTGAAATGATAGAATTTGACTGGGCATGTAGGTGTAAGAGGTCAAGAATGAATAAAGAAAATAAATTAAGATGGCCAAAATATGGGGGTTAATTAGTTCTTTCTTCACTCAAAAATATTCTAAATAGTATTATGATATTAGGACTAAAAAATGTCTAAAGTGCATGATTTTGTGTTTACATTTTCCCCCAATTTATGTTGGTGAGCAGAAAGCTTGGTAACATAAAGTAGATAAAGATGTGTACCTGATAATCCATGTAGAGTGATGTAGAAATGTGTTTAAGGACTAAACAAAGTGTGGAATGAAAAAAAGATGATGGAACATGGAAACTAAAGATGAAAAAGTACAAAAAAGTGATGAGAGTGAACCTATGGTGGAAACGTGTGTGTAATTTTTGATGTGTGTGATGTACCTGCATGGTTAGTACGGTGTGTGATACTACAAGATGTTGTTGTTGATGTCGTCATTGTTGTTTTTGTTTCCCTCATTTGACTTCTCATTTCTCATATGGTCAGACCTATAAGGAGAAAATGATCAAGTAGTCAAATATGTATGTATGTATGTGTAAAAACACAATGAAAAAGATGCATGTAAAAGTATGTAAATGTAAAATACATAGATGAAAATGTAAATGGAACATGTGCACCAGATCCATGTTGAAAAAGAGAGTGTAGAAGGATATACTTTACTACGAGTTTTTTTGGGTGATCTCATGCCACCCTAGCCAAATAAGTGTAGGGAGAAATTTTCATTATTCTCCTTCTTATAATTGCTTCCTTGAATGTGTGTGAAATTATCTCTGTACATCCTAGTTTATTGGGTGATCCGATGCCACTCGAAAAAGTAGTGTAGGGAGGCACACCCATTGTAACCTCCTAGCCTATAAATGCTTCCCAGAATGCTAAGGACACCATGTCCTGTAAAAGTTGTTGTGTACGAGGTTTGTAAAATGGTGTGAACCCACTCATTGAATGTAACCAAAAATGATAAGGGCAGAAAGTGTACTAAATTAAACCAATGTAGAAGCGTTGTGTAGTATGTAAAACCCCAAATTAAGCCTTCTCTCTTTGGTGGCACATGAAACATTGGTGATAGGAGAATGTGCCCCAAAAGACAACCAAACACATGTACTATGAAAATTTTCCCTGCAGGGGGAAGGGAATGCACTTGGTATAGATCAAGGCACACACACACAAGAAGGATAGCCAAATACAAGTGTTAGTATGACCAAGCATGCATATAGAAAATAATGTATATGCTACGAAAAAATTGTAAAAGCTACCAAGAAAAGTAATGTAAACACACAAGAAGAAAATTTAAGCCTCACAAAGTGGGTTGCAAACATGGGACATCACTCACGATGTCACAAGACACGTAAATGCCATCATGGTTGCATACAAACAAACAAGTGTGCACACAAAACATAGGGAAAGGCCTACAAACAAGAGAAAACAATAGACAAGCAATGTATCAAACAAGTATGGAAGAAAATATCCACGCATAAAAATTTTTACACATGAAGCACCCGTTAGCATGTTAGAAGATAACTAGTATGTAAAAAGCGTGTATAACCAAGTAGTGTAAATTGCTAAGGAAAAAATGAAACAATCACACCTATGATAGATGAATGTGGATGCCCCCAGTGACCATTGTAGGAAGGGTAGAAGGTAAGCATCCATGTTTCATGTAAGAGACCTATATTTATAATCACAACTAGAAAAAGACGTGAACACGCATGTATGTCTGATATAGAAAAATGACATACAAGTAATTTAACTAGAATGTGTAATAAAGTGACCCTGAAAAAAAATGCAAGCAAGAGTAAAAGCAACCATAATATGCAATATGTTTTGGATGGATGGAATGGAATGAAAAATGGAGTGATAGGGGCCAGGTGCCCCCTCGAGTGAATGGAAGTGTATGCAATGAGGTTCATTTAGTTTTCCCCCTCATAAGTCAAGAATGAACTGTAAACAATATTGTTTCATCGGGAAATGGTTGAAGTGTGTGTGTGTTGTTTCTAGTGCGTTGTGATGAGTATGCATGCATAATGATGAGGATATGTGACATATAGAAGATATGTGTGTGTACCTTATAGCCTAAGCGTATATAACGAAAAAATAAATGTATGAGTGATGATGTAGCCTAAAGTGTATATCACTACTAGATAAATAAAAGGGAGTAGTGATGTATCCTAAAACATATACCACTACAAAATGATAGAGTAGGTGACCATTTAGCCTATAGCGTATGTCATTATCCCACTAATATCACATGATATAAGGGTGAATGATAAACATGTGAGTATGATCAGTTCCATTTGATTTGTAAAACCTCAGTAGTCAAGTATGGACCGAGGAACTAAAGTGTGTCATATGGTAACAAGTGAAGTGTGTAGAAGATGATGTGATGATAATAGATGACCATATGATGTGTGATACGCAATGTATAGGATAAAATGAAAAAAGGCATAGATAGACCAATAGTGTGAAATGTGTGCTATGTGATGTGTATGATGAGTAGTATGTAATGCTAGATTTAAGTGTGACACATGTATGATGAGTACGATTACGGTATATAGATATGTAAAGATTTAAATGGTATGGACTAAATGTAGAATGTATAATGTAAGACGTAAAATGTGATGTGTGGTGTCTATAGTGCAGTGTGTGGGGTTCATGTGTAGTATGCCCTGAATAGTCAAGTGTGAACTAAAGCACAAGAGTGTTTCATTGGGTTATGATGATGTTAACATATGAATGAGTATGTGTATATGATAAGATTGATGTATGGGAATGCAAAGATGATAAATGCTAATATGAGTGGGGGGAATGTATTAGATGTGATACCCCACAAGTGTATGATGGTGCATATATTATTTGATAAATGATGTATGAAGGTGGTGAAGTATAATAAATTTTATAAGATTGATTCAGTAATGAGATAAATAACGAGAAATTTTATAATATGCATGATGAGTGATAGATTCTAGATGTATGTATATATGACTGGTTATGTAATAGATAGATATGTGAATGTAAGATGAAACGAGGTTTTTAATCGTAGCAGACCCCTCATTATTCATATAAGAACCATAAGAATATGAGCATGTCATAAACAGGGTAGAGTGACAAGAGTCACCTACAAAAGACCAAGTTTTCATTTAAAGGTGGAAGCATGGTTGGAAAATGTAACAATATGTGATTGTGGTGGAATTTTCAATGTGTCATGAACACTAGTAGGAGGATTAGTTTCTTTGACGAAATTAATTGGTTAGAGCTTATATATTAGAAGAGGCCAAGTTACAGTAAGTTTTAAAGGAATTTTCTTAAGTTGACTTGGTAATACAATAAATGATTTAGTAAGAGGAAGTGGTGAACTAATTTTTATAGGAGGCAGATTATGTTGACTTGATGATACCATGGGTGGTTGCTTAGGTAGGTCATGACTAGATGAAGAAGGAGAAAATTTAGGAGCCCATGTGGGTGTAACATTTGTAGATGGGGACAAAATAGAAAGGTTTACAAAAAATGAAGTAAATCCTTAATGCTCAAAATATTTGATTCTTCTTTGCAAAGTGTGGAAATAACTTGAATAATGTCCATCTCTTCGATGATAATTGCAATATGGATAACCTTGATATTTTTCTAATCGATAAGGAGGATAGTAATCATCAAGTGATAACGTGATCAATTGATGACTAAGGAGATGATTGAGAATGTCATGTTGCTTAGTATTACGTTCAAATATGATAGGATCGAGAAATGACATGACCTGAGGTTTAGCTATATGACATGTAGTGGACATAGATTGAAGATGAAATGTAGAGGGAGAACAAACACGAGATTTAGAATCATCCTTAAACTATTGGATTTCAGATTTGAGAGATATGATTATGGATTCCATAGCCATAAACTTGTCTTGAAACAAAAATTTAAAGCTTGAATTGAGTCCAATAGGGATTTATTAGATGGAGGATCACTAGGGTCGGTAAATAGACAAGTGAGCATATGACTTAGTTCGTGTGGCAACGTATTGTCATCAAAATACTTGGTGTCTAAGGATTTTTACAAAACATCCTAGAAATTAGGATATCTCTTAAGTAAATCAAATAAAGAAACTTGACCCGTGATAGAGGGAAAAGGAGGATCTTAAGCGTGAAAGACGTGAGGTTCACCAAAATGATTAACTGAAATTGGGGATATATGATAAATAATCTAATCTAGAATGAAATGTTAATGTAGTAAATAAATATGGAAAATGACCCAAGAAACTAATCTAGTGAAATTGCCATTTGGGGTTAATGAGGACATTTGGGGTCCTAAAGAGAAAAGGGATATTGCAATTGCCCAAGTAGATATGTAAGAATCCTCTCAAGCTACTGCCATTGCCTTCTTCATGTCGATGCAGGCTATCAAGACCAAGATTGATAGAGCCATCAAGTAACAGGTTGTTGTGATGTTGTTTTTTGGCTGCAATGTAGCTGTCATCTGGCAGTTCTGGAGCTGTTTTTTGGCGGAGCTCTATATGTTGTTTCTCCTTTGGTTTATTTTTTATCTTTCCTTCTTTCTTTTGGATATTTATACGTTTAGATCCTTTTTTCACTTATATTGTAATATTTGGCTGTTGAGCCCTTCTTGGTTGACTGTTTTGCCCTTCTCTGGGTTGTTTCTCTCATCTTCGCTATCTAGATTTTGAGCCCTTTTGTATACAGGGTATAGTCCCTTCAAAACTATTTGCCCTTAATAAAAAAAAAATTTAATCTAGTGAAATTAGAAGCCCTAATATGTAAGAGAAGTATCAAAATGGCATAGCTTATTTGAGGAGTTCACTAGAATGTGTTGTAGAATAAACAGAATAATATAGAAGTAGGAAATACTATGTAGATGTCCTAAAAAAGATGGATCCGAGCTATTTAGCTAGACTGGAGCACATGGAGAGGGACTAGGGAACCTACAGGTACTCTGATCTGCAGAATGGGTGACATGGTCTGTGTAAAAGGTTCAGAACTAAATTTCACAGGTTCGTTAGGTGGTCTGAAAACCTCATTATTTTTCACATTAGATTCGTTGCACTATGCCAGATGTCGTTGATAATCCAATATGTATAGAAGACCTACAAAATACCAAAGATGAGTATCAAAACCCTAAAAAAAAGAATGCAAATGAATGGGTCAAACTAAACTCAGATGCCAGGATAGTGGGCTTATGAGCTGAGCGTTGCACCACATTTCAGACCCAAATGTATTTTTGGTGTGTGTGTGCATCATGTTCCCTAGGTGCTCTTATGCCATTCATCTTTTGTGAAGTATCGAGCAATAACTAGATGTAAAAATGAAAGGAATTATGTATGAAATAGAATAGAATATCCTCATATGCTTGTGTTATGCAGATGAACCAACATTTCCCTTTATGGTGGAGCTGTTGGATGTAAATGATCTCCAAATGGATGAAAATCTAGGTGGATGATAGTAGTGACTAGTGTTTGGTCCCTCGTTATAGTCTCATAACTTTATATTTATAGGGTTCTCTTGATCTAAATTCTTAATTAACACTGAAATGACCGACCACCAAAAAGGTAAAGATCTCAAATGGCTAGAAAGAGCCCAAAAAGTGGCAGGAAAGTTCAAAAAGGATCGGGGCACCCATGGTGGGACCAGGGTGCCCATGGGCTCTGTAGTACTAGCCTGGGTGCCCCAGTCAAGGCTAAAATAATGCCAAATGATAGAAGTTGATTGACCATGCAGGTGCAAGAGGTCGAGAATGATGAAAGAAAATAAAATAAGATGGCCAAAAGATGGGGGTCAATTAGTACTTTATTCACTCAAAAACCATCTAAATAGTAGTATGGGACTGAGACTAAATAATGTCTAAAGTGCATGATTTTGTGTATGTAAATTTAAGGTTTGGTGTCACAACTACTCCCAAATGACTTTGAGTCAAATAATGACATTCAAATTAAAATATATCCACATGGAATTGATGATAGTGGCTTAGATATGATTTATCTTTCAAATTATTTTATCACACCATCAACCTCTTCCTAAAATAAAATTTTCTAAGAGAGATGATACGTCACTTGAAGAAAAAATTTAATTGATCAAGAGAAGTCTCACTTAGTATGAGAGAAAATTAGCTGAGTGTACCAAAAAATTAAAGAAGAACATATGAAGATCATAGGATATCCAGCAAGAGTGATAAGAGAATTTAAAAATTCAATAAATCTCCATCTCACCTCACCATATAAGCCTCAACACATGCTCAAGCAAGTAAGAAACAATGGAAATAAACTCACCATCTACCTTATGTGACTAGTGAACCTAAATGAAGGAAGGAAGCCAATGAGGAGAAGGAAAATTTTTATGGGATCTCAAAATTAATATAAAACTCATCATCTCACATCAATTTAGGTTCTCAAGGAATGATTAAGAATGTCACTCCGCAGTTCATGGTATCAGATCAAGTGAAATTTCCATTAATTTAAATATCTAACTCACTTGAACCTTCACATCCTAAAGATATCTCACAAGATCCTCCCATACATCATGAATATGTCATGGAAACTCATCATCCCAAACATGAATACTTTATTTAGGCTCCACCTAAATTTTATTATCAATAACCAACACGGGAGCAACTCCCACCCAATGTGAGAATTCTATGTGGTGATTTGATTAAAGAAGTACCCTCTTGGATACATAGAGAAATTAAGAAGAGTAAAATAATCATCAAACCCATCTCAATTGACCTTTAATTTATTGCAAAAATGGAATATTATTTCACTCCCAAGAATCCCAAGGTCATCTCTAAATTTGTATTCAACAAGCATGGATTTTGGTATGCCAACAAAGCAGTGCCAATTGTTGACAAGGATAAAAAGGAAATGAGTGCTGATTATGAAGTTTTTAAAGTAATTATTTGAAATTAAAATAATTAAAGAAATGTTTCTAATGCTCAATAATCCATTTATATAGTTATTTTATGTATGGAAAATTAAAAATCTCAAGTAATTTAATTGGCAATTAATAGCATATGTTCAACACCTCATCAATCTAAATTATTCTTATACTATTCAAATTCTAGCTATAGTATTAGTACCAAATCAAGAGACCCTCTTATTGTCCAAAGAAATAAATAATATTAGTCATGCAACCAAATAATGGAACAATAATGTTATAATACAAGGTATGTGGATCATTGACAAAGCTATGATAATCTGCGATATAGTTCATAATTATCTAGATTCAATTATACATATCAAAGAGTCTCTCAGGATCACAATGAGCACTCTTGACAAGATTTATCCTAAAATTCAATAAATTTGACAATTATACTTCTAATCTCTTGTCACGAAAGGAGTCCTAGATTTTAAACAATTTTGAATTATCACTGAATGGCTGAATCGTTCCAAATTCACAAAAATGGTGCTCAATGATGTCAAGGTAAAATTTGATGATGTAAAAGACAAAGGAGAATCAATCATGTGTGAAATATAATATTTAATTGAGGAAATTCCTTAAAAACTCATTTATGATCACAATCAAAAGAGCTCCATTCAATCTCTCAAAGAACAATTGATCAATCTAGTCAAGAACCAATATTCTTCCTTGATAAATTGTAGTATCGATTCTCTTGAAAAACTCATCAAACTCCAAAGTTTTTTCACCAGCATGGAAGAGAAAATGGTGGATATTCATATGGTTCCTAATATGATTTTGGAAGTTCAAGTTATCTTTTTGACTTGCCTTTCCCCTTATTTCTTCTTTGATGAATTGAGAATGATGGAATCACTGGAGAAATTCAAGAAATTCAAAATGGTGAGATTCTTGGATCGAAATTTTTTAAAATGATGTCTCAACGTTTCAGTGATGTTTTCCTTTGTAATCAATGAGTTCATTTCTTGTATGATTGAGATAGCTAGAATCTTTACAATATTAGGTATCATGTTATAGTCTATGTGTCAATAGTGTTATATATGTGTTTACCATGTAATTTTTGGTGGGGTCCACATGTACCCACTTGTTTGAAATATTTAAAACAATTTTATTAAGTCAATAAATTCATAAAGTTATTTTAATAAAGAGAATTTACTTTATTGAAATTAGGTTAATTAATTAAAGTGACTTAATTATGTCTTAATATGATGTCATGAAAACCCTAACTACTTTGTAGCCAACTTTTTGGTTATAAAAGGAAGTTAGTAATCATTTATAAAGGAATTTTGGAAAAAGGGGTGAAATAATTTGGTATAGAGGTAATGAAAAACTATGTGTTCTTATGTAAAGATAAATAGAAAATCATTCATAGAGAACTTTGTGTCTTATATTTCTTTCTTTCTTTAGTATTTATTACTCTTATGTTCAATAAATATGAAGGATCTTGCTTTTTATGGGTTCTACATCTATTATTCAATTATCATTTACTATGTTAGTTTTTAAAGTACATTCAAGATTATGGTCTGAATTTTCTTAATCTTTAAATCTACTTCATTCTTACTTATTGATCCACATCTTCCTTCCTTCTCCTTTTCTCGTATATTTCCTTTCTTTCAAAAACCCCAAACCCCTAAAAAAATTTGAATGTATAGTTGTATATACATTTTTTTGTTTTTAATTAGTAAAACCTCACCCATAATTGAGGAGGAGCTATGTCCCCTCACACTATTGTTATTTTTCATATGTACAAAATATATACCAATAGGATCCTTGCCTTCATCAGGCCATCCTACTATGAAAAACAAAACTCATCTTATCAATCACACACTTCTACACAATCAATTATTACTCCACCAAATCCTCACTTTGTATATTCTAATGTATTCTCACTTTCCCACTCCTTCGACATCTATCCCTTCTCCCCAAAATAATCCACACAATCAATTAGCACAAAAATAAACTAATTAACCTTTAGCATTTCCTTCTCCAAATCACTAGGTTATGGTGGTCAATAATTAGATCATTCTTTCCCTCATACAAAAATCCATGGGAAGCTTTGGGAATCTTAGCCTACCACACCATAATTTTTCATCCAACCTTATTCTTCCACACCCTCATATTTAAATTAAAACACAAATACCAAGAACTTGTTTCAAATTATCCAAAAATGTCAATTGATGTTATAATTGCAAATACAAGGCACAAAATTGAATCAAAGAAAACCTTCAAGTAGTTACCCCACATGAAAATTTATATTCCAACATTTGAAATATAGACACTAGAAAAAATAAATGTCTTTTATTGAAGGATATGGTAAGAACTAATAAGTTATGGTGAAAGGTATAGTAACATGCAATAGGTAGGAACTAATAAACTATTATGTATATTATCTTCTCTTTTGAAATGCCTAGCAACCACTAAATTCTGTCATAATGATTTCCATTTTACAAACTGATCAAATAAGTGTTGAAAATATGTATCTTAGTGACTTCTATACTAATGTGTCTTATCGACCCCAAGGATTATGTAGCTTATCATCCACTTATGTAACTTAGTGGCCGCAAGGATTATGTAACTTACTGACCACTATGGTTATGTAGCTTATTGGCCACAAGGCAGATGTAACTTAGTGGCAGCAAGACAGATGTAACTTTGACACTGTTAGGCTTATTTCACCAAGTATGTGCTTTCATCATGTAAGTTAGTGGCCCCTTGGCTTATATAAGTTAGAAACTGCTAGGATTATGTAAGTTGGTGGCTACTAGGCTTATGTGGGAGAATAAAATAATAACAAAATATAAATCTTAAAATAGAAAAACTAAAATCCAAAAATTAGGATTTAGAAATTAGATTCCAATAGTGGAAAATTTGGAATCTAATAATAGCATTAATAAAATCTAGTAATAGATAAATTGGAGTCCAATAATAGGGAAATTATAATACAATAATAGTGAAATTGGAACTTGAATAAGTCTAATAATGACAATATTGGAATCCAATATTACTACTAATGGAATCCAATAATAGTAATTTTTGAATCCATTATAGCCAAAAATAGATACCAATATACACAAAAATGGAGATGAATTTCTTCCAATACTTGTTATACTGGAGTCTAGATTCACTCGAATATGTCCAGATTTAGTGAAACAAGTGTTTTATATGTATTGTTGGATTGTCATGATTATGATGTTTCTCTTTACATGAATGGTTTTTTTATAAATATCAATATGATAAACATATATACTAGCATCCTGCTAAGCATAAAAAGGAGGGAATTTGTGGTTACATGCGCTTTAGTTGAGCTTCGATACCTATCTGGATGAAGTTCTAGCACACATAGCTATGTTTGGTATTAAACAAGACTACACAATGCAATAAAAATGGTTTGGGTATCTACATCCAATCTACCATCTACATCAACTTTACCTCCATGACCTAATCCTCAACTTGTTGTTAATCCAAAAATATCCAATCCTAAGTCTCTCTCTTACTCATATGATATTGTAAAACAATTGGAGGATACCTCCATAAAAATATTCCTCGTGGAATTTCTCAATTCATCACTTTTGCTTCAAGACATCCTTAGAGGCATGTCTTGCAGAGGATATAATAGTCACCAGTTTCAATCTCTCACCAAGTAGTCTAGTTATTTCATTTGGTCCACATGACCTTTTGAATCCAAAACTCCAAAATGTTAGGAATATTCTATTATTGCTCTATTATCTTAGTGTGTGAGAATTATTTTATATATTATAACATGATTAGTACTCACGTAGCTTGTATTAGAGATATTTGTGTCAGAATAAATTGTATCCCAGTAATCTTTAGTTCCGTGCCAATTTTGAAAATTGCTTCCCGCTCCCTTTGTACCTTCTAAGAGGATTAATACATATTTTTAGCCATTGAATACCAACCCCATTTTTTTTATTTTTTCCACGTAGAAATCCATGGAATTTTTCATTTTCTCCTCCCCACAAGTGAAAGCCTTGTCTTTTATTCTAGGTCTGCCCCTTTTTTGATGGACGTGAATATTTTAGGTTATATTTTGGGTCTAGGTCTGCGTGAAATTTTTTTCCAACTTCTTGTGGACGTGAAACTCCCAGGATTTTTCATAGGTTTGATTTCTTTTTGGGTCTGACTTATTTTTAGAGGCCCAATATATATATATATTTTATTATATGTGCCATTTTATATGTTTTTCAAGTCCATTTTTGGGGGCCTAATTTTAAGCAGCAAAGGAGTATATATTTTTCTATACGGGAATGATATAAAAATAGGATTATGAGGAGAAAAATTTAGATTGTTCATGCAACAACACAAAGAAAAAAAAGGGGAGAAGAATACAAAAAGAAAGGAGCAACCACTCAAGAAAGAAAGAAGAAGTATATTGAAAAAGAAAATACAGTGAAGAGGGAATATAAAGAGAATAATATATAGAGTGCAGCAGCATAATTTTTTTTGTAATAGAAGAAAAATAGAGTAGTAGCTTTGAGATTGTAAAAGATTGTCTTAAATCAATTATAATATATATTTTTAGTGTGTTTTATGATCTTTTTGTGTTTTCCCCTTCTGTTGATTGCATTTGACACTAAATTTTTCCAACATATTGGTATCAGAGCAAACACAGGCACGTTATTTTGGACTTTTGAGTTTTTATTTTCTTGGGTTGAGTTATAATAGCTTATAATAGCAGTAACTCTTGGTAACAACCCCAAATATTTTATGGAAAAATTTATGATATCTAGTGTATTAAAATGAAGACAATATTCAGTTATGAATAGCTATGAGAATTAGTTGAAGGTTGATATATAGAGGTAGAAGATTATGCTGCATTTAATGCATTAAAATAAGCACAGAAAATGCTTTGAAGGAGAATGGAAGAAAAGATGCTAAGGATTTGAGCTATATACAAAATACAATCACATATTCAATATTTCCAAGAATAGCAACAACTACAAACTCAAATCAATCATGTGATACCTTGCAGAATGCATATCAAGGAAGTGACAAGGTGAAAGGTGTAAGACTGCAGATGCTAAGGAGAGAGTTTTAAAATCTTCTCATGAAAGACTCACAATCTGTAAATGACTTCTTTATAAGGATCATGACCATTTTCAATCAAATGAGGACTAATGGTGATACTGTTGGAGATCATACAATCATATAAAAGGTATTACAAAGCCTTTGAGTGATATTTAACTCAGTTGTGGTAGTCACAAAAGAGTCTAAGGACTTAAAATAATTAAGTGTTGATGAGATGATGGGTTCTTTGAAAACCCATGAACAAGTAATGAGTAGATAAGCTAGCTCCTCCAATGAATAAGCCTTAAAAAAACACAAATTTTAGAGGTAGGGGGAGAGGAGCATACAACAAAGGAAGAGAAGGATTTAACGACCAATAATAAAGTGGAATTCATAACCACTATCAAAAGCCACATGTAAGAGAGGAAGAGGAAGGAGAAAAACACTTCTAGAGGTGGTTCTTCACAAAGGTATGATAAATCAAATGTGCAATGTTATTATTGCAAAAAAATTTGGACATTACGCATGAGTGAATGTAGAAATGAAATAATATGATTTGAGAAATCATAATCAATGCAATTTAAGCTTCTCTAATGCAAAAGATGTTGAACCTGATAAGCATGAAAAGGGTGGAAACATGTTTTTTAACTATGGAATGTAGTTGAGCAAATAAACAAGAAATTTTTTTATTTAGATAGTGCATTGCAACAATCACATGTGTAGGAACATAAGGAATTGTTCGACAACATAGATAAAATAGTCAAATGTGAAGTAAAGAAGGGAACAAATTACAAGGTCCATGTAATGGGAAAAGGTATACATATCCATACTCACCAAGAAATTTGATAAGAGGCAAATTCAGGATGTCTTTCTATGTTCTAGGGTTGAAGTACAACCTACTAAGCATTGGGTATCTAGTCTAGAAATGGATATAAGGTGATATTTGAATATGGTAGAATGAATAATTATATGATAGAAGTGGAAGCAATAAGAAGCTTACAACATTGAAGATGATATACAATAGGATGTTTCCTTTGATGATGCAAAGTGTAGCAGAAGGTAGTAGAAGTGTTTAAAATAGTAATAATTGATCAATCTACTATGTGGCCCCTTAGGTATGGGAATGTGAGTTTTGGTGGGTTTAATCTTCTTTATATGAAAAAAATGATTAAGAGGTATTCCCTCCAATTGAAAAACTAAATAAAGTATGTAAGGGATACATATTGGGGAAGCAACATAGAATTTTTTTTCCCTCATATGGGAGAATTAGCACAACTTGATCTTTCTTACCTATTTGTAGTGGTCTATAAAGACTCCCTCTTTATCCAAGAAATGAGTATTTTATTACAGTCATATATGACTTTAAAAGAAATGACATGCGTTTCTTTTTTGAAAAAATCAAATCCATAGGCATTTGAAGTATTGAATAAATTCAAGGCCATGGTTGAGAAATCATAGTGATTATGACATAAAAATATTGACAATAGAATAGATAGGGATAATACATATATGAATCAATTTTTGAAACTTTTGCAATGAGTATGGGATTAAGAAGAAATTTACAACGAGTTATACACCACAACAAAATGGTGTAGCTAGAGAGGAAAATTTGAACCATTAAAGAGATGGTAAGAAGTGCATTATTAAAGTCAAGAGGATTTTTTGATGAGTGTAGGGCCGAAGAAGTTGGAAAAATAATCTATTTATTGAATATATGTCCTATTAAGAATTTTCATAGCAACAAGATACCTTAAGAGGCATAGAGTGGAAGAAAACCAATTGTTGAACACTCAATATTTTTTAGATGTTTGGCATATGCACATGTACCCAAGTAAATAAGATCAACGTGGGATGAAAGAGAAGAAAATTGTATTTTCATTAGTATAGTGAACAATCCAAAGCTTATAGATTGGACAATCCAATCAAAAAGGATTTAATAATCACCCTAGATATGTCAATTCATAGAGGAGACATCTTGGGGAGATGTACAAGAAGTTCAGCAGTCATAATACAAAGGTAGGTGGAACTTTTCTTGAAGCTGAAACAACATATGTTAGAGGTCAATAATGCACCGAGTTAGAGCACCTATCTCACAAAGGGATGAATCTATCTAGTGGCAACAGTGAAATAAGGTAGGCAAGGAGTAATCCCATGAAGACAACTTCATCATCTTCTGACTCAAATGCAACATCTAGGGAGAAATAAGGATTGTAAAGATAGATCTATAAGCAATCAAGGTAAGATGAAAATGAAGATAAAATAATCAATTTTTCTCTATATTAAAGTAGATGATCCTATTTATTTTGAGGAAGCAGTTTAGGACAACACGTGGTGTGAAGTAATGGATGAAGAAATACATGCAATAGAGAATAATAAAACATGGGAGTTAGCGGACCTTCTAATACAAAAAAAGCAAGTCATTGGAGTCAAGTGGGTTTATAACACCAAAACCACTCTTGAAGGAAAAATTGAGAGATATAATGAAATGTTAGTTGTCAAAGGATACAAGTACAGAGGTTTGGACGTGATTATAATGAGACATTTTCTCCAGTAGCAAGGATAGATAACTTTGCTCAAATAATTATGGTAATATTTTCTCAACATAAGTGGAAGGTACATCAAATGGATGTCAAGTCAGCATTTCTTGAATGGAGTGTTAGAAGAAGAAGTGTATGTGGGATAGCCACCTAGTTATGAAATCCCAGGACATGAAAGAAAAGTGTACTAGCTAAAGATAGCATTTTATGGACTCAAACAAACACTAAGGGCTTGGTACAGTAGGATAGATTCTCTTATTTGATGAGTAATGGCTTTAGAAAAATCATTCAATGAGCCCACACTCTACATTTAAGTAAAGCAAAGAATGGTGAAATTATAATTATTGTTTTATATGTAGATGATTTAATATTTACTGAGAAATGCAAACAAAGAAATAGATGAATTTAAATCAGTAATGAAGAAGGATTTGAGATGAATGATTTGGGATTGTTGAAGTATTTTCTTCGGTCATTGAAGTCAATATAAATGGAAAATGAAATTTTTGTGTCACAAGCTAGAAGTATGTAAGGGATATTTTGCAAGAGATTTTGAATGTTAGATAGAAAACCAAAATCTACACCAATTAAAATGAGTATTGAAATTGCATTAAGGAAGATTGCAGTAGCAATGTGGATCCCATGTGGTATACAAGAGTTTGTTAGGAAGCTTGTATGTACTTGACTACAACTAGACTGGACATCATGTATGCATTTAGTCTGATTTCTAGGCTATCATAACAGACTTATAAAAGATGTATCTCTTTTCATATATGATACATTATCATTGGTAGGTCGGCCTTGTTGATGTATACTAATTTCACAGGACATACTATAGAACTAAGGGTTATAGGTACATACATAATCATTATTTTAAGTTATTTGAGTCTATAGGAATATAGTTATTGGGAAGGTTTCTCCCCTTGATGGTAGCCAAACTATTGTACTTTTACATCCGAGATTATATGTGTCAATATTGGGTTATTTGGTGTCCTATTGTCATGGTCTTAAAACATAATTAACCAATTAATTTCACTTTCCATAGCT
Organism: Taxus chinensis; assembly: GCA_019776745.2. Taxonomy (NCBI): domain Eukaryota; kingdom Viridiplantae; phylum Streptophyta; class Pinopsida; order Cupressales; family Taxaceae; genus Taxus; species Taxus chinensis. The sequence goes on along the minus strand of CM034151.1, from coordinate 547,309,147 downwards.
GGTAGCCGAGCCTGATATCAGCCGCAACATTTAGTCAAACATGTCACATCTGATATGTATTAGAAGCTATATCATCATATATTTGTTATTTTTGAAAAAGGCGTCTACTATTGTTGTGGCGATAATCTTCAAGTAAGCTTCTCATCTGTCTTGTCAAAGAAACACATGTTTCATGGAAGATTTATTGTGGTTCAATATTTTTCCATAATTTGGCTAACCAAGGGCATCATTTTATTGGAATAATTTTCAAGTTGAAAATATGTTGAGATAGAACTCTCCAAATATTGTAAGCTCAGAGTAGCAATTTTCTATGAATCCCTATAGTTAGCTAAGCCATTTGTCGAAAGGATAAACTTTAAACATGATCTTCCCTGATGTGAAGTATAATAGTTCTTGTGCCCAAGTCCCTTCGATGCATAATATGGTAGATATACCTGAGTGCTATAGGAAAAGGCTCAAGAAACTCTAAGGGGAAGTGACCTAAAAATATAATCTTGAACATTATGGATTTTAAAGTCTGCTCGTATAGAAGTATTTTTTTGAAACCTGGTCTTCCAACTCCACCAAAGGGTAAACCAATATGGTGATTTAGGATGACATTAATGTATGAGCACCATCATTTTTTAAGGTAGCTCTCATAGGAGGGAAATTCAGAAGGATTTTCATGTGGTGCAGTAGGAATATGTTCTTTGCTATGTTGAAATACAATAATCCAAAAATTAGGGATATGAAAAATATACTTTTGCAATGGTCACACATATCAAAATAATTCCAATTAGGAGTAGAATATAACCTTTATGTCACTTAGGTGAGAAAATACACAACAAATGGAGGGGCATAGATTCCAAAAGTAGAAAATGCATATATTTGCAATATCAAAGGGATCCATTCAATTGTTATTGCCCAAGAGTTGATAATTGTAGTGGGTGTGAACAGTAGACAATAAAAGCAAAAAGCCAGGAGTATAAAAGAAGAAAACCATAGCATCCTTAGACCTAGAGATTTGAGCAATTAGTTCAGTAACAAAGGTTATGCAACTTAAAGGCAGAAGAATGGCTCAATAATTTTATGTATTATAATGTTTTTACTGATGAGATTAATACTAAATATATAGTTCTAGTGTTTGTGACAATTACTTCAACTACTTCCCCTATTTACGCAATTAATTTTTCTTCAGTATTTGTATCTATGTACCAACAACACTCACGACTAAATAAATGTCCTTGAATGTGTGCAGGACTATTACATTATATTACTTAAACTCAACACTGTTGCACGGGGAATTTAAGATATCACATTGACTATGAATTTTAGACATCTCAAATGGATCACTACAAATAGGCATGGACCACATTCTCATTTTTTTTTCACTATTAACTAGAGGAAACCACACATTAATTCCATGAGTTAGGCAATCCTTCTCTAGCATGGAATATCATAACACCTCACTTCCTTCGTAACATCTAACCAATTTTGTTGCATGCTCATAGAAAATTGACTTTTTGCAAGTTATTTCACAATAATGCGATTTTTTTTCTAACAATAATATTCTAAATATGGGACATGCCAACTCATTACCATGATTGTGGCTTCCATTCAATTTGAAACAAGGGTTTTAACTATTGGAGGGTTGCCTGGATGATGTGGCAGCAATTATGTGAAACTTCTTACAAAGGAAGTGGACAAATTAGATGGAATGAATCTTGAAATCCCCAGCCCATTATTGATCACATCTACAATACTGAATCAGGTTTATTAGTACTCCACTGACAACTCTTCAGGTTGTGGGGTTATCTTAAGATTTAGCATGTTTAGTGGTGATCTGATTCAGGAGGTTACTCACATCTTCTTCATTAATCATGAAGCTTAACATCTCCCTTAATTGCCTTATCATTTTGCTAGCACCTTTATATAAGAGGAAGTAGCTGCATTTGGCATGAGTGAATCATCCTTCTCACACATGCTTATGTAAATTTGCCCTGTAAAATGTGTCAAACTCAAGATTTCTTGAGTGCACATTGTGCATATACGATTGTCCAGTTTATTTCAATGGGCAGAGCTGATATTCTTTTACATGAATACATATTACTGGCTCAAACAATTTTGGGCACCTTAGAGATAAAATTTCCATAGCAATTTGAGTATCATTAGTATTTCATTCTATTTATTTTAAAAAATTTAAATTCAAGGTAATACAAGATAAATATGGTCAAGTGGTGAGTTCTCATTTTATTTTAAAAAAATATTAGTAAAAATGGAGTGATATTGGTATTTATATCATGTAATTCTTTTTTTTTAAATAGTCCAACTGGTCGGAAAGTGGAGGTAGCTTGAAGACTGATCTTCAGAAGGATAAAGAACTTCAGCAACCATGACAATTTTCTTTAATGAACCAAGCAGTATTGAAAAAGCCCTTAAAGAAGGCATTAATCAGTTTCATAAGCACGAGGATTCTAAGAATGCGAGACCCCCCCAATATGTCGAAGGACTTTCTGATTGGGTGAATCCGTGATCTCCAAAATATTTAGATCGATTTGATGGTAGCATTAAATGTATCCAAATGGTTATGTCTTTATCACCATAATAAGTGCCTAATTGTACACTACTGGTGACTTTTGGGTTTGCAAGGATTGGAAGATGGTAGTATGTTTCTATATTCAACAAATTAGCTATTTCAGTAGGATTCACTATAAAATATAATATTGTTCTCAATGTTCGATTAACCTTTGTACCATTTCTTAGATCATTAAATGCAAGGTTTTTCTCATCTACTATTTTATTAAACGAGTATCATGCGTAAATAATGAATTGTCATTTAAGTATTACATTATAAGCAAAAAGGTACATTCATAAGACAACTTTCAAAACTCATCAAGGCCATTATGAATTCCTAGTGATGTCATTTAGTCTTACCAATGCTCCCTCCACATTCCAAAGCTTCATGAATTCAGTATTTAGACCATTCCTAAGAAATTTTGTCTTAGTATTTTTTTGATGATGTACTCGTCTACAAAAAATCATGGGAGAAACACTTACAACACGTAAATATTGTCTTAGAAGTCTTAGAGAAACATAAAATTTATGCCAAGGCCTTATAAGTGTTATTTTGGGGTACATGAAGTGTCCATATTGTTTCTCACAAAGGTGTTAATGTGGACCCTCACAAGATCCAGGCCATGATGGGAATGGTAAATCCTAAGAACCCTCAAACAATTACGAGGTTTCTTAGGTCTCACAGGGGTATTATCACATATTTGTAAAAAAACTATGGAAGTATAGCAGCACCACTCACAAAATTATTGAAGAAGGAATCCTTTTAGTGGAATGAGGACGCATCTAGGGAATTTGAAAAATTGAAGACGACTATGTGCACCACTCCAGTATTGGAAACCCCAGATTTCTAAAAAACTTTCGTAGTTGAGTGCGATGCTTCAAGAAATGGAATCAGAGTAGTACTAATGCAAGAAGTACACCCCATTACCTTTGAGAGCTGACAGCTAAAAGAAAATAATTTTTTGAAGCCCACCTATGAGAAGGAAATGATGGCAATACTACATGCAATCAAATAATGGAGACCATACTTGATGGGTAGAAATTTTAAGGTAAAAACTGATCATGATAGTTTGAAATATTTCTTAGAACAGCATATATCTTCAAAAGAACAAAAAAATGGGTCACTAATATGTTGGGATATGAATTTGAGATTATTTACAAGAAAGGAAAGGACTTTTTTTTCGTTGATGCTCTATCTAGGAGGGATGAGTCCGCAGAAGCATTGTTATGTGTCATCTCTATACTAAATGTAGATTGGTTAGATCAAGCACATGAAGAATGGAAGAAAGATGCAACAACACATACTCTCATTCAGAATCTCCAAGCAGATCCATCCATATCAAATAAATTTATATGGAAGGGTGATACATTGTGGTTCAAAGATAGATTATATTTATGCAAGAACTCTACACTTAAACACCATGTTCTTTCAGAGATACATTCTTCTCCAATAGGTGGCCATGCTAGGTTCCTGAAAACATATCATAGAGTTAAGAAGGATTTATTTTGGGAGGGGTTGAAAGGATATTTTCAAAACTTCATGGCAGAATGTTTGGTTTTCCAAAAAAATAAGGGCAAGACCATTAAGACACCTGGTATTATCCAAACTTTGTCTATTCCTAGTGAGAGATGGGAAGAGGTATCAATGGATTTAATCATGAGATTACCTAAACCAGAAGGGAAAAGTGTCATCATGGTCGTGGTAGACAGACTTACAAAATATGCTCATTTTTGTGTCATGGTTCATCTTTTCATAGCTAGTACAGTTTCCATCTCTTTTATGGATATAATTCAAAAGCTCCATGGCACGCAAAAAATTATAGTAAGTGATCGTGATCTAATATTTACAAGTAACTTTTGGACTGATTTTTTCTCTTGTCTCGGTACCCAACTAGCCCATAGTTCCTCTTATCATCCCCAATCAAATGGGAAAACTAATGTGGTAAATAAATCTTTAGAGGGATGTCTTCGATGTTTTACTTCAGATAAATAAGAATGTTGGGTGTAATGATTTCCATTGTAATAATGGTGGTACAATACTTCATTTCATACCTCCTCCAAAATATTTCCATTTCTAGCACTTTATGGGTACCATCCTCCATCACTTGTATCTATCTTGAAGTTAAACCATAGGTGAGAGCATTCAAAGATCACATTCAACATTAGCATGAGGTACTCTCTAGTCTTAGAGAAAATTTGGCAAGGTCACAAAACTACATGAAGAAACATGATGATCAACATCAGAGTGAGCGCCACTTTGAAGAGGGTGACTTTGTTTTTGTAAGGTTATAAGAATATAAGCATTTATCCTTAAAACAACAGAAGAAGTATAATAAGCTTTCTCCTAAATACTATGGTCCTTACTGAGTTTTGTAGAAAATTAGTAGTGTGGCATATAAACTAGTGCTCCCTCTAGGAAGTAGAATACATCTAGTCTTCCATGTTTCTTGCTTAAAGAAAGTTATTGGGAAGCACATTTCCACCCAGTTAGTGCTTCCGGAACTGGACGAGGAAGGAAGGACCATATTGGAACCTAAAGGCATTCTTCAGACATGCACCAAAATAATGAGGTCCAGAGTCATTACCGAGTACTTGATCAAGTGGAAGATTATCAATATTGAGGATGGATCATGGGAAGATGAAGCATTCATGAAGCAGTATCCAATGCTTCCCAACATTAGGGACAATGTTGCTTTGAAGGGGAGGGGCATGTTACGCCCTTAATTATATATCTTACATTGGATGGATATAGCCAACTTGTGGCTATAATAACTTCTTATCATGATGTATCTCTTTCATATATGATCTATTATCATTAGTAGATCATCCTTGCTAATGGCCATACCATAGGAATAGTATAAATAGGGGTTATAGGTAGTGGATGATCATCATGTTGAGTATTTGAGTCTTATTGTATGTCTTGGAGGTTTACCCCTCAAAGTAGCTAAGCTATTATACTTTCATATTGAGAGCATTTATCTGTAATATTGTGTTATTTGGTGTTCTATTCCTGGTGATAATCATAATTAATTAAGTAATTTCATTACAATACTTTTAATTTCTACAAGACCAAACATTATGTATGCAATTAGCTTAATTTCTAGATTTATGGAGACACCAAAAGAATCTCATTGGCAAGAAGGAAGATGAATACTGAGGTATGTAAATGGAAAAAGGCATTTTGGAATTCTATATGTTGTTAATAATGATTTTCAATGAGTTGGATACATAGATAGTGATTGGGTAGGTAGCCTTGATGGTAGAAAAAGCACATCTAGATATGTGTTTGATGTTGGATCAGGAGCCATTTCATGGGCTTCAAATAAACACTCAGTTGTTTCATTGTCTATTGCTGAAGTAGAATATATAGTAGCCAACTTAGCAACTAGTCAAACAATTTGGTTGAAAATGATCCTCTCAGATTTGCACAAAGAGCAACAAGGAGGTTTTGTGATTTATTGTGAAAATATGTCTTCAATTACATTGTCTAAAAATCTAGTCTTTCATGACAGAAGCAAGCATATAGCAATCAGGTATCAGTTTATTCGAGAATTGGTTGAAAAAGGTTAAATTGAACTTAAATTTTGTAATTCAAAGCTGCAGTTAGGTGACATTTTTACCAAACCTCTATCAAAAGAAAGGTTTGAGCATTTAAGATCAAGTTTGGGCATCGTAGATGTCTAGGAATTTAAAATCAGTCCTTGATTTTATTTTTTTCAGATCAAGATTAAGGGGGAGTATCAGAATTAATGGTCTATATAGTGTTGAGCCTCCCTCGTAGGTATTTCAAACATGTTTTCCCTTGTTTTCTATCTACTTAGATGGAAGACATTTATTTCATATGTTTGTTCATTGTATTTTTGGCCATTGGATTTTGTATTTCCTGAAAAAGTTGTGGGAAAAAGGTGGAGAAAATTTTTGCAACATAGTGAGGATCCAGAGTTGAGGAGTGAACACGTGCCAAATTTCTTGAACCTTGCTTCGTAGATCTCCCTAGAAAAATTTAAGTCTGGGGAATAAGACACATCTTATATTTCATCGGGTCCGTTTAATTCAAACTAGTCAGCGGTCATAGATCAACCGACTCAGGCAGCCACACATGGCTACATCTTTATGGATCAAATATCTAATTTAATAAAAGCTCAAAGTTGTAATGTAAAACCATAACTAATCATAAACTAGCACGAAGCTAAGAGGACTGACAAGTTTGAAGGGCGTGGAGCTCTCTTATTGGTTCAAGCTTTGCAATATTGAAAAGTCTATTGATGAAGACTAAAAATTGCGAGAACTGTGGAGTTATCTTATTGGCTACAATTTCGTGTGTGTTAATCAGGGATCAAAAGGGTCTGATAATACCAAAGAGAATGGAATGTTTCTATTGGTTTGCACTATGACATGATCAATGGAAAAAGGTAAAATGTTAAGGGTACATGGAGCTATATCATTGGTCTTAGCTTCTCATCACATAATGGAGAATATATAAATCCTAACACCGCAACCAATGAAATTCAGACATGTGGAATAATTTTGTAATGGATTTGAGTGGATTTCAAATCCACGAAGGTTTGGAGATAAATATACTTTCGGGTCCGTGTCAAAGGTCGATGTCTTTTGAAAGACACGGGGAGCTATGTAATTGGCTCAACAAAAATAATGAGCAGAGAGGAGAAGAAATATATGCAGCAACATACAGATAATGCATAACAAAAATAATTTAGCAGAGAAATATTCGTAGCTTGAGGCATTATCTAGAAGAAGAAAAACACATGAAACAACATGAAGTAAATCAATATTTTGTAAGAAAAAGAAGCTGAGAAAAAGACACAAGAAGAGAAATAAAAATAAAAGAAAATGTGCAGAGCCATAGCTATGAGCATGTAAAATATTTCTAAATTGAATATAATAGTTATATTTTGTGTTCTTTTGCGTTTTTGGATTTTTTTTCCCTGTGTTAGTTACAGTTGGCACCAAATTTTCCCAACACCTCATATTCATAGAAATAGAAAAAAGTCACTTACTCACACTACCTAACTAGTTTCCTGCACATTATGAATCCTATCATGATAATTTATGTGTCACTTTCTTATCTATCTTCTTGTGTGTAAATAAATAATCCTAGTGTAAAAACTATCACATGAAGGATGAAATTTCAAATGTTGATTGACAAGAAACATGCACAATTGAAATAGGAACAAATGATGTTATGGTTCCTAACATCTTGTCATTACTTAGAGTTTTTGTTATGCCTAAATTTTAAGAAGATGGTCTCATGCAATGCATTTTAATGTTACATATGATTCTATTTGTTTGGGGCATGATGAGAAAGAAATATAAGAAAACAAATTGAGGTCCTTCCTCATTAGAATAAAGAAGTTGTTATAGATCACATAGAACAAGGATAAGTTTGCAAAATATTCCATTGCATAGTTTTCTAAGAAGAGCACTATGTGGATTCTAAGATGTAGAGTCCAAGGATAGAAGATCATATTTGGACACACATTTTGATGGGTCCAAATCATTGTGAGGATTAGGAAAAATATTAGATATGATCAACCCCAAATTTAAAAGGTATTGTGTAACATTGAGACTTCATTTCTCATGTACAAATAATTCCACAGAATATGAAGAACTTATTTACAACATGCAATTTTCTCTATAGAAATGTGGAAAATGTTTAATTAAATTTGAAGATTCATAATTGATTCTCAAGAAAGTTAAAATCCAATTAAATTTCCATGAAAAATTCCTATCTAGATATATAAGTTGTGTATGGAACCTCATTAAAGACTTTCTTTCATTTGGCATCCATTCCATACCACTCAATGAAACTTATGTTGCAGATGTACTAGATTGTGTGACCTATACCTTGGAGAAAATAAAAAGTTTAAAGCTCAAGAACTTCTCATTCAAATTTATTTCCCAACCATCCACCCTAACAACAATAAGCATTTTTAGGTGTTCAATGATGATAATCATATCACATATTTTCTCTATGACACTGGATCTTTTAAAGTGTAGGTTACTGATAAAGGAAGTGGAAAGGATCCTGAATGGTATGAAGATGGAGTCTTGAACCTGAAAACCAATGATATTTCCCCTGTAATCATAGCCATATAAAGGCTATTTTATATGGATCACTGTAATGAGAATGAATACAATGCCTCCCCAACTAGGAGTTCACAATATCATTCTTTTTAGTTTGGGAGAATTCTTCGATTCCAATAATGTGTTAGTTAAAAAATATTGCATGTTGTAAGAAGAGGAAGACATGGTGTGCATCCTTAATTGTTACGAAGATGTTATTTCATGGACTTACAATGACCTATAAACATTTTATCCATCTATCCTAATGCACACCATCTCATAGATGCCTAAAATGATTTCATTCCACTCGAGGTAAATGCCCATCAACCCCTTGATCATGTCACTCAACTTAAAGGATGTGAAGAAGATGCTAAATGTGCACATAATCTATCCAATCCATCGCTCAACTTGGGTTATTAACATTGTTCTTTTTATAATAAAAAAAAGTGGATAAATTAACCTCTAAGTGGATTCAAGCAATCTAAACAAGGCATATGAAAATGATAATTACCCATTTCCATGGAAAATTTTAGTGTAAAATTTTCGTAAACTCGCGAATATTAGGGATTTTGGAAATTGGAAATGGCTAATTTTCAGCAGGCGGGCCCCGCCCAATTCTCCTAAAATTTCCACCAATGAGTCATTTATATGGGTGAATTCACCTACTATTTATGTATTAAATTAACTTATGCATTTATTTTTCCAACGTTTCTTATCATTGTACCTCATCCAAGAAAATTGTGCCCTGCCAAATCGCCTTTACCACGAAATGTTTTTTAGAAATTTACCATCGATTCAAAATTTAATTTTGGAGATTCACCACCCATTCTAAACTAATTTTTCAGAGCCCGGGGGGTTTAAAATGAACGCTACCCATTTCCATCCCTAGTTGAGGTGGTGCAGATAGTGAATGGAATAAAAATGATTTATTTCCTTGATGGTTACACATGATAAAATCTAGTTATTATAACAAATAATACAAGATCAAAACCAACTTCATAAACAAGTGGGGGACATTTTCTTATCAAAGGATACCATTTGGTCTAATTAATGCTGACACAACATTTCAACATGTCATGGACATAGTTTTCAATTACCTCATTGGTAAATGCATCATTGTCTACATGGATTACCTCTCACTCTTCTCCAAAAATCAATCCAATCATGTCAAATATCTATGTGAAGTTATCCAATGATGATGAGAGCATGACATCTCCGTCAATCTAAAGAAGTGCATCTTCGGGGTCAGTGAAGGTAAACTATTGGGGCACATCATCTCTAAGAAGGTAATATCCTCATGATCTTGAGTGTGCTGAAGACAGATTAAAGATACCCTTCCCCAATAGTCAGAAAGAATTGAAATCTTTCTTTAGAAAGATCAAATTTGTCATAAAGTTTATCTCATGATTTTTGGATACAGTTAGTACATTAAACTCAATAGTAAAGTAAGTTTTTTATTTTAAATGGAAAGAATAAGCATGTACCACATTTTAAAAAATTAAAGTAGAAATCACATAGGATCTCATTCTATCCATCCTATATTATACATGCTCTTTCTTCATATGTCTTCTCTTCTGGGCACTCTTGTGCGACTATCTTGACTCAGAAGAAATGATAATTGGATATTGAAATACTTATCACATTCATGATTTCACCTTTATGTAATACAAAATTTGTTATTCCACCATTGAAAAATATGCCTTCATAATTATCAAGGCTAGGAAGAAGTTTAAACACTACATATTCTGCATTAAATTTATTGTTATTGTGATGTAGAAAGAGCTAAGTGAGCATCCAAAAAATGGATAACTATCCTCTAAGAGTTCAACTTAGAGATCCAACCAATGAAGATAGTGAGAGGTATGGGCTTAATTAGCACAATAATATATGTTGATTCAAATTTGGTTCGCTAGTAGTACAAGGTTGAATATATCATTCTTGATGAATGGTACCAGTGAATCTATCACACCTGATGAATTGTATTAGGATATAGCCTATTATTTTCTTCATTAAATGTTTCATTTACGTTTGAAATAAACACAATGTAGAACCTTGCGCTTGAAATGTAGAAACATCATGATAAAATGTAGTGCAATCTACTAAACAAACCATGAAGGAATCTATCTATGATGTTTTTTGAAAGAAGAACCTTCCATAATATTGCAAGATTTGTATGAGAATCAAGAAATTGGCCATGGTCAAGTAATCCTAATGTGTGCCAAAATTTGAGAGTAGGATACTATTAGCCCTATTTGTTTAAATATTTGCATGCTCATGTCAAAAGTTACCACATTTTCCATATTACCACCACAAGAGAATGCAATTGTGTCATGCTCTTACCACTTGTTATTGATGCATGTCTCTTTACAAAATAGGCATGAGATTTTGTTGGCATTATTAATGAGAATTATTTGACTTGCCACAAAATCATCCTTGTATGACTAATTATTTCATGTGATGGGTAGAAGAATAACCATTAAATAATTATATAATGGACTTTATCATCAAGTTCATATAATACCACATTGGTACCAAGTTCATTAAGCATTTTTCTTCCGCATAATTCCTTGAATGGACATATGATCATAATATTATTATAATATTTTTTATAAATATTTTTCACAAAAAAATAGTTTTGTAGATTAAACTAACAAAATCTTATTGGATGTTATAAAGAATACATTAGATAAAAATATGAAAGACTACAATTATTAGCTCAAATACGCCCTTTGGTCAAATAGAACCCAAGCTAAGTGTTTGATGGTGATAGGCACCACACCTTACTATATTTTCTATGGCCCAAACATTATATTTCCACTGAACCTAAGAATATCCATGCTCAAATTCATGTAAGTATACTTAGGAGAAGATGAAAAATTTAAGGCTAGACTCATCAGCCTCATGTAATTAGACAATAAATGTCATGTAGCCCTTACCCACTTTAACAAGTACCAAGATGTCATCAAACACTGGTTTAATAAGAAAACTAAATTTAAATCCCAAAATATTCTACCCAGTACTACTTTGGGATAAGGCATGTGAGAAGAATGTAAACATAACAAATTCAACAAACTTTGGCTTGGTCCCTTCCAAATTACATAAATTCTCGGTGAGAATACCTTATGGCTCAAGAGTCTTAATGGTGAGGATGTTTCATTAATAGTTATTGGGAAATTCATCACAAATTGATTTTATGTGTGAGTCACTTCCCCACATGGCATCTTGGTGTGCAACGCTTTGGGTGAGCCCATGCCTTGTAAAAAACTTTTCTCTGCTTTCTTAGTTTATATTTCCTTTATATTTTTTCTTTTCTTACATAATTTTCTTAGGTAATTATTAATAAAGTTACAAACTTCTACATATGCCCTAGTTTAGGTTTTCCCTCTTGGAAATATCTTTCTTGCATTGTCACCCCAAACATTTCTATTTGACTTGGTCAATTTTAAGCACTTATTTCGTTGAGTAAAACTATAGATGAAAATGACCTATTCTAATGAGTGTTTGTTTCAGGGAATTTGGTAAGTTGCACAATGTAATTTGGTAAGTATACTTGACTATTTTTTATTTACAATTTGAGAGATTAATATCTATTTTAAAATTTTCATGTGTATTTCAGAAAGATTAATGCATTCCAAAAGAGTCACACACTAATATTTATATTAATGTTGTCTTTCAATAATATGTGAAGCCAAGGACTCGCGTGTGCATTATTTTTTTCCACCCATCCTTTCACCTAGCTAAATTAGTTCCTAACCCATGTGCAATGTTTACACATGGTACAAAACAAAATAAGAAAATAAATCAATCGAATTTTAAAGTTTTTCAAAAGATATATTTTCTTGAGGTTTTTTCTGGTAATCTCCACTAACATTATAGACGTTCATCTAGCAGTGGAGAAAGGACTTGATCAGAAGCTAGTAGCATAGTATTGTTTCAACCTTCTCCTCCATCCATTCCCATTCAAAATCATTATATATATATATATATATATATATATATATATATATATATATATATATATATATATATATATATATATATATATATATATATATATATATATATATATATATATATATATATATATATAATAACCCCACACAAACAATTGTGCTCACTATGTGAATTTTTTTGTGCTAAGTAGGAAATATATAAGGAAAGGTAAATAAATCCATTTGTACACACCAAAAACCTTAAAGTGTATTCAATTCAGTATGCCACATTGCAAAGTTAAAATATTATATTATAATTCTGATTTTATAACAAAAAAAATTGAGTATGATTGTCCATTTTGTTGCAATTAAATTGGAGATCTTGAATTCAATAGAATGTTCTAGAGCATTCTCTAGTAGAGTCTTAATTTATTGTTGTGTCAAAAAAATACCCCTAACTTCACAAGTGAAATCATTTAACCTCTTAACCTTCAAAAGGTAATCCATAATTACGCACCCTTTTTTGGATACATCTTGCATGTAACTCCCCTCTCCAAGCATCCCAAGCCTTAGTAATTTTTTACTTCATCCCTTTATATGATTTATTTCTCCCACATATTTCACAAATATGTCTATTTCTTATTGTGATAATGCTTCTAACGATCCCACAAAATCCTTGTGCACACACATATTTTCCCAAAATATTTCCCGTGTGCATCATTGTGTAAAAATTTCATGTATTCAATTTTGTAGACCCTCCATTCAAAGCATTTACGCATTTCCATGCAATCTTAATCCTTCATGTTTAGTTCAAATCCATTATGCAGTCTCCTTCATATTCAAACTGTATTTATACAATCTTTACGTAGCCAAAATGTGAGTCCCATGAACCCCTTAATACTTTGTGGCACCTTCACTCAAGCTAAATTACATAAAGTCTGGTGAACTTTTATCCACTCCCAAACTTAGTCAATCTCCTGATTGTATTAAAAAAGTTATTTTTTGTGTCGATCCTCACCATGTGTCAATAATAAAAAAACTACGTGGAGAATATAAGAAGGATAACTACATGTTATCATTTGTGCACATGAGGTAAGTATTCCCCCCTTCACCTAAATTATGGAGCACAGTTCTAATGTTCCCCTTATTTTTTTTGTATGCAGGGCCGAGGAAAAACATTGAGGAATAATGTATGCAACTACATTACAAGGGAAAGTGTGTAAGACCTATTTTTTAACAATTTCATATAATCACTCATTGTGCAATCCTTCCATGCATACTATTGCATGCCATAAAGTACATATGCAGAAGATTATAGAATGTATCGTTATCCAAGAGACAAATTAGGTTTCCTGTAAATCAAGGGGCTATGTCATTCAATTTTTTAAAATATCTTGATGCATGTACACACCATGTTAGATGTGGTTGGCTACCTTAAATGAGGAATTTGAATCTTGTTTTTAGACACACTATACTACCTTAGAGCCTACAAAATTTAGCATACCACCTTTAGGTTTTCTCTTGAGCCTAACATGATTTATTGAATATATTCCTTCTTGCAAAGGATGTTGTCTGATAGGAAAAGCCTTATTGATGGAAAACTTGGAATTCAATGTAATATGATTTTGCATCTACCATGTAATTTTATAATGTTAAACCTAGGTTCTTAAGATATTACCACCCTTAATTATTGTTTACATTGTTCATTTGGGTCTTTTCTTATAAATGTTTAGATTGAAATTGTTGGGCCCCTGAAATATCAACTAAGTTTAAAAAGGGTGTATAAGCATGCAAGGTTGAAAAAAAGTGCACAAAATAAGGTGTGCAGCGAAGGGTTCAGGTAGGGTTTTGGTAGAACCTGGGATACGCACCCATGGAGCAAAATCCAAGACTTAGCCATTTCTGACCTATCAGGAAAGACTCAAGAAAAATGTGACCTGAGTGGATAAGGTGCCATCCTAGCGATAGGGTGACCTGGAAGGGATATGCCTTACACTAGAAGTTTCTAGAAGGAAAAGATGGCAAGGAGTGGTGAACTCAGTTCTGGAGGAGCATGCGCTCGTGGAGGACCACATTCATACATTTAGCGATAGGTTTGAGGCCGCAGAAGAATAAGTTAGCAGTTCAAGAAGGCTATATATACAAGTGCTTACAGAAGTAAAGAGGAATGACATAGATAGAGGATAGAGCTGCTGTAGAAATACTACAAGGACTTTCTTAGCTTGGCTAAATAAGTGTAGGAAAGGATGTATCAAGGGTTAGGGAGTTATAAATTTTATTTATAAGGGTCTATTTATATGAATCTAGTTATTATGCAGGACTATGATCTTCCTTTATATGACATTTTTTAATGGGCCTAATGAATGTAATGAGGTTACCAGTTTATGTGAATATGAAAATTAATGGTTTTGATGCATACATCATTCTTCATATCTCTTTTTTCATTTGTGTTTATGAACTAAGTACGAATGCTTGTATAACTTCTTTTCTTTTTTGGTGTAATTTTTATAATCTATTAATCTTTTTTCTGTCTGGAATAACTGTAAGGATCTAGAAGTTGTTCTAAGCTCTATGGTGATTATATGTCTTATTCCCTCTCAAATATCTTAAAATTATATAATAGATGATGTTTCCCACTAAAATAACATAAAATAGAGACTGCAATTCACCATGCACATGCCTCAGGTGAGTGCCCAATGCCCACAGGGTGATCGGTCAGGTGCGCATGGGGTTCCTTTCCTTTGTGATGGGTATAAAAATGACCTACATATTGGTTCCATTATCGGGACATCTTTTCAAAGTTGTAGTGGGAAATGGCATACATCATGAGTTGTGTAATGTGTAATAACAGAGTGTTTAACTTTGGAAATTTTTGAATCATGGTTCAAGATCACATGGAGGATGAATTTTCTCAGAGATTTCAGCACTGGACCTAAGTTTAATGCATGTAGATGGGTAGAAGAGAACCTCTACCATGATTTATATGAAACTTTTTTCTGTTTCTTCCCAGTAGAACTATATGAATGGCTCTTAGCATATGAATCATCTAGATCAAGATGGTATTATAGATCATGCGCGTGGACCCAAGAAGAATACCTGAGGCTGCAGGATGTGGATCTGATGTGGACTCGTGTTGTGGATCATTGGTGGAAAGGTGTGTTGGCTAGCTACACTCTGGAGTACACTATTTATACATATTCTTGTCTGGAAGTTGCTGAGTTTAAATTTTTGTGGGATCCCAGAGGATCATTTCTACGTGTTATCCCTCTGGAAATGAAGATCTTGATTGTTACCTTGAGTTTAGAGGCATTTCCAATGGCCATCTAAACCGTTTTGAGCATTGGGTGAGGAAGCTTAGGGTGGAAGAAGATGGTAGATATTACGATGGAGAAAGAAGGAGTGAGAGATGACTCAAGTATAGTGAAGCACGTGAAAGGGATATTTTAGACAACATGAGGTTACAAGTGTGATGGATCTATGGAGGTAGACGTTGTGGGAAGGAGTTGAGGTTCACGTGGAGGACGTGGAACCTGAGTAGTCTGTGCTACCCCATCTTGTCAAACGTGTAAGAGAAACCCCTTCAAATTCTGATGAGAGTTCATCACGTACGGAGAAAGAAGATTCGTTGGCACGTATCTGAACCCACCTAGTGACCAAACCCTGGCGCTTGGTTTTCCAGATCAAGGAAGGAGTATCGTTGACCCAGTTGGTATCAGTGGGGAGTGACAGATCTATGCACCAAGGAGATATAATTTTTCATTTCCCACTTCTATGGCCCATGCATATATTCCAGTATTCAGAGGAATTTTTAGATAAGGAGCAAGTACACAAGCCTTCAGTCTCACGTCTAGGAGTGGTACGGGGTACACTAGTGGTAGTGGGGCATTATCACAGACCGTTGTCACATGCAGTTCAGTGGAACCTTTGGGGACACTTGGCATAACCACTACAGGACCTGGTGGACCTAGTGGATCTAGTGGGTCAGGAGGAATAGGACCTGGTGGACCTAGTGGTCTAGGAAGAGGAACAGGACCTGGTGGTCTCTGGTGGGTCTGGTGGCTCAGGAGGCACAGGACCTGGTGGATCTAGTGGATCTAGTGGTGGAGGAAACATCGGAGGGAACCAAGGCTCTGGTTCAGGAGGACAAAGGGCCCCAACCACCCCCTCAAGTCTTCTTTGAAATGTCTTTACATTTTACCAGATTACAGAGGTATTGAAGATGTTACAGAACATGTTCACAAGTGTGAACTGTTATGGCACAAAGGGGATCACAACCCCAGAGTAGAAGGCAAGTCATTTTGTAATGACGTTGCAGGGGTGCGCATATAGCTAGTATAGGAAATATGACCCTCATCAAATGGTGGTGGATTATACTACTTTAAAGAACACCTTCTTGGCAGAATTCCACATTCTTGAGTTTGAACAGAAGAGCATCAACGCCCTGAAGGAGATTCAATAGGGAATGGCAGAGAGTGTGTGGGAATATGATGCATGCTTTAAAACTCTATCTTGTCTAAGTTATCATATGATATTCACCCTTCACAACATGCTCAATGGTTTGTTGGAGGGTTGATCACTCCTTTTAGGAGAGCTTTATCTCATAAAACTTTCACAGACCCACGTGAGGCATGTTAGAAGTTGCTCTACACACTGAGGCTGTTGGAAGTGTTGATACTAGTATTAGCCCATTTTTGGAGGCTCAAATTGTTGTTATGGCTAAGCAGCTAGAGAATTTGTCTACGCACTCAGCCCATGAGACTCGCAGTGGTATATGGGTGTACAAATTGTGAAGTAGAGGGGCATGTCAAGGATAGTTTCCCGTCGGAGGACAGTACGCACCGTGACTGTAGACTGTGAAATTTTTCATGGGGACCATGATGCAAGTAGATGTCCCTTGTTACAGTGTGTAATTCGGAAGAATGTGTCTTACTACTGTAAGATCTACACCTCTACAACCCATGATAATAAGGATTGTAGGCTTATTGACCAGATCCATGAGGCCATTGATCATGGGGTATGCCAGACCAGCATTGGCCAGTAGTTCTAAAGGTGATGATCACCATTATGAGGAGCACGTAGATGGAGGCATGCGTGGAAGGGGATTTCATGGAGGATTTTGTGGTCGTGGTAACCGTGGAGGAGGAAGAAGTGAGTTCCCACATGGAACCTTTTTTAATTGTGGGTCTACAGAGCATTACAAACAAGAGTGCCCAGACCTATTGCAGTGCTCATGGTGTGGGAAGAAACATAAGTATGAGGAGTGCCCTGAGTTGTTTGAGCACATGAATCAGCAACAACAGAAAGACAAGGGCACTATAATGGTAAGCATTAAGAAGAAAGACACATAATGGATGCCATGGGTAACATGTGATGTAGGATTAGAACCTGTTTTAGTAACAACAAGAGCAGAGGCCACGCATGCAAAGGAAATACCAAGGCAAAGGACTCTGGTTTCAAGAGAAGAAGTGGTACATGGAAAGTACTCAGATCCTGCTCATCAGAAAGAGGTATATCAAGATACCATGGATGATCATTCAGAGTTTACAAGGAGAAATCCAGTGTCTAAAGGAGCATCCTAGGAGGGAGGAGCAAAGAAGGAAGGTCGAGGTGCCAAGAGATGACCTGGATGAGGTTAAGGAGGTATGTAAAATGCTAAGGCAAGAGAATGTTATTCCCTTGCTAGGGGCATGGTTGAGAGAGAAGGTACCACGTGCCAGAGAAGAGCACTGAGAGGTAGGTCCTACATGCAAACCTCCCCCCTCATAGCCTTGACTATGATAGGGAGATCATGTTAAATGCAAGTAGTGGATGGATGGCTGCTGAGTAATATCCTCATTGACACAAGCATGCGGAGGTCAATGTTCTAACCTTGGATGCATGACATCAGATGGGAAGACCTGCATTACAGCCATCTTCGAATGTGTTGTATATGGAAAAAAAATGAAGGAAATTCCCATCGGTTGTCTTAAAGGATGCAGCTATCACCATTCAGGGAGCTAAGTTTACTGGGGACTTTGAAGTCTTGGTGACTCACTGAGGCAGAAAATTTCCCAGCACTGCTTGGGTGCCCATGGTGTTATAAGAACAATGTGGATCTTTGGTTCAACAAGGGGTACATCAGCTTTGAAAATGAAGAGGAACTGAGTCATCATACCCCTGGCTGATGGGAATTCAACACCTATACTGAACCTTTGGGAGAGGAGGTCCTGGATAGAATATATGTGCGCTCAATTAGGGACCCAGAGATAATCCATCCTACCAATGGAGTTATCCAGTTTGAAGATGCTCAGTCAGTAAGTGACACCACTAGTCTAGCATGTGATAATTGGGTGCATGGAACCTACAAATTGATCAACATGACATTTAAAAGGATCAGTGACAAAGGTGATAAAGGTATGTACAGTCCAGTGCTCTAGGAGGAAAAGAACTACCTAAGTACTCAGGAGGAGCCTCCCCTAAGGTATTTTTGCAAGAAAATGGAAGCTTCAGTGGAAGAAGGAAAATGAAATAAGGGGGATGTTAAGTTACGTCCTACTAGGAATTGATACGTGCTGGTGGGCAACACATCTGGGATAATCTCTTGGAATGGCGCGAAGTGAAAATTGCCTTCTCTATTCATTTCTCTAGAAGAAATGCGCACCCACCACCATCAAGGACTACCATGGTAAGGAGCCCACCTCTTTCCATGTCCAAGCCTGTGAAAGAACCTGGAGGGAAGGTGCGAAAGCTTTGCCACCATCCCTCTGGGTGCACAAACTATATTCTACACTGCAGGGTTGCACGTGCACACATGGTACATACATTCTGAGACATGCCACTAGATAGGGAATTGGCAAGAGCTAGCAGCTGACCTAGTTCAAACATTTGAGTATCAAAGTACCAAGCCATCAGTTGATAAGGCATTACAGGTTGTCAAGCACCTTACCATGGGGGATAGTGCCATGACAGAAGATAGGCTACTAGACTTGCTTGGTGAGCCAGGTTTGGAGGCACACTTTGAAGAAGAGGAAACAGAGGAGGTTCAACTTGAGTGCGCGTGTGTGAAAAAGGAGAAAGGAAAGCTTGTATATGTGATTGATGGGGAGGAAGCAGAAAGCTTGGATGTTAACCATTCCGTAGGGACGTGCGAGGTAGTGGACAGTGCTGATACTCACACACGCACCTACCATGAACCTTTAAAAACTAAAAAGGTTAACATCAGCTTGGGAGAAGAACCTAAGGAAGCTATCATTGGAGATTACTGGTCAGAGAAGGAAGTCTCTAAGATCATTGATCTTTTGTGCAAATTTGAGGATTTATTCCCATGCGGGTACCATGAGCTCAAAGGCATCCACCATTCCTTGGGGGAGATGAGGATAAAGCTGAAGGATGGTGCGCACCCCGGTCAGGAAGAGACCCTACTGGATGAATCCCAATTTACGCATGAAGGTAAAGGAAGAGTTGGAAAAAATGATAGCATCTGGGATCATTGAAGTTGTTGAAGAATCAGAGTGGATAAGTCCAATGGTAATCAACATCAAGAAGGATGGGTAGATTAGGATCTGCGTGGATTATAGGGAGCTGAACGTAGTTTGTGTCATCAATCCTTTTCCAACCCCCTTCACTGAAGAAATTTTGGAGGGAGTCACTGGGCGCACGAAATCTATTCCTTTACGGATGGATTTTTGGGGTACCACCAAGTCTAGATTGCAAAGGAAGACCAGGAGAAGACAAATTTTTACCACTGAATGGGGAAGTTTTGCATACACAGTCATGCCCTTTGGGTTGAATAATGTGCCTACTGTTTTCTCGTGCATAGTGGTACAGGCGTTCCAGGACTTCATCCATAAATTTCTCTAGGTTTATCTAGATGATTGGACGGTGTATGGGCTAGTAAAAGACCATTGTGATAATTTGAGGTTGATGTTTGAGAGGTGTCGGCAGTTGAGGATATCCCTCAACATTAAGAAGTGTGTCTTTGCTACCCCCTTTGGAATGTTATTGGGGCATATCATATGTAAGGAGGGCCTGCTAGTAGATCCTGCCAAGGTTGCAGTTATTGTGGGATTGGGGGAGCCTACTAGCCAAAGCGCAGTGCGTGGGTTTCTTGGACACACGGGCTACTATCAAAAGTTCATCAAGGGGTATGCCAAGATCTCCGCACCTTTAGAAGAATTGTTCAGACATAAAAGTGCCTTCCATTGGGGAAAGGCACAGCAGAGGGCGTTTGACACATTAAAGGATAGGCTTGTCACCGCGCCTATATTACATTTTCCCTCTTGGGATAAGCCCTTCCATGTTCATGTAGATGCCTCTGGAATGGCCATTGGGGTAGTACTTGCACATCCTGGTGAGGGAATTGTTGATCACCCCCTATGCTTTGCAAGCAGGAAGTTGACACCAGCAGAGCAGAATTATACTACGACCGAGCGCGAAGCATTGTCAATGATCTACGTGCTTCACAAGTTTAGGAAGTATCTACTGGAAACTCCCTTTATCTTCTACACTGACCACATGGCATTAAAGTATTTGGTGAACAAGCCCATTCTACAAGGGCACATATGTCAGTGGGTGCTATTATTTCAAGAGTTTGAGTTCACGTAGTTGTGAAGCCTGGAAAGAGTAATTGTGGACCTGATCATTTGTCAAGAATTAATTTAGGGGAGGACACGCAGAGCATTGAAGAGACTATGCCAGACTGCGCAACTATTTAGGTTGTGGTGCGCACCCTCAGATTTGGAGGAAATTGCAGTATTTCTAAAGGAAGGTGTGGTGCCGGAAGGGATGAAGACATTAGAGAAAAAGCAACTAGCCATATGCACCGCGCCCTACATGTTGATCAGTGGGGACTTATACAAATTAGGGCATGATGAAGTTTTACATAGGTGTGTACTAGAGCATGAGCACCTCACCATCATAGAGGAAGCACATGAGGGAAGTGCAGGTGGACATTATGCAGGTGATGCCACCACATGTAAAATATTAATGGCAGGATTATGGTGGGAAACTTTGTATAAGGACTACAAGGAGTATTGTAAAGCGTGTGACCATTGTCAGCGTGTTGGCAAGCCAGGATGGAGAGATGAAATGCCTTTGTGCCCTATCCCTAGCGCTGAACCTTTTGAGAAATGGGCAATAGAATTTGTAGGCCCTATTGCACCAGTAACGCGTAGGACTAGATCATGCTACGTAATCACTTGCACAGACTATTTGACAAGGTGGGTAAGAGGCAAGCCCCAACTAAAGACTGCACAACAGCTACAACAACAAGATTTTTGTGGGAGAACATTATCACAAGGTATGGATGCCCTTTAAGTTTAACCAGTGATAGGGGTACACATTTCTTGAATGAGACCATAAGGATCCTGTTAGCAGAGTTCATGGTGGCTCATCACAAGACTACACCTTATCACCCACAAGCAAATGGAACCGTGGAAGCATTTAACAAAATACTGAGTCATACCCTGACAAAAATTTGTGATGTCGGAAGACAAGATTGGGATGACAAGGTATCAGCCGTATTATGGGCTTATAGGAAACTTATAAAAGGTTGAACAAAGCCACACCATTTCAATTGGTGTTTGGCATGGAAGCTATTCTACTAGTTGAGTTCATGTTACCTTCTCTGCGAATAGCATGCGCAAGAGGGCTAGCTGATGAGCAAGTGCTGGAAGAGAGAATTGATGAATTGATGAAGCTGGATGAAAGATGATCACTCACCAGGTGGAGCCAAACAACAGAAAAAGTAAAGCAAAAAGCATGGCATGATCGCCACATTAGGAACAAGAAGTTTGAGGTTGGGCAGATGGTCTTACTGTATGATTCTAAGTTTCTGCGCCACCCTGGGAAGTTAAAGGTCCATTGGTTAGGTCCCTATATAATCTCGTACATCCTTGATTCAGGGTGCATGCCAGTTACAAGTGCTGGATGGAATGAAATTTCCTAGACACTTCAATGGGAGTAGGTTGAAGCCCTACTATAAATAAGGCTTCTTGGTGTTTGTAAATAAGGTAGTTTTTCCAGATAGTTTAGAATTTCCTTTATGCATTTTCCTTTCTTGTGTTTCCCTTTTGCATTGTTGTTTTGTTTTGTGCCTTGGGTGCCGGTAACCTTGTTACTTTTTGAGGTTTTTGAATGCGTAGAGGACCGTGCATCATTTTAAGTGTGGGGTGGAGTGATGTGAAGGAAAGCGTGGGTAAAGTGCCAAGGAGGATTGTGTTGAAAATCCCGGTTGAATGGCCCTATTGAAAGAGGTGCATGAAAGGAAAGGTAGAAAAGAATGGTTAGTGTCAAGATAAGGCTACTTTCAGATCCCATGTACAGAGGAGGAAGAAGCGCATAAACAACACAAGGTAGGCGAGAGAAAAAATCATGATAGAAGAAGTGCCTTCAGCACTAGTTACATGCGTAAGAGTCTCCTATCAAGATGGATTGGTTACACGCCAGAAGGTTGGAAGATTGTCCATGCAGGGTTGGGCACGTGAGTTAGGGCACAAAATTCAGGCTTTGTTTGAAAAATCTGCATTAAATGTTAAAAGTATGGTGGTAGGTGAAGTAGCATTTAATGCTTAAAAATGGGAAAAACTATAAATAAAGGTTCAGACATTTCATTTTTTCACTTTGCATATACAAAGAGGAGATTTTGTGAACTAGGGTTTCCAGAGTTGATCCATGCGAAGAAAAATTGCAAGAATTTGAGCGTGAGTGACCAGTTTGGATTTACAAACCAGAAAGGAAGTGATTCACGGTGTGGGAAGAGTTGTGGAGAAGCGTCGTCTAGTGAAAAGAGGTTCCAGTTAGGGTTTGGCATCTAGGGCATGGGTCAAAAAAGAGTTTCTTCACCAGTTTGAGATCTAAACTTGGAAAGGGGTAGTAAAACAAAGCAAGTGAAAGAAGTTGAAGTGTTAACATAAACAATGGCACCCAAGAAACCAATTGGCACACCTAAGAAGGGAAAGGGAAAGGGAAGAGCAAGCAACAAGACACTGTCGCGGGTACAAATGAAGAGTGGTACGCAGAAATGTAGTACCCAGACAGAGTATTGCTTGGGCACGAGTGGGAGTCCCATTTAAGAAATATGTCAGTAAATGATTACAATCATCATTCAAGCACAATCGAGAAGGAAATGGCACTAGAGTTAGTGCACCTGATGAATAAAAGGACACCAGAGGGTTTTCCCATCTATAATGATGATGTAAAAGTGAAGATGGAGAAGTTAGGATTATTGCAACTCTTTGAGTTTCCCTACTTCGGGAAGCCTGAGTGCCTATATCAATGGTTGATGTCACGCATGCATGAAGATTACTTTCACTTCGCAGGGTGCAAGATGTGCATTACCCCTTAGCTTGTTTCACATTTCACAGGCCTCATCTGTGAAGGAGAAAGTTTGGAGGAAGACCTAAGTGACAAGAAGGCAATTAAGGAAACCATCGCTTGCTTATGCATAAAAAAAGGGGTCGAGGTACTTTGATATCATGGACATCAAGGACCCGGTGATGAAGATGGCCACACCTTGTGACAAAGTTAAATGGCCAGGAGAGATGGACCCAGGTAAACAAGGCCTAGTTGAATGTTTGTAGGAGGATTTCAGAGGGCACCATCTACAACTTATCTGCATTCATTATAGATGAGATTGTCAGTAGCACGCAAGGAAGGTGATAAAATCCTTTTTGGTAATGTCCTATTAACCATTGTATTCTCAGAGATTGGGGTGTCAGATGCAATGGACAAATTCATGTGGGAGTACCCTGCTGAAGACCCTTCACCCACAAAGAGGTTTGAGAAGTACACCTGTGATAGTATGACGACCATGCATAAGGCACACCTAGAGAAGTGGTACACATGCCTGAGGAACATTCAGGGTGGAATGGAGGATCCCTGAACAACTGCCAGTGACCACTGAGGGAGAAGCCAAGTTTGCTGTGTACCAACATTTCTGCCTTGGCAAATTTAAACTGATGGATGAGACATGGAGCCCATGGTGCAAGCTCCCTTTTGTCCTTCACAGCTCAACACTTCCAAGTGGGAGTGAATAGGTTCAAAGAATCCAAGAAGTTGAAGTTGGACCTTGGTAATCTAGACCAGGATCACATAGAGAAATGCGCAAAGGGTTGGTCTACCCCAACAAGCGCGTACGTGGAGAAGTACATGTCGCATGAGGTCCAAATGATGAGACCCATGACTTTTCCCATTGCAGGAGGGACCGCGGCATGAGTATACCTCTGCATAAGACCCAAATTTGAGAAGGGCATGTATTTGGAGAATGAGATGTCCATACCTGAGGACCCAACTATAAGGAAGAGACCCACACCCAGGCAGAAGGAAAAAGAACCAAAGGAGAAAGTACCAAGTGTAGTGAATACACAAGCAATAGGTACCCCTGGGACAAGCACCAGAACAAGTATGTATTCATGCAAGAAAAATTCCATAGTCAAAGAGAAGACTCCAAAGCTAGAGGATCCGTTAGATAAGGAGTCATCGGAAGAAGAAGAGACAGAGTCACCTGCGCCAGAATCCCCAGTTGGAAAGAAGAAGAAGATGACGGAGGAGTCAGATTCTGAGTACACTGAGAGCTTGGGGGCCTACCAGGGTGAAAGGGATGATGATGAGGAAGATAAGCCTGAGGTAAACCAAGAACAACTGTGTTCAGTGTACATGACTCAGAGGAGGGAGAAGGAGAGAAGAATGAGTACATATTCACGTGGAGAGAGGGCAGCCAGGAGGGGGAAGGCACCCGGGACAAGGAAGGGAGTGAAGAGGTAAATGAAGGAGGTAGAAAGAGAGGCTGAGAAGGTCATTGAGACCTTGGTAGAAGAGGGGTTGGAACACAACGCTGAGCTGGTAATGAATGAGGATAAGGAGGAGAGTGGGGAAAAGGACCACGGTAGCACTGGAGGCCCCACTTTAACTGTAAATATTCCTAAGGGCACGCGCACAGGAGGAAAGCATGTGGAGGAGGAGAGGCCATGGTTGGGTTATGTTGATGACCCCAACAAAGTGTTGTGCGCACGGTTCCAAAGCATGGTTCCAGTAGAGGGGATCCTGGCAATGTCATCTTTTGATAAGGAGGCTTGCATACCCATGGACAAGGAAGATGCTCTCATGGGCATTTGAGTCCCATCTTGATGAGCCAAAATTCGAAGTAAGCCACAAGGGGCAATAATAACATTGTTGGAATCAAAAGGAGACAACCCATTGGTGAATGCTCAGTAGCTCTCAGATGAACAACTGTGCAACGCGCTCAACAAGGTCTCCGTTGAGGTCGAAGCTAGACTCTTTGGGTGGAATGATAGAATCAAATCTATGGAGGATGAACTGGAGAAGAAAGAGGAAGAGCTAGCTTGCGGGAAAAAGGAGCTGAGTCAAGAAAATCCTATCAGCGCCAGTTGCAGTGTGAGTTAAGGGACAAGAAGGAAAGAGTACGCGAAGTATACAAAAAGGTGGATTCCATTACAGATGCAATAGTGTTGAAGCATCCGGACCTAGCACCTCCTGCATGGAAGTATGCATCTACCCTGGAATTCCTGGAGGACTTAACAAGAATCCTCACCATGGAGAGGCAGCCGCTAGCCTTGGAATCTATAGAAGAAGTGGCCGCGCGTTTAGAAAAGGAGGATAAATTGAAGGTTGTGGCACTCATAGCTGAATACAACAAGGTCCTTTGCTGATGTAAAGATTTCTTCCCAAACTGTTGAGGCCGCGTACAAAAACTACGGACATAGAGACAAAGTGGCAAGCATGCTGGTCACAAATGATGAAGTAGAACTTAAAGAGTTCTAGGAGAAGAACAAGGGGAACAGAGCGGAGTGAGAAAAGATCCTAGCCAAGGTAGAAAATAAATCAGAAGCTATTGAGGCCTTACGGGGCTCAATTAAAAACTGGCTAAAGGAACTATACCCACAGATTACATGAAGGATGGATGCGCTGGAGGATATAGGCAAGGAGTTAGAGAAAATTGTTGACACCATGAGCACCCAAGGGGATGGGATGGGTTTTGATCAGGTGAGTGCCTTAGTAGGTGATCTTTTCTAGAGAGCACAAAATGAGGTCGATGCCTGGAACAATCTGGAGGCTGACTTGTAAAAGAATTTCCTCTCTTATTGCTTTAAGTAGCATCATTCCCCATTCTTCCTTCTTTTCCCATTCTTTGTCCCCTTTATTGTGTATTTCTTTATTCTTTGAGGAAATTTCTGAGGGTGGAGAATAGGTAAAGTGTGGGGTGATGTTGGGCCCCTAAAATATCAACTAAGTCCAAAAAGGGCACATAGGCGTGCAAGGTTGAAAAAAAGTGCGCAAGATAAGGCACACAGGGAAGGGTTCAAGTAGGGATTTTGGTAGAACCCAGGATGCACCCCATGGAGTAGAATCTGGGACTTAGCCATTTTCGACCTATCAGGTAGGACATGAAGAAAAATGTGACCCAGAGTGGATAAGGTGCCAGCCTGGCGACAGGGTGGCCTGGAAGGAATATGCCCTGCGATAGAAGCTTCTAGAAGGAACATCATGGAAAGGAGTGGTGAGCTCAGGCCTGGAGGAACATGCACCCATGGAGGACCACATCTCAGACACTTGGCACGACAGGTCTGAGGCCGTAGAAGAATGAGTTGGCAGTTCAAGAAGGCTATATATACAAGTGCCTGCAGAAGCAAAGAGAAATGAAATATGATAGAGGGCAGAGCTCTGCAGAAATACTGCAAGGACTCTATTAGCTTGGGTAAATAAGTATAGGAAAGGATGTATCAAGGGTTTGGGGAGTTATAAATTTTCTTTTGAGATGCCTAGTTATATGAATCCAGGTTATAATGCATGACTACGGTCTGCCTCTTTGTGACATTCTTGTAATGGGCCTAATGAATGTAATGAGGTTACCAGTTTATGTGAATATGAACATTAATGGTTTTGATGCATACATCCTTCTTCATAGATCTTTTTCATTTATGTTTATGAACTAAGTATGAATGCTTGTACAACTTCCTTTCTGTTTTGGTGTAAGTTCTATAATCTGTTAAGCTCTTTTATGTCTGGAATGACTGCAAGGATCTAGAAGCCGTTATGAGCTCTATGGTGCTTGTATGTCTTATTCCCTCTCAAATCTCTTAAAATCAGATCATAGATGATGTTTTCCCACTAAACTCACATAAAAGAGAGACTCAGCACCCACACGTGCCTTGGGTGAGTGCACCAGTGCCCGCTGGGTGATAGGCCAGCGACGTGCATGGGATTCCTTTCCTTTGTGATGGGTGTAAAAATGACTACAAAAATCATTATAAATGTCTTGGAATCTAGAATAGAAAATATTTATGAGTTTTATTTATACTTTCCCCATTTTATCACTTGGGTGTCCATGTTCTCGGCCTAAGTTATATTATGATTTTCTATTGTTTTATTTTAAATGAGTGTTAAGGATTTATATTTTTGATTGAATGCAATATCTTTCTTTCATGGCTAGAAGATAATAGAATGCATCTTGCACATCCACTGCAACCCTCTTGGTATTTTAATCCCTTCCCCTCAAAATCTCACACATATTTTTATCTTGATCGAGTGCATATTGTTCTAATCACGGACATGGTTTTCATGATCCTCAAAATTCAAATGAGTTAGAGAAAGATGCATAATTTTTTTAATTATTCTCTTTCTTCCATACCCTAATCTATTAATTAAACTTTTTTTATCAACTTTGTTTCATGTATATTTATATTAAAAGTGATACTCATAATTGGATATTAGTTTATTGTATTTTTGTAATCAGTAAGATATGAATCAATGTTAATCAATTGTTTTACTTCCACAACCCCCAAAACCAACTTATTTTGAATGCATTCCCTAAGCCACTAGTTTCCCACACTAGCTAAAAGTGGCAATGAAATATAAAATGCCCTCAAAATAATATAAATCCACTCTCTCATTATATTTATCTATACCATAGAACATATCATTAATCCATTGACATTTGACAAGAGAGGAAAGAAACCTTAGATAAGGAATGCATGCACCCATGCTAAACTACCTATTGTGCCTTCCCTCATTCGCACTTTCTTTCTAAGAGAGGTAGAGTCTCACCTATTTGTGTAAGACTCTGTCTAGGTTTCCCACACTTGCGTCTAGGTCTCACCTAACCACCTGCTGACATAATCAACATATATGATACTATAGGAGGGGAATCAAGGTGTGACACTCGTGGAGATCAACAATATATTTTCACAATTTAAAATTGTTATAATATTGTCTTACTATTTTGATTATTAGAAAACTATAAATATTTAGGAATTTTTGTCATGTGAGATTACTCCCTTACTGAACCTAGGTTCATCACCTCAGTGAAATATAGAATGACCTTCAAAGTGTGAGAACAATGGCAACTTTAATGTCAATATCCAAATAAGGTTGGTTCATTTTATTCTAACTCACTACAACTAAACTAATTAGCACTAAAATATACTACTAGCTAATTCTAACATAATTTTTCTAAGGGACCAGAGTTTAGAAGGAGAGTGATGAAATAAAGAAAGGTGATGCACCAAAATAAAATAGGGTTCAATTATGACTCTAAGAGACACATATATAACTTAGCATATGGAGTTTCAAAAGAATGCATGTATAAATACCACGTAGAATGCTCACAACAATACTTAAATATTGCAAGAGGACTGAGATATTGACATCAAATATGTATGTATTTAAAGGAAGGAGATCACACTTACAAACCTTCTAAGAACTTATTATTTTACAATCTCACATAGTAGAGGTGCATGAAACTTCACAAATGCATTATAAATGTCTACAAGAAAAAGCTTAGTGCTCAAAAAGGAAAATCTCTATAACTTAGAATAAAAAACCATTTACTTGTGCCCATACAATTATATTTATAGAAAATAGAGGAGAAGAATAAAAATTTGATCCCACTCATTAGTAAAATCAGCCACTCTACCAACTAGTAAGGACTAATTGACATTCATTTTTGTAAACCAAGTATTAAAATCACACCCTATCAAATCGTCTAAAAAAGAAGGTAGTGTCATTCAAGATTTTACATTGGTTATTGGGGTGGTTGGATGTTCATAATGAGTTGGGCATGGATTTTTCATGCTCTAAAAATTTTAGATTATCTACAACTTTATATGTTATCCTTTGTGGCTTTTAGCATTGCTTAGCAAAGCCTCTTTGTCATTCTGAAACTTTGATTTTCATGTTTTAACCTTCCCGCTTATTCATTCCATGACTTTCACCATTTTGGGGAGTCTTTTTTTCATTGCGGATTTCCCTTGTATTCTCCCATTTTGCTTCATCCTGCAATTTTTCTCCACGTGTATTTTCTAATTTTCTGGTAAAACATTCTTTCATCCTACGGATTTCATTTGTTCCTTCCACTCTACTTATTTCCTTTCACTCTATGGTGAGACATGGTTTTACTACTTTGTCCATGGTATATACCCTACGTGGATTTGTTAATTTCTGCAGTACACTATATTTCTTCATTTCACATCTTTTACTCTTTAAAACCGTTGATGTCTATAATTTGAATCAAGTTATCAAAATAAACATGATTTCTTATTGGACAACAGCTGTAAATTTTTAGGGTGAATCTTCCTACTAGATGAATTGATTAGTGTCTTGGAATATCCATTGGGCATGGAGTCAGTGTATAATTTGGAGAATTGATCCTGAAGGCCCTTAATAATTTACTTTAAACTCCACATAAGACACCAAATGTACACAACACTTTGAACTTACTACTTTGATCCACGAACATATTTTCTACTTTACTTATTTTCCATTCTCCTGCATGGCACTTAATCCCTACTTTGTAACCTCCTCATCGTGTGGGAATTAAAAATAGGACCAAGAACTTGTACAACACAAAACTTATTCAATAGGGATCACCACAAAAGGGTTGATGGAGGGAATCTCATTTAGTGATCATGAAATAAGAAACAATAGAAAACACCCTAAAATGTGGAAACAACAAGGAAACCAAAAATGTGAGAAAAACTAAACTACTATGTACAAGATGGGTTTAAGATAAATACCATTGACTAGGAATTGGAGTTCCTCCCCATTAAGTTTTGACATATCAAAATAATTTACTTGTTTACAAGATATAATGATATTTGGCCCACTTCGTAGTTCATCAAACTTGGAGTGTTGTCCTAGTTGGGTTTTTTCCACACCCCATTTCAAAACCAAGTCTCCCTTTCTAAAGGTTTACTTTCTAGCCCTCTTGTCAAACCATTTATTGGTTATTATTTGTAGACACAAAATTATGCAACTTATTACTATTACATCATGCCTCTAGTATGTTTTTGTATACAAGATTTCTGAGTATGTAGATTAGACATCTAGTGACACCTTTTTCGTAGTCCTCTCCATTGATTTGATTCATTTTTTATATTTATATTATCTTATACTTTTTGGATATATATACATATATATATTTTTCTGTCAAGTCACAGGGATACCATGTCTCTGTATTTGTTCCTATTTCTCTTTCTTGGCTTTGGGAGAGTAACGCCCAGTAAGGACACTACAGTCTAGGCACTAGTGCTCCCTTTTGGGAACTTTATGTCCATTTTATTTTATTTTTTTCTAAATTACCATTTGGTACTTAAATTTGGGTATGTTATAATTATTTTGGTCAACCTTTGGTGTCACTAAGTGTAAAAAATTCAAACAAGTAATTCATATATATACATAGCTTTACTCACTATTATTAGGGGGCTAGAAAATTTGGGCTATTACTTACTATCTACTTCTGGGGAAAAGAGACAACATTCAAAAAATGTATTTTAGATGCATAATTCATTGCCTGGGAGGGATTATTTTTGAATTCCATCTTACACATTCATCTTGGTGGAAAGGTATTTGTAGCCAACTATCATGGTGTGATTGGCATAAGGGGAACCTAGCTTCAAGGACATCATTCACATCACACACAATATAATATATATATATATATATATATATATATATATATATAATATCTATATATATATATCATATATATTATATATATATATATATATATACACACTAGAACTACATGGAGTCTAAAATGTAGTGTAACACTCAATGACAATCACATTGGGGGTGACCACCCAAGGTTAGTATCAACTCAAGAATATACATTATTTATTTCCTTCTAATTTTTTATCGAATCTTGTGTAGGTAGCTAGGGTTTGTTTTGCATAGGTTCAAGTATGACATTAAAGCCCTATAATAAAGCTAGAGTGCACAAAAGAGTGAAAGGAAGAAAACAAGTTCATACCCTAATAAGATTAGAATTAGAGCCTTTACCAGGACACTAGTGCCCAATTTAGACACGAGCACCTAGACATTCTTACTCGCATTTTTTTCATATCCTAGTTTTATAGATGAAGCATATCCATTCTAGATTCACCCTATTCAACTCAATTTCCATCCCATAATCAGTCTAGATATTCAAATACAAACTAAGACATTCTTATTTCACTATTTTATACACTTGTTTATTTCTTGCATAATAGATCTTGCTTATTACTATTATATTCAGTTGATCTCAATCATCTAATTAAGATTTAATTTCTATTAAATCATTTGGTGAAACTTATTATTTATTTAACCCTATCTTTCCCTAGGATCCATCATTTTTTCTATTTCTCATGACTTATTAAAAAGTGTTTTGAAATTTCGTCTAAAACCTCCTTCCCCCAACTATGATCTTATTCCTATGACTGGTTTTCTGACTATTTTTAAAAATTTCCAAGAGGAAGAATTATATCGTAATTCACATATTACTACTACATCTCATCCCAAAACTCTTTCCTTTACAAAGCTTATTAACCTCAATCATGATGTTGTACTCCTACCCCTACTAAGGACACTAGATCTTTTGAATATGATAATAATGTTGCTTCTATTTCTACAAATGATACATATGTTGAGGATTTAGTGAAATTTTCATATGAGGAAGGTCTTGTTAATGATGTTGGTGATACCCATACCTCTATTGATGTTGTAGATGTTATTCTAAATGTCCCTTTCCCTACCTATTTCCCTCCTCTAGTTACATATGCAAAAATCATTTGAGTTGGCCCTATTATTGTTGATAATGATATTTAGATCCCCTTTTCTTCTTCTCAACCAATTTCTTGTTCATTGAATATTATGCCCAAAAATTCATATATTTATTCCTCCATCTCTTTTGTGTTTCCTAATGATGTTAGTACTCATTTTCCTTCTCATATTGTGTTAAAATATACACAAAAATTAGTGATGCATGTGTTTCTAATCTTGGTATTTTCACAGATAATGTGTAAAATGATTATCATCAGGATAATGTGGATATTATTTATATTCCTTCTTTTATTGATATTTTTAATAAAAGCAGGCAAACATCTTTTCCTATTGATTCTTCTTCTCATGTTCATATTCCTAGTTTTCCACTTGCTGATCCTAAGATTGATTTTCAACCCAATAGTGTCAATATGGCTACTTATAATGGAAAGATTCAACCCCTTAATAAAACCTTAATATTTATGTCATTCCTCCCCAATAATTTATGTCTCTAATGCATGTTTTAGGTGATTTACAAAATAATATCCATACCCTTAACCTTAAAAGTAGGGCCTATTATGTTATCATTGATAATAATTATCTTCATGGAAATCATATTCCTAAAAAGATTTACAGTTCATCTTTTCCTAAGAATTTTACTTTGCCTACTTTTACACTTTTTATGGAATTGGTAATCCTTAAATGCTTCTTAAGGATTTTAGATTAGCTATGGTTTCACATTCTAATTATATATTACTTCTCAGATAATTTCCTAATATCGTTATTCATAATGCTTCTCATTGGTTTCATCATTTTCCTAGCGGGTCTATTAGTACTTACCTTGATATGGAAGAAGCATTTCTTAGACATTTAATTTCTAGTAAAGGTCCTAAAGTTATATTTCATAATTTTCCTTCTTTGCACC
This sequence comes from Taxus chinensis, assembly GCA_019776745.2. Classification (NCBI taxonomy): domain Eukaryota; kingdom Viridiplantae; phylum Streptophyta; class Pinopsida; order Cupressales; family Taxaceae; genus Taxus; species Taxus chinensis. Next base: position 547,275,643 of record CM034151.1, on the reverse strand, counting down.
AAGGAAAGAATGAACTTGTTAATGATTATAACTTGCATTTAAAATGTTGCATGCATCATTTACTTTATCATCCTATTGATCTAGAAATGCAATATATCTTTTTTCATGGCTTGATTCTTCCTTTGAAAGAAAAATTATTATTTGATACATGTGAATATTTTACACTTCTTTTTTTAAGGTTATAGCTTTAGAATAAGATATGCTTAATGAACATATTGTTGCAATTGCTCCTAGTTTTTCTACCACTTCCCCATCTAGTACATCCTATTTTCCTCCTATTGCACCACCCTCATGTACCCCATCTCTTGCTATACATACTCATGATCATTCACCTCATTTTTGTAAAAATCTACTACATTCCACTCCCCCTCTGATACATGAGCATCATTTTCAGTCATTTTGAAGATCCAATTCATAGGTTGAGTTTGAAGGAGTCTGTTAGAGCAAGAGTAATCCATGTGGCATAGTTAGAATGATTTGATGTTGATTTGTGTATTTGAGAGGTTTTCCCTCCAAAACAAAATTTGAATTTGAGTATTATTATGTAATTTATAGTAAACAAATCAATGAAAATTCTAAGTTTAGTAAACTTCCATAGGGTTCTAGAGGATGTAGTATGTGGATTAGATAGTTTCAAGTCTCTACGAACTAAGAAAAGTTAATATAGATGTTTTATAGGAATAAATAAGGAGAAACAACCATATCCTATCTTCTACTTAGGAATTTGAGTGAAAATCTCAACCATGAACTTATTTAGAACATGGAAATCCTCCTTACATAGGTTATTTATCTTCCATACATGGAAAAATAGGTGTAAATTTCTATGAAATAGAGGTTATGTTGTTACAGTCAAGTATTACTATGTAATTCCACCTCAACAAATTGATATGAAGAATAATAATATATTTTTTTAGTTTTCCATTCTTCTACTTAGCTCAATCATCGAGTATCAAGTATATTAAAGCTCTAGAGAATGTAATATGAAACTATGATTGATATTGGTGTGTAATTCAATGGAATTTTATCATGTTTTAGTTGTTATCAAGTATTTACCATGTGTAAAGCTTATTGTCCAGAGTAAACGAAGCACTCTTAGGTTTAGTTGAAGCTCATTGAAGGTGAAACTTATATTAGATCCCTGTCAAGCTTAATCAATTGATTTTCAGGTTTGAAAGGGATTGTAAAGAAAGATAAGTTCGTTTATCTCTTATAAGAGTTCTTTTATCTCTTATCCTCAAGTTTTTTGGTAAATTCTTCATATATTTTCTTACACAGTGTCTATTTACCTAAAATTTCAAGAAACCATCTATGGAATATGAATTTTAGGATGGAAAAAGTATTAGTGTCAATGGAGTTTGAAGTTAGAAGATATTTCTAACAGAATTTTACTGAGACGAGACTGTAACAACATAGATTAATCAACCATCATTTTGAATTGGGAAAAACTGACATAGAGGTGAGTTACAAAACTTTGGGATCTCCTAAAAATGAAAAAGGGTATTCAAAACTAGTAAGATGATATGAAAATAGTAATTATTTAGATAATTTTTACTAAAATTTCTCTTTAGCAGACCTAGTAACTGTGACACAACAGGTGCTTATAGAAGGAATAAAGGATCTTGTGGAAAAGGGTGATTTTATTCTCTAGAATCAAATTTTCATGTTTAATTGGACTGATTGAGTCAAGTAAGTATTGATACATCTTTTTACAAGATGAATGGTCCACATTATCAATTTTAAAGGTAAGATTTTGAAGGTATATTGTTGATTCTCTTCACATTGCATAACTAACTTTGAGAATTGAAATTGATGCTACTTGGTTGGAAACATCAACCTAATGTCTTAAAGACCAAATTCTTGATGGAATTCTCATTTTTATATATTTTTTCATTGAATATATTTATGATATACTTGACTCAATTGTAAACCTATGCATGAAATCAGGTCCTTAAGGTGTGTAAGTTATCACTCTCCTAAACTGGGACAAGTATACTTCTCATATTATGTTAAGCCTCGTGATATTTTTCACACATTGATTGATGAGTAGTTGATTCATATTCCTTTTAATGAACATCCTCCTCCTCATAGGTTACAACATAATCATAACCATCCATTCTATAATTTCCATAGGATTAATGGTCATAGAGATAATGATTGTTGTGCACTCTATGATATGCTTCAATTTCTTAATGACAAGGGTGTCATTTATTTTCACACATGCCATGTTAATAGATCACCTTCTCTCATGCCAAAATGCCACACACTGACATATGTTACTTTGACTACCTCTCATCCTCCTAAGGTCATTTTGTCTTCTCCTCCCTTTGTTTGACTATGCATGAGGCATGTGTCCCACTTCTTATTCCAACCCCAATCCACATGGGTCCCAAAGGAGCACCACTTTCCATTCCATGATTCTAGTGATGTTATGATCACTTTGGGATTATCATTTAGCACATATTCTCATGACATTGTATCATTTGAGACACTTGTGTGTAGTCATCATCTTATTTCCTTATAGATGTTATTTATTCCTTAGTGCTACATGATTTCACCTTTATTATATATTTGTATGCCACTATCTACAAATCTACATATTATTTTATATTTCTCTTCATCCTCTTTATCATTTCTACTATAAGTTCAATTCCATGATCATATTCTATCCATACCTATCATCATTCTCATATTTATCATCACAATGTTATCTATACTATTAATAAATATAGTCTACTCTACAACATCATCCCAATATATACCACTATATCATCACATATTCATGAAATGAAAGCAAATGAAATCAACTACTCAATAACTCATATAACAAAGCAATTACACATCAAAAATGATCTCATAGTATGCATACATCTCTCGAAAGATCTTCATAATATTAACATCATGGGACAGTTAGTAACTTTTACTCATTTATCATTTATCGTCCTCATTACTATCAAATAACGAATATAGGATCTCTAACAACTATGTATAGTCACATCATAACTACTAGATCCATGTGCTATGTATAAGCAAGTCTATACCACTACTTCTCAAGCAGAGTTGGTACAATAACTGAGCAAAAATGCCTCGTGCATCAATACCATCACATAGATACCAACAAGTTGGAGATTCACTTATCTTTCAAGCCAGTACTCTATACAAGGCCATCTACCCCAAGTATATCACTCGCCCATTACTAAGTCTATCCTCACATTACATCACTTTGATTTAAGAACAATCATACCAACAAGGTCACAACGACCACCACATGAATTATGACTCAAGTAAATAGTTCTACAATTGTAAGGTGATGAGTCTAGGTGCAGTGCTAAGATATGTACCTACGCATACGTACATACTTCCTTACAGAAGTATGTGTGTACATGTATAAATCCATATGTAGTCTCATCATCAACACTCCAATCAGCTTGCTCCTATAAGGAATTTATTAAACCATAACTCATTTTTGCCACCTCGAAAACAAAATGACAAAGTGAGATGACAGAATTCACCCACTTCATTATCAATATAAGATCACAATCTATCAATCTAGCTTACCTTGTGATTCATCCTATTGCTTGCTTAGTTTCTGTATCATCTTCTGAAACTTGATTTTTTGCCTATGAGTTCATCCGCTTTCTTCTCTTATTTTCTTGGACTCTTGGTGGATCTCTCGCTTTAACTACCACTACAAATTTTTGATTTCTCCTCATAGATGGTCCATTCTAGAGGTTATTTGGATTTCTTTTTCATGACAAATTCAAGCGCATACCTTCGTTGCTCCATCTGATTGATCTCTGATCAACTATCTCTATATCTGCTCTCAACTTCTTCATCTAGTAGTCATCCAGTCCATCTCGTGTGATACATGGCTTCACTCTGGTTCTCTCCTCTTGGAAAAATTAATCTCTGCTTCTTACTTTTCAACTCTTCTTGGCATCCTCTTGTAGCTAACACAACTTCCACAACTCGTCTACACATGCTCATCTTCAAAGAGATCATTCTCTCTCTAGACAAGTCTGTATCCTCCAACCTTGACAGTGTGTCAAATCCATCACCTCACCATATGGCCATCATCCTGGTCACCATGGTGCCATGTACTTTCTTTAAATCAACTATACTCACACTTCAATCTTCACTTCACTCTTAACCTATCACTGTCATAGTCACTACACACACTGGCCACAACACTGTCTAGCCACAAAAGCATATCTTAAAATGCTCAAAACCAAATGCAAACCACTAAATAACCTCATTACTATTATGATACCTTATATCCATACATGTAGATAGATTTTAATAGAACCATATAATTCAACTAATCAAGAGGATCCTCATGGGAACAACTAACTACACCTATCTCTCTACAGTGAAACGAGGATCTTACCAAGGCTCCAAAAATATTTATTTCCCATGTTTCTCTATACATCATAAAAATTATGTCATGAATCAACTTCTATGATATGGTTTTCAAATCATCAAATACTTACAAACTCCACTGTAAAAAATGTTATCAACATGCCACCTGATCCAATTTTCATAAACTTAAATCCTCAAAACACGGGAGATATACTCAATTATACCACTACATGTCATCTATGTTAATACATGATTATGCATGTATCCTGATATCCAAATAAGGAATATTACTTCATAACTCACAAATTAGTCATCGTGTATCACCTATCGGAATAACTATTGAACCCACTCTCCCACTACTGAAAAACTGTCAGTAACCATTATATGGTCGAAACTTTGAATTCATCTTGGATCTCTCCAATAGGTAACCAAATTTATGTTAAGTGGTATCTGGACAGCAGATTTCATATAGCACTTTAACATAATACAGTATTAAGTGTATCTACTCCATTCACCAATATCAAAGTATGTGACATTTGTTGAGATGGTCTAATATGACTAACTGTAAAATCATGCAGAAATGCCAATGCACGCACACGGGAGTAGGAGCATGTGTAAGTGCATGAGCATTTATTGCGAACGTGGGATCTTTCTGCACAACGAAGACACCCTCAAAATCCCTGAGGACTTACCCAGTGTTTCCAAGGACAAGCTAAAAATGGACTTGGAGTGCTAAATCACATAAAGGATACCATCAGTGACACAAGTATTGGCTAGAATTTTGGAGAAATTACATACCTAGTACTGAAGATAAAATCAACTATGTACTGAATGTTTATCTATCCAATAGGATTAAAGTCAGGCCCATATGTATCTAGGATAGATATATTACTAGCAGAATGTTGTGTAAAACAATGCATGTAAGTGTGCCCATGACTATTTTTTATGATATTTCCTCAGTGCATGGGCGGTCCAATGGAAAGTCCCCACCCTATATATATTTGTTGATACTTCATTGTATGGGTAGAAATCTGTGATGTATTACCCTGTTGAACCTTGTCTGTTATACTAGCATGCATGTCTCTATACGACATTTTCATGTTTTGGATGATAATGACATTAGCTTCTTAAATTTATAACTGATGTATCTGATGATTAATGGATCCAACCTTATAGTTTATATTATGGTCATTGATGTGTCTGAATATGGAGATGTGTTCTTACAGTTGATCTATAGTTATTATCTAATCTATTATGCTTCACTTATAACTATGTGTTTACCATATATTGAGTTTTGTTTGTCCAATATCAGCACCCTGTCGACGTGAAATTGGACAACAGAGTTAGCTTGCAACATCTAGGACATTAATACAATAGACTAGCACACTTGCTAGGATTTTTTACATGTTAGGGGTTTATAGTGCACTCACCAATACATATTTTATTCTATAGATTTTCTACCTCCTCTCCAGATAAGTCTGATCTAAGTTACAAGAGGATCATGGTTTGTCCTCTTTCTTCTCATCCTTCATTGAGAGTTTGAGGTTTTGATAAAACAAGGGTTATCCTATTACAAGCTCAGATAATGATTCACATTATAGTTCTGAATGTGGTAAAATGCATTCACAATACACATTCCCACTCAATTTTCAACTTCATCACGAAGCGATATTGACATCCTGAAAGGTTAAAATTGTCACTCCAAATGTCAGAAGTGGTGAATGTTTTGTATACCCGATAAAACTATCTCATATTTGCCTACTGCAGTTATGTTTCGAGCTCTCACAATTTCAGCTATATAAGTGTGACCTAGAGCTCTAGGAAGAACTGAGATAGTTCAATTGCATACTGAAGATCGTGTTGAAATCATTCAAGCTCAATCCAAGGCCATGTTCTAATCGACTCAATAATACATTTTTGGGCTAGATCTGAGTTGTCAAGTAGATTCCAAATTAGCTAACATAGATGCTAGGGATTTGCGCCATGTCATCACAGAGCTTTCCCCTCAAATGACCTAATCTGGGGAAACACTCAAGCGTTGCATGTGGCAAGTCTCAGTTTGACTTAAGAATATGGAGATGGAGATTACTACGTGCAAATAATGAGATGAGATATTTCCATAGCCAATGTGGACCATGAGCCAATTCCTCGATCCCAAATGACCTAACTTGGGAACCGAATCAAATGTCAAGCACTTTTCCAGCCGAGTTTTGTTTACACCCTGGACATGGGCGAGCTGGGGAAAGTGGGACATCATTTCGAGCTAAAGATTCCACTTTATGGTTGAGCTCGTTTCAATGCATTCAGTATTGGTAAGTAACAATTGGTTCATTGTCTCGAGGTCACTCACCATGACTAAGAACCTAAGATATGAGGCCAAGTCAAATGGTACAGAGTAAAGATGAGCTCACTGGGGTGATGATAGGGTGAGCTCTAGATCAATCAGAGAACCGACTCAAATCAATATATGTCACATGCCAGTTAGTAAGATTGATCAGGTTGTGAGTCCCTAGTGCAATATCCAAGTGGGGTGAGTCTTGCCTATAGCTCGGTGAGCACATTTCTATCCAACATACTCTTTTTGTCTCAAGTCGGTGTAGACCCCACATGGAAAAAGAAGAATGAAGTCAACCTGAATGGCCACACTGGGACATGCGTGTGGCTAGGGCCGCATGCCTTGCCCACAATTTCTGTCATCAATTTATAGGTATGTTCTTATATTATTTATGACTATGGGATTTCATACAAATAGCATAAAGTGAGCCCAATGCGGCCACAAAATTATGTTGAGTTATGCGGAGCTCAATTACTTCAGTTTAGCATGCTATATTAAACTTGCTGGAAAACACAGTAACCGTCATCGGTTATGAAGGGACCAACATCGGTCACCTATGACCAACATTGGTCAGGAAAGGGAGGAACCAACCTAGGTTAGGGATAACCGGCGTTGGTTACCTGTGCGTGGGTGTTTTAATTAACTCACAAGAATTAGATCTAAAATTTAGTATTAAAGTAAATCTATTGATTGTAATTGCATGGCTAAGTGCCCTAAGTTTGTATAAGGTATTTATAAACTAAAAGCTAGGGTTAGAAGATAAGAGTTAATGATTATTGTAAAAATAAAAAGTGGTGAGAGAGAGAATTCTTGGAGAAGAAGGAAAAACTTGAGAGAAAGAAAGTACTGTACATCATGAGAGGTGTGGAAGATCGTAAATCTTCATTGTATATCTTCTGAAAGCTTTGGATAATAGATTGGATTGTTTCTTGGTGGATGTAGCCCACACTGGGGTGAACCACGTTAAATCTGGTGTTGATTTATATCTACTTGTTTTGTATATTTCTTCTGGTAGAATATCCACTTTTATTTGCATGTATTCTTAGATCTGATATATTATCTGTACAACTTTGTGCTAACCCCAACAACTGGTATCAGAGCTTTGTTTGAGGGTTTTATGTGTGTTGACATAGATTTACTCATAGAGGGTTTTCTAATTGAGTGGGAGCTACAACAATGACATAAGAAAACAAATACAAGGTAGAGAAGTTTGATGATCCGAAATTATCAATTATGGAAGATGTAGATTGAAGGATTATCTATATCAAAGAGATTTGTATTTACCGTTGGATGAAAAGTATAGACCTACGAAGATGACTGATGAAGAATGAAATATTCTTGATAGAAAGGCTTTGGGATCTATAATATTGAGCCTGACAACATCTGTGGCTTCCAATATTATAGAATTGCAACATCTACATTGTAGAGTTAATGAAATCTCTTGCTAATTTATATGAAAAAACTAGTGCTTCAAATAAAGTTTATTTGATGAAGAAACTATTTAGTTCTAAGATGCATGAAGGTGGATCTGCATCTAGTCATTTGAATGATTTCTGATCTATTGTAAATTAGTTAAAATCAGCTGATATTCCATTTGATGATGAAGTGAAAGAACTCTTATTCTTATGTTCTTTGCCTGATAGTTGCGATAACTTGGTAATGGTTGTTAGTAATACAACATCTGCTAATAATATTTTGAAGTTTGATGATGTGGTTAGTATAATCTTGAATGAAGAAATTCACAGGAAAAGTATAGAGGAATCATCATCTAGGAATGCTTTGAATGTAGAAAGTAGGGGCAGGAAGAAGGAGAGATCCAAGAAGTAAGAATAATGGGAAATCAAAGTCAAGGAATGGAGCAGATCTAAATCTAGAGGTAAGGGAATTACCTGTTGAAATTGTGGAAAGAAAGGACATGCAAAGAAAGATTGTTGGTCAAAGGACAAAGAAAACCAACACCCATACAAAGGTAAAGAAGACAAATATTGCTGCATAGAGGTAATGCAAGATGCTCTTATTATTTCTTTGGATAATAGAATAGAATCATGGGTTTTAGATTCAGGAGCTTCTTTCCATGCAACCCCTAATAAGGGTTATTTCGTAAATTATGTCCAGGGAAATTTTGGGCATGTTTATTTGGGTGATGATGAACCTTGCAGTATTACTGGTAAAGGGGAAGTTCATCTAAAATTACAGAATGGAAATACATGGGTATTGAAAGATGTGAGGCATGTGCCAAGCCTCAAGAGGAATCTTATTTTTGCAGGGAAACTAGGTGAAGTTGGTTGCATGGTTACATTCACAGGAAGACTCTTGGAAAGTCACCAAGGGTGTTTTTATTGTGGCAAGAGGCAAGAAAGTAGGAACGTTATATTTATCTACATTTGTTATTGATTCCTTTTCTGTGTTATCTACTTCAGATTTAGATGCATGCATGTGGCATAATCGGTTGGGCCATATGAGTCAAAAAGGAATGTCAAATCTTAAAGGCTAAGGGTAAGTTATCAAATTTGAAAGATTTAGATCTTGATTTCTGTGAGCATTGTGTCTTTGGAAAGTAAAAGAGAGTGAGATTTCTCAAATTTGGGGGCAACTAAGAAGGAGCAAAAATTAGAGTTTGTACACTCAGATGTGTGGGGACCAGCCCAGGTAGCTTCTCATGGAGGATCCAAGTATTATGTTACTTTCATTGATGATGCTACAAGAAAGGTATGTGTTTATTGTATTAAACATAAATCTGATGTTTTTGAGACTTTTAAAAGATGGAAATCCCTTGTTGAGAATGAATAAAATTCAAAGTTAAAGTGCCTTAGATCTGACAATGGTGGTGAATACTGTAGCAAGATTTCAATGATTATTGTTCAGTGAATGGAATACATAGAGAAAGGATGGTTCCAAGAACACCACGAGAGAATGGTGTTGTAGAAAGAATGAACATGACAATCATGGAATGTGCTAGAAGTATGAGGATACATGCTGGATTGCCCTTGTAGTTTTGGGCAGAAGTAATTGATACAACGGTTTATTTGATTAACCGTGGGCCTTCAAGTTCACTAGATGGAGGAATACCAGAGGAAGCTTGGACTCAGAAAAGAGGTAGATATTTCTTTTCTTAAATTTTTTGGTTTAGAAGCTTTTGTGCATGTTGATAAGGAAAATAGAAAAAAGTTGGATGCAAAATCCAAGAGATGCACTTTCATTGGTTATGGATATGGTGATTTCGGATTCCATTTTTGGGATTTAGAGAATTCTAAAATTATTAGGAGTTGTGACATTGAATGGAATGAAAAGAGAATGTACAGGGATCAAATTTTGGTACCCAAGGATGAACCGGTTGAGAAGTTTGTGAATGAAAATGAACTCTCTAGATTTAAAACTTATACCTACATGGTTACATAGTAATCGATGTCGGTTGACCCCTGACCAACATTCAGTTAGCTGAAACTGGTATCAAGTTACAGAAGGAGCCAAACTGGACATCGATTAGCAGAATTACCGACGTCGGTTAGAGGTGAGCGGCGTCGGTCACTGTCAGAATTGGAAACAAATTTCCAGGAGGTCCAGAATGAGCCTCCAGTACCCCAAACTCCTGTGAGAAGGTCACAAAGGGTAAGTAAACTTCCAAAAATATTTACACCTTCTTTATTTTATTTATTATTGACTGATAATGGTGAACTAGAAATTTTTGAAGAAGTAATGCAGGATGAGACCCACGTTCAGTGGGAGCATGACATGATGAGGAGATGGAATCCTTGGAACAAAACCAGACTTGGGATTTGGTTAAGTTGCCAGCAGGTAAGAGGACATTGCAGAACAAATGGGTTTACAGGATCAAGGAAGAAGAGGGTGGACAGAAAAGGTACAAGGAAAGACTTGTAGTAAAGGGATTTACACAGAAAGCAAGGTATTGACTTTAGTGAAATATTTTCTCCTGTTGTTAAGATTACTTCTATTCATATTGTATAGAGAATAGTTGTAGTAGAAGATTTGTATTTACAACAACTAGATGTGAAGATAGTTTTCCTTTATGGTGATTTGGATGAAGAGATTTATATGCAGCAACCGCTTGGGTATGAAGTCAAGGGTAAGAAGAATTTAGTGTGCAGGTTGAAAAAGAGCCTATATGGGGTTAAGTAAAGCTCCAAGGCAATGGTACAAAAAGTTTGATAGTCCTTCATGCATGAGCATGGTTACTTGAAATGTGAATATTCAACCATTGTGTTGATTTCAGGAATCTTGAAAATAGGATCTATATTATTTTGTTAATGTATGTGGATGACATGCTTATTACAAGATCTAGTATGTGGGACATTGGCGAGCTTAAAGGAAATCTAGCTAACACATTTTCTATGAAGGATTTAGGAGCTGTCAAAAAGAATCCTTGGCACATAAATACATAGAGATAGGAAGAAATAAGAAATTGTATTTGTCTAAGGAGGATTATATCTAAAAGGTGTTCGAAAGGTTCAACATGCAAAATGTAAAAACCTATTAGTACACATATGGCTAGACACTTCAAATTGAGTAAATATCAGTGTCCTTCATCACATGAGAAGGTCAAATACATGACACAAGCACCATATGCTTCAGCAGTTGGAAGTCTCGTGTATGCTATGGTTTGTACCATACCAAACATTGCACAAACAGTGGGAGTTGTGAGTAGATATATGGCTAATCCAGACAAAGATCAGATTGGAAAGTCAGTCCAATGGATACTTAGGTATTTTAAAGGGACATCTAGCATGTAATTATGCTATATAGGTTCAAATATATATTTACGTGGATATGTTGATTCAGATATGACTGGAGATCTGGATGGTAGGAGGAGAACTATTTGATATATTTTCACAGTAGGTGGGACGACATTTAGTTGGATTTCATTGAGATTACAGAAGGGTGTGGATTTGTCTACTACAGAGGCAGAGTATGTTGTAGCTTACATAAGGCTAGCAAAGTAGATGATATGGATGATTAGGTTCATAGGAAGAGTTGGGAAATGAGAAAGAGTGATTGTAAACTATTCAATGAAAGTTAGAGTGTAATTCATTTGGCAAAAAAATCAACGTTTCATTCTGAGAACGAAACACATTCAGTTGAGGTATCACTTTATACGAAAAGTGTTGGAGGATGGGCAGATGAAACTGGAGAAGATTCATATGAGTGAAAACCCTGTGGATATGCTAATGAAGCCATTAGCAAAGAGAAGTTGGAGCTACACTCCACTTCTATTAGTCTTCGAGTTTGAGACTTTAAGAGGAAGAAACAAAGATAAGGAAAGTATCCAAGTATGACGTTGTATAGGTATATTGCAATAATTTATCTCCAAGTGGGAGATTGTTGAGATTTGGAGCTCAATTACTTTAGTTTAGCATGTTATATCAACTTGTTGGAAACTAAAATAATCGGAACTAATTATGAAAGTACCGGCATCGGTCACCTATGACCGGCATCGGTCAAGCAAGTAGGAATCAACATCGGTTAGGGATAACCAACGCCAGTTACCTATGCGTGAGTGTTTTATTTAACTCACGAGAATTAGATCTAATTTTAGTATTAAAGAAGATCTATTGATTGTAATTGCATGGCTAAGTTCCCTAAGTTTGTATAAGGTATTTATAAGCTTGAAAACTAGGGTTAGAAGAGAGAGTTAATGATTATTGTGAAAATAATTCTGAGAGAGAATTTTTGGAGAAGAAGGAGAAGCTTGAGAGAAAGAAATTACACTAGATCATGAGAGGTGTGGAAGCTTTTAAATCTTCATTGTATATCTTCTTATAACTTTAGATAATAGATTCACTTGTTTCTTGGTGGATGTAGCCCACACTAGATGAACCACGTTAAATCTGGTGTTGATTTATATCTCTTGTTTTATATATTTCTTCTGGTAGAATAGCCACTTTTATTACATGTATGCTTAGATATGATATATTATATATACAACCTTGTGCTAACCCCTCAAAAATTAAGCACTCATTATTTTTACAACATGCCTCTAGTGTGTCATTATATAGATGATTTTTGAGTAGGAAGGTTAGATACTAGTGACACCTTTTTCCTAGTCCTCCTATTGCTTTGATTAGTTTTAATTGTGATATTTTCTTATACTTATTTGATTTACAATTTTTTGGTCGAGTCACAGGGATCCTTGTCGAGTTCTTGTTTCTTTTTATTGGATTTAGATAGTAACATTCATCAAGGACATTACTGTACTGGTGCTAATTTAACTTCTGGGTGTTTTGTCTACTCTCTTTTGTTTTCAAAATTACCATTTGATGTTTAAATTTGGGTATTTTCTAATTATTTTGGTTAGCATTTGGTATTACTAAGTGTTGAAATTAAAGTAAGGAAGTCATATATATACAGAACTTATTCACTATCATTAGGGGCTAGACAACATGGGCTATTACTTACTATATATTACTTGGTAAAAGAGAAACATTCAAGGACTACATTTGGGTTGCATTATTCACTACATAGGAGGTTTCATTTCTGAATTCCATCTCACACATTCATCTCATGGAAAAATTAGTTGTATCCAACTATCTTGGTGTGACTGGCATGAGGGCAACCTAGCTTTAAGGAGCACAATTCAACCACACACACTAGAACTACATAAAGTTTGAAACATATCATAGCACATGGTGAAAATCACATTGGGGTGACTACCAAGGTCAGTCTGACTCAAGCATATGCATTATTTATTTCATCTAATGTTTTATTGAGACTTATGTAGGTATTTAGGGTTTATTTTCAATGTTCATGTGTGAAAGTAAAGTACTACAACAAGTCAAAAAATATCTCTAGTGATACCATTTCCTTTGGAATTTTCTTGTTTTTCAACTTCAACACTCAATAATCATTGCATGTGGGGTGATCTTCTTTGGATTCTCCAAATTCATCATTTTATTAATGGTCACCAATGATTAGAGGGTCACAAACATATGAATTTGTTAGAAAATGTTTATCAACATTATTTGATATTGATAGACAAAGAACAATTGATGAGACCAAAATATGTCTCATTATATCACCAAATCACACTCTTATTCTCTTTCTTAAAATCAAGTTTTCAAGTGAATTTAGATGTAGTTTTAATAACTAACATCATATTTAAGGTAGAATATAAGATTTATCTTATCATATCTTTAGAAATCTATTTTCAATATAATTGTTGTTATTTCCTAATATTTATTCTAAAGTTGGAATGCAATAGTGTGTAAAAAAAAGGTCATAAGACAACTGTACTCCAAGTTCATAGATTATTAGCTATGAAAATTCTTCATGCAACTACGGAAATTCCTAGCTACGGAAATTCTTCACATAGCTACAGAAAGGCCCAGCTACGGATATTCTTCACGTAACTACGGAAATGCCTAGCTAGTGAAAGTATTTTGGTTTGTTCCAAAGTAATGTAAAAGAGCACCAAACTATTGAACCCCCTCTTTGCTTTCATGTCATCAACCACGAATATAATTCCAAATATGAGGAAATCCAAAGTCATGCATGCATGTGGCATTCCAAGAAGAATTCAAAGTCATGGACTTAACACTCTTCCATTTTTCTCTCCATGTTTCAAGGATGAGCAAATAGTGGAATAGTATTAGGAATGTCAAGAATAAGTAATCTCCCACTTTATGTTCCTAGATTAAAGGGATGAGTTGTAGAAATATTCTCCACGATAAGTGGACTGTTGCAGCCAAGTTTGTTTATTATTTATTACTTTTAATAATTCCGCCCAAGAATATGTAGTTAGTTCTTGGTGTGTGGATTAAGTAAACTAGGAGTATTTTCTATAAATACCTCTTCCGTATACTTGGAAAAGGGGGGCATATATTTGTATATCAATTTTGAATCAATACAATTGCAGTTCTAAAATTTTCCTTATAGTTTCTCCAAATCCAGAAGGGAAAAGAATGACCAAAATCCGCTCTTCCCCAAGGAGGAGGATTTTTTTGTTATTTCTTAGCATAGTTTATTTACTGTAGATTTATTTCAGTAGTTTAGTTGTTGTGTGTTTCTTTTTCATGCATGTTTAACTTCTGTATGTTTTCTTAGGAAGAAGTACTGTTGGATAAGATTTTCCTTTCTCCTTTTGCATACAACTTTAGACAACACCTTGGTTATAATGACACCAACTTGTCTATGAGTTGGTTAAATGACTGGTAATACAATGACCTGTCATTTTTTGCGTCGTTGTCGGGGATCATGGTGTTATTAGGAGACTTAGATTTTTCTAGAAGAGTATTCTAGTGACAGTAGAATACCTCTTAATAAGATTTGTGACAGGAGATTCTTATTCAATAGCTTCTTTAGAATTTCTTTTCATGCAACTAGATTAGAATTTTCTTTCAAGTTTTTCATTTTGTGCAATTTCTTTTCCTGTAATTTCATTTCCAACAATTATTTTTTCCTGCAAATTTCTTTCTTGTAAATAGATTAAATTTTTCTGCAATTAGATTTAAAAACTTGATGGAGATTGCCAAAAGAAACTCCCTCCTCAATAACATGGAAACACTATTTTATATTATTCCATTAGACATGTGTTTATACAATTATTTATTCTGTTAAGAAATATTTCTATTATATTCATATTGAGAATTTCAATATAATATTATAGATTGTTGATAAGATTGACTACCTTAATCAGCGTATGAATGAAAAATTTATAATAGAAATATGTATTATCATTAAATAAAACTCGTACCTAGTTCTATTTCCTATATACAAAGCAATTACAGTGGCTAGTTACCCATGTATTTTGGTGTGATGGAATGGATACAATAAGAATTTGATGATAAGTTTTCTTAATCTTTATAAAAATTGTAATATAATATATTTATGTAGGGTCTAAATTGATTTGGGTTTCCTATTCTGAAATATTTCTTGTTTGCATGTATTATATTCCATACCAGTTCATGCATGCAAGAAATGTCAAAAAAAAAACTAACTTTGTGCAGGTTAGCCGAGACAAAGATTTCTGTGGAATATTTGTGTAAACAGATTGAGAGTTGAAGGAAAAGCTAAGTTACTTTTGTCACAGAAGAAGGAAACATCATGTTGAAGGAAAAAAACATCCATATCTGCAACTCAAATTCCTACAATAAAAAATGAATCTACAACAATAATGAAAGTTATTAGAACATGGTAGACAAATGCAAAAAGGTATGCATTATTTTCTCATATAACAACTCGTTTGGTTGAAAAGTTCAAGCATGCAACAAGAGAATTCTATTTTTAACTCTTACATTTAATGAAGTGAGACATTCCTTTTTGCATGCAATGACTCATGCGGCTGTTAGAAAAATTCAAATAGCATGCATTCCTATTTTATCTCTTTTATTTAATGAATTAGTCAAATTTTGTTAAGATATTCATTGCATGTCGACTTAATTGATTCAGAAATAAATTTTGCATACAAAGAGGAAATAAATTTGCATGCAATGAATGCTACAAATTGCATATCTTTTAATCAATTAAGTCTCATGCAAAGAGTGCTCCTAAATTGACTCTATTTATTTAATGAGAGAGACTTGTTCTAAATTATTTTCAATAATTATTGGAGATTTAAATTTGAAGGAGCTAATTGTTGCAAGCATCTATTTTTTAGATGACATAATTACTGCAGGAAATTACAAAATCAACATACATGGTGCATTAAAGAGGAGGTCAAAGGAAAAAGAATCATCTGATACGGAAATCACGCATGAAAAATAGCCATATTTTCTGATGCAAATTGCTCGCGGATCATAAAGAAATAGATCAAAAAAATTATGGGTTTTGTTATACATGAAATGATCTTTCTAGATCATTTTGAATCACCCATTTTTATTTAAAAATGACCAAGATATCGCAGTTTGAATACACACTGCTCAAAAGAAATAACATGTTGCAGATTGTTTTGATAACAATGTTTTCTGATCCAAACTGCTCGCAGCTCGTAAAGAAATTGCTAAAACAATTTCTGGGTCTTGTTCTACATGATTTAAGATTTCCATTCATTTTTAATTTCTCATTTTCATTGAGAAATGACTAAGATATCGCATTTTGAATGCATGCTGCTATAAAAAAATAATAACATGCTGAAGATTTTTTTTTTTAATAAATAAATAAATCTTATGATGCATGCAAGTATTCTACTAGTACTCTTCATTTTCAGTACCTGATTCGTTCCATTCTGCCCTCTTTGTCTCAGTTTTTGTAAAAAAAATCATTTTCCCAACTTCTGAAAACACCAAAAGTTCCTCCAATATGCAATAGTCAATGTTAATCTTCTCAAAAAAAAAATAATGGGGAACGTTGAAAACTAGCAAATGGTTGCTTTTCTCAAACCAAAAAAAAAAGGGGGAAAGTTGAAAACTAGCAAATGGCTGGTTTTCCCAAACCAAAAAAATATAAAAATTTACACTTCAAATTATTTCTTGGATTCATATGACTGCTTCTCTTATGCCGACTTGGTTGATGAAATCATTTTCTTTTGAAAATTTCTATGTTGCAGTGACCTTGACTTCATATCTATTTGTTTTTTCAGTTGCAGATGGAAATCACGGTTATACAGCATGATGAAAGCAAAGATAACTATTGAGTATGGTATGGTAACTTCTATTTTTCTATTCTTGAATATTGTTATTTTTTGTTTTAATTACAAATAGATTCACTTCTCGAAATCATTAAAAAAAAAGAAAATTTTCAAGATCTCCATTGTTGATCAAGTCAAGTAACAAAGAAAATGATGCAGATGAAGTTTTTTCAGTTTACAGCAATTGAGATCTATAAGCTGCTGAATTAAAAAAAATAGTTTACATGAGGGCATGCACAAAGCTAAGTGCGGGGGAGACTCACTCTCTTCCAAATATTTTGTAGAATGCATGAGGAAACAAAGAGTTAAGTGTGGAGAAAATATCTCTACATTATCTACGGAAAACCTCATGAGAGCATGAATAAAAAAGAATTAAAAATTTTACTTCTACAATCTTAGTTTGCTACTATCATGAAAAAGGAGAAGACAATTTGAAAGATGCATAAGTATTGACAAAATCAGATTTTATAGGAAGATCAGTAGCTTGCATGAGGGCATGCAAGAAGTTAAGTGTGGGGGAAATGATGAGACCAAAATATGTCTCATTATATCACCAAATAACATTCTTATTCTCTCTCTCAAAATAAAGCTTTCAAGTGAATTTAGATGTAGTTTTAATAACGGATATCATATTTAAGGTAGAATATATGATTTATCTTATCATCACTTTAGAAATCTATTTGCAATCTAATTGTTGTTATTTCTTGATATTTCTTCTAAAGTTGGAATGCAATAGTGTGTAGAAAATAGGTCATAAACAATTGTACTCCAAGTTCGTAGATTGTAGCTATGGAAATTATTCACGCAGCTACGGAAATTCTTCACACAGCTACGAAAAGCCCAGTTACAGAAATTCTTCACGCAGCTACAGAAACACCTAGCTAGTGAAAGTATTTTGGTTTGTTCCAAAATAATGTAAAGGAGCACCAAACTATTTAGCCTACTCTTTGCTTCCACGTCATCAACCAACAATATAGATCCAAACATGTGGCAATCCAAAGTCATGAATGCATGTGGCATTCCAAGAAGAATTCAAAGTCATGGACTTAACTCTCCTCCTTTTTCTCTCCATGTTTCAAGGATGAGCAAATGGTGGAATAATATTAGGAATGTTGAATAAGTACTCTCCCACTTTGTGTTCTTAGATTAAAGGGATGAGTTGTAGAAATATTCTCCACGATAAATGGGTTGTTATAGTCAAGTTTGTTTAGTATTTATTGCTTTGAATAAATCCGCCCAAGAATAGGTTTAGTTCTTGGAGTGTGGACCAAGTAAACTAGGAGTAATATCTATAAATACCTCTTCCATATATTTAGGAAAGGGGCCATATTTTGTAAATCAGTTTTGAATCAATAAAAGTGTAGTTTTAAAAGTTAATTGTAGTTTCTCCAAATCCAAAGGGAAGAGAATGGCCAAAATCCGCTCTTCCCTAAGGAGGAGGATTTTTCTGTTATTTCTTAGTATAGTTTATTTACTGCAGATTTATTTCAGTAATTTAGTTGTTGTGTGTTTCTTTTTCATGCATGTTTAATTTCTGTATGTTTTCTTAGGAAGAAGTATTGTTGAATAAGATTTTCCTTTCTCCTTTTGCATACAGCTTTAGACACCGCCTTGGTTATAATGACACCAACTTGTCTATGAGTTGGTTAAATGAATGGTAATGCAATGACCCGTCAGTAACCTACCCAATTATTCCATCTAAAATATTATTTCATTTTCACCTTTTGATTCAAACTAATGGGGTACCTCCAAGAAAGGTAATTTAAGGGATAATAGAAATCTATTCTCTTTACCATATAAAAGAATGAAAGGAGAATTACTTATTTATCTCTTGGGTTTGATTATGTTAGCCCAAATGGCATTTTTGATCTTTGTATGCTAATACCTATGGTTCATATCCACTTTCCTTTTCATTATCCTAACTAAAATCTTGTTGGTTTACTTAGCAATGCCATTATTTCGAGAGTAATAATTAGAGGAAGTATTCAAATAGGCTCCATATTTAAAAACCCACTCAGATATGTTAAAACCCAAGTAGGCCTTGACATTATCAAAAATTATAGTTTGAGGAACTTTGAACCTTGTTACAGTATCCCTCAAGAAATATAAGATGGTTGATTCAGTTTCTTCTTTTGAGTGGCATGGACTCTTTCCATATGGTAAAGTAATAATTTGTTGTTATGACCCTTTTGTGACCAACACAAGATATAGGATTCATCGTACCAATGAATTCAACATCCAATTGAGACAAAGGTTGATCCACATGATAGATGAAGTGGAATGACCACCAACTTATTTTTCTAGTAAAGAGAGGGTAAATTATTTTCACTTTCTAACCCATTTATGTGAATCCATGAATAATGTGGGATAGAATTATCCCACTCTTAAGATTTTCATACTTTTAGATCTTGAGGAGAAACGACTGTTACAGAAGCCATTATAGAATTCCATAAGAACCTTTCCCAGTTGTTCTCCTTCAATACACATCAACAATATTTCCATCCAAGGTATTTCTAAAAATAACTCCATCTACTAATGCATAAGGAATGGACTACAAACTTAAATGCCACCTCTTAGTTTTTTTCAATCCAAGAGGATGCTCACAAGTGGAACAGAATATTACATACACCTTCTTCTCCCTTTTCTTGTTCCCATTTTTATTTGAAGACAAAGGAAGCTTCTTGATCACTTCCACTATCTATAGCAAGTTGTTCTCATAGTCCTATACCTCTAACCAGATTTTGTGGCTTTGATAGCTACATCATACTTAATTTTTACTACCCATACAACTCTTTTTTCACTAATCTCGACTCTCATGATTAAATATCTCACACTAGTATGAGATACTGATACCTTAATGTGATTGTTAGCAAGCATATACTTAAATTTCTTGAAATATATCATGATGGAAAATACATGTTTCTTCAAAGTGGTTATACTTTAGCTCATAATCCCTTCAATGTTTAGTTTTAAAAGGAAACCAACTTGCTCCAAACATTCATTATTTCTTTGGGTTTAAACATCAACAACATTTTTTTCTACCCCACAATCATAGATACTGAAAGTATTTTTCATAATTTGGGTTAATGAGAGTGGGTTATTGAGTAATGGATTCCTTTATCTTATCAAAATTATTATTTCACTCCTTGGTACACTTGAAAGAAAAACCATTCTTGAGCAGTAGAGTGATATGTTTGACTAACCCTATAAATTTAGGAATGAATTTCCCAAAAAAAATTGATCTTAGCCAAGAAAATACTGTAATGCATTCTTATGGGTGAGTAATGAAAGAGAGATGATGGTTGAGATCCTTTTTGAGTCTATAGAAATACCTTATTTTGAGACTACATTGCGCAAAAATATTACCTTGGGGAGCCACAAAAATGCATTTCTTTAAATTGAGTGACACCCCAAACTCTCCACATATTTTCAAAACCTTCTCATTATGTTTCATATGATCTTCACCCACTTGTGAGAAAATGGTGATGTCATCCAAGTAAATGAGGATAAACGTATTTATGAATCCATTGAAAGTAATATCCATGGACCTTTAAAAAATTGGCTCCAACATTCGTTAGTCCAAATGGAATTTTTCTCATAGGCATAAGTTCCCCATTTGGTTGTGAAAGTTGTCTTGTATCAATATTCTTCCTTGACCCTAATTTGATCGTAACCAGAATAACCATCCAAAAGTGAGAACCTTTTCAACCCCTATTTTTTTTCTATAAGATTTTCTCCATGGAGGGAAAAGGTAGTGATCCTTGAGGGAGGATTTATTTAAGTACCTAAAGTCCACACAAATTCCAATTTCCCCATTTTCATTTCTAATAGGGATTAAGTTTGCTACCCATGAGGAAAAATTAATAGGAAATGTGATTTTAGATTTTATAAGCTTAGATAATTCATTTTTCATGACTGGCTCAATTTTAGGATTTACCACCCTTTACTTTTTTATAATAGTCTTAGCATTAGGGTCTAGGTCTATAGTATGTTTGGGAAATATTCAAGTGAAAGCTCCTAAGGTATTCATAATTCAATAAGAAACCATCTTTATAACTTTGACATAAGGAAATGAAATGTTGTTGTTCTTTTTGTATCACATACCTTTCCTAACATAAGCTATTTATCTTGTTTTAATGATGGCCCTGTAATAGTCATCTTCCTTTGATGCCATTCTTTCCTTATCTCTTTTAAACTCACTATGTAGGATGATTATGTCTTCAAGTGTCATCGGTCCTCTAGGTAACTTATTTGTTTTCAATTGAATAATTTGATCACCATAGCTTTCTTGCATCATTGATTTTAGTTCAAATGAAAATTCCACCTCATTTTGGATGAACTAGAATATTTTTCCATCACTATAAAAGACTTTCTATCTCACTTATTTGTTTGGAATGAATGGTCTAACTACCATCTTAACATATTATTCATTACCTTGAATAAGGTCTTTAGGTGGAAAGAATTGTTATCCTATAGCTTCCATTTGACCAACTTCATTGTTTTTGTTATCTTGGTACCACATGTAGGTTGATATCATCAAAATTTTCCATGAGATCCCACACTCTATGATTATAAGATTTTAGGGTCTCTTTCTTGGTAGCTACATTTTCCTCTTACTTTATTGACAATCAAATCAACATCTCCAAACATCTACAAAATTTTTAATTTTCCTTTTTCTTAGCCAATATCAATCCATGGATTAGTGCCTCATACTTCATCATATTATTGGAACATGTGAATTTTAGTCTATGGGAGAAAAATAATTTCATACCCACTAGAGACACTAAAACCACACCTTCCCTAGCCTCATTCTTGCTTCTTGAACCATTAAAGAACATTCTCTGCAAGCCTTAAGCATAATTTTCTTATTTTTCGTGTCATGGGGGAAACAAGACCTTACTCCTGGATATAATAAGTACCCAAACCAAGT
This sequence comes from Taxus chinensis, assembly GCA_019776745.2. Taxonomy (NCBI): domain Eukaryota; kingdom Viridiplantae; phylum Streptophyta; class Pinopsida; order Cupressales; family Taxaceae; genus Taxus; species Taxus chinensis. The sequence continues at coordinate 547,253,446 of CM034151.1, read as the reverse complement.
TACTCAATTGTATCATAAGGATTAAAATTATAATTCTGATTGGCCTATTTATCCAGTAAAAGAGTAGGCACTGAAAGGGGTGGAACATCTTGTTGAATTGACACTAATTCATTTTCTTCTTCTTATTGAACTATACAATTTAGAGGCATAGGACTCAAAATGATAGGATGAAATTGGCTCCGCCCTAATTGTAAACTTTGTGTCATATATAGTTCTTAAAAGCATATGGGACCGATCAGAGAACAAGTACCCACCCACTTTGATTGTGAAGTCTCATGACAAACAAAGGGAAAATAATGGAGGTAGATCAATAACTGATACATCTTGAGTGATGGTTGAACTAGGACAAGCTTGAATGGTTAATCAAGGTCTTTTATGACTCCTAGTATTTTTATTGTTATGCCATCAAGTTATAAAACTCCCTTAGAGGTTGGATTATACGCAATGCCTAAAATGCATGTTATTTTCTTGGGCATTATAGAAGTACTAGCATCTGAATCTATCATGCAATTATGTGCTAAGTTCTTTCCCTCAATCAATGATATATGGAAGGAGTGATGGTTTCTTGGCTTTACTTACCTATTTATCCTTAGGTTGACATAGGCTAACTGAAGAGTCTGTCTTTTTATATGTTTAGCTTGGATGGTAGAAACTTCTTCAAAGCTTCTTGTAAGAGATCCCTCTCAGAGAGGATAGATAAAGCATCCCATATAGTTACATGTAAATTTGTTGTGTTCATTTGTTAAAAAATGTTTAATGGGATAATCGCAGTCTTATACATCATAGGTGTTGGGGATCCATTTTTTTCTTTTTCCATTGGAAAAAGAGATGTTATTGGTTGAGGACTAATTTATTTTTATAGAGGCGGGTATGCTAATAAATTTGGTTCCTTTCTCTATCCCAAATATATTGTGGATTGCTTTTCATTGAAGCGAACACTATATTACACTTAAGAGGGTGTAGTAACAACTCATAACTACCGTTTCTTTGACATTTTGTTATTGGAGCCATGAAGTTGTAGTTTACTTAAACTGTAAAATTTTTGGTTCACTACAAAAAAACTTATCAGGGCTGTAAAACATGAGATTAACCTTAGGGATAACTCCTTATATCCATTTTTTCATAGGCATTTGTAGCGTCCATCACTGGTTCTTGTTTATTGAACAAATTATTCACCATGAGCATATGAGCTTGCACACCATTTGCACAGGCATTTTGATTGTGAGGTTGATTGGATACGAAGTTGTTGTGTAGGAGAGAGTACTTGAAGAGAAAATTTAGGAATGTGGCCTTGAAACCTAATTTGACTGATAAGTTTGACTATATTTTTTATTGGGATACTAAGTTCTCTATTGTTGATAATATTGGTTTAATTTATGACCTAAAGGTTGTGCGTAGTTGAAACTTGGATAATTTCTAGGTGTTTGGGTTGGTTGTCTCTTGAGGGAGATAACCTCAATTGATATTTTTTAACCAAAACTCTAAGGTCATCATCTTCATCGAGCCTATTGGGAGGAAAAGATGTGGATATGGATGGGGAAATATTTGGTTCTGGAATAGGAGTGAGGCAAGATTAAACATTTTGGGGCCCAAATCTAGAAAAAGGAGTGCATGAAGTCTAGGTGCTATTTTGTCAGCTTGTATTAGGAAATTATGATCCCTGGCGGCTATTACATATGCATCATGTAATGTTGTACCTCCCATAGATTAGATCATTACTACAATATCAAAATTAAGAGTCAAAATACAAGAATGCACCTTGAGGATGGTTCCAAAAGAGATGTGATCCTATTCCATATCCTTTCAAATCTAAAGTTAAAAGTTGACATTAGTTTAGTAGGATCTATCTTGACAGTTGTTAGTTGTTCCAAAATATATATGTTGTCCACTTTTTCTTCAAATTTCCAACAAAGTTCTTCTCCAATCTCATCTCATGAATGGATTGAGGCAAGTTGTAAACTTCTATACAATTATAGTGCTTTTTCATTGGGAGATGAAGCTAAAATCCTTACTGCTACATCTTCTTTAGTTAAAAATGGAATGGAAATACATGTACAACATCTTGAATGTGTTTTATAGGGGTGGTAAGGTTCTCATCATATAAATAATGAGACTCTTTTAAGGTAATAATTGGATATATCATTGTGAGCTACCAAAGCTAAAGAGATGCCTCCATTGAAGGTCACAAAAGGCAAGTTTCTTTGGTGATCCATGAAGTGGAATAGGCCTAAAGTTCGTAAGGGGAAAAGGGTAAGGTCTACCAAGAGGAGTGGAAAGACTTAAATTGGGAGGTGGTGTTAGAACAATAATATTAAGTATGGTTTAATGCCCTCTTATTGTTCTTATAATATAAAGTTATAAACTTTAGTTTATAATTAATTTAAAAAAATTAAATATTTTTTATTTATTTAATATAAACTATTGTTTATGGTTTGAATTGATTTTAAATCAATTAATTGTGGAGGGGTGCTTCAAGTCACACCCCGTAACTCCACTTAAAAGGGGCTCTCAAACCAGTACAAATCAATTATGGAATGTGGAAAGGAGTGGACCCATGATTTTTTACCGGGTATGAGGGTTCCCACATAAGACCTTCTCAAATATGCAATGTGTTATTATCCTGCCGTAGGTAGGTCTTATAGGCACCAAAAATTCATTTCATTTGTATGAAGAAACCAATTACACTATTCCACATGGCACTTTATATATATTTATTGTATAGTTTTCCATAAATGTATATTTATTTATTCGTTTTAAAACATCTAATTCAATTTCCTGATTGGCTGAATTAATTTTATAAGCCTTTTATAATTTTTACATTAAAAAAAACAAGATTTATCTGAATTTTTTGCCTTTTTATAGTTTGAACATTAGAAAAGACAATAAATGTCATAAATATCATAGTCATTACACCAATACTCTGACAATATCATATAAATCTTATTTATGACATTTATTTGCTAGTGGATGCGTGCGACTGTAAGGCTGATGTGAATGACATTTGAGCTAATGACTGTGGTGTTCAAAGTACGGCATTGAATGTGTTACTATCATTCGTTAACTCTCTCCTTATCAGCACATGATTTCATAGTATCATGTGATCTATTCAATAAAAAGATTTTTTTTCATTCGTGATTGCATGAGCAGAGCATGCTCATCCCCCAAACACAACTCCACTTTCTCCCGAATTGAATGGTGAATGTTCACCAGGCTCTCCACATGAAACCTGATGGCGTTCAGATCCTCAAGCTTGGCAAAAGTCATGTTTACCATTTCTTTCAAAATCTTGAGTTGTTCCTTATATGTATCAGAATGAAATGAAGCTATCAAGGAAAAGGAATTGGTCGTCGTGGAGTGAGTGATAGCCAAGCTGGCTAACTTTGGCACGATCATGGACACTGCACAACATAAAATGACAAAAACAACAAACATGGGACCAAAAATAATGCTCAAACACTTGATCTACCAGCACCTATTCTCTAGTTGCATTCTTTTCGCATCGAGGGTCTCCAACATCTAAGAGTGTCATGTTTGGAGGGTGTAAACGGGTTCGGAGCCGTCTTAAAATCATTCAATTTTTCAACAATCTTGGTGTACTTGCTCCTTCTAGAGAGGTGATCCTTGAGGCGTTATGTTTTGCAAAGTGATCTGAAGTTTAAGTTGCTCACTCCTCATGTTTTTCAGGCAATTTTCCAGCTCATCACAGAATCTCAAAGTCTCGAGACTATTGTCAAAATATTCCTTAATGATCTCTTTCAAATCTGGCGTATTCCAAATATATTTTTTGTTTTCTAGTATAAGCTTTGCAATTTTCTAGTCCACATCGAGGAAACAAGAGGTTATATCCTGAAACAAACTGGAGGGAAAATCCCTCACTGGGGAGGGCGTCCAGTGCTCACTCTTTGAGATCTTCAAAAAATCTTCACATCTGTATATGTTTTGTAGGCATCTTTGTAAAAGTGGAAGCTACCCTTGGAAACCCGTGTCCCTTCTCACACTGCTTCCAATATCCTTCCAAACCTGAAGAAAAAATTAAAGGAATAAAAAGTGCAAGTTTTCTGATAACCAAGCAACGAGAGCAGATAAAAAGACTCTCGTGATGACCGCGTCATGGTCTAAACCACGTGGAATTGTCTACCACTCACTTAATTCCAATCCAAAAATTCTTAGCCACATATTTTGAGTCTATCGATACTTCTTGTAAATGTCTTCCTGTGTCGTTTATCCAAGCTATTCCCTATCAATCTTGACTCTCCCTCCTCTATTTTCTTCCACTAATATGGATGTTTTTTCGTTTGTGTTTTAAATGTATTTTACAGTTTGTAAATTTGTATCCCATGTCTTCACAGACAATAAATGGGATTTTCATAGATAACAACTGGTTTGTAGTATCCCATCTCTTTATAGAGTTGCATTTCAGCCCTGGTTAGTTTATCTAGCTTCCAATTTTGTAATAACTATTATGTCACTTGACTTGTCCATGGGACCCTACCCCTGAGTCACATTGCAATTCTAGGTAATCTTTAAAATAATCTATTTTTTATGTTTATTTTCTAGTTTTTATTTCAATGGAAACCCAAAGAACTACTTGACTACATAGGGGTGCCATTTTAGTGGCTACTGCTGCTGGTCCCTTACAGCAAGAAGTCCCACTCCCCATGTAATCTGTTCAAAATGAAAATTGGCCAAAAAACGAAAAATGTATAAATATATAATTTCCCTCTATTCTTTTGCAGCATGCAGTCCCATGTAAGACATATAACAAAAAAAATTCTGCAAGCCTAGCTGTGGCAAGAAGCATCAAAACAGTGATTGGTTTCATAGCTTTTCCCTTACTTCTTTTTAAGAGTTATTCCCCTACTCTTTTATAAGAACAACCTCCACTGATATGGCAACTTTAGAACAATTTATGGACATCCGTCAAAGCATAATCGAAATCCAATTATTATTTGATGTTGTTTTTGCAAATGCTTTTGTAGTTGTGTATGCAAATTGTGGAAGCATACACAAGGTGCATGAACTGTTTGACAAAATACCTCAAGAAAATGTGTTCTCATTGACAACAATGATTACATGATATGCATAAAATGATTTTTTCAAGGATTATCTAATTCTCTAACCTTGTTCCATGTGCCATCCTCTAATATCTCACTCATAAAAAACTCTTTCTCATTGTCTACGTTTTTGATCTTGCAAAAAAGTTCGTCTATACTATATAAGAGGGTACGAAAATCCACTCCCAGCTTCTACCAAAATTAGAGCTTTGGAACAGGGCATTGGAAATCTATGACAACATAATCTAGTGTGATTTCATGGGCTACAACTATTGTGACAGCGATTTCACTCTTATTAGCCATCAATGCAAACACACTCATTCATAAAATACAATTCGTCATCAATTCAATTCTTTCCCTTAAATGTATTTGCTTCGGCAGGATTTGCCATTTCATGGCCTTGTTTATGTTGTTTTTACAAGATTAAATCAACTCTCCATTATTAATTTATAACTCGGACCTGAAATGGTATAGAGAAAGGTTAGTTAAATATTATTTAAGTTTTATTAATGAAATATTTAATGTTGTTGGTTGGTAGGTAGTTATAATCCAACCAACGGGACCCTCCTATTTTATTACAACCTCACATGCAAGTATTTTTAATCTTGCACATTCTATTATTTTTAATCTAAGTGTAGTAAGTTGGGATGTGTGTAAACTTGGAGACATCTTTCATTTTTGTAGGACTCAAATTTTGGTATTGGACCAATCGAAACACATAACATTGTAACCCTAGTCATAGACCGATTTGCACTTATAATATCAAAAGTCTTAAGTTTTTTAATAAATCCTAACCGCCGCAATTTATCATCCACCCTACACACACTTAGCTCATATTTCATAATTTAATGGGGGCCGCTTAACTTAGCATTGGCCACTCCTACACCGCTTTACACCTTCATTAAAAATAATTATTTCCCCCCTTTTACCACTCCATATGATGGAGACATGGCATATATGCGTGGAGATTTAGAGTTTTTAATGTGTTTGATTAATTTATATGATATGTGGCATGTTGATTTAATAAAGTTTGAATATATAAAATGATTGGTGTTTGGGTTGTGGCTGCTTCATTTCTTTTTAATTTTAAACAAATTAAAACCTTCCACACAAGATTTGTATGCATTTTGATTTGGCCTCGGCTTGAATGCGTGTGGTTGGGCATAACTTTGGATGATTTAATTTAATTTTCTACCACTTAAACATATTGCTTGCTCTTGAAATGTGTGCTTGGATTAATTTGTGGTCAAAGGAGAATTTTTTATTTTTAAGTTTATGTTTGTTTATTTTGTAATCCTTGGAAAAAGAATTAACATAAATAGCGTTATTTATTTATTTATTTTATTTTTATGTTTATAAACCTTAAACAAATATTTTGGTAAACATATATATGTAAAGGTTTTCTTGGTCAAGTGGCAAATACAGTTTTCCGAGAACTTAAGGTTAAGGATTCAAAACCCATCTAGTTTTTTTGAAAATTTTTAAACTAGAATTTAATTATAATTTTATATAATGTTATGATATTATATATTCGATTAAATGAGTTTTAAAGTTTACATATTGTAGATTTAACCTTTGGACTCAATAAAAAATAACATATACATTTGTTATATAAACTTATGATGTAAACCCATTATAAATTATTTTTTCATTATTTTAAATTTATATATATTGATAACAATATCATTTTTAAAAAATATGTACTAATGGTTTCTTTGTTTTGAATTCTTTTTAAAACCCTTATAAACATTATCTCCACGAATGCGGGTGGAAAATTAAGTGCGCTAGAAAGACAAAAACTCCAAAATTTGGCATGTATTGTCGCAAAGAGACGACCTGAAGAATTTACTAACTTTATAAAATATTATTGCAATTTTTTCCCTTAAATTATCCTTAAACCCTAATTTTTGAGAGGAACGATAACCAGATCGTACCAAGCCAAAAACACAAATGTTAATCAAACACCACAATCAATAAGATGAAAGCAATTCCCCATAATAGCTTTACATAAAACCTTTGCAAACAAATGAGCAGCAATATCATATATTATTATGGAACTCAATGCAATACATTGAGAATGGGCCTTGCTTAAATAGGCAACGAATAACAATCTAAGAACCAGTCAAGGTCATAGATCAAGCCATAAATCAAGGAAATAACTAGTCATCAAAGAACTAGTCAAGACCATAGATTTATGAGAGAACTAGACATCAAGGATCTAGTCAATACCATAGATCAAGGAAAGAACTATACCTAACAACTAGATAATATCTCCTAATATCTAAATAATATACAAGAAATATCCACACACATAAGTGGATGAGGATAAATACAATAAGGGTAAATAAAGTACCTAGGTGAACATGAGCTAAGGTAAATACCTAGACTAACATTTTTTATCAAAAGTATAGAATATGAATGGAATATATTTTTTTTTGTAAAAAAAACTATTTTTTTCTCTTGAATTGAGTTTTGAAAGTTTCATTCAAATGGGTTCTAATCATTTCAGTATTGACAAGTCGCAGATGTTAAACAGTACTAATTACAACATCTAGAAGATCTGGCTAAAAGTTTAATTCATGACACGAAAACTTTGAATTGTCATGAATGATACGGAAAAGGTGCCCACTAGTAGACAAGCGATAGTAAACAACATTTTTGCATTTCAAGAAAAAGTGCAAGAAGCAATGTCTATTATATTGTAAAGCATGCAAGATGACTTTCTATTGCACATTGGAAACAAGGAAAATCCTAGCATAGTCGGGAATGTGTAAGAATCAATGCATGCAGGTACATACCTTTCTAAAATTATAAAATTTATTCTTGAACTAATGACAACTCTTATGTAGGGAGACGAAACAAGGTTATTTTTTAGCTAAAATTAAAAATATTAAATCCCAATTAGATGGATGTAACTGTAATTTGATTCAAGACAAGTTACTATATTTTATCATTCAAATGAACATCCATGAAAGATTTAGAAACTTTATTTCCATCTTAAACTCAAAATATCAAAGTGAACAAGGTATTCCTGAATTAGCTATACTTAGTGTTCTCCCGATTCAGGAAAAACAAGTCATGAAAACTTTGATTCGAAGGATAATGCCACTCAAAAACTTCTCGCTCAAAAACCTAAGAATAATTTTTGTAAGTTATAACAAGAATCAAAAGTTCAAGTTAAAATTTAAACTCCAAGTAAAGATAAGAAGTCGGTGAATAAGCACCTAAAATTCAATTTTGATGGAAATGTCATAATTGTGGGAAATTTGGTCATAAAAAGGAAGAGTATAGGTTAAACAAAAATAAACCAAATTTTAAAAATCAAATAGGAAATAAACCAGATCAAAATCAAAACAAAAATTGAAATAATAAAAAAAAACCTAATGTATTTTCCTTATATGGTGCATTAGTTACTATAAAAGAAAATGAATGGATCTTAGATAGTGGTGTGTCTAGGAACATGACCTATAGATCTGATATTATTTCTAATTCATTAAATGTAATGATCAAATTTATCTTGGCACTCATTCCATTCTTGATGTTCAAAATCAAGGCAAAGATAAAGTTTTTAATGGTTATATAAATGACATTTTGTTTACATTCCTAGATTGAAAATGAATTTGTTATCATGTTTTCAACTAAATCAAAACAACTATAGCATTATTTTACTAAAAAAATAAATGGGTTATTAAAAATGAGTTAGAGGTTACTATTACAAAAGGCATATAAAATAATTATATATATAAAGGTTTTGTAGCTGTGTCATGTATGTCTACTCAAAATAGTAATGAATTATTAGGTCATGTTATTTTTAGGAGCATATATGATATGTCTCATCTGAACCTAGTTATTGGAATACCACCTATTTCTCATTCTCGTGAAACTTATGAAGGGTGTTTACGTGGTAAGAAACCCGCAAACTCCATCCATAGCCATCATTAAGCAAACTCGTATGAACCTCTTGAACTAGTAAAACATGATGTTAGAGGACCTTTAAAAGTACCTTCCCTAAATGGATCTTTATATGTAGTTACTTTCCTTGATGACTATTCTCACATGATTTGGTACGTTGGAGTCTAGTAGTCTACTTCACTTATGTGTGTATTATTCTTGTCTCAGTTGTGAATAAGTTCCATCACTGTCACATTGACATATCACGCTTAGATAAAGTAAGGCACACTCATCCGAAGTGCAAGAGGTTTCCAAGTCCCATAATAGTTTGCAATGGTGATGCGAATTGTTATTTTAACAATCATACTAGTATTCCCAATACATTTTGTAAATAGTATCACCATACAAAGACCAGACACAATGCTCATATATAATATTATGCACACTTGCAAGTTCAAACCATCTAGTATCCAAATACAAGTCACTCATACCTCACTCCTCTAGCTCCCTATTCCAACTACATACATAATATATACCCCTTCATGGGCACCTATACTAGTGGGAACTTTTCTTTCAATGGTCTTACAAGAGCTAGTAATAACCCTCAATTTTACAATTCTAGTTAACTAATACATTTAGTCGGTGGAAAAAATTATCCTTTCACTGCTCCTTACTCTCTATGCTACATGTTGATATTCCACTTTAAGACATTGTATATCCTTAACATTATCCAACATTCTGTCAACTTCATGGAAGTGTCCAAAACTGAAGCTTTAGTCTATTCTTGAGCTCATGTTTATCTGTATCTCCTCATACTCTACATGTCCTTTCCTTGACCTTATCTTGTCCTACACGATCCTGAGGTTTATTTCTCTTCTCCTATGTATTCATAGTGTCCTTCTATTGTGCATACTTATTATCCTTCTCCTTATGCAGTTACGTCTTATGCACTCCCTTGTTCTTATCTTGCGCATCACTTTATGAAACCCTTGTGCGCCTCCAAAGAACAATGAAACATGAATAAATAATTTCAAGTCCTTGGGGATTAAAGAATAAATAATAAAATAAATCATGGGCCCAATATCACCTCGTACCAATTATGTTGTCCATCCTTGGGTAATGAACTTATTGGATATCCTTAAACAACTCAGGTACTCCAGTCTATAGTAAGAATTCATATGTCTTCCACTTATTGAGTGTTGCATCAATGAGTTGAGTTAACTTATCCAACTGCATAATGAGTTGGTTAAACATAGAAGAACCATTTACCCCTATGGCCACCATTATTATTAAATGATCTATCTTCTTTTGTAACTCATGGCACACAGTTCCTAACTTTATTTTAGTTATATATCCGAGTTTCCTCATATCTATTAACTCTTGTTTTATGTGCTATGTGATTTATACGATCTTCATGCTAACTATTTCATATTCTTCCATTATTCTATGTGGTTATCCTTTTCCATAGAATCCTCTTCTAGCTGGGATTCAAATGTTGCTAGTTTGTCCACTAATTCCTTTAGTGGTGTATTAATTATTTTAGGTTATTTATAGATCCCTTTAAGAAACTTCTTTGTTTTCTCTCTTTTATTCTAATCATATGCAAGTGATAGACATATGCAAGCTTACTCAAGGGGAGACTATTTTCATGAAGAATACCAAAAAAAAACTCTTCTTCTATGTGCGTCCCAATAAAATGGATAACACTAACGAAACACCAGACGAAGAACCTGATGAAGAGATTGTTATGCCTAAGCGCACACCACAATAAAATAGAAAGCATTCTAACATTTTTATTGTAGACACAATGCTATGTCATTCTCCAATCTGTTAGACCTCTTCAGGGTATTGTATTTCAAAATTGAGGGTTAACGCGCTAGAGATTGGATCTTTCACTTTCTTGGATCCTGATTTTATCCTTCTTAGGCGTTGATGAACTTACACATACTACTTTGGCCCTTTTGTCTTCCATAACCAATGCTTCTTCCTCTGAAGCCTTTTTGATGAAGATACCTTCATATTTAGATGTTAATGGAGAGCCAAACATTCTCGCAATTTGCAACTCTTCTTTTCACTTGACCTTCTTCTCTGGGTTTAGTTGGTTGTGGTTTTTCTGTTCGTGTCCTAAAGCACTCGAGTTTTACCAAAGGGTGGTTAATTTCCCCAAATCTCATCATTTTTCTTCATATTTAACCTCCACGCTAATAGTGGTTGATATTTTAGTTTCTCCCTATTACTATGACTCTTTATGGCTATTTTTCCTTCCCAAAATCTTTAATATTTTTCAATGGTGGTTATTATTTGTAGAAATTTTGGGTTTCATATCATTGTTTGTAGTTAGATCTCTTGTTCTTATTGTATGGTAAAAATGAATTACCCAACCTCCTATTTATTTTCTTCTTCCTTCGTAGTAAATGCTCTTTCTATTTACTCACATGCATGAACCTTTAGTTTCCCCATAATTGGACACATTAATGCCTCATGAATGATAGTTGTACCTAGCCTTCCTTTCATTTCTTGGTCATTAATTCCCAATTAAGTGTGCTTATTAAGTTTCCTTGTTATTTCTTTTTCTTCCACGTGCCCATTATATTTGGTATATTACATTCTTGGGCCATATCACTTCCTTTCCTTGAATGTGCTTTAAACTTACCCTTTAAGGAAACTTCTCTTCTCTTTCTCACTCCACTTTTCCTCTTTTGAGTAATTTTCATCAATCACGCATGTTAGCATGCTACATTTTAGCAATCCTTTTTTCCTGGAAATAAAATGTTTCCACTTCTCCTCTTTTCGAAATGTTCTGGTAAACATATTTTTCTTTGTACTATTATTCTTTTTCCTTCTAAACAAAAAATTTGCACGATCCTCCGCACATTTCTATAGAACTTTGTGGTTATGAAATGTTTTTTTCCTAAAACAACAAAAAATGTTAAAGTAAATTGAACGTCCAACACTTATTAAAATTCATAAAAATATACCAATACTATGAAATGAAATAACATGTATTCTAATGGCACATGCCTTATTTGTGACATTCGAGTATTTCTAGAAGTGTGGTTTCATCTGAATCCCATTGAAGTGTCTTGGAAGCATTTTTTCATTGAAATCCTTCAGTTTACATGCCCATGTTGGTAATATATCAACTATCTCATAAAACCCTAACCAATGAGTTTTGAGCTTACCTAGATGTCACACAAATTTGGAATCATACAATAAAACTTTAGTGCCTTCCTTGAGAGTTTTAATTTTAAGGTTTCAATCATACCGTACCTTCTATCACACTTTCTCAATCTTTTTTGACCACCTTTCTTGTAATCATGTTTCATCCAACTGTAATAACCTCGTTAACCTTTATTGTATTGATTCTTTATCTTCTAGATTTGTAATGCGTAGAATTCTAAACAATGGTTCAAGAAATTTGATTGGTAGGATGACTTCCTTCCCATAAATAATTTGAAAGCGTGTAGATTTATTCAAGCGCTTGTATGTTGTTTGATATGCCCAAAGTATTGTTGATAATTTTTCATTCCAGTCCTTCCTTTTGACGTCGCAGTCTTTGTCCATGTATGACCTAATATTTTTTTGAAGGATTCCAAGGTACTATTAGCCTATGCGTGATAAGGGATTGTTTTATGATGTGCAACCACAAATTTTTGCAACAAAATGTAAATTGATTCCTTCAAGAAATGTGTTCCTCTATCACTTCTTAAACTAAATGGATAACCAAATCAACTTATAATGTTTTCCTCAAATGACTCTTGATGTTGTGGTTGTTGCTGCTTAATTTTTGCCCCCCTAGGGAAAATATTGGAAAATGGGAACCATCGTACCCTAGATTGAGGAAAAGGGCTTCATGGAAGAACTTTGAGCCTATAGGAAAAATTTTGTGTTTTGAGAATGCTTATGGTGTTCCAGGAGGATCCATGATCATTTTTGAACTATCTTTCCTTCCCTGGGTTTTGGAAGCTCAAAGTTTTCTCAGAGAAGGAAAATTGACATCTTCAGGCCCTCTTTCATTCAACAAGGGGAAAGTGATCAAAATCAAGAAATTATCTTTGAGGAGTCTTGTTGTGTTTCAATCACTCCATGGTTTAAGGGAAAATCCTAAGATAATTGAAACCTATCTCAAATTTAGGCTTAAGATGGTCAATAAGCATGAGATGGAAATGGCTTACCGAGCAGCCCGACTCTTGAAGAGCTCAGTGTGGATCAATGTGAATGGCTCAGTAGTATGCAAGATCAGGTACTCAGTGCTTTCAGATCAGAGAGAAGCGTGAATCATCGGGTATGAGGGATTAGATCACTACATCAAATCTTAGAGTAGGTTGTCCAAGTTAAACTCTGTCGAGTTAATCAAGGTGCATGCATAGGCGTTGAAGAGTCATTTCAAGCTCAAACATGGGTGAGTTTCTTAACGAATGGAATGAATCGTCGCAGAGCACACAAACCATGTTGATGGAGGTCGAGCTATGAGGTGAAGCCAATTCATAGGCTGAGTCAGGTAAGGAAGATTGGTTTGGGTTGATTCACATGTATAATTTAAGGTTGAGTCAGTGGGACCATGGAATGCCAACGTGGAGTTGTAAACGAGCTCACAAAGAAAGAGCTAAGATGAGTTTAAACAACTCAAATCAATCCTAGAGTGACGAGCTTTATGAGAGGCTCGGTGAATTATTTTTGTCATACGCAGCTAGTGCAAGTTTTAACTCACCCATCGAGCTAGGAAGCAATAACAAGAGTTTGTGGTTTGAAATGACTCATAGGTTATATGTACAGAAATCCAAGGATAGGTGTGAGGACATGAGTCAGGGTGTATAATGTGAAAGAATGAGCCGGTTGGCTCCCCGTTACCAAGAGATGTGTGAGCTACGTGCACCTGATTTGCTTTCAGATCTCAGCTCATCATGGAATAGCACATGAATGGGGGCCACATTGAAGTATTTTCATATCATGGAAATGGTTTTTTCATGGGCACCAAGTTAATAATTATCTCGAGGACTTAAGGTTGAGGATACTTGGTGCATGACGACAACATGAAGTGAGAAATGGATTTCGTGGTTTCATCTTTGGGACCAGGAGCTAGTGTTTGAGAGTGCTACAAGAAGGCTCAACACTCATCAAGATAGGTGGGTAACATACTAGCCAATATTTAGGAGGTAGCTTATCTGGTGATACATTGGGAGCTTGATAAGGTTGTTTTGGAGCTAGCATAAGTGGCAATCGTGAATCATTAAATGTTTGACAAATTGAGATCATTGTAGCAAGTTGTAGGATGATAGAGGCATGGTGAAATCACTTGGTTCGAGTATGATTAGGGATATCTCAGGCTAAATTGTCAAGATCACGTGAAGGATATCAGGGCTTGACTAGGGTAAGTCAGGGAGAAAACAAAGCTGAAATTGACCTCATTGGAGGCTCATGTGAATGAAAGGAGTCACTGCTCTGGACAGAATTGTAAAAGTAGAAATAGAGAGGCATGGAATTTTTCCAGAGAGGCCATCGAAGGTCAAATTCATATAGGTAGCTGAATTGGTGAAGGCTCAAACCAGAGATCGTGGCCATGGAGGAAATTCAACACAAGAAGGCTGATTGTTATTTGAGATATGGCAAGTGAGCTTGTAGTGAGAAAAGTTTGATGAGCTATTCAAGATAGCTCAACATGGAGGGCGTGTTTGCACAAGCTAGAAAATGAAGCCATTATGGTGGTGAGATCAGGACTGGGTGTGAGCTCATCCATGAAGTCAACTCAGTTCGAAATTACAGAGATTATGGTTCAGATCGAATTACTCAAAGATCTGAATAAGGATCAAATGTGAGGGAATGGCCAAGTTACTCGTTGGAGTAATTTTTTGATCTGTTTCAATACACAAAGGATCAAACACTATGAGGTGGTTGAAGTCTATGGGGAGGTGGATTCTATGGCCGATTCAGGATCGAATGGCTTGCAGGTGTATAGAAAGGAGGGATCGGGTTGCATGAAATCTTTCGACAGAGTTTCAGAATAAATGGGCCAAGTTGCATGGAACATAATAAGATAAATCAGTCTAGGAAGATCAACATAGCTACATTGATCCTGAAATCTGGTAAGCCTGAAGTCTTAATTCTGTAAAGCTTACGAAGCTCCATATTGCGTGAGACTTTGAAAATGTTTTAGTTAAGAGATTATGAAATGGTAGGATTTAGACTCATTGTTGATGGTTTAGGGTTCGGATGCGTAAGTCAATCTCAAAGTCCACACAATCCCCGACAGTGATGAAATACTTTCAGTGATCGCGCAACACGTTAAGTACTTGGATCTATAGAGTTGGGAATGGAGAAGGTCATGGTAGATACTAGGTGTAAGATCATTATAGTTGATTCATTACCGAATCAATAGGTTTGATAAGGCCATGTATAAGGCTATGAGAAGATAATTTCCATGGGTAAGGATGCATTTCAGTGGAAATGTGGAATACTTCATCAAACCAAGCCAGGTGATAGGACCATTTTGGGTTCATTGGAGTCAAGAAATGACGGTGCTTCAGAGATCCATGTTGAACCATTGTTCAATGAATGCAAGTGGTTAACAGTGAAACTCTTGACAACAAGATAATGGATGGTAAACGTCTCAAGAAGAGAGATCATAGGATCAAACCTAAGATGGTTGTGAGTGTGTCACAGGAAAGAGATTTCTTGGCTGAGTTTAATATTATTCATTCAGTGCCACGAAGCCAAGTCAGGGAGAAGCTCACGGAGACAGATTCAATGGAACCAAGTACATCACGCCATCATTGAAACTGGGTAAAGCTATGGTGGTTTGAGATCATTTTTGGATCACAAAGCTCAAGTCATGGTGGTGAAAACCACATGGTACATAGGTTAAGATATGCACATAGCTAGTGGTTAAAGGTCAAGCTCCTTGATTTGCATTGGAATAGAGCTTGACTCAGCACAACTAGGCTAAGACAGGGCTGGAGTTGCATGAGCTTTGAAGGATCTTGGTGGTGGGTTTGATGTGAGTAATCTAATGGAGCTCATGTTACGTGATGTCTATTGATATTTTAATATTAAGGAGCTCTACAAATGAGCTCATACCAACTGAGTTATTCATTTCATAAAACAAAAAGCTCGGAATGAAATGGTTGATAAGCTCAATGTTGACGTGGATCACTCGATGGATGGAGGAGGTCCGTACTCGACATGAATAATCATAGGTTTAGAGATCACTAAATTAGACTAAACCAAGCTACCAGGACTCAGTAAACATAGAAGTGTAGATGATGGAGCCTGGTTTAGAGCTTGACAGAGATCTCATCGGTGGGGATGCAAGTGGTGGCTTGGATGTTCAAACTATAAGCTCAACTCATTATTGAATGCATCGACTCGGAACGTCATGAGAGCGTGGAGTTCAGCAGAGGGGGCCAATATTGTGATGGCTAGTTGATCCCACATGAAAGGAGAGCTAAGGGTTGGCATCGTCTAGGACTGAGATGAGATGAGCAGGTAATTAGCTCAGAGTAGCTAAATGAGAAGTTAACTGAGTTGGGGCAAGTGAGTCATAGGTTTAACGAGGTGGGATTATTTTAGAAACTGATTATATCGGGTCAACGCGATGGAAAGAGTATATCTACCCCAAATTGGTGAGTTTCCTTGGTGAACCAATAACAGAGTTTGACTTATTTATTATTATTATTTAAATATTTTATTTAAATATTATTTTAATTAATTAAGACGACTATGTCAAAAAATCAATCAATGACACATGATGGAACTCTCTCAAGTGGTTCAACCAAATGTAATAAATGATACATCATGCACCTTCAATTTATGAAGGGAATTTGACTCCTTCTCCTTTCTCTCAAGTTCTTCTATAAATGTAAAACTGGAAGCTCATTCCAAGGGGTTCCAACAACTAGGTCATACAAGTTGGACAAGTTAGACACTTTCCAAGCTGGCCCTCTCTTCACAAGCTGAGAAGCTATGAATTTGGAGGCTTTCAAGCCTTTGTTCTAAAATTGTAATGGCAGTCCCATGCCTTTCCATTGATGTAATGATGCACTGTGAAAGTGTTTGAAGTAATGAGAATTATGCTTTGTGATCATTTGTATGTCCTTTCATGATTTTGTTGCTTCTAATTTCCTCTCTCATGTTTTTAGGTGAACTGTGTAACCAGGGTTTCTTTTTGCAAGTTTTGGAGGTCATTGTGCTTATCAAGGAGTGAAGTACTATATGTAAAAGTGGGTTTGTAATGCATGTCATTCTTCCTCATGATCATCTCTCTTCATCAGCAAGCCAGAAATTTTGTCTACTAACACCCTTTCTTGGTGCATCACCACTTCTAGTTTCAGGTTTTATTTCTTACAAATCTTCTCCCTAATCCCATGAAATGTTAGCATAGGTCTAGATAGCCATTTTTACCTATGCATTAGGAGTAGTGTAGTGCTTAGTTTAGGAAGCGGAATTTGGCCTTCTCTAGAGGTTCACCTCGAGCCCAAGTCCCACAGCTTGAGAGGTGATCCCATGTGTCCTAATCACATAGAATGTCGTGTTCACTTTCAGGCCATTCGGGGGGTGTAGTGATTTGGTGACAACAGTTTTTGGCACACCTGGTGGGACAATAGGTTAAAGTTATACATTTCATAGTTATCCCATTGTAATATATTAGCCACATTTTTCAACAGGTGTGTGTATTGTGTTCATTTCATTTCATTAAGTTGTTGTGCTCTTAGTGAAATTTCAGCCTTAGGAGGTATTCCCAAGCATAATTGGCGACTCCATTGGTCTAAGTACCCTAATCTCTGTGTTGTAGACCTTAATTTTTACCCATTTCCATCTAGTTTCTTTCAACATCTTTCCATTTTTCTCCCATTCATGAAGGTGTGCAATCATGGCTTCATTTCCACAGTTGAGTTCCCACTTGTACCAGTAACAACACTTTCCATCTTCAAGCTATTTTAACCCACCTCCAGCTTCATTTTATAATGAGAATCAATAGTATGCATATCCCTATGAGAAAATTCATGATCAGTTTGGTTTTTCACCTAACTATGTAGCTTTTCAAAGGTAATGAACATGCATATGATGGAGGCTATCCTATAGATGAAGATGTAAAGTTGCAACTGAAAATACAGAAATTGGAGGTAGGCATGGTACAATCCAGAGCCACAACTCAAATGAGAGCATTCAAGAATGGTTTCAAGGAAGCTTGTCCATGGGTTGGCCCTATGCCAAGTTTTTACAACTTGTAGGAAAAGATTGATTTTATGAATGAAATGTTGCCTCAGCTTGAGGGTTGGATCGAAGAAATAGAGGCCTATGAATTTGATGCAATGCAATCTTGTCAATGGGTTGATTCTTGCACTACCACCACCTCAAGGTTCTCTTTCCATTTCTCAGTCAATGTCATTTCAATCCAACCTTCAAGTTCCAAGCTTTTCACCATCAACACATGCTAAGAATTCCCTTCCTTCACTCATCCTATTCCTCCATTCCATCATGAATCTTCCATGCCTCATCCTTCTAAAGTTCCCTCTTTTCTACAAAGGCCATCAACACAAGAAGTTTCACCTCTTCTACTATCTCAAACAGTGAGGGAATCATTAAATCCCAACCCACCCCTCCTCTTATAGTCCCAAATCCATTTTGGGAGGAGCATTGTCAAGAAATGAGAAAAAGGGAGGGGTATATGGTCGAAGAGGATAGAAAAGGAGAGCATGCAGATAATCTTGAGGAAATGGGCTACAAAACTTAACATCAAGCAAACTTCATTCCTGACTAAACCTTCTGCAGAAGTTGAGGCTCAAGAACAAGTGAAACAAACTAGTTTTGTACCATAAACAAATCTAGAGTTGAACGAGGAGGACCAGAAGTCTACTTGTTCAGAATGTAGTATTCATATTGGCTCAATTCCATCATAAGGAGTTTGAATCACCAAAGGTGGAAAAATCAATAATAGAAAGCAGGTGTAAGTTGAAGAAGAAAAATTCTCAAGTGTACAAGCTGATTCTAATGAGTGCACTGATCCTAATTGTCACGCATGTCAAGAACTTGCATCACTTCTGGAAGGTGGTAACATTTTCCAAAGTCATCATTAGATGTTACAATCAGCCACAAAAGGTTTCATGAGACGAAGGCAGATTCACAGATCGAGAATGTAGATGAGACCATGCAGAGGATTTCTAATCCTTTTCCTCTCTACCTTCTCAAAAATCTGATTTTTTAGATGAATTTGATCTTTCTAATTTCATTTTTGAAAATGAATAATATCAAGGTGAAGGAGGTTCTACTTTGGAGGATACTTAGATTAAAGAGAGACCTTTGATACAGTC
Source organism: Taxus chinensis (assembly GCA_019776745.2). Lineage (NCBI taxonomy): Eukaryota > Viridiplantae > Streptophyta > Pinopsida > Cupressales > Taxaceae > Taxus > Taxus chinensis. The sequence continues at coordinate 547,234,194 of CM034151.1, read as the reverse complement.
AGAGGATGAAGAAGAAAATTATCTATCAGATTTGGAAGAATGTTTTGATGGACAAGAGCCTATGGAACTTGACAATCTTGTTATTCCATCACTTATTTTCCACCAGAAAGTGTCAAGTGTTGCGGAGGTACATGCTCAAGAACAGTTCATTGCTCATAACTATCCTTTGGAATCAGAATTGGAGGAATTGAGTCTTCGTATCCCTCATCACATGTAAAGGAGGAACACATAGGAGAAGCTAGGACTGATCTAGAAGCATTGAATGAAGATTATGTCATGGAGAGGTTTCTGTTTTCAGTTACGGAACCTATTTTGGTAAACAAGTCTGTGATGGAGGAAAGTATTCTTGAAGATTTTTCTTCCCATAACAATCATCCAAAAGCTACAAATAGGAGGGTTTGAATTTCTCAAGTTCCATGTTGAATGAGGGATATGTCACTGTAATACCATCCACCCAGGTGGAAGATCAGTTGTTTGTAGATGAGAAACAAGAGGGAAATCAGGTCATGAATAACCATCCTTTTCAAGGATGTCTTCAACAAGACTTCCTTGTTAAAATTGAAGTTCAGACAAGCAGGAATATTCAACGGGTTAGACCATGTCCTATCCGAAGTACCTGGATTCATTGAAGCCAGAAGAGAAGCCAAAACCAGTCACATTCACTTCAGAATGTGAGGATGAGTTTCACAGTCCCAAGGATCAGTTGCATATGTCTCTACAAAATAAATGCAGAGAAACTAAAAGAGGGATTCTTTCTCTTTCCAGTTGATACCTCGGTGGACCACAGTGGGGAATTGGGATTGTTTAGGTTTCTCACTCTCATTCTCAGCCATGTCCATCATCACATCATTTTCATGGAAATCCATTGTGAGGAAAGGGAGCTATTTTGCACAACCAGTTACAGGGTTTATTTAGCTTCACCATGCTTCCAATTAGTGTAGGGTAGTATAGGTTTTCTTTCAGCAGAATAAGTGCATTTTACACCTTGCATATTTCAACTTGGGGCATGTATGGTTTTCAATTTTTGTGTGTTTGTTCTCCGTTGTCGATCTTATATTGTTCTTGCACATTGTGTCATTCTCATAGGTTTCTCAGGGGAAGGAAGGTTCAAAGTTTCCATAAGAGTTTCATGATCTGCCTTCATTCAAAATTCTGCAGTGTTCCATAGATGCCAAGTCTTAATCACATTCAATATACTTCATGCTTAGCATTCTAAAGAGGTCCAAGGCAATAATGCTAAGGAGATTTTGGGATCCATCACATAGAATCAGGTTGGTTTTGGGATTGATAGTGACTCCATGCCCAATGGATATACAAGGCTAATGGTATCATGCTTAGCAGGAAAGCATCCCCGAGAGGTCACCAAAAATGTTGTTCAATTTTTGCCCCCTCGGGAAAAAATTGGAAAACAGGAACCGTCGTACCCTGGATTAAGGAAAAGGGATTCATGGAAGAACTTTGAGCCTATAGGAAAATTTTTGTGTTTTGAGAAATGCTTATGGTGTTCCGGGAGGATCCATGATCATTTTTGAACTATCTTTCCTTCCTTGGGTTTTGGAAGCTCAAAGTTTTCTCAGAGTAGGAAAATTAACATCTTCAGGCCCTCTTTCATTCAACGAGGGGAAAAGTGATCAAAATTGAGAAATTATCTTTGAGGAGTCTTGTTGTGTTTCAATCACTCCCTGGTTTAAGGGAAAAACCTAAGATAATCAAAACCTATCTAAAATTTAGGCTTAAAATGGTCAGTAAGCATGAGCTTGGAAATGGCTCACCGAGCATCTCGATGAGCTGAGCTCAATGTGGATCAATGTGAATGGATTGGTAGTATGCAAGATCAGGTACTCAGTGCTTTCAGATTAGAGAGAAATGTGAATCATCAGGTCATGAGGGATTAGATCGCTGCATCAAATCTTAGAGTAGGTTGTCCAAGTTAAACTGTTGTCAAGTTAATCAAGGTGTCATGCATAGGAATTGAAGAGTCATTTCAAGCTCGAACATGGGAAGTTACTTAATGAATGGAATGATCATTGCAGAGCACACAAACCATGTTTATGGAGGTCGAGCTATGAGGTGAAGCCAATTCATAGGCCAAGTCAGGTAAGGAAGATCGGTTTGGGTCGATTCACATGTATAATTCAAGGTCGAGTCAGTGGGACCATGGAATGCCACCGTGGAGTTGTAAACAAGCTCGTAAAGAAAGAGATAAGATGAGTTTAAACAACTCGGATCAATCATGGAGTGATAAGTTCTACGAGAGGCTCGGTGAATCATTTTTCATCATACGCAGTTGGTACAGGTTTTAACTCACCCATCAAGCTAGGAAGTAATAATGAGCATTCGAGGTTGGAAAAAACTCACATGTTTTACGTACAACAATCCAACACAGGTGCAAGGACACGAGCCATGGTGTATAAGGTGAAAGAATGAGCCAGTTGGCTCCCCGTGACCAAGAGATGTGTGAGCTACGCACCTAGTTACTTTCAGAGCTTAGCTCATCATGGAATGGCACATGAATGAAGGCCACATTAAATATTTCCATGTCATGGAAATGTTGTTTTGGGCACCGAGTTAATAAGTAGCTCGAGGTGGGGGTTAGATCTTGGTGCATGGCACAACATGAAGTGAGCAATGAAGGTCGTGGAGTCATTGTGAAACCAGGAGCTCAGAATTGAGAGTGGTGCAAGGGAGAACTCAGAAATATGGATAACATAAAATCCAAGATGAAAGAGGATTTCAGTTGTTTGGGGAAATCTTACTTGGGCCACTCAGGGTTTTCGAGCACAAAATGAGAAAATTGGAGCAGCCGTGGGGGTTATATCTTAGTGCATGGCACAACATGAAGTGAGACCGAGGAAGGAAGCTCGCTAGTGAAGGAAGATCAGTGGCTCAACTCGATACGTAGGTGAACTTAGATCCGCAAGCAGAGGGTCTTGGTTAAAAGACACATTGGATTAACTATGCTTGCACAAAGTAACAGAGACTAAGGTCTTAAACTTGGATAGAGAGGGCATGTAGGTCATCAAATTAGTTGGATAACAATGCTCGTGAGATCAAGGCCATGCGAGAAGATTATAGGGTTGATTTTTGTTTGGAAAGACAGGGTGCTCACCAACAGGGTTCAAGCTAATCAATAGCTTAACATGGAGGGCTTATCTATAGAATCTTGGGAACGAGGCAGGCTGAGGTCACGTTTTTGGAGTTTTACTTTGGAGTTATCTGTTTCAGAATTTTAGAGATTTTTGAGATCAAAAACGTGAATGATTTGAATATTTCTGAAGCCTGAAACTCTAAAACTCTAAAATTCAGAGTTTCAGGTTTTCAGGGATTAGAAGCTGTAAAGTGGTCACCGTGTTATGGGGAGGTCCGAGTCTGTCCCCAAGTCAGGAGGAGGCCCGGGTCTAATGTGAGGTGGGATCATGTTACATGCTGAGTCTGTCAATGAGTCACAATAATGGGCCAAGTTACATGGGTTTGGATGAACTCGAGATCAATCATCGTGGGATGAGCTCATGGTGGATAGAGCTTAACTCTAGGATCAAGTCAAAACTGAACCGTGTAGGTTACAAGCTTAACTGCATGAGCTAATGCAAAGACTAAAAAATTGGTAGATGTAGCTCAACGTTGATGTCTCGATTCGATGCAAATCATCTCAAAGGCCAGACTAGCCTCAACATTGTATGAAACACTTAATGTTAGCGCAACATTGTTAAGAATTGACCTATTGAGTCAAGAAGGAGAAATCATGCAGTTTATACTAGGTGCAATATTTTATAGTTGGATTAGGAAGACATGGTTCACTGAGTCATTAAAATGCAATGAGAAGATGAGTTATTTCTCGATGCACATAAAATGAGAAAGAATACTTTTGAAGAAGCTTAGTGGTATGATCATTTCGGGCTCATGGAGTCAAGTCGTGAGGTGACAGGGACCCACAAGTTGAACCATGCACAGAGCTCAGGTGGTTAATAGGGAGCTCGTGACTCAATGATATGAGTAAAATACTCAAGGATGATCATAGAATGAAACCTATCCCAGGCGAGGGACACGGAATTGAGAGCTCGTATGTAAAATGATGCTCATAGGTTGGAGAGTGAGACAACTTGGGTGACCAAGTTAGAACCATGTAAATCACCCGAGGTAGGGAAAAAGGATAAAGCTCTGGTCATTTTAGATTGAATGTCAGCTTAGTTGTGGTGGTGGAGATCTAGCATGGTACATAGTTAAGACATGTTGCAGCGAGCCATTAAAGGTGAAGCTCACTTATTTGGAGGGAATGGAACTTGGTAAGAATAACAAGGCTTGAAAGCACTCAGGTCTCATAGAGCCAAGTCGTGAGCTACACACATGAAGGGAAGATAAAGCATAGAAATATCAGTAACTGCGTAGTGAGTCAGTCAAGACAAGAATGGAGGTTGACAAAAGTCAACGCGAACTTAGCAGTGAGCTGTGCAGACATGAGAAATTCACTGAGTTAGAGAGGAAGGTAGCTTATGGAGTGGTGAGCTGACAAGGAATAAAAAAAGCTCAGCGTGGAATTTTTCTTTGCACAAATATCATTGGGAGTAAAGCTTTGTCGCTAGGAAATATCATCAGGTTCAATGGTAAGATCACATGAAGATCGACAGATATCACTCAAGTTGAATCGATTCTATGTGAGCTCGGCGAGGATGATAGATCAATTCTATGTGATAACTCGATGCGAAGTTTGTGGGGAGCTCGATGGTGAGCATTGGAAGTGATAAAGGAGCCATGTTTGAAGACTGAGCTGGTCAAGAAGCACTCGATGTAAGGGAGCTCAGTTGCGTTGGTCAATGAAGGAGCTTGTTTCAAAGTGAACTCAGTCGATGTGATGAATGATGGAGAAGCTCGAAACCAACTCGGTGAGTTGGCTTGGTGAACTTACCACCGAGTTGGACTTATTTTTCTTTTCTTCATGGACCCCTCTCTCCTCATCACAAATCGATCAACATTGGGCCCACCAAAATTCAATTAATTTAATATTTTATTTAAATATTTTAATAATAATATTTATTATTATTATTATTTAAATATTTTATTTAATTATTTTAATTAATTGAGAAGACTATGTCAAAAAGCAATTAGTGTCACATGATGGAACTTTCTCAAAGTGGTTCAACTGACTGTAATAAATGATACATCATGTACCTTCAATTTAGGAAGGGAATTTGACTCCTTCCCCCCCCTCTCTCAATTTCTTCTATAAATGTAAGTTGGAAGCTCATTCCAGGGGGTTCCAATAGGTCATACAAGTTGGACAAGTTAGACACTTTCCAAGTAGCCCCTCTCTTCACAAGTTGAGAAGCTGTGAATTTGGAGGCTCTCAAGCCTTTCTTCTTGAATTGTAATGGCAACCTATGCCTTTCCATTGATGTAATGATGCACTATGCAAGTGTTTGAAGTAATGAGAATTATTCTTTGTGATCATTTATATGTCCTTTCATGATTTTGTTGCTTCTATTTGCCTCTCTCATGTTTTCAGGTGAACTGTGCAACCAAGGTTTCTTTTTGCAAGTTTTGGAGGTCATTGTGCTTATCAAGAAGTGAATTACTGTATGTAAAAGTGGGTTTGTAATGCGTGGCATTCTTCCTCATGATCATCTCTCTTCATCGGTAATCCGTAATTTCGTCTAGCAACACCATTTCTCGGTGCATCACCACTTCTAGTTTAGGTTTTATTTTTTGTAAATCTCTCTTCTTAATCCCATGAAATGTTAACATAGGACTATATAGCCTTTTTATCTTGTATTAGAAGTAGTGTTGTGTTTATTTTAGGAAGAGGAATTTGACCTTCTCCAAAGGTTCACCTAGAGCCCAGGTCCCATAGCTTGAGAGGTGATCCCATGTGTCCCAATCACACCGAATGTCTTGATTCATTTTCAGGCCATTCGAGGGGTGCAATGATTTGGCAACAACAGTTGCCGTATAATATTTATTTGGTGCAACTTCCTCCCATTGTATAATTTAATATGTTGTTGTAATAATATATCTTACACCCATTCTTCATGCTTCTTGGTTGATTGGAGTGAAAAAATAAATTTCCCATTTTTCAAATAGTTCTTGGGCAGTTATTGGAATTAAAGGCATACTATCACATTTTCCCATCTTTCTTGACTCTTTGGCATTGGTCACATGCCTTGGTATATTATTTTGTGTCTTTAAATAAAATCTACCTCTAGAGTCCCACATTTAGGATTTTTTAAGCGATGGAATTGTCTGTGTAGTGAACCCTCACAATTCCTTCATGCAATTCATTTAGGATATCTTACCTTTCATGTTGAAATAAAAATTTGGTTACCAATTAGCTAATATGGTGCTAATTTGACAACTAATGACTTGTGTTGATTAACCTTGTAATTTTGTAGGTTCCACCCCATTCTTTAGGAAGAATAAAACATTCTCCAACTCATCAAATTCAAATTGGATGCTAAGAAATTGAGCATCTTACATACCATCCTCTTCAGGATGCACCTCTTCACTGATACTGATACGTGACAAATGATCAGGTCCTGCATTGTTTTTACCTATCTTCACCACCATGAGAATTGGAACTCCTGAAATAATATCATCCATCTACGGATTCTCCCATGCAATATGTATTTATTAACCATGTGTTTCAGAGCCATGTGATCTATAAAGAACACAAATGGAGTGGCCAAGAGATAATGTTGAAAATTTTGAAGTGAATAAACCATGGATAGTCCTTCACGATTTGTGGTAGTATAATTTATTTCTCCTTGCATCAATTTTTGGATTGCAAAATAGATTGGATGGTCGAGATTTCCTTCTCCTTGTTGTGCCAATATTGCTCAAATAACAATGCCTAAGGAATTTACATATACATGAAAATGTGTGTTCCAATTTGGGAATTGTAAAATAGGTGCTTGTGTTAATTTCTCTTTGAGTTGGTCAAACACATGTTGCTAATCTGAACCCCACCTAAATTATTATATTTTTTTATTAACTTTTTCATTAGAACCGCAATTGTTGTGAAGTATTTAATGAACTTTTGATGATAACCACAATGTACCAAAAAAGGAACGGAACTCTTTTTTCCTTTGTGGTTGTGTGAGATTTATTATGATCAAAATTTTGGTTGGGTGTACCAATAATCTATATTTATGGATAATTTGTCTAACAAAGTTCCAAATGGTGTGTTGAATACACATTTCTTCAAATTTAATGAAATTTTTAACATTTGATAGTCCTCAAACATCAATCTCAAATTATCATAATGATCCCTGACCAATCTGTAGACTGTCTAATCATATAGGTATACTTGGAGAAATTTGAGTATGAAATCCTCAAAGGTAGTAACAAAAATGTGTGAAAAGACAGTGGGTGCATTCTTAAGCCAAAATGATATCACTTTGTAAGCATATTTATAGACACTAAAATTTGGTATCACTACCTTCATAGCCCGCGTTCACTTCTTTCCCATCTATCATCCTATCTATTTTTAGTCTATTATTAATTCCCATCAATTAACCCCTAATCCTCACCTCATTATCTAATTAATCTTAATTATTCCCATTTTCCCTTCTCTAGGTTGTTTATCACCCCTAAACCCCTTAGTTCCTAATCCCTAATTTTTTTAGCTTTTATTTAATTCATTCTTATCCCCCACCTACCCATGACACTTCCCTATAAAAACCTAACCCACATAAGTGCTTTAAAAAATTCATCCTAATCCATAAAATCCCCACATCTCAAATAAATCATCCTTCTACCGCCCAAATAGACGGTTCCTCGCAGTTGGTGGTGACTCACCTGGATTGTCGTCGACCCTATAAGGTAAAATTTACCTCTCCTCCCAAAGAGAGGCATAATCATAGTTTTCTTACATTTTTGCAATCCTATCTTCGAGCCTGATATTTATTGTAAAATTTTTAGCCTTCTTGGAGTCCCTTAGAGCTTATTTACATCACTTGTGGAGACTTTGGGAAGTTTATCTTGGTTTATGCTATCATTGTTATTATTTTTTTGGAAACTAACGTTTGCAGGTCCAGCTACCATCAGAGCTTCATCTCTAGCTTCTTCTTCCAGTCCTTTTGTTTGCAGGTTATCCATCTAACCCATCCCTCCTCAGACTTTCTTAGGACTTCCTAGGTCACCATCGACCCAGCACTATTCTGTCACCTATTCTATCCTTTAGGTCCTCATTAATGTACTTCCCTATTTTATTACCATTTTTAGTTCTCAGATCCATTAATTTGCTTCTCTATCAGTCCAAATATGTTCTTCCTATCTCCTGTCGCCACCAAGTCATCGTCGACCTGAGCCCTATTTCTATCTAATCCATCCAAATATTTTTTTCCTTGCATCCTTTTGTTTCCTTGTATCATATTTTCCTCTGTAGGTTTCTGTTAACGTTCTCATACCTCTGTGATCATCTGATCTGCACTCAGACCTCTTGAGATCTGCATTCTCATCTTGTTGTCTAAACCCATCCACTCAGTCATTGTCAACCTGTCCTTTGTAACCTGAGTCACTGTCAACCCAACTAGGTAATTTTACTTTGTGATTGATTTAGATTAGATCCACACTTTTCATCCATTTCTTTAAATTTTCCATATTCTGTTATGTTTTAGTTTTCACACGTTATTTAGTTTCTTATCATAATGTGTATTTCACTAAATCTAGACTTATTCCAATCCGAGAAGCTAAAAAATATAGCCAATATTGGAATCCAATATTACTATTTTTGGATTCCAAAATCACACATATTGGATTCCACACATATTGGATTCCAAAATCACATATTATTGGAATCCAGAATCACATATATTGGAATCCAAAATCACCTATATTGGAATCTGAAAATAAAAATATTATTGGAATCCGTTAATTCTCCTTCTGGAGTCCAATATATCTTATCATGAATGAAATTTATGAATATGTGAAAAAATGTTTAATGATTTTAGGGAATCCAACATTTCTATGAGAAATAATGCTTGACAGTCGCTCACCTATATAAAACAGATACATGTTCTATTTTATAAGGGCCAGCGGCTGCTAGGCCTAATGGTTGCTTTGGAATAATGATCTTATCAGTTTTAAGATGTTTTAAAGATTAAAATATGAAAATTTGAATATTTCAAATGCCATTGGCCAAGCAGCCGCTAGGCTAATGACATTCATGAGATGTGAGACACTTCTCGATTCAATTACTATGGTTTAACTGAACCTTGGGGCAACCAGAGAATTACTGAAGATGTTATGAAGAAACTTAAAGAGGGTGAGCATTCAATTTAGGAGAATGAAATTAACTATAAAACCATTCCAGGTATATTTTCATATTTAAAGTTAGATATCAAATTTACTTCATTTATCATGGTGTGATTGAACCTCAGCTCAACTAGAGAATTTTTGAAGATGTTATGAAGAAATTAGCAGAGGGTGACAATCTAGTTTAGGAGAATGTAATTAATTGCAAAACCTTACCAAGTATATTTTCATATTTAAATTTAGATATAAAATCAACTGTAAGAGACATGACATAAAATTTATCATATTCAAATATGGATATGAACTTATTTAAAATTAACTGTAAAATATCCCATGTATATTTTAGTATTTAAATATAGCTATGAAATAAATTGAAATTCCTTTACTAAAGGTAGAATTATAGTAAAACATTTCAATAATAATTTGAATTTATAATGTAACACTATTCCCGAAGATGGGCTTCTAAATCAACAATACAAAACATAGTAAAGCTCAAATAAAAAAATCTCCCTATAATTATTTTTATGATCTAATATAATCCCGAACATATTTGACATCCTTCAATGGTTGCAACAAAGGCCACAACACATCTAACAAGTATTTTTCTTCTGAATTAGAATCTATGTTAAATGTTTCAACAACTATGTAGTTCACAACATCATTGAACTTGTTTTTCTCTAAAGAGTCATCTACAAGCACTGTATTTTTACAATTGTACAATGTATTAAACCATGACCAAACAGAGTTAATATTCTTGAGATATAATTTGGGATTACCATGACCTTCATAATCAGAGTGTTTGGTCTCGATGCAATCTTCCTTGTGTAAATATGAACTCGAAGCTTGCAACCTCCAAGCCAATGTTTTGAAGGAATGAAGGCATCATGTCATCAACATTTGACTTTCTTGCCGATGTCTATATTGTTATTTTGAATTTTTTTTGCACCATTGCAAGAAATATTTCACATTAGGTCTGAGAAAATAATATTTTTTTTTGAGCTCGATGCCACCAAACTTTTTTAAGTGTTTAAATGTTGAATCAACCTTGTGGAGGGTGTGTGCCAAAACACCATTTATATCAAATATGATCAGTCTCATGTTGCATGTGTTCGTATCTAAAAATGAAAAAAAATCAAATGGTTGAGGGCGGTGAATCAATTGAAAAATAAAAAACAAGACCCTTTCGATATTGTTATATCAAAAATCAAATGGTTGTAGGTGGTGACGAAGGTAAAAAATATAAGGGCGTTCCTCATTTCCTATTGTTATACTAGGAATATTTTTTTGCGCAATATTTATTTGAATAGAATGTAATGTTTCAGTGCAACGAGTCTTTACATACCGTATTGTAGCTACTTTATTGCATTGGAAAGTGGTATACGTTTTCTATTATCGAAGAAAAAAACTAGTTTTTAATCATGCTCAGAATTAATTTAGGAATACATATTTCATTAATAAAAAATGATCAAAGATTTATTACAATAAATATTTTCTGTTAATTCACATTTGCAACTTATACACTCACTTTCTGAACTTATAATCAGGGAAAATTTAAATTCTCCCAACTTATAATCGTACAATCTCAGCATACAAAATAGTTACATAGAACCATCACAAAAACATATGAATATATTTTATTTACAATGTTAAGTTGTATCATCACATTAACATTTTGAAATGCTAACTTTTTATTTAGCATTTACTCGCTCCAAATATTTGATGCCCTCTACCACATTCAATCCCTTTGACACTATTAGTGATAAGTCTTTGTACAAATCGGTCATCAACCACATATATTTTGAACAATGTTCTCCTCTTCTTGTCATCCCAACCATAAAATTTGTTGGAGGGTTTCCCTTTGCACCTAATGTAATACACATTGTGTCTTCAGAACTGTAGGGAACATCTTTTATACTCCAAACCTTTTCTAGATCCTTTTTGTAATTCCATCAACTATATCGCAATGTTCTTTTCCCCATGTGACTAATGGATTCAAGTCAGTTGATAATTTTTTTATTGAAGGCCTTTATCAGTTGTTCAACATCAACAAAAGTGATTTTGTCTTACCAGAATCCATTTCAAATTTTTTTGCTAATGACTTTATAAATCTTTCAGGCCACCTTGCATGTTGATAGTCTCCTTGTGGAACTTGAATGACATGCCCCTAGAGGGCATTTGGTTTTTCTCATACAACAAGCCCTCCAAATCTAAAATAAGCAAGTAATTCTTGTGGCTAACTGTAGGGAAGTAAATATTTTTTTTTAACCGATCTCATATCAATTCTAACCAATGGAAAAATTCAACATTTTAGCTTGTTGCTACCACTTACCGGTGGGCCTTGTGTGTAGGATTTCATCTTCTTTATCCGCAGCTGGATCCTTTGATGCAATATCTGTTTCAAAAAAACATCAATCTATTCATAATATAACTATTTCTATGGAAAATGAAAGCGTATTTGAAAAAAACATAGTGATCTATGTGGTAAAATGGTAAATTCAATATTAGCACTTTAGGTAGCTACCACTTACCGACTGAGCTTCTGGATTGGCTTGCATAGACCTTACTAGCTGTAATTTTTTTTTTATGCAAGATGTATTGCAAACAATATTAATCAATTCATAAATGATTTCATGCTATGGAAAATGAAAGCATAATTGAAATGCATACTGGTCTCCATGGTAATATGGTAAGTACAAATCAAAATGTTCTGTCTTTTGAATGAATTGTAGTGGCCACTAGGGTTCATTTATATCCATTGAACCACCCATTGGTGGACAACAATTTTGAGATATTGATGTGGATTAGCGATCACTAGGCTATGCCATCATTGGCTGGAATAAGCATCGATTCTAATGTATGTATCATTATGTCGATACTAATTGTTTATGCAGACAACCAACAACCTGTTAACTACAAACTATGTAGCATTGGATGCCACCATGAAACTTTTGAAATAGGTTATTTGGTAATTCCTTCTTTGAAAATGGTTCTGCTTCTAGAATTAGATGATATCATTTTTTAACTTTGTGAGCCTTAGAAATGGTTATGTTTAAAAATACACATAGCTAACATACCTGGTTCTGACTGCATATTTGTGTTGGTTACCACCGCGCACTCCACTGTTACTTTCTCTAGTTGTTGGTCGTCTGCATAAACCATTAATTGTCTTATAAATTTGTGGGGCTTAGTAGTAGTTCTTATTTATAAATGCACATGACTAACATACCAGGATTTTTTTGCATATTCATGGATGATGTGGTTGAGTTCTCCTCATCTTCATTGTCAGAGCTGGTGAGCATAGAGTATTGTCAAAAAAATGAAAACAATGGAAATTGAAAACATAGCTCATTAAACATATTTATAAAGTGATTGAAGGTCAATCACCATGATGAGTTGGTTGTGTAGTGTCAAGTTGAGAGGTTTGTACATCAATTCCTATTGTTCTTTGGTTGTCTACGTAAATAAGAAATGTGTAAGTAGCTTTTTTTGGTTGAAAGACTTTTAACATAATCACATGTTCGAGTTGTATTCCAATATGAACCTTTCTTCATATGAGAATAATAATGTTTCAAAAACATTTCCTGACTATGTGTCTCAACAATAAAAAAATAGATTGATTGGATTCAACTAATGCATGCAATGTGACACTGCCTTCGTAAAGCACTAATACTATAGAATCCTGGGAAAAACATCGAGTGAACATCTCAGACCAGAACTCATATGATCGCTCACAAGGAAAAGGATGTTTGTTTCCTTTTAGGCCAATTTCACTTGTAGTTATCAATTGTTGTGGCAGTTTTTCCATCCAATCCCTAGTGACTTCTTCTCTTTCATCATTGTTATCATTGCAGTTGTGCACTCCAGTTATTGTGTACATAAGACACAAACTTTTAAATTTCCCGTTGCTATCATAGAGTCTGTAGCATCCATCCAGAATTTATTCTTCACTGTCTTTAACCTTTTCCATGTATTTTTTACTGTTTCTCTCAACATTTTTGAATATTCAATTGGTATGAGAACAATAATAATACATTCCAGCTCACTAGTTCCAATAACTGTTAGCAGCTCCATTATTTCTTCAGAAGAAATATCACTTAGAAAATTACAAAAATCAGCGATAACACATTCTGCATTGAAAGGATTGGTGGCAGGAATAATTGCTAGAGTTGAAAAAAGATGGAATGGGTATGCAAATTGACAAGTAAATTATTTTGTGTCCTCCATCCTTTCCATGTATATTGTCTTCCATTGACACCACATAGTTGTCTAATATTGTCTGAGCCTCGACTTGAAGAACTTCTTCCGCCACCTAGTCCTTTTTTTCATTTAGATTTTTTCCCCTATGTGGGAATCAAATTTTCTCTTTCCTTTCCTCTCTTCACCCAATAGTATAGACAACTAGTGGTAGTGTGATTCATGTAATTTAAATTTTTCAATTACATTGGATTCACTACAGGATGTCAATAGATCAATATATGGATGTTTTTCTTTAAAATATTATAGAAATTTTTCTCTCATTTTTCTATCTCCTTTTATTCTCCAGTAGTAAGAATCAAAATGTCTCAACTATTACACCTACCTAAATAGGGCCAGTTAACCTGACATCCCTTGATTGTACTTTATCTGCTAGTACTGATAGTTCTTTGTCATTCATTCCTCTAGCAGCCTTGAATGAATTGGATGTGAATCTTGCCAATGAATTAGGCTGAAAGTTATCCTGATTATCTTTAATGGGGGAACAAGAAAGGCCACTAGATCTAAAAAACTCAAATGTTGTATTACATTTAGTCCATATATCATCCAGAAATAATAGAAAAGTCTATTTGTCATATAGATTATTGGTTATGTCCATTTTGAAAATCAAAAGGCATTGACTCTCAAATTTCTGCATTCAAAGGACAATCATATGTTTTATATTTTTATATAAGGAAGATAAATGTTAATAAAAAATTCAATAAAATTAAAATACATTACCCTCCACTCCTCTGTTTTGTTTTTTTCAATCTGGGACGTTGAGGACATCCAAGTGATTTCCAAACCAATCTAGCTTTGTACAAAAATCAATAAACTTGGTTTCTATCCAAGTTTTATTCACTTCATTCTATTGTTTGCAAATATTAGTAATGGCTTCGTTAGTTGCTTTTTACAGAAAGAATGCGAGCCCTTCGAAACCACAAGCCTCTTATGTAAAGACTTGTAAGTATCTGAGCCCAAAATATTTTTTTGTGCACATATTGTATGTTAGCCATCAAGTATATAAAATTTAACCTCATCCCTTTCCAAGTATTTTAGATCTTGGAGCTCCACTACCTTATTCATAGAATCCAAGAAGGGAAGAAGAATTACGTCCCTCTGTGTAGGAATAACATTTATCAACATGGAATGCACAAGAAGGTCAACATTCTCATCATCTACAAGATGATAATGATACTCTGGAGGTGCTACATGGCACCTCAAAACATCAATTGAAAATACTTCACCATTGAAATAAAAAGTAATCAAACTGCTGAATAGTTGAAGGTTCTATTTTTGTGAATATAGTGGTTTCTTTCTTCAACAATGCAGCTGATTTAGTATTATTTTTCAACCCTGCAACTTTGATCTTGATGGATCAACCTCCAACTTAGAAAAATATGTTTTCCTCAGCATAGTAAACAACTTGGCATGTTTAGGAGGTGAAAGAGAACCTTTTATATTCAAAAAATGACAAATGAAAGAGGTTGTTAAGCTCTATACAATTTTCTGAGTACTGCAAGCATGCCACTGTGAATGTCTTGTGCATTTGAACAACCAGTTTTGTCATTATCTACTAACAACCCCAAATCCCAACCATATATTGAACAAGAACATTGTGTTTTATCTTCTGAGGATTTCATCTCCCATTTCTTGAATAAAGAAACATCCAACTCCATATCCAAAATAAGACACTTATTATTTTCATAGTCAATGTGTTCCACTTGAACACATGTAGTGTACTCAAATAAAAAACTGCATAGGATATAACCATACTGATTTCCTCATGTCCATCATCTGTAAAAAAAAATAACAACCACAGGTCATTGTAGTAGTTGTTCAGGGCCATGGATTTCAACAAACCATTCCTCATCTCTTTTCTTCCAGCACTCAACACCTTCAATGAATGGAATTACTGAGAATGGATTGCGACCAATGGAAGACATTGTACCTATAATTGGAGTAGAATATATTAATAATTACTTCACATATGGAGTAAATGTTTTTCCCATTGTATGATAATGAATGTAAGTATTAGCCCTTGTGATCACCAATCTCTATAGTACATTACTTTTTATCATTGGAGAGTAATCAACGTAATGGTTAGTGACCACTAGGCTTTGACCAGACATGATATCTAACCTTCAATTAGTTACTATAAATTGTATTTTGTGGATCACATCATTAATAACTAAAAACTAGGAAAAATTTTCTTGACAACAATTGAATGGACTAGCGTAAAGGACATTAAGATTTAATTTTTTGAATGGTGAGCATAGTGTGTGAGAAATAAATCACAGTAATGGTTCAGATGGTTACTAATAAAATTTTTTAAACATAAAAATGATTAGTTGTCCCATAACACATTTTGCAAAGAATAACGTAGTACTGCTTAGGCCTAATGAGTTTTATTTGAAATCGAGCATTGGAGTATGCTGTAATTCACATCCATTCGTAGCAAAGAAAATGCTTCGCAGACATGAAGCTCCATTACTAATTGAAAGTAATGACATAAAGACCGTCAGGATTTTCCAATTCTTGATTTAAAAAGAGAGATAAATAGCAAATCATTGTCTAGCCTATTGGCCTCAAGGTTCCCAACATTACCTCTTGTGGTTGTAACCACTATCTATACACTTTTGAATCGATATTGTTTTTCAATGACTATAAATTTTTCATATTGGCTTGACTATTCCTGACAGAGCCAAGTGCTACACTAAATACCCAAGGGAGGGATGAAGCCTTATATTGTTCTCATAAGATATATTCTTTATGTCATATAATTTAGTTAGGTTTTTATATTATAGAATGCATAGAGACCACTAAGATGCATTACTAATTGTAAGGAATAACATAGCAACGACTAGGCTTAACAGTTTCTCAATTTTAAAAAAATGGACCTCTAAGCTCCATTTACTAGTCGAAAAGAATAACATAGTGGATGTCTAGGCTCAACATTTTATTCATTTGAAAATAACCACGTAATAAAAAACAATGATCTAGCTTAGTGGCCACTAGGCTCCTATGATTACCGACTGTCATTGTAAGCACTATCTGTTCAAGCTTTGGACCGATATTTTTTTTCAGTGATAGAAATTATATTGTATTGGATGGACTTCACATGGCAGACCCAATTACAACACTACATTCCAACAAGATGGATGAAGACTTATATATTTCCCCAAAAATATATCTTTTTAGTCCTAAGAAAAATGATTATTTATCCCATAACACATTTTGCAAAGAATAACGTAGGTATAGCTTAGCGGGTGCTACAATCCTTTCATTACCTCTTGTCATAGTAATCACTAGCTATACAAATTTAGATCAAGATTGTAATTGTTAATGATTATAATTGTATCAAATTAGCTCCACACATTACCTGGTGGAGGTAATTGTTGCACTACTTTCCATCGAGAGGGATCAAGAACTTTCTCTTCATATCAAATAAAATGCTTAGCGACCGCTAAGCTCCATTACTAGTTGAAAGGAATAACATTACAGCCAATAGGTACAAATTTTTCAAAATTTGAGAATAAATATATAATAACAAACAATGGTCTAGCTTAGTGGCGCTAGTCTCCTATCATTACCATTTTCCATTGTAATCACTATCTGTTCAACTTTGGATGGTTAGTGCCTTTCATTGATTGTAATTGTATCATATTGGGTAGACTTCACATGGTGGACCCAATTGCTACACTACATTCCATCGAGAGGCATCTAGTCTTATTTATTTCTCCTAAGATATATCTTTGAAAATTGTAATCCATATTTGTTCGTATCAGAGAAAAATGGTATCAACCGCTAGGCTCAACAATTTCTTAATTTCAAAATAGCAATCATTATCATTAGATCTTTAGATCGATTGTAATTGTCAATGATTATAATGTTATCAAATTGGCCACACATTACCTAGTGGAGCCAATTCCTACAATGATTTCCATCGGAGGGATCAAGACTTTCTATCTTTATCAAACAAAATGCTTAGTGACCACCAACCTTCATTACTAGTGAAAGGAAAAATGTAGTGACCGCTAGGCTCAACATTTTTAAATTTGATAATAACTATATAATAACAAAAAATGGTCTATCTTAGTGGCCACTAAGCTCCTATCATTACCATTAGCCATTTTAATCACTATATGTTCTGCTTTGGATTGATAGTGTTTTTCATTGATTGTAATTGTATCGTATTGGGCGGACTTTACATGGAAGACCCAATTGCTGCAATACATTCCATCAAGAGGGATAAAGACTTATTTATTTCTCCTAAGATATATCTTTGTAAATTATAATCCATATTCATTTCATATCAAAGAAAAATCCTAGTGGCCACTAGGCTCAACAATTTCTCAATTTCTAAGTAGCTATTGATTAACAAACTCATAGTCTAGCTTAGAGGACGTTAGGATCCTTTCATTACATGTTGTCATAGTAATCACTATCTTTACATCTTTAGATCAATTGTAATTTATAATGATTATATTTGTATCAAATTGGTTACACGTTACCTGGTGGAGCCAATTCTTGCATAACGTTCCATCGAGAGGGATCAAGACTTTTAGTTCGTATCAAAGAAAATGTTTAGCAACCGCTAAGCTCCATTACTAGTTGAAAGGAATAACGTAGTGACAGCTAGGACTCAATAGTTTCTAATTTGTGAATAGCTATATAATAACAAACAATGGTCTAGCTTAGCAACTGCTAGGATCCTATCATTATCGCTTGTCATTGTAATCACTAATTGTTCTGCTTTGGATTGATAGGGTTTTTCATTTATTGTAATTTTATCATTTTGGGTGGACTTTACATGGCAGCCCCAATTGTTGCACTACATATATATCTCGTGTAAGATATATCTTTGTAAATTGGAATCCATATATACTACTGAGAGTAAGTGATATTTTTGTAGTTTTGATAAGATAAATCATTGCAACATATAATTCACATCGGTTCTTATCAAAGAAAATGCATAGCGACCGCTAAGTTGCTTTATTTATTGATTGAAATGACATAGGGTCCACTGGGCACAACATTTACTTAATTTGGAAATAGCCATATAATAAAAAATCATGATATAGCCTAGTGGCCGCTAGCTACATTCCAATACCTCTTATCATTGCAAACACTATCTTTACAACTTTGAGGCGTTACTATTTTTTGTTGTTTTAATGCCAAAAAGCACCATTTGGGATTTCATAATTTTCATGCTACATGTTGTCTTATTACTAGGTAGCTATTTATATTATAATATCATAGTGGATTCATATAGTATCAAAATATTTTATATTCATTTCTTTACATTTAATATTTTGTGATAAATCTGTCAATTATAATGTTTTCTAACTATTAGGTTCAAAACATGCCACGTGGCACAAAGTAATTTAGATAGCTATTTTTCATTTGCGCACTACATCTAAAATTGTATAGGTTTATTTTGATAACAATAAAAAAAATTTCCCATAAATTTGTATACTTTTTTTTGTTTTTTTGTTATAATATCTAGTTTTTATTGCATTTCAACTATTTTAAACTATAGCCACATGTCCCTATTTTACTAGTTACTATTTATATTATAATATCATGGTTTCATATTATACTAATTTCTTTACATTTTAATTTCATAATACATGTGTCAATTATAATGTTTTCTAACTATCAAGTTCAAACATACCATGTGGCACAAAGTAAATGGAGAATTGCATCTCATTAGCACACTACATCTAACATTATCAAGGTCAGTTTTTGATAAAAAAAATGTGCCTATAAATTGATATAAATTTTTTCTACTATTTTATTATAATATTATAATTTTTATTATGTTTTAACTATTTTAAGCGATAGCAAATAACAAAACGCATTGTTTTCAATATTGTTTATTTTTTCAATATCCCGCACCTTTTCTCAATGAGAGGTATATTCAAATTTTGAATTGTGAATTCCCCCAATTTTTTGAGAATTTTTATATTTCAATATTAACAAAAATTCCCCTTCTCTAATTTTAAAATTTCCATATCTCACACTTTCTTTATTTTCAAATTTTCTAAGGTGGAATGCTCTGGAAAATAATATTAAATACCCTGAAGAACTATTTTTTAGGATTTTAATATTTTCAATCTTGCAGAGTAGTGGCTTGTGAAATCATAGAAGAACACAAGCAAGCCGAAGATTACAAGGCCAAATGCAAGAATCTCTATTGTTTTAGACAGGGAAAAATAGAGCAGTAATTATAATCTCATTCTTAGATTAACAAAAAGGGAACAATAAGGAAGTAACAAAAAAGGTGCACACACATAGGGGAATCAAAAGGTGTTGTGGAAAAATAGTGCAGATAGTTAGTTAAATACAACAGATGGTGGTTGGAATGACATTACCAAGAATGAAATAATCTCAAATCTAAACCAGGTATTTATAAAAATGTATACTATATTAAAAGTGCACATTTTTAATTGCAAGCTTGTTTAGTCATTCTATCTTCAACCGGATCTTCTCTTTTTAACATCAGTCAAACCATGATTTTACCTACAAAAATGCACTCCACAGCCCAAATTTTCTTACCGATTCCTTCTGATCATTTTGTCAAACCACCCTATGCTTACCAGTTCATGTCTTTTTTCACGTTAGTCTAGGCTTCCTATGCCCAATGAAAATGCACTCTGCGGCCCAGCTCTACTTGCCAGTTCCTTCTTATCCTTTTGTCACACCAACTTGTTCTTCAATAAAACAAGGAATCTATTGTTCCCCAACCAAACAAAATTTATGTCATTTCAACTAAAATTTATGCCATTTTAACGCTTTCAATTTTTCACCGATTTATGCCCCCTCTGGATTTTTTTCCCAATAATGATGGCTAGTTGCATAATAACTAGTTTTTATTATTCTAATGTTTAGAGAGACTCAAAACATTTTGTTGGTATTTGTTACATCCCCCTTTTTCCCCTTTAATTATGGTGATAGAAAGAACCGTTAAGATAATTATTTCATTGCACATTGTTTATATGGTTGCCACTTTGAATTTGTGAAAATATATTCTAGGTTAAGAAAATTGTTTTAAAACATAAAATCATATTAAGTTTTCAATTATGACATATTTTTTTATGAAATGAATGGTAAACATAATATATATATATATATATATATATATATATATATATATATATACCCCCCTAAATTTAATATATTCAATATTTTAGGATGCCAAAAATTAGAGCACTATGTATTTAAATTTCTAGTTTAAAATGACATATCCTCCTAAGGATATATACAGACATATCTTTGTAGGCATGACCATATAATTATTTTAAAACAATATTATCAATAGGCCACGTATTATTAGTAGAAGATAGAGTGTTGTCATATATATTAATTCATTAGGGTTTCTATGGAAGGCCACAATATTATTAGTCTCTATCGAAGCCCACAAACAAATATGTTGGCACATAAAATTAGGATTTCTAGCAATCAACACATTAATGAATTATATTTTTAGTGTAGATTCTGCTAGGTTATGCAGCAACATATTATTTGGATATTAGTTATCGCTAGGATTTAACAAAAACAAGAAATATATTGTAAGGTTAGCGGTTGCTATGGTATAACACAATACCATATTTGGATCTTAGCAATTGGTACTCAATAATGGATATTTTGAAATCTAGAGGTCACTAGGGTTTCTCAAACTAAAGCAAGGTAGTTTGAAATTAGCTCCCGTTATGTACTTCCAAATTGACATAATATTTGAAATAATGCTTTTGTCTGGATTTAATTTTTTAAATGAAATAATTTAAGCTTAGTGCTCGTTAAGATTTAACCATTAATATTTGGTGAATACTAGTAGCAAGGATTTAACAGATGAAATGAATATTCTAGGAGGCTAGCATTCACTAGAATATGCATACTCATAATGTTTGCATGTTTTTGGCGGTATTCTTTAACAAATCAAATGAACAAATTTTGAGCTACACCGCATCTAGGTGATTTCACAATAGAATATTTTGAGTTTAGATTTCTTGAGAAATTAAACCAATGGAGAATAATTTTTTCACCTTAGTTTCTGATTTATTATGGTGAAACATTTTTTTGAAGATATGTTGTCGCTAAAATTCAATGAAAAAAAAGTAATACATTGCGAGCTTAGCAACAGCTAGGTTATGCCTCAATTTTTTTTATTATGATGATAGAAACAACCTGAGATAATTATTTCATTGTACATTATTTATATGGTTGCCACATTGACTTTGTGAGAAGATATTCAAGGTTAACAAAATGGTTTAAAACTATAAAATCATATTAAGTTTTTAATTGTGAGATAATTTTTTGTGCAATGGATTTAAATATAATATATATACGCCTAAATTTAATATATTAAATATTTTAATCACTATGTATTTAAATTTTATTTTAAAACATATTCGCCTAAGGATATCTATGGACATATATTTGTAGGCACAACCATATAATTATTTTAAAAAATATTATCAGTAGGCCATGTATTATTGGCGGAAGATAGAGTATTTTCATATATATTAATTCATCAGGGTTGCTATGGAAGGACACAATATTATTAGTCTTTATCGAAGGCCACAAACTAATATGATGAACATTAAGTTTTCTGGCAATCAACACATTAATGAATTATATTCTTAGTGTAGCAACTAGGTTATGTTGCAACATATTATTTGGATATTAGTTGTCGTTACGATTTAACAAAAATAAGAAAGCTAATTCAAGCTTATAGGCCGCTAGGGTATAACGACAATACCATATTTGTAGCTTAGTGATCAATACTCAATAATGGATATTTTGAAGTCTAGCGGTCGCTAGGGTTTCTCAAACTAAAGTAAAGTAGTTTGAAATTAGCTCCCATTATGTACTACCACAACATAATATTTAAATAATGCTTTCAAATTTAACATTTTAAATGAAATTTCTTTGAACTTAGTGGCCACTATCCTTTACAATGATGTAATAATTTAATCTCAGTGCTTGTTAATATTTAACCATAATATTTGGAGCATAGCCCGGTCGCAATAATTTAACAGATTAAATGAAGATTTAGAGGTTAGCATCTTCTAGAATATGCATACTCATAATGTTTGTAAGTTGTCGGCGGTATGCTTTAACAAATCAAATTAACAAATTTTGAGCTACACAAAATCTAGGTTCTTTCACTATAGAATATTTTGAGATTAGATATATCGTAAATTAACAAGATGTAGAATAAAAATTTTAAAATTAGTGTCTGCTAGCTTATGGTTCAACATTTTATTTGAAGATATGATTTCACTAGGATTCAATGAAAAAAAAGTAACATATTGCAAGCTTAGCGACCACTAGTTTATTCCTCAAAAACATGTTCTAAGCTTAGAATCAGTTCTCAATAACATATATCATGAAGTAATACATTGCTATGACACTGTGATCTAACATCATAATATTTGAAACATAGTGGTTGCTAGGATTTACAAAATAAATAAATATATTAACAGTCTAGCATTTGGTAGGTATTGCTCCAACATATTCCATTTTGAGGCTTAGTGGTTGCGAGGGTTTCACAAAATAAATTTGAGCTTAGTATGAAATTAGCAGCCGCTATGTAATGAAACAACATAATATTTTAAAAAAATTGAAGGATTTTTATCTTAGCATCCTCTAGCTTACGTTGTAAGATATTATTTTAAGATAAGTTATGGCTAGGTATTCAACAAAAAAATAGTAAGATATTTTGAGATTAACAACCAGTTAGGTTGTGCCTCAAGAACAACTTTTTTGAAGCTTTAGCAATTGGTTTCTAAATAATGGATATCTTGAATTTATATGCCGCTAATACACTTCCACATCATAATATTTGGAACATATCAGTCACTAGGATTTAACAAAATAAAGAAATGAAAATTTAAGTCTAGCATGTACTAATTATTGTTGCAACATATTATTTATAGCTTAGCGGTCATTATGATTTCAAAAATAAATTAAGGTAGTATGAAATTGCAAGCTTAGCATCTTAGCTTACGTTAGTTTATGTCGTGTAAATGATATTTTTGATCTTAGCAATTGGTAACCCATAATATTTGGGGCCATAAGTCACAAGAATTTACCACTTTTGTAATATTTTCTAGCTTTATGTTGAGATTAAATGTCTAGCATTTAACAAGTCAAAAAATGTTACAACATATTATTTGAATATTGTTGTCGTTAGGATTCAATGAAATACTAGTAAGATATTGCAAGCTTAGCGGCCACTAGGTTATGCCTTAAAAACATAGCTTATTGATTGGTTCTCAATACTATATTTTGTCTTAAGTCTATCACTGCCATCATAATTTAACATAGTGGTAGCTAGGATTTTAAAACAATAAAGTAAGATATTTCTAATCTAGCATCCGCTAGGGATTGCCGCAGCATATTATTTCTAGCTTAGTTAGGTAATATGAAATTGCAAGCTTAACAACCACTAGGTTATGCTGTAAAATATTTTCTGATTTTAGCGATTGGTAAGTCACTACCAGTTTTGTAATTTGCTAGCATTTTAACAAGTCAAAAAATGATTTTTTTTTTTGGATTAGCATTTGCTAGCTTATGTTTTGGTGTCATCATGATTTAGAAAAAAAAACATAGTTTATTAACGATTGGTACTCATTTATGGATATTTGATAATGTGCTCTATTTTATGCCACAGTGATATATTTGGAGCTTAGCATATCAAAACAAAAATGCATGTTTAGTTGAGTATATCATTTGGAATATATACACGAACATTCAATCAATTATAAATATTCATCTATTAACATGTCATACATATTACAGTTCTTACCCACCTATCTTAGATACTACAATTTATGATTCATTGTGGTTCTTCCTTAACTATGGGTTGTTGTTGAACCAAGCCCACAAGAACCGTTGCTTCCTAGATTTGTTGCTCTCATTCGGGACCTATTTTACCATCTCGTTGTCATTCCTCCTCAATAACTATTTTTGAAAATATGAGAATCTTTAGATATCTTGTTCATGTCAACAATCAGGCTTCTATATAGCACAATGGACTTGTCAAGAAAATCCTTTTGACTACCAATTTCCTTTTTGGAAATTTCCTTCAGAGTCTCTATTTTCTATATTTTTCCCTTATTTTGGAAACAATCTCAACGAGATGTGAAGTTTATCCTTCATTTGCCTCATTTATTCTCATTTGAAAATTAACCAATAATTTCTTAAGTGATGTGGAAAAATATTCATCGGAAACCAATTCATGGTTTCTGTTAAATACTTCCATGACCAAAGCTTCTATGAAAACATGATTTCCTCTAGAAATAATGTCATCAAACTATAAAGAAACTCTTCTTACATTTTCATTCCATTCCCTTAGTATTTCCTTTGTATAATTAGCATATGTCTGACATAAACCAATATCGTCCATGGTCATAATTGAAGGGTCTTTACAAATGCCTTTTTCAATGGCCTGCCCCATGTGTGTTAATGTTTTCTACAACGATGTCATCCATGTAATGATTTTTTCATTATTCTTCATCAATGATGGTTCTATCTGCACCTTTGCACTGATGCATTCCTTTATATTGTTGTACAAGCCATGCAATGCCTCTTCTACATCAAAAACTATGTATGGGAGGAACTGTGGCCTTTAATTGAGTTTCAAGCTCTTTATTTCTGATCACATACTCCCCTCACTACTTCTACGATTGCTTATGTTGTATCCCTTATCAAGGATTCCAGATCTTCCTCATACTGCACCACTTGGGAGCCTTTGGCTTTCCTTTTCTTTGTAAGAGTGAAGAGGTCTTCTGAATTTTCATGCCAAACAATGGCTTGTATGTGTTGACGTCTCATTTTTGGTTACCCTTTTCATGGTTCCTTTATTTGTATTGAATTCAATGTTAACTAATGGATCTTCTTGGGCCTCCCAATCTGGATGTTCTTTGTGGGAAATTACTAATTTCTCTACCCAATCATGTCTCACTTCATGTGAAGTGGAGGGAGAAGATTGAGATGTTTACACTAGGGCTTCACTGGCTGGAATTTCAATTTGGATAGTCTCCTCTTCTTCACTTGATGGAGTTAAGGCATATGCAACCAAAGTTGGAGATTTATTTAGTTCAGAAAAGACTTCTCAAAACTCATATCAAGATTCAATTGGTGGAGATAAGGGAGCACATAGATTGTTTTTGTGAATGTTCTAAATACAAAGTTGTCATTTCTCTTTGTAGCCTCCTTTTTAACAATTTCTCTTGAAGGTGGAACCACCCCTATCTCCTTCATATTCTACATAACAAGGCTATCTTATGTTTGGATAATCCATACCCAGGTAGTTATCATCATGCACATGAGCATACAATATATTTAACTTGTCGTTTTATGAAAATTAAGGTGTTGGGAAACCCTTTTTCTTTTGTCATATTTCCTTAAAGGGTGTTTGGGGAGATGAAATGAATTTCTATGGGCTAAGGACAGCCTTCAAATTGGGCCATTTATTAAATATTTTTCATCCCACATAGACTAGGAAGGGGGGATGTGTTTTAAGCTTCTTCTCCTTACACTTTCCAAGCAATACTGTTGCAACTATGATATGCAACCTCTTGTTCTGCCAATTTGTCTAGCACATAATATGGCAACTGAAAAGGAGGTGTAAGGAGCCCCTCAATCATGATAACTATATATTATGGATAGAATAATATGGCTCCCATTTTCCTTATGGAAGTGAGGAGGGTATCAAATATTCTTGGTGTCGTCATTTCATGTAATTATTGGTAGAGAGGAGGATACAAATAAGTGCATATATCTTGAATACGTGATTTGGAATGATGGGCATACAAGTATGAATATTGCTCATTTATCCTTAAAATGCTCAAAGGATACCAGATTTGAGAGAAATCTAAACATTCAAGAAAACCAAAGACATCATCGAGAAGATAAGAAGCCATGTAAAATGATTTCCCTTTGTCGACGAAATTATTTCTTTGTCTCACTAAATTGACACAGAGCACTTGACCTAAGGAGGGAATATTTCCATCATCAATAATAAAATAAAGTAAGGGGATCTAGAAAACATCCACCTTAGATATTGAAGAATTTCCATATAGCCTATTCATGAGGGCCATGCCAATACGGACTCTTGGTCTAAACCTTTTAATAAGAATATCAGTCAGATGGGAATAATCCATATTATCGAATGGGTCAGTGACCCAACTATGTAAAACATCTATAACTCTCCTTTGGTCCATCCACAACTCCACTGTTATTGAGTTTTACAAGGAGTCCGGATCTAGAAGTTTATAATAACTTTTGTATGTTTTCCCATAAAATAAAGCTATTAGTTTTTTCCTTGATTTAGAAAATAAGGACAAATCCTTGGACTTGGCATGAATTAGATAAGAAGTAATCAGTTCCAAAAATGGAAGCACCTCTGATTTGGTGGAAATTAAATGGAGAAAATATATTTTTATCACACTTATGTCTCAGAACCGTAGCACTTGATCTTTCAGTATACCCTTTTTGTCTACGACATCAACATCAACACTTTCATCCTAAACTGCAGAAAATAGAGGTGAGTAATGCTGAAATTCATCATGAAAGGCAGCTGGATTGAATACGTTATCTCTTATTACTCTACCTCCGTCATTAGAATATAAATAAGTATCTACCATCGACATTTCCCAACCTCCCTCCATGTTGAAAAATTAAAGGGCCACGAATTTTACATACATTATCAACAAAAATATTACTGAGACAAATGACATAATTCATTTTATGACAACATTCATATGTCTCTTATTATGAATATTATTTAAGCTTAGAATTAATTTTTGAATAAATGAAAGAAGTGTTGATCCTAGTTGTCGCTAGGGTTAGCCATAACTAAATATTGAGAGCTTAGCGGTCACTAGGCATCATTCACAGACTTACTATTAATGGAATGAGAAAATTGTGGCTATACATGCACCACTAAGGGGTCAAGATATATGTAGTTTTAACCATGGCGTTCACTAGGAATCAATCTAGAAAAAATATTAATGCAATGAGAAAATTCTATTAATAAAATCACTCTTGAGGCTTCAAGGATTACGTAGTTCAGATCTTAGCAATTGCTAAGTTGATCAACAACGAAATATTTAGAGATTGGCCATATCTAGGCAATATTCACATGACAAATATTAATAGAATGAGAAAAAATTCTACAATCATTGAACTGATGGGGGATCTCGACATACATAGTGTTGATCTTAGTTGTCGCTAAGTTCAGCCACAACAAAATATTTAGACCTTCTCCATATCTAGGCTTATTTCAAAGCACAACTGTTATTGTAATGATCAAAAGAACGTCAATCCTTGCACTACTGGGGGGTACAAACATAAGTATTTCTTATCCTAGCAGTCACTCAGGGTCAGCCACAACATATTTTTTAGAGCTTAACAATTTATAAGAATCATTAACAAATAAATATGTACTTCTTATCCTAGTTATTACTACGACCATTCACAATGATATACTTGTAGCTTAGCGGTCACTAGGAATCATTAATAGGAAAAATACTAATGCATTAACAAGAAAAAATATAAATATTAGTGGTCAATAACATCTGCCTCAATTTTTTATTTTTAACTTAGTGTTAGCTAAACAACATTCAATGGAAATCTATTATTGACTTGAGAAAATTGTTGTAATACATATATTCGTAAGGGGTCAACCTTTACTTAGGTATGATTAGCTTGTTGCAAGATCATGAATATGTCTCATTGCTTAGGCATCATTCATAGAATTTCTATTAATGGAATGAGTGAAGCACTATTGTACATGCACCTCTGAGGGGTCAAAATATACATAGTTTTAACCATTGGCTTCAAGGCTTACATAGTTCAGATCCTAGCAGGTTGCTAAGTTCATCAACAATGAAATATTTAGAGATTGGTTGTATCTAGGCATTATTCACAGGAAAACGATTATTAGAATGAGAAAAATTTCTATAATCTTTGAACTAGTGGGGATCTCGACATACGTAGTGTTGATATTAGCGGTCACTAAGTTCAGCCACAATGAATTATTTAGAGCTTCTACATATCTAGGCTTATTTCAAAGCACAAATGTTATTGCAATGAGAAAAATAATGCCAATCCTTGCACTACTTGGGGTGTACAAACATTAATAGGAAAACCACTAATGTATTAACATCCACCTCAAAAAAATATTTTGAACTTAGTGTTATCTAAACACAATTAAGTGGTCATTAAATATCACAATTTCCATATGATTCCACCCAAAAAAGTAATTTCAATAATCAATTTATAACTTTAGTTCAATTAGTTTTTCTAACATTACCTTAGGTTTGATTTTCTACAAAAGCCTTGAATGAATAATAGCCCTTTCTGAACAGAAATCTATTTTCCTTAACCTTTTCAAGAACAATGATTTTTTATCTTCAAACAATCATTTTTGTCCACGTCAAGAATTTTAGAAAAAGTTCTCGGTCCTCTTGCGAAAAAAATGCATTTCTTGCAAACACGGTATACAAATATTTCACAATCATTTATGGATCATTAGATGCCAAAACTTTTGCATTGAGAATGTTTTGTTAAAATGTGTGAAATAATAATGTACCATGAAATAATTGACTGTCTGAAGGGCAAAAAATGGGTTTTGTTGAAAAGGCAATGGAAAATTCTACTTTTACAAATATCAATAATTGGGAAGTGATAAAAATGGATTTGGTTTTGCAAAAATTTCTCCCAAAGAAATATTTAGAGCTTGGCTATCACTAATCAACATTAACATGAAAACTATTAATTGAATGATCTCTGTGTGGAAATAGATGCACTATCGATGGGTCATAACATACATAATTTTGTTCCTAGCCATCGCTAATATGTGTGACATCAAAATATTTAAATCTAAGTTGTCACTAGGCTTCATTAATAGTAAAACTATTAATGCAATGAGAAAAAATCAGAAATATTTTGAGCTTAGTGGGCACTAGGAATCATTACATATAAATTCACTATGAGGAGTCAACACATACAAAATTTTGTCCTAATAGTCTCTAAGGTCAGCCACAACAAAAATTTACAAGCTTAGCGGTCACTATGATCAACATGGACAAAATATTTTGAACTTAGTGTTTGCAAGGCAATCATTCACTTAGACATCTATTATTGAACTGAGAAAAGAGTTGCATTACATGTTTTTTTCAAGGGTCACACTTTACTTAGCTCTGATTAGTTTGTTCCACAAATTTTTATACCTCTCTTTACTCATTTATAATTGCACTATATTGGTTGGACTATCCCTGGCATGGAGCCAAGTGCTGCACTACATACCCTCGAGAGTGATCAAGCCTTATGTAGTTCTCATACTATTTACTATAAGTTATTGAAAGGAATACAAAAATTCCACATTTTAATTATAAATGAAATCTCAAAAGTGATGGTGATCTATAATTAGTTAGTCAATGAAGTCTCAAAGGCCATGGTATAATTTTAATAAATATAATGAGCACACTCTTTGTATTGTTAGTATGAACATACAGACTCCGAACCCTATGTATAATCTCCCTTTTATTAAACATCATAATTTCCCAAGATATCACATCTCCCTATTTCCAGATTCTTATTGTCACATTAAGAAAGAAAATCCATGACATCTTATAATTTTTAGTGTTGATATATCATTAGCTTATTTAACTAAAACAATCAGAGCCTGTAATTTTAATCTCCGAATGTTGTATATGTCTTTCCAGAACTATCAATTAAGTGGAACATTATTCAAAATATTGTTAGCCTAACTTCTCAAATAGTAGGTTTTATAATTCTCTAATTCACTGTTTTTCAAAGAGGAACCTACGCAGACAGAAATCTTTGCATTTTTGCTTTGGTAGTCACATATATGTTTTTATAAATTTTATTTCCAACAATTTCCTTATGTAATCAAACAATTACTATAAACAAGCAAACAATTATTTTTGTTACTATTACTATTTCATCTACTAGATGTTACTATCACTATTTCATTAGTAAAATTTAATTTATAACGAAATGTCTATAGAAACTAGAATCTAGCGGTCCAAAATCCCTAACTGAATAACAACCCTAACTGAACAAAATCTATTTTCCTCATCCTTTTCAGCAACACCCATTTTGTTCACTTCTAGTAATCATTGATGTCCATGTCAAGTATTTTGGGAATCATTTCTCAGTCCTCTTGTGAAAATAATACCCATAACATGTTTTAAATTACTCGCAAGTGGGGTGCACACATATTTAGAAAATCATTTACGGATCGGAAAATAGAATGAAAAAACGATGTCAAACCCTATCAATTGAGAAGTTTTTTTCAAACAATGTAAAAGAATAGACATATTTGACTACTGGAAGTAGAAAAAATAGGGTTTTGTTGAAAAGGCTATGGAAAATTCTACATTCATAGAATTTCAAAATTTTGGAAGGATCAAAGGTGTGAATGCATACCTATTTTTGATGCCTTCACGAAAACAACCCATGCTCATAATTTTGGAAATCAAACCATGATCATATTTTCCAATGAATTATTATACTTACAGATTTTTTTCCTTATGCCAATGTTCTCACCAGAAGATTCACAAATATAAGTGTCCTTGAAATATACTAATAAATGACAATATATAATTACATGGAACTGACACTTCCAACCGCCACTTTCTTCAGCGTACATGAATTGCAAAAGACACGGGCTGCTATTAATTTTCTTTATATTTAATGGCTAATAAATGATATCAAATGGCACACATATTTGAATATCATGCGTGAACTTTACATTGTTCGGTTTAATGTTGGGGGAACCACAATATTAACCATATATGCCACACACAAAAATTATCAATATTAACAACATTATCATCAAAAGAACACCATGCTCATTGTCAATATTATCATCTTTAAATTACATAGTGAGTATATAGGTATTCCATACTTTGACTATACTACCAATGATATGTGGTTCAATTGATGTCTCACATATTGAATTATCATATTTCGAATATCTCATAAAGTTTACATTGTTCGTTTTAATGTCACACGCAAATATTAACCATATATGCCACACACAAATATTATCAATTATTTTCAACAAAAGAACACCATGCTCATTGGCAATATTATCATCTATAAATTACATAGAGATTATATAAGTATTCCATACTTTGACTATACTACCAATGATATGTGGTTCAATTGATGTCTCACATATGGAATTATCACATTTTCCTCAACAAAAATGTACATGTTTACCAACGTCATTTTTAAATTGTTTTGTTACATAAACAATATCTTCAAATGTGTGTGCCAATGATCTTGGTGGTGCCCATGATGTCTGATCGTTGGAATTGTTCTGAAATAAAAAGGAAGAATGCAAAATAGAGAAGTATTAGCACTATGCATGATCTTTTTTCTTACACTATGTATACAATATTTTATAATGGAATTGAATGATGTAATACTATATTACTATGGTTAAAAACACACTGAAATTTACCTGGGTAAAAAGACTTGCGACTTGAAGTTATACATCCAATATTTTCTCCATTAGATTTCTCTCTTGTTCCATTCTTTCACGCTCAAGTTGAAGCCTTCCCTGCTCAATTTCTTTCATTGTCTGAATAATTAGATGCATGTTATTTTTTATTACCTCTTTCAAATATCCATAAGAGTTTATTTTTCTCTTCACACCTTTTCTCTGAATTCCATTTTTATTCAAAGGGGTTTCTTGCTTTGCTCCTTCCAAAATTTTCAATGTTGATAAAAGGGATTTCTAATTTCCCTCTCATGTCTTTTTCATAAGTAGAAGTGGTTATATTAACCCTCTATTTTCCATTAAAACCAATAACCTTGTGTTTTTTCTATGTAATGTGATCCATATCTTCATAGAAAGTCCATGTTGAATGTGTTTCAATGTTGTGTTTTCCAATTGTTTCTCCTTCTTGATGGTTTTCTTCAACCTATTCATCTTGTATTTTCCTTGCATCTTAGTGAATGTTTTTCCACAAACTTGATTCAAAGCATATGCTGATATTATCCCAATGTTTCTTTATGAGTTTTCCACAATTTAAATGATCATACACCTCTTCATATTTTGAAATAAATGCTTTCACATCAAATTTTGACCACAAATCTTCTTTGTATTCTTTCATCAACTCCTTGATATTTCTATCTCTTTCATATGCATGGGTTAATGAAATTATTTCTTAGAATTTTGAATCATCAACATCATCAACAATATATGGAGAATTGAGATTTATTCGTGAATGTGGAATGGAAGGATCCAATTTCTGTGCACCACTTGTATTCTCTTGAAAATTGAGACACTATTTCCATATAAGTTTTGCACACAAAATTCCTTTACATGACAGTTTCTTAGTTGTGTTGAAAAAACTATATTGTCTTCATAGTTGCTTGGAGTTGATTTGAGAACTTGTAATTGGAAATGTGAAAACAAGGGAAATGGTGATATTTCTATGTCCTACAAATTTATGAGTTACTATAAACATTCACAAATGAAATAATTTGCGTACTCCATATTTTATCTAAACTTAATTTCATTTTTCATTTTCAAATAATAAATATGCAAGGGGTCATGTGCTCTGTAAATTCACAGAATCAAAACATGTGGAGAAACATTGAAAATTGGTTAATTACCTACTGAAAAATGCACTATTTACAATCACTGTGAAATGGGTGTATAAAAATAAATTATTCAAAATAAAATAACAATACTCTACCTCATTTTATTTTATGTAACTTGGGTCTTCCCCCATTTTTTTATGTGCTCCTTATTTTGGTGTTTTCACCTTCGAAATGGGTATACAATTTTCCATTTTATTGCATCAAAATACAAACGTTAAGAGAGTTTGTGTGGATTAAAATTTAATATTGCAAAACTTAACATTAAATGCAGTACAAAAAAATAAAAAATAGTCTCAAGTGGTATATTTTACCAGGGTTCATTTTAAGAGACCTCTTAGAAATCGAAGGTGGAAAATACCTAGCGAATATCCTCGAAACAGGTTTTGCGGGAAGGAGAATTTTTTGGGGGTCCAACAACAAAATTTTTGCCTCATTTTTAAGACATGTGACAGAAGGCTATAGATGCACAACAGGATATTTTTGTCATGCATCAATGAGGTGGTTGATGCACGTCAATGAACCTCATTAACGCACGTCAACAAGGTTGTTGACGTGGATCAATGAGGTTCGTTGACGTGCATCAACCACCTTGTTGATGCGTGAAAACAAATCTCCTATCGCGTGTCTACAGCCTCTGCCCTCTGGTTGCACAACAAAAAAATCTCCATGTCATGCATCAACAAACTCTTTGTCATGCATCTACTTCCTCCACACTCCTATCACACATCAACAAACTCTCCATGCCACACGTCAACAAAATCTCCATGTCGCATGTCTGCAACCTCCGCCCCTATCATGCGTCTGTAGCCTCTACTCTCCTATCACGCATTTACTGTACTTGATAATACATATGCCCCCAGGTGGTATGAGTGATCTAGTAGTGTTCTACTTGGTGAATAATCTAGGATTATATAGGGGATATTTTCAAGGGTAGGTGAAGCCAACCCCTAAAAAAATTAAACTATAATTTTTAGGCGAACAGGTCATTGACCCGCGCCAAAAAATTCACCTTTTCAAATTTTTCAAAAATGGAATATTCGCCATATTATGAATATTTGCCACTAAAATTATCCCTGGATTTTACATTATACGCTTTAATGGTCGTTTAATGTTTATGGAAGCACAATATTAATTAGGAAACATTTTTATAAAATTAATTTTTAATGTATGAAAACTAAACTTTGACATTGTTTAAAACTTAAATTTGACATATAGATATATTTAATTGAAATTAAGTCTTTAATATTGACAATTATTAGTAAAAATATACGTAGCATGGGTTGATTCTACTCAATATTATACACAGTTTTTAAAAATAAACTTATATTGTTAAAATATTATGTAAGATATAAAAATCTTAGAAACAATTAATACACATAATTGAATCAAAGCATATACCACCATCGTTAATCAAATAAAGACTAAACTTGAACTCTATACCATATAATAAACATAGCTATACAATTAGATAATTAAATACATGAATAATTTACTTCAACACAATATTAACGGCCCTAAATTTAATTCTAAGAAGTCGTTAGGGAAGAAATTTTTTTACTATAATGGCAAGTGAAAATATTCCCTTCAATATGCGAGTGATCGCTATTCCAAGTGTGAATGCTCACACTTTGTCTTAAAAATTCTCAGACTTTTTCATGCAAGGGATCACACTTCGATGTGCAAGGTATCACATTTTGACGTATGGATTGCATTTCGATGTGTGAGGGATCACACTTCATAGATGTATGAGGCCACTACTCCCTCACACTACAATTATCTATCACTGACATGTCCATGTGTGAGTTTTTGAGCTTGGAATTGTGCTCACTCGCACATTGAAGTGTGATCACCAAATTTCAACCTCCAATTCAATTCAATATTTAAATTTTAGCGTGTAATAAAAAGAGTTACAGTCACAGAGGCCACTAGGCTATACATCTTTTGAAATCTATATGGGAAAGAAGCCAATGAGTGTGCATAAGAAAAAAGTAAAGCCAATGACTGCAAGTGGTAATGTGAAGTATACTACCACTAGTTATAAAAATTAAAGTCAACATTTATAACTTATATATTAAAAATTTAGAAAAAAGGTAGCTAATAACACAAGTAAAATCAAGTCACGTGTACAAATAATCCAATAAAAAGGTGACACATCAGCTGTCCCGAAAAGGTGATTTTATTCCCAAGTCAGGGCCAATATTAATTTTCTTTGTACTTAAAAGTACCTATTTTAAATTCCTGAGAAATACTTTTTCAAAAAAAATTAAATGCACAAAAGAAAATGTGTGCATTATAAAAATCAAAGGGTGTAATATAATTTCCTCGTTTCCCCTACACATTGTGTTTTATGGATAAAATTATACACACAATAGTGGGATCTAGGGTTTTAATACAATTTGTTATATGTTTAAAGATTTGGATTAAATGAGTTTTTAAATATGTTCGTATACAATGTATATTTGTATTTTTTCATTGTGATTTCAATTCTCCATTACTAATGTTAAATATTTAAGTGTCTTTAGTACTAATTTTCTCTTTTTATTTGTGGATACAGTTGAAAATGAACTCTATTTTTGAAGATGGAGCACATATGGATTTACTAAACAAAGGTGTGAAATTTTTGGAGGGACCAATTTATCCATCCAAAGATACACTCCATTGTAGAGACGTGGGGTCTAGCTTATCCGTGGTCACAATAAGTATTGTATTCCATGGTAGAGTGAGATTGCCATACACAATTGATGACTGTGAAACCCTGTCAGAAATTGAAAACAAGGGATACTTTATCCCATGGGAAAGGAAGCAAATGATTAAGCATGTGATTTCAAATGTTTCAAAAGTGGGGGTAATACCATTCAAAACATCATGAGCACTGACTCAGAGAATACATTTAATGAGGATGATAGTTTGAATTATAACAATGATAGCCATTGTTTCACAACTCCTAAAGACAGGGATGAATTTGTTAAAACCTACGTGGTGCTAAAACATAAGTTTCCTCATAAAGAAGGTGACATAGCTAAAGGGTTTATATCCCTGGTAAAATAACAACATGTGATTTTAGGAGTAGTGTTGAGACCCACACAGTTTGGTGTTTTTGTGGAGAATATTATAACTACATGCAATGATTGTTATCCAAGTCTACAATGCAACAACAAAGTTTCCTAGCCAATCAAAAACCTAGTTTATCTAGAATCAAGAACCGCACTTCAAGTGAATGGAAATTATAAAGTCCAAGAAACAACCGCCATATTAAACATTGAATTCAATTTGAAGTTTAAGGGGGTTACTGCCAAGTTGATACATTTTTGTTCAAAAGAGCACATATTTGTTGCAGAAGCAACAATTACAAATGTTTGTGAAGGAGACATGGTGCACTTTAAAAAATTATATGGCCATACATTTGGGGTGCATATTGATAAATTAATTAGGCATTTTTGCAAGGGTTTCTCCATATCAGAAGGATCTCTCATCCAATGGCATGGCAACCAGTTGGCCCGTCAAGATGGTTCAGTTATGGAAGTAAGGCTTAAAGAAATTCTAGAAGAGTTACCGGTAAAAATGTGGAGTGCATTTGAAGATCCATTTCCTCAACTGGTATACCCAAATTCATATGAATCCTCCATATGTAGCAGTAATGAAAAATTGATATACCCAACTGTGATCAAGGTCAAACTGTAATTGCTAGCAGTTGTGATCAAGGTCAAACTTTAGAATATACTATAGATATATTGAAGTTATGTGGAAGGTATGTATGTCAAAATGCATGATACAGATGTCATGGAATACCGAAAAGAACCTATTACAAATATAGACAATCTTGGATTAATGACGAGAGGAGGGCAATAAATGGAAATACAGGAAAACAAAAACAAATGCCAAACATTGTCACAACTATTTAATTGATATCCAAAATGGTGGAGAAGAATTCTGATATATCCCCACACATGTATCATTCAATGGGATAAGATGGTACTAAAGTAAAAATGAGACTGTTGCCTGACTGTTATAGTTTTTCTTACATACTGCAAAATTGTAGTGAGGGCCTTTCACTATTTGACCTTCCTCAAACGTCATAGTCAAATCTCAGTAAAATATGGCAAGAACATTTCTCCCATGTTTCAATCACCAAGAACAACTTCTTCACCAAATGTGACAAGTGCACAGAGCTTAAGAACAAATGTGTAGTGAAATCATGTCTAGAAACACTGACACAAATAGATCAACACTAGAAATGACACAATGATTACATTCAAAGTTGTTGTGCAACTTACTATGCACATAGAATGCAATCATAACAAAATACTAATAGCTATTTGAGCATTATGCATGATAAAATGGACAAGATGAAAAATGTAATGCCAAGGATGGGAAAAAAATCAAAATCAATAAGTAATGTTATTAATCTCCTTGTCACCTTGACTGATATGCTGACACATGGGCACAAAACGGGAGGTTTCGGGCAATTTTGTCTCCCTTTTTTTGAGCGAGGAGAAAACTTCACAATAACATCATTGGCACTATGTGTCTGGAAGCTAGAAGAACCACTTATAGATCGGTATGGTGATTTTTTATATAGTAGTGGGACGTCAAAACACCTATTACATGATGCACTGTTACAAAACAATGCATATGATAAGTGCAAGGAATACAAGAAGAAAAATGAGGGTTATCATACAACTAATATTGTAATCATATGTTCAAGTTCATTTAGAAAACAACCACCAACTCTCTACTTGCAACTAGATAATGCTACACGCAACAAAAAAAATTACACATTATTTGCGTTTGCATCCATGCTGAAAGCTAGAAGGGTTTTCAATATAGTGTATGTGAGTTTCCTTCCATTGGATCACACACATAAATAAATAGATGGGACATTCGACTGATTATCAACAACATTGTACAAATTAGATACATTCTCTTTGCCAAAAATAATGGAAACTTACAGAACATGCCAAGAGGAGTCCAACACATTCACTTTGTACCTTATTGAGGAAGTCTATGACTTTAAGGCCTTTGTGGAACCACAACTACTATATGGTAACCATAAAATCATGGGTAACAACAAACCAAAGATGTTTAAATTCCATGTTGAAGAAAACATTCCTGTCATGAAGTTCAAAGCATCAATCATGGAGGTTGATTGGTCATGCTCAATTAAGGTCTAGAAAATAGTGGATGAGAAACCTATCTTTCCTGAAGGGGATCCTCCATTAACACCCTTCAAAGAACTAAAAGAGATGGTAGACATGCAGAGAGGCATTCAGGAATACATCACACACAGGGAAAAGAGTTTAACTGATGGTGGAGAAGCATACTAGTTCTAAAGATTGCATATTGAAAAAATATTCTACATGCCCTAGAGAATATCTTTGTCAATTGTAGCATGATGAGGAGAGATTTTTTTTGGACAAAAAAAATTCAGGATAGTGTTATGTATGATCCGATAATGGGTACACCATGTATTGACATGGATAGCTACTATAGTCAAAATTTATTTTCAAATAAGGATATATATGTTAGGCCTATTTGTGATAAACCTCAAGAGAAATTCAACCCAGTAGTGGATGTGAATGTTGGGCAGATGATACTAGTAAGAATAGATGATGATAATGTACCTATATGGATGGGCAAGGTAGAACTAAAACTAATACAGGATGTCCACACAAAATCTCAAAAGATAAGGGTACGCTAGTGGGAACCCACATGGAAAGGAAATACAAAACAACAAAGGTACTAGGAATGCTTAAAGAAAAAGAAATGGTGGCAAAAATAAAGGGACACGTCAGATATTGATATAGATAGCGTCTTCTGGGCATGGATTCCGAATAAAATATGGAAATAATATCATATTAAAATACCAAATCAGGGTCATGAAGCTATCCAACAATACCTTGCATAAATTCAAGAACTATAATTAATACCCTTGCGAGGGTTCAATGCTTATGTAATTTTCAATGTAATTTTCCTACAGAAATTAATTTCTTATGGAAATACATTTTCAAATCCATTTCTGCAAAAAAACTTTTTTAACGTAATTATTAATTATGTGTCATTCTTTATGAGTTATAGGATGGAAAATCATAAAAGTAGTTGAATTTATCACATATAACTTGCATATTTACAATATCACCGTCTTTTTTTATATCATTTTATATAAAAATTATATCAATATATAATATACATAAAATATTAAATAAATATAAATTTGAAGTATTTAAATAAATACTATTTTGTATTTTTAAAGGGCAATATCGTAAAATTATTGTCATCTAAAAATTGTTTGACAGGCATAGTTGGCCATCAAATTTAACCCCTAGGTTGTTGTAACTTTGTGGCACTAAGGCTTATGTAACTTAGTAGCCGCTATGATTGTGTAGCTTAACGGTGGGTAGGATTATGAAACTTGCTACCGGTAGGTTAGTGTAGTTTTCCAACTGCTAGGATTATTTCACCCAGAAGAATCTACTCTTGTGTAAATTAGCGGCCACTAGGCTTATGTAAGTTAACAACCTATACACTTATGTAAGATAGTGGTTGCTAGGCTTATGTAAGTTGACAACCTATACACTTATGTAAGATAGCGGTCGTCAAGTTTATCATATTTTTATGTAAATTAGAGACCACAAGGCTTATGTAACTTAGTGGCCACAAGGCAAATGTAACTTAATGGCCAAAAGGTAGATGTAACGTTGATGTTGCTAGGATTATGTAAGATAGAGGCCGCAAGGCTTATGTGGGGGGATCAAATAATAACAAAATAGAAATTCTAAAATAGCAAAAATGAAATAAAAATATCAAGATTTAGAAATTATATTACGATAGTGGCGGAATTGGAATCTAATAATAACACTATTAGAATCTAGCAATAACCAAAATTGTAGTCCAATAAAAGGGAAATTGAAATCTACTAATAGTGAGATTGGAATCCAATAATAATAAAATTGGAACTAGAATAAGTCCAATAATGACAATATTGGAATCCAATATTGCTACTAATGGAATCCAATAATATTAATAATGGAATCCAATATAGACAAAAATAGAATCCAATATACACAAAAACGGAGATGGATTTCTTCCAATACTTGAAATACTGGATTCCAAATTTACTAGAATATGTCTAAATTTAGTGAAATAAGTGTTTCATTGATTTTATCCTATTTTATCAAATATAGGGCTTGACATCCGCTAAGGAAGTTAATGCTTATTGGAACCAAATTCATTGGGAATGTAGACACTAAAATTAGGTCACACTCCCCTTTCATCCCTCGACATATAAACACCCTTTATTACATTTACCTAGCCATGACCCCCTTCACCCCACTAATATTAATTTAATTAATTAAATTAAATTAATGCTTTATCCTCGCTATATTTATTATTTAAATATCTTATTTAAATAATATCTACACATACAGTTCACTTAGATACCTCATCAAGCTAACTCAACCTAAAACCTATTCTTAGCAAGTTACCATAACCAACTAAGACTTACCCAAACCCTAAAAATCAATGCCTACCTTCCCTCTAACCATATTACCACATGCTCACAAGAGGCTCCGAGTCTAATCCGTGGGATAACGACATGAGATCCGAGGAAATTAGGAGGATCTCCCTAAGTTTAGTAAACCTAGGAAATCCCACCTTGACCGATGTCAATTACCCTTAACCGTCACCGGTTAAGCCAGACCGCTGTCAGTTACCCCTTTTAACCCAAAACAACCTTATTCTCAAGGTTGGGAACTTGGAACTTGGAAGTTGGAAGCAAGAAATTTGACGAACAAGAACAAATCTCAGAGAGATAACACATCTTCAAAGAGCCAATTCCAGCAAGAACTCACATCCAAGGAAGGAGATTGAGCATCTTCTCCTGCACAGCCAGCCCAGTCACATTCTGATCTATCCAAGCAACAGAGGAGTGTACATGCAGCCCATGCAGAATATTTTCTTCAGTTGGTGATCAGTTACAGCCTTCAAACCCATCATCAACACCTCCATCCTCCACACACAGACCTTTAGGAACAAAATCCAAGTAAGTACAACATCATACTTTCCTGGTTATTTCATTTCATCATTATTTTATCATCCATTGTTTATCTTGCTCTCTATTGACCTTCTAAAACATTTTCACCTCCATAAACCCATCAAAACCTCACAAAATCCTATTCCAGTCACCTGATACCCCGTCCCGACCAACCAAAATCCTGTGTGCAATCACAAAGGAGACCAAAACCCCGTTCTATGACATTTCTAGATCTCACAGTAACCGGTGCCAGTTATACCTAACCGCAGTCGGTCACCCCTGACTGACGCCAGTCTCTGTATTTTACCCACACAGCCTTAAACAGAGACCTACCCACCTAATTTTACCTCACCCTCACTCATCTGTGACCTACCCGAGACCTTTATCAGACCTGCAGAGACCCAGAACCTATTACTTGACCTTGGATTCTATTCTAGCTTAGCCTGTTAGATTAGATATATTTCTTATTGTGTTTTTGAGTGAGATACCTAAATAATTTAAAAATAACAATAGGATTTAATTTGTTTTCAACATTAATTTGTTTAAAACAGTGGACTGACAACCATCTAGGAAGTATCACACTTCCCGGATCTAGCTCACACTAGGCAATTCACTGCCCATATTGTTTAATTCTTTTTGGTGGTCTTTCTTTCATTACAGGTAGTTCCTCCTAGCCAAAAGGAAGCTCTCACGGTCAGCTATGGATTTAGAAGTCATATGCACGTAACATCCCATCAACCGACATTTGAACAGGTATTCCTCCTATGCTCGTTGCCCTATCTGTTTTGTCAACGATTCAAGGAAACAATCTAAGAAAAAGGTGAAACATTTTGGCACACCCGGTGGGACCCATCTGGGGTTCCTTGCATTTCATTCATTCCTAGGAAAAAATCATGTGTTTGTTTCCTTTACTAATTTTTCCCTGGTAATCCACTTCTTCTTTCTATTTTCTCTAAAGGAAACTTTTCTTTTGGTGTATTTAAAAAGAATCATTTCTTCATGTTTTCTGCATTGTAGTGAAAGAGCATCCCTCTTCCTCTTCATCTTATTGTGTCATCCAATTTCACATTTTTTATTTGGGTTTAAAAACAATCACATTTCATTCTGATTTTCTGCATTAGCTCACATTAAATGAGGGTAACCTATATGTTGGAGGTCATGACCAGCTGATGGTTGACAAACGAATCATAGAAAAGCACTTCTATCCTTTTCTCTTTCTCTGAGTCTTACCAAACCACACAAAAATTTAAATACATACATTCTTAAACAACATCTTACCTAGAAGAAGCTGTAGGTGATCACACGATCATGGCACAGTGGGCACCCAGCTCGCTGCTCTGTCGAGTCATACTTCAGAGATGAAGCCTTCCCCCACCATAACATACCTGAAACCTCACCCTTTAGATCTCCTTCTTTGTAGGAATCCATCCTCACCAAAAACTCTATTTCACAATTCATGTGTCAGTCCCTAAATAGCATAAGCTAAACAAACATAATAGAAAAGGGCACTCTTAGGATCACATTTTCTTAGTGTTTTTTTTTGGCTTGCGTTTTGAGGTGAAAGATCACGTTCATCACCTTTTTGTTCATCCTTGCACGCTCCTCATCATAGCTGGTGTATTCCGGCTTCACCTGAGTGTGCCTGGGCCATATCACCATCATTCCCAGAATTCTGGGTCTGATTCCACATCAAATTTTAATTCACAACCACTTTTTCTCATCACTATTTTCAATTTCACAGTAACCATCATCGGTTACCTTTGACCGCCATCAGTTAAACCCAACCAACGTCGGTTCTAGGTCCTTTTGCTAACCTACTCAAAAGGACATTCTCACTTCACTTTTTCCACTTTCCACAGTCTCTGTCACTGTCATTTTTCCCATTGACGTTTTACACATCCCTAGATTTGGCATACTTGTCAAATTTTTACCTTCTACCTCATTGTTTACTCACTATCTATTTTCTACAGTGACCGACAGTGGTTACCCCTGACCGACGTCAGTTTTCTCCTAACCGGAATTGGTTAGCCTGTTTCACATTCCACCCACCATTTGTTACTTCATCCATTTTTTTTATCACCAGATTCACCTGTTCCTACTATTCTCTGTATCATTTACAGAGAAGCAGCCCTACCTGATCAATACTGGTTCACATGGTACTGACCCGTAGACAAGCAAATGCCCTCGTGTTCCATGCCAGTTGCCAACCACTCCCACCTAGTCCTTCACCACCTTCTATTTTATCACCAGCCATGGATCCTATCCAGCCTACTAATATCACTACCAGAGATGAGGAGTTTGCATGACTCCTTGACCAGAACCCTGCTGCCTTGCAGTTTTACCTCTCCCACTCATCCACTTGAGATGCCTCATGTCAGTTGATATATGGCATGCCTGTATCTATCCCCCCCGACTCTCGCACCCACTTCCGCATCAGCCCCATTTGGCTTCATGCTGCCCACATCCACCTTACCCCCAGTCGTTTCACAGTTAGGTTCTATACCTGTCATGACTGCCACATATCTTATCTCTGTGGCACCCATTCCATCCACCATACCCTCGACGATTACCCCAAACACAACCTCATCCACCCCTCATGTCTCACACATACCTATAGCTACGTTCCCACCTCCAGTGTCGGTGACCCCTACCCCATTTCAGAATGTAGTTCTTTCCATTCCACAATCATTAGCCCCTATTGCCACTAGGGTTACCACGACCCTTCCTCCCCCATATACATACTACCAACAACCACCTGTTTCATCTATTATTCATTCTGGGTATGTACCCCCTATTTCATTACCTTCTTCTCCACCACCTTACATGGCAGCCCCATACACTGGAATGCCACACCCATTATATACCCAAAACAACCTCCTCACACTATAGGGGGCATCCACTCATCACAACCCACCAATGACCTAATTAAATTGATGATGGATAAGATGCAGACACTGGAGGCATCGGTTTCCAGCTCCCGCAACACTCTCACCTATGACGAGATTTGAAATGAGTGTATTCACCCATCCATTCCTATCCGTTCATACCCTGTGCATTGGGAAATGCCTAAATTCAACCACTTCAATAGTAAGGAAGACCCACAACAACACTTGCACTCATTCAAACACAGGTGTTATCTGATTGCTCATGATGATGCCTTACTTTTGAGAACTTTTCCCATGTCCCTCACTAGACCAACATTAGATTGGTATAGTGGGTTACCCAAACACTCTATATTTTCATTCAATCAGGTAGCCCAAGATTTTTTGGATCATTTCTCTATCAATATAGCCAAGAAGGTTACCATGACCGATCTATATTCCACATGTCAGTACGAGGATGAATCTATCATAGATTTTGTCACTCGCTGGTGCAGCTTGATCAATCAACTTACCTTTCAACTGCCACAAACTAAACTCATCGAGCTCTTCACACGAGCTTGTGCCAGACATATCTCCCGACCTTGCAGGTCCAAACTTTCTGAACATTTGATGAGGCATTCACTATGGCACGAAAGTTAGAGATTTGGGCCATCGAAGAGAAGAAAATCCAATTACGAAATGAGAATTCAGCATTCAAGTTGAATGAAACCTCTTCTTCTTCCAAACCACCAACCAATTATTCAAAGGCTAAAGGTACCACTAACGCAGTGGTACTCAAGGCCGGCCTAGCTCATCCATCCAATCAGGCTACACCCTCATCTAATCTATCACCTGTCTAAGCTTTTTGATTCAGACAAGAGCAGTGAAAATATACTCCAATTGGGGAACCTTACTCTTCTATCTTAGAAAATCTTATCAAAGTTGGTTCC
Source organism: Taxus chinensis (assembly GCA_019776745.2). Taxonomy (NCBI): domain Eukaryota; kingdom Viridiplantae; phylum Streptophyta; class Pinopsida; order Cupressales; family Taxaceae; genus Taxus; species Taxus chinensis. Next base: position 547,189,216 of record CM034151.1, on the reverse strand, counting down.
ATCACCCTTCCACCCATAAAACCACACACTGGTTTTGACCCTGCTTGCCCCATGCCTGCATGGTATAAGGAACAATATTTCTATAACTATCACTGAGTGAAGGGTCATAGTGACGGAAACTGCATCACTTTTAAGAACATTGTCCAAGAAATGCTTGAGAAAGGTGAGTTGACTGTGGATAATCCCAATGCCACCCCCAACCAAAATCTACAAATCTTTAAAAAACCATTTCCCAATCATGCCCCTTCATCCAATCAAACTGGTGAGACATCCACTCATGATACCCATACCCATGTGAGGTTCACGTAATCTTTAACGAGGTACCTGTCACTTCTCAATTACCTCACATCCCTTCCATAGAGGAAATCCTAGCCCAAAATCCTCCTTCCACATTGGAACCAACCGTCACTGTTCTTTCACCAATAGAAGAACACCTTTCATCTCCTACATCACCTACAGAGGAGTCTTCTGCTAACATTGAGACCATCTCACCCCTAGCTTCTCCACTTAGAGAACCTTTACCTACCATACCTCCTCAACCCATAGAGGATCTCCCATTACCTCCTCCACCCGTAGAGGAGCAATCATTACCTCCTCCACCCACAGAGGAGCACCCCTTACCTCCTCCACCCACCACCCATTACCTCCTCCACCCATAGAGGAGCACCTATTCATTCCTCCATTTATAGAGGAACTCCCATCATCTCTTCCACCCATCATAGAGCCAGGTGGAGATACCTTTGCCTCTTGGCAAGCATTCTCCATCAGCTACCCAACATCCAATAGACTTACTTTCAACTCTCTTACCTACAGAAGTTGAAGCTGGCCATTCCCCATCTCTAAGATGCATTTTATGGGAATTCCCATTAGGTCCTCACCAACTCCACCCACAAACTTACCATTCTCATGTTTGGCCGATCACTTGGATTATGTGGATAGGGATTTATTATGGGGGCTGCCTCTTACTCCATGTCTCAACACAGATGCAGAGATCCCTCGATGACACCTCCACTATCTACCCAAACAAATTTCCACCCATCAAACCACATACAACCATTGTTGTCACAACCCCTTCCATGATACCTGTTAGCACTCACACCACACCTTTACCCATAACCCGACCTATGCCTAAATCCAAACCCATACCCACAACATTTACCTCCACTAAACCTATTACCACTTTAGGGGTCACCCCAACCACCAGCCTTACTCATCCACCTATTAAACTGGATTTAGCTACATCCTCCAACGTCAATACCACACCTACCCCGACACCCAAACCAAAGAAACAAACTCATCGGCCTCATACCCTGACTACACAAATCACACCCGCACTTGTCCTGTCTGCCTTAAGACCTCAGATGCCCAACATGGTCAAGCACCCTTCACCCATCCATAAACCAATAACACAACAACCTATTCCTTCCTCACAAACCTCTAACCTACCCAAGCACACAACATGACTCATACCCACACCTGCAGTCTCTTTACCACCAATACCTCTGATACCTTCAGCCATTACTTCACTACCCACTACACTTCAGTCATTGTCCCTCACACCCCAAGCACGAACCGTATCATCTACCTTCATAGCACCCCCATTATCCCCATGGGTAACTCACCCTCTTCCTCCATCTGCTTTTCCTTCTAGACCTCGTACACCCACATCACCTTTACCCAAGAAGGTGCAACCCAAAAACAAAACCCCACTACCCCACAACAAGGTAGTCAAAACAACCCCACACCCTCCTACCCATCTATCTACTGTACCCCTACCCAAACAAACCTGACTGATACCTCAAACCACACCGACACCTAAACCCATAGCTCGACCTGTTCCTACACTTCCAAAATCAATTCCCCGACAACCAACCACACCTACACCCAAACCCACATTCACTTCCCATTGTGATCCACTCGCAGGGTCCTATGCCAAAATTTTAACCAACCTCCTCGAGACTTCTGTTATCACATTACCACCACTCCAACCTTATGACCCCCTCAAACCCAAGCCAAAGGGGTTTGATGATACCAAAATTTGCACATACCATCGTGTGCCAGGGCATGATGTGGAGAACTGCAAGGCCTTGAAAACCGTCCTTATCCAATTGTGTCCACCCGAAACCAACTTTGATGACGATGACCTTCTTGATGAGGATCCTACTTCACCAACACCCATTCCCACACTGCCCACTCAACAACCACAACCTCCACCCTCACAGCTCCCAGAACCACACACAAAATTTGAAATTAACATGGTTCACATCAGAGAACTTGCCACGCCACCACCCAAATGTCATTGCGCCCAACTGACCTCACAGGGATTTTCTCCTCCAGTAGGTTTTTTCCCTTCATGTCATTATACCACTTACCCTACACCTTCTCCATTTGACAATTTCCCTCAAATCAACATGGTACATGTCACTACAGTGTGCGCAAAAGGGTAAAGAAAAGGCAGCTGACCCACCAACCAATCCTATACCCAACATACCATCTGCACCCATACCTAAGATAACTATCCACGGCCCCACATACCCCATTTCTAATGGTATCACACATCGCACCATGCTCAAAAAACTACACCAATCTCCCCTTAAAATTTCCTTATATGACCTCATCCAAACCTCAGAATCCCATTGTCAAGCCCTCATGGAGGTTCTTCAATCTATCAAGGTTTTACCCAATGACCCTACACCCGTAGCCTCCATTATCACACCCCATCATGTAGCCTCTCTCACCAAATTACCACCTTCATCCTCACCTCACCTTGTTCACCAAGTGGCCTCCCTCAGCTTCTCAGAGGCAGAGATTGCGCCATACCAAAACGATGACCTAGACCCAACCCTCTTCATCTCTATCCACATTGATGACATACAGGTACGTCGTGTGATGATTGATGGAGGTGCTAGCATTAACATCATTTCATCCCATGCATTTTCTCAAATGCGCATACCTGACAATTGCATGCATAAACATCTAGTCATGTTGCGTTCATTCAATGATGCTATCACCTCCACACTAGGCACTGTCATCCTTCATGTTCATGTGGGCCCCGCACTATTCCAGAATTGTTTTATGTTTTGGAGGGGGAATTCCAATATAACTTGTTACTTGGTAGACCCTGGATCCATGTCATGGGTTGTGTTCCCTCTACTTTGCATCGTTGTGTAAAGATTGAACATGAAGGACACACTTATACCATTCCAGCTGACCCATCACCTTTCAAAACATGCAACATGCTTTACCAACCCAACGATGTGCTCATACCTGTCAAGCCGTCTACTTCCACAACCAATACCGCTTCACCTACACCCCCACCTACCAGTACAACTGTTGCTTTCACTGCACATACCTCCTCTATGCCTACCACTACTATAACCTCCACGGCTGACCCATTAGCTGCCCAATCCATTAACTCCACCTCCGCATCGACCTCCGACACATCATCCATACCAGCTACCTACATACCAACCACTGATCCCTTGGAAGGTGTTTTTCAATGCCTCACTCTAGGGGAGTACCACTTATATAGTGTCAACACATTCCTTACTCCGCACGAGTATGGAAGCCTTCACCAACACCCTCACTATGATCACCATATAGGAGAACACCTCCTTTATGGTCCTCCTCATCTTCATACTAGTCTCACCTATGGGGGACTTGATACTACCACCTACACACCTAAACCACCATCACAACCCCACCCATTTTCTGCTGACTTCCAATCACTTACCAATCACCGTTTCACCCACACCTTCCTGCACCACTGTGCGTGGAAGGGTTTTGGTTTTGAATTTTATGAGCAAGGCCACCATACCGTTATTCCATGTACCACTTGTAAACATAATGACCAGAGTTAGTATCGGCTTCCCTGAACCTCCTACCAAACAGGCCCGCATTGAACTCATTGAGGACCCCAGCCCTTCTCCACCTTCATCACCACCCGCACCGACTGAGTTGATGGATCTTGAATCTATCCCTCCTAACTTTTTTTTTCATAAACACTATTTCCTTGGGGCCTTTGACTTATCAACGTGAAGGCGAGGCCCCTTCCACTCTCCCATTCCTATATCCTGAGATGATAAAAAATGACACACCTATCATTAACATCATTCAATGTCAGGATGATGAATCCATACTCACCTACCTTGGTGCAGAATACTCATATATTCATAAGTCGTTACCCTTTAAGATGCAAACCATGTTGAATGAATCGACTATCGAGATCAACATTCATACTCAGGATGACCCGCACATCCTAAAGATCAGACAATATTTAGATGTTGCTGAATATGAAGCCATCACTTCTTTTCTCCAAGATCATAACTACACTTTTCACTTGGTCTTATGCAGACATGCCCAGTATTGACCCCACCATATTGGTCCACAATATCATAACCATTCCCGATGCCAAACCTATCAAACAAAAGCTGAGGAAAATGTACCCTCACATTGCTCTTCTCGTCAAAGAAGAACTTCAGCACCTTCTTTCCATTTCCTTCATCTTACCCATTGATTATCCTCATTGGATTTCTAACATTGTCCCTATGTTACTAAAGCAACCAGGGGACTCTGCATTTGCACGGACTTCCAAGACCTCAACCTTGCCTGCCCAAAAGACGACTTTCCCTTGCCCAGTATTGATCAACTGGTTGACCTTACCGCTGGTCACAAGATGCTCTCACTCATGGATGGTTTCTTGGGTTATAACCAAATTTTGCTTGCCCCATAAGATCAGCACAAGACCACATTCATTACCCCTTGGGGAACCTTTTACTATCGAGTCATGCCTTTTGGCCTTAAAAACACTGGTGTTACATATCAGCATGCTATGACTTACATCTTCCATGATATCATGCATCGCATATTGGAAGATTATGTGGATGATCTCTTGGCCAAATCTAAACATCGCGTCGAGCATCTCGTTATCCTCAAAACCATCGTTGACTGCCTCATTAAATATTACGTCCACCTTCAACCTAAAAAGTGTGTCTTCGCGGTTCTCTCAGGAAAACTCCTGGGATTTATTTTTTCCCTCCATGGTATAGAAGTTGACCCTGCTAAAGTCAAGGCCATTCTAGAAATGCCTCCGCCCACTAACCTTAAACAACTCCGTAGCCTGCAAGGTAAATTACAGTCCATTTTCCATTTCATTTCACAACTATCTGATTGGTGTCAACCATTTCATCATCTTCTTAGGAAGGATGTATCTTTTAAATGGGATGATGACTGTCACAAAGCTTTTAAGGCCCTAAAACAATACCTTCTCCAACCACCCATACTCATTCCACTGAAAGATGATCAACCTTTTTACCTATACATATCAGCTACCGATCATTCCTTGGGAGCCATGCTCGCTCATCATGATGAACAACATAGGGAAACAAGTGGTTTATTACATAAGCCATACTCTTTTGGACTATGAAACCCGATACAACCATCCAAAAAAAGCTTTTACTTAGCCTTAGTTTTCGTCACCACCAAACTCTAAAATTACCTACTTAACCACAAAACCTATGTTGTGACCAACACCAACCCTTTACACTTCATGTACACCAAACCTTATCAAAATCAGCGTGCTGCATGATGGCTTATGCTTTTAGCTGATCTTGACCTTGAATTCATTAAGAAAAAGTCCATTAAGGGCTAGGCTATCTCTGACCAACTGGCTGATGCACCTATTTCCGGGGACCAACCCTCTAATTTTGACTTTCCTGATGAATCCATTGCTACCCTTTCCCTGGACGAACCCCCTTACCAAATGACATTGTTCTTCGAGTGGTTCCAAGTGTCAGCGTGGGGGTTGGGCTGGTTTTATCCTCATTCTTCTGGATGGAGAACCCATGCCTTTGTCTTTCAAGCTAGACTTTGAATGCACCAAAAATATTGCTAAATTCGAAGTCACTTCATACTAGGTCTCCAGACCGCCTATGCCCTAGATGTCAAATTCATTCACATATTTTGTGATTCACAATTGATCATAAACAGAGTAAATGGTATGTACCAATGTCTTAACGAGATACTTCATCAGTATAAACATCATGTGGACATACTGTTGACCACATTTGATCATTACACCCTTCAAATCATCCCACGTTCAACCAACAAATTTGCAGATACCTCATGGCCTGATTAGCTTCCTAAATACCCACTTCCCCTTCCAATTCCAAAATTTTTGTTATCGTACAATGCCTCCATTCACCTTCTTATTTGCCTCATAATGTTTACTCAATCAAAACCGACACCCCTGACCCGAGTGACCTTTGGTATAAACAATACTCTGACTACCTTTCCCTCTCCATCTTACCTCCTGATCTCACCTGTAACAGACAACGCGTCTTCCTTAAAAAGGTCTCCCATTTTGATATCCTGGGGGGACTCCTCTATAAGTGTGGATTTGATGGTAGTCTCTTACAATGCCTCACAAGTTCTGAAATTCCTTATACCATTAAGGAGGTTCAAGATGGCATATGTGGAGGTCACTTTAGTGACCTTGCTATTGGTAAGCATATTCTTCACCTAGGCTACTACTGGCCGACTCTTAACCATGATTGTTGTGACCATGTCAAATGCTATCTGAAATTTCAACAACATTCCAACCTTCATCATACACCCAGTCATGCCTTACAGGTTTCTCGTGACCTTTGGCCCTTCTCTCAATGGGGTTTGGATCTTGTCAGAGAAATCAATCCTCATTCTTCCCAACGTAATCAATGGATCATAACCACTACCAAATACTACACCAAATGGGTGGAAGCCATACCACTCATCTCCACAAAAGCTGAGAAAATATGTGAGTTCATTAACCATCACATCATTTTCTGCGCTTAGTGTCCCTCATCGCCTCATCACTGATAATGGAAAACAATTCAAAAACAAAACACTGTAAAAACTTTGCGACGCCTTCGGCATTCAGCTTAGTTTCTACTCACCTTATTACCCATAAACCAATGGCCAAGCCAAATCCACTAACAAAACCCTCAATAAAATTCTCATGAAAGTGGTTGACGATACTGGGAAGGATTGGCATATGCACATTCCTTTTTCCCTATGGGCATACCACACTAGTATTCACGCTTCCACTGCAGGCTACACCCTTTTCACTGGTCTAGATGGTACCGAGGTTGTTCTACCTCTCAAATTCCAGATCCCCTCACTCCACATTTCTCTCCATGACATGCTTACTGATGATGACTTTCAATCAGGACCAAACTCTTAGTCACAACTAGATTTATTAGATGAACTCCCTCTTAATGCTCTGGATCACCTTCAAGTTTACCAACAATGTATCAAACGTGCTTATGAAAAACGTGTTCATGAATGAACCTTCCAAGTCAGTGACCTTGTCTTGAAAGAAAATCAATATGTAACCAAAGCAGAAAAAAAGTAAACGGGGAAAATTTGCTCCTAATTGGCTTGGACCATACATCGTAACTCATATCTATGGATCAGGTGCCTATCGTTTGTCCTCGCTTGAGGGTAAACCCAAACCTAAGCCCCTTAACACATTACATCTTTGACCATTCTATTATTGAATCATTGACCTACCTCATCATTCATCTCTCTCCACGCTCATCCATTGAGTGCTATCCACTCCATTCATCTCCCTAATGATTAAACAAGAATTATGTGAGTACTTGTCACTTGTTATCTTCTCTTGAATATGTGTACCGCGGCACTACACATAGCATGATTCTCATGGATACTTTTCATCTACCTTTGGATGAGATCCCATGGTCATTCCACCTTGCCTTTTAAACAAGATTCCTATCCTTCACCTTGGTCTTGTCCATGATTTCAAAGAACTCCAATGGGACCAAACTCCCTGAGTCACACTTCTAATAAAAAAGATGACTCCCTCAAAAGGACATCTTCCTCTCGACCAAATTGCTACTATAAATACACTGCTCCCTCGAAGGACATCTATGTGAAGATTAAAAAAAAAAAATGAAGCTTCCCACATTGATCAGCTTCACAAAGACCTCAAGGAGTACCATGTTATTTATCCCATATAGAATTCCCGCATTGATCAGTATATCAAAACAAAAATGCTTTTTTAGTCATGGACTTTCCCATTGTGACCTTGGACCTCTTGCCTAAAAGAATTGTCACTCAAAATATATACCATTAACTACCTTTCACCCACCATACCATTTCCACTCTCATTTCCTAAATTGCCTCAAGGGACAATTTGGAAATTTGAAATTTGGTGATCCTGTGACTACTTTCACTATAGAACAACTAATCGTGCAGTGCCTTTCGGATCTTGTCATAATCACCCCCTTCACGGTATGATCCTACCCAATCAGGTGGCTCTATTACCCCCCTCTTATCTTTTAACCATCTTTGTTTACATTTTGATTACCTTATACAAGACTTGGTCCTCGCCGCTTACCTTTGGGGGTCATCCTCCCCTTTCACCATAATCACCTTCACCTGCATCATTTTACCTATAATCTATCCCACACCTATTAAACCCAATCCCACAACATGCCCAAACACCTACCAACTCATTCTCATATTCTTCCCTAGCTCATGGGAGAACTACATCGGCCTGAGGTCTCTTTTTGCTAGGACTATGTAGGCATCACTCTAAGGGCATGGGATCCTTAAAGGTTAGCTCGGCCACTCTCTACCCTAAACAATTCATTAACCATGCCTAACTCACCATTTAGTCCACATTTCACTTAGTTACCCTTTTCTAAAAAAATTGGAAACTAAGACACATACATAACAAGTTCTTTACCATAACATACATTTATTACACCTACCATCACTCTATCATCACTATGCATAGATTATACAACATTTCACATATGATCCATAGTATCATTCATTGCAAACCTGACTCGATCCATTCCTAAACTAACCTGACTTGAATCCATGCCTAAACCAAACCTGACTCGATCCATGCCTAAACCAACCTGACTCAATCCATGCCTAACAAACCTAACTTGATCCATGCGACTCGATCCATGCCTACACCAACCTGACTCGATCCATGCCTACACCAACCTAACTCGATCCATGCCTATAACCTAAACTCGATCCATACCTAAACCTAACTTGACCTAACTTGATCCATTCCTAAACCGACATGACTCCGTCATGCCTAACTCACCTAATCCATTCATATCATAATGAACAGTAAAATAAAATACACATCACAACACATAATCATCCAAACCTCATACATCTCATCATATAAATACCAGTGTATCACAAAAATGTACACTCATATCAAACATACATGTGTCTCTCATACATCATCAGCTCGTAGGATGGTATATGGTACAAAAAATAATAATACATACAAAAATATCTTCGGCTCATAGGCCAGTATCATGTACACAAAAACTCATACTCAATACAAAATCTCTTCAGTACGTAGGCCAATCTCATATATAATCCATAAAAAAATGACTCAGCACACAGGCCAGTCCATAGTAAGTCAATCATCTCCCCATCTGATGTCAGGGAATGTTCCCTGTGCCTGTGTCTCTCCCAACCCCTATGTCGCACCTGTCTGGTGCCTGGAACCTACCTCACCTCCTACTAATGGCCCCTTACCTGGGGCTGGCCTCTACACACTAGTGGCATCACCACGACCCTATCCTTGGGCTCGCCGGCCCCTTATACTCTCCATACTTTGAGTGTGGGATCTAGTCCTCTCACTAGAGGCCTATTGTGCTCTGTACTCAACATAAGAGGGCACATCTAGCCCGACAGCTAACAAATGATCCTGATAATATCGTGCCTCTGCTAGGGCATCCTTAGAATCTGGCCATGGTCACTATCTGCGAGAGGTGCAATGGGTCTCGCTACCTACGTAGGTACCTGTATAAGGGGACCCTTGTCCTTGAACCTACACTGAGCCCTGTGCTAGTACTAGAGCCTGAGTCGGCCCTGGAATTTATGCTCTGTGCCTATATCTAGGCCTGCAGGGTAGTAATATGTGCATGTGCTTCTATCAGCTGGCCCTGCAAACCCGTAACCTACCCCTGTGTTGTGACCAACTTACTCTTGTAAATCTAGTACCTGCACGCTTGTAGGGTGGCTATCTGCTCTCCATCTGCCTACCTCCTCTCCATCTCCATCTCCCCCTACCTCCACCCACGTAGGTACCTGTCCCTGCCTTGTCTGAGCCTACAGCGTCTGTATCTGGGTCTGTAAGATGGTAACCTATGCCTCATGAACCTGTGAGCTGCCCCTATATGATCCCAAGCTACATCACCAAAGTAGCCACCTACCCCTGTAGGGTGTCTCTCTGAACTATGATGGTGGCTAAGTCTAACTGCCCTAGCCTTGGTGGTACGGCTCTCAGCTGTGCTTCCCACCACTACCTATATCCATCTGCAACCCTAGCATCATCAATCTGTGTATTTACTTGCTGCTCCTCCTGTCCAGTTGGCACTGTGGGTCATGGTAGATACATAGGTCTCTCCACGTCATCTCTCATGTACTGTGGGAAGGGTGGTGGTACATCCTGGACTAACCTGAACTGGTGCCTAACCCGTTCTACGGGTATCCACTCATGCTCTCTTACTCTCCTCCCCTCTATCCATAGATATAGCTGTAGCCCATCTAGCTCTGTGGCCATATGTTTATATGAGGGGAAGCCCACATACGGCCTCCAAATGATTTCCACCTCGAGACAACCCCTCCAATAACCTCCTGTAGTAAGCTACATCATGAGTAGCTCTGGCACCTCGGGCCTCTCCCATGGCTGATACCCACTGCCTGTACCCAACTCTAAAAACTCTCCATGGGAATGCATCTGCTTGGGGCATCCTCACTGGTCAAACATAAAAAAATGTGCTTGTAAGCCCAACAATGCAGTAGTACGACACAATAGATGTTGAACCTCCGTAGTCACCCGCAGGCCCATAACTCTCTATATACTCGCGTCAGCAATGCAAGTGCCCATGCGAATCATGTCCTGATGTATCATCATGTCATGAAGGAATCCCATCAGTGACCTCAAGAATTTCCCACCCTCTGCATCTGGCAGTGCAAAGCAGCACACTTCCTCCATCAAAAGTACCACTAACCTCATCTCCTCTAGATGAGCTCTATACATCGCTCCATAGCTCATGTTAGTGCCTATAGAACGTTCAGGTCTACTACAACCTCACCAAAAATGGGTGCTAGTAGCTCCTTAGATGCCTCTGAAGAGATAGAATAAACCTGGGCCCCTAATATGGGCAACCACATGATCTCTGTAGATGCCCTCCATGGTTATCATCATCTCACTCGTTGGCATGTGGAAGGTATTGGTCGTCGAGTCCCATCTATCGATGAGGGCAACCATCAAACTCACCTCCCGAACTACATGCCGGTAGCACCTCACCCCTATCAACCCCACCTCTGTAACATGATGTCACTCCTCCTGTGTCATGCTCACTCATACTGTCAATAATAAGGGCGGCACCTGAGCCCTCATCCATAGCTCATCTCGGGCCTACATCCCACAAGAACAATGTATTAGTACACCTTCCCAACTTACCCTATTTCACCCCACATCCCGACTTAATCTCTTTCTGCACCCCCATCCCATTGGCCCTGTTGCTAATCCAACCTACCCAAACTCATCTACACTACCTATCTACCCTAACCCTCACCCAAACCTACCCAAACCCATCCACCAAAACCTATCTACCATAACCCTCACCCAAACCTACCCAAACCCATCTACCCTACCGATCTACCCTAACCCTCACCCAAACCTACCCAAACCCATCCACCTGAAACTATCTACCCTACCCCTCACCCAAGCCACCCTCAATCCTTCCCATCTCCCTTAACTTTTTCCCTCTCACCTGACCAACCCCGGTTATCCCTTGACCGACCACGGTCTCCCCTTGACCGGCATCAATCATTATTTTTCATGACCGATACCAGTCACTACCCATCGACATCAACCACAAGTCGACCGATGTCAGTCACTGTTGTGCCACCCACCACGACTTCCCAACCCTATTTTTTCCCTCCCTACTCATTCTACCCACCAAATCAAATCACCCCTAAATATCCCTCTATTACCTTCTTGCTCTACACCCCACCCTTCCCCATTCCCTTTTCCCTCTCTTTTTCCTATTTTGAAATTCTTCCCCCCCAAACCCCCCCATTTTTCATACTTTCTATATTTTACTTCAACTTTACCAAACAATGAATCAAAAGGTTTGGAACTTACCACATCCCGCTACCGCTGTCGTGGTGGAACCTCCGACCTCCGTGCCGCTCCTCTCGATCCCTCTCCAGCCTCCGCCATCCTCGAATGACCTCTCACTTTCCCAACCAATTACCTCGCTCGATCCAATCTCATGGCCCCACCTCTTGCCCAATCAACCTCGCCTATGTAGCTCGCCAACCAAGCTCTCTGATGTTCTCTTTTTTCCTCTTCCTCTTTTCTCTCTTCTTGTCCTTTTCTACTTTTCACAATGCACAAATGAATTTTCAAAATGCGGGTTTTTCACTTTTTATACGCCACCCGAATTGACTCGACCGACATTGGTCGTATGCCCTCTGTTCACCAACATCAGTTCCAATCGACCGTCATCGATTCATCCAGACCGCTATCGATTACCCTGCATACTCACTTCCCTCACATTGACCTCATTTTCCTTACCTCCTCTTTCTTTTGACTCCCCTACACCTACCTGGACCACTTTACCTTCCCCTCTGGCCACCCACCTTTTTCAACCTCACCTCATCAGCTGTTGAAGCCTCATTCTTTTACCCCTACCTCATCCTTACCCGTGCTATGACCTATCTACCTAGACCCAGAAAATTGTTTGTGTCCTTTGAACCAATGTGCTCACTATACCTTGTGACACCGTTACCTGTGTTGATTGACTTAATGACCTTACCTAGCCTATTACTCATGCTGTCTATCATGACCCTACCTTTGGTGTACCAGAACATACCTAAATGTTCCTGCACCTAACCTACATTATGTTTCCTAACCTTATCCTATACCTTGGATACTGGATTCACTTCACCCTTGTTTGGATAAACTTATCAACCTTAGATGATGTAGAGTTTGCCTACTCTTCAACCCGGTAGCGTGCTACAATTTATACGTGTGCGTGCATTTGACTGTTGCTACCTTTGACCCTGACCCATTACCTAGATTTCTTGAGTAGACCTTTCACCCTTTTCCCCTACCCCCACTTGCCTTTCCCTCACATTTACCTTTTATTAAACCACTCACTGCTTCAGCTTGCTGCCTCGTCAGTTCCTAGTTTGAGGGGGATCACCTTCACCCTCACATGGGGCAACCACATCTTATTTTTGTTAGCATCACTTACCAATACAAGCTACGCAACAAAAAGGGGTAAAATGTAGACACTAAAATCAGGTCACACTCCCCTTTTGTCCCTCGACATATAAACACCCTTTATTACATTTACCTAGCCATAACCCCCTTCACCCCACTAATATTAATTTAATTAATTAAATTAAATTAATGCTTTATCCTCACTATATTTATTATTTAAATATCTTATTTAAATAATATCTACACATACAGTTCACTTAGACACCTCATCAAGCTAACTCAACCTAAAACCTATTCTTAGCAAGTTACCATAACTAACTAAGACTTACCCAAACCCTAAAAACCAATGCCTACCTTCCCTCTAACCATATTCCCGCATGCTCACAAGAGGCTCTGAGTCTAATCCATGAGATAATGACATGAGATCTGAGGAAATCAAGAGGATCTCCCTAAGTTTAGTAAACCTAGGAAATATCGCCTTGACCGACATCGGTTACCCCTAACCGTCACCGGTTAAGCCAAACCACCATCAGTTACCCCTTTTGACCCAAAACAACCTTATTCTCAAGGTTGGGAACTTGGAACTTGGAAGTTGGAAGTTGGAAGAAATAAAGTTGACGAACAAGAACAAATCTCAGATAGATAATGCATCTTCAGAGAGCCAATTCCAGCAAGAACTCACATCCAAGGAAGTAGATTGAGCATCTTCTCCTACACAACCAGCCTAGCCACGTTCTGATCTATCTAAGCAAAGAGGAATGTACATGCAGCCTATGCAGAAGATTTTCTTCATTTGGTGATCACTTGCAGCCTTTAAACCCATCATCAACACCTCCATCCTTCACACACAGACCTTCATGAATGAAATCCAAGTAAGTACAACATCATACTTTCCTGGTTATTTCATTTCATCATTATTTTATCATCCATTGTTTATCTTGCTCTCTATTGACCTTCTAAAACATTTTCACCTCCATAGACCCATCAAAACCTCGCAAAAGCCTATTCCAGTCACCCAATACCCCGTCCTGACCAACCAAAATCCTTTGTGTAATCACAAAGGAGACCAAAACCCCCTTCTATGACATTTCTAGATCTCACAGTAACCAGTGCCAGGTTATACCTAACCACGGTCGGTCACCCCTGACTGACGTCAGTCTTTGTGTTTTGCCCACACAGCCTTAAACAAAGACCTACCCACCTAATTTTACCTCACCCTCACTCATCTGTGACCTACCTGAGACCTTTATCAAACCTACAGAGACCCATAACCTATCACTTGACCTTGGATTCTATTCTAGCTTATCCTGTTAGATTAGATCTATTTCTTATTGTGTTTTTAATTGAGATACCTAAATCATTTTAAAATAACAATAGGATTTAGTTTGTTTACAACATTAATTTTTTTTAAACAATGGACTAACAACCATCTAGGAAGTATCACACTTCCCGGATCTAGCTCACTCTAGGCAGTTCACTGCCCATATTGTTTAATTCTTTCTAGTGGTCTTGCTTTCATTATAGGTAGTTCCTCCTAGCCATAAGGAATCTCTCACAGTCAGCTGTGGATTTGGAATTCATACGTGCGCAACAACCCATCAACCGACATTTGAACAAATATTCCTCCTATGCCCGTTACCCAATCTGTTTCATCAATGATTCAAGGAAACAATCTAAGAAAAAGGTGAAACAGGGAAACCCCCTCATCTACCATCTAATCCATTTTATTCTTAGTTGCCCTTGTTTTTTAGGTTCATCATATTTGTAGTGAGGTTATCTACTTTGCGCCTATCCATTTTTCACCCTCCATTTTTAAGGTACCTTAAACCCCTGCATCTTTGAAGTTATTTGATTTTCTCTAGTATCTAGTTCACTAATCTAGAAAGGGAAGGAGAAAATTTGGTCAACAGTATTAGTCCCCATTCATTTGCAAACATTATCTTTGGCCTATCCTCTTCTGCAATTATGACTTGGTGATAATGAGAGAATTCATCTTTGAAAGTATATATCTCCCTATCCACTACATCTTCTAAAATATATTTTGTGAAGGGAGTAGGGAAAGGATCAATGATACACATAGAGTTCAAAGCACAATAATCCATAAAAATTCTTATGTGCCCATACTTCTTGATGTTGATTACCATAGGGCTTATCCATTTAGATTTGTGCATTGGTATGATGACTTCGGTAGCGAGCATGGGGTCAATTTCCTTTTTAACATTTACGTGTAGGTTTGGATTCATCATGTATGTGTGCTTTCTAACTATTTTATCCCCCTTGATTAATTTTATTTTCATAATTCCCAAGGATGGGTGTAATCTCTTTATTTCATGGTAGCCTCTAAGAAATATATCTTCATATTCACATAATAACCCTACAATCTTTACAATATCTTATTCACTCTAATAGTCACCTATGGTTGTCATTTTTTTTTTTTTCATTCCAATGTTGATTCGTATGGATTTGAAAGGTTCATCCTGCAGTTGACTACATTTTTTTAGAACTCCTCGTGACTCATAAGAGACATTCCCATGAAAATGGTAATTATTATCCTCATCGGTTATTTTTTTTACCACTTTTCCTTACCTTTCTGAGCACAAGGTTTTCGTTCCAATGACACTTCCTCCCCATCACTAGAGATGTTTTCCTTAGTATATTTAGCAAACATTATGGTTAGCGTGAAGATATTTTCCTTTTGTAATGCCAAAAAATGCTTCCATAAGAGCATCATCTCTAAATAACACATATTTTATACATTGAAGTGGGTAAATCAAGC
This sequence comes from Taxus chinensis, assembly GCA_019776745.2. Classification (NCBI taxonomy): domain Eukaryota; kingdom Viridiplantae; phylum Streptophyta; class Pinopsida; order Cupressales; family Taxaceae; genus Taxus; species Taxus chinensis. Next base: position 547,173,161 of record CM034151.1, on the reverse strand, counting down.
GAGGGACCAGTGAGACAAAGGAAAAGGTATGGAGAAATCCTTATGTCAGTCCCTTCAGGGAATATGATTCTCTTCACAACTCACATCCGACCTACCATGCTCATGTCCATACATGTAGTGTATGATAGAATAGATTTTTCCATAAGGAATTATTAACCTTTATAGTCATTCATATTTATACGCACGTATTTATATGTTCTTTTGGAATAATGAATCCACTATAACTAGAGTATCTTTGTACACCATTATGTCTTTAAAACCTAGCTTTCATAGCCTCCTTTATGTTCTTCCATTATAATAATGTTAGCTTATGTGTGTCCCACCATCTTTATGCAGTATCTTTTAACAAATAGACTAAGCAATTTTTTCATGCCTCATCAATTTGCACATAAGATTCGATGTCCTCCAGAAAATCATGGATATCTTCCCTCCCACTAAAACCCAATGGAGGTTGAGGGTTATCTGTACTAATTATTTAGATATTCCTATGAATGTATATAAGTTATTTGATAATATTGTAGAAGGATTCACTCATAATCATACCACAATCTCATCCTATTAGTTTGTATGAACCATGTGCCCAATTTTCACATTCCACACTAGTTGTATCATATATTGACTCGTTATCTCCCCACTTTACTTCTCCTTTGTCTATTGGCTCAAAATTCTCTATCCGTGTAACTTGGATATTATATATATGCTCTAAATCCTCATGTTCTTCCACAGTCTCTACAGTCTATACTCTCTATTTAGGGTCTATTGGGAAGATTACGCATTGACCACTATTTTCAAAACTCATATATCATTTCTTAAATCGTAAGTCAACATTATTGGCATAAAACCAAGGTCATCCGAGTAGTGCCGAAAAATTATCTTCTTTAGCTAACATTATGACTTTGAAATCTCCATGGAACTTCACCCATATAATACTGATTATGGCATTCTTTAAGACTCATATTCAGCACTACCCATGTTTTGTTAGCCATAAATAAAATGTATGGGGATGTATGTAGCATTGTTCACCCCATATTGTTCTAGGCATATAATGTTAGTATGTTAACATTTGTGTCGGTGTCGACCAATATGTCATTAATGTTCCAACATTCTATATAGGAATCAACAAGTATTTATCTATCAAAAATTTCCTCCTTTATTGATCTTACATCCTACTTTTGTGTTGCCTTCCTCAACTTGTGTGATAACCATTGAGCTAATAAGAGTAAGATAACTTATGTGCACAACAGCCTACACACCTCCTTAAACTCAATTTTTCTAATTCATCCATCCTCATAATATATTAACCTTTCATGTCATAGATTTACATCATCCTTGAGGATTTTTATCTCTCCTTGAAGTTCTCTTATCAAGTATTTCACACTCTAAATAATATGTTTTTGTTGATTTCCATTAGGACAGGGCTTTGTAGAATCTAATTTAACTGGTTACAGCTTGTTTGAAGGCATCTCTTGTGCGCGTATAACTCCGGGTGTTGTCACATGTACTTTGGAAGTTGGCTCCACTATTAGTATATATTTTGACCTATTCTCCTCTATAATCAACATTATTTTAATCATTCTTTCTCCCTTTTCACCTTTTTATTTCATTATCATATAAAGGTTAGGGAAATCTTCTACTGTATGCTCCTTTAGAAAATGTGCACAAGTTGGGAATGTTGGGAAATCACACTTGTAGTGATCTAGTGAACCACATTTATAACAAGTTCTAGGGGATATCTACTACCTCTATGACCTCCTCATCCTCATCCATTTCATCTGTGACCATATCCACTACGCCTTTCATTAGCATTTTCTATGGTAGCCTTTTGAAGTCTTAGTGATTTGGCTTTGTGTATTTGGTCAATAATGTGACACTCTGATGTATCATGAGTGTGTGCATCACATATTTTGTAGTATGTGGTTACCTTTTCTTACTTGGAATGGTGGAGTAGGGAAAACATTGAGCAGCATGGCTACCTTCACATATCTTGCATGCTATAAGAATGGTCTTCAAACTTTTACATGGGATCATGTTTTTGGTGTGGCTTTCTACTTCACAATCAATACACCAAATACAACTACATGTTTTGTGTGCACTGTTTACTATTAATTTATCTAGTTGGGTCACCATAGATGTGATATGTGCCTCCATGAATGGGCTTACGCCAGTATCAAGACTTCCCACTGCTTCATCTTGCAAATATGCTTCTAATTCTTCCTTATTATTGGTGAGATTATTTTGTGATAAAACGCACCTAAAGTGTAGTAAGACCCCCCTACAAACCATTTCACATGTTTTGTAGGATGTATCTCATAAGAGAGCTTAGAGTTCAAGGTTTTAAAACATGCATCATATGCAAGTACACTTTTAGTGAGTTCATGCTTGATTTCTTTAAGCTCCCAAATACTCTGGAATATCAAATTTAGTTAAGAATGTCATTTTAAGTTGATCGTAATCTACTATTGATTTTGATGGGGTATGGGTGCAACCAAACAACTTAGTTGTAAACTAAGTTGTTTTTCATTCTAACAAAGTGATACCTTTTTCTCTTCATAGAAGTTCACATTTGAGCACATATTCTGCAGTATTCTTGACTCCATGTTACTCTGGTAGGTGTAAGGACATTTCATAAAAAAACATTTAGTGCATAAACTTGTGTGAAATTTATAGTTCTACCTTGAATAGGGATATTAGCTATTGGAGCATTTCCTCCACTCCCACTACCATTTTAGATGAGGGATCAGTTCCAACTCCCTATTTTACTAAAGTATTTCCCTATATACTTGTCGATGTTGATGTGGTGGTGTTTGTATTCATCATTTTGAATTGTTGTGTTTTTGGTATAATAGGATTCAACTATTGTCTCCTTGGTTTTAGTTGCAATGTATGTAAAATATATGGTAAAATATTATCCAAATTTTCTTTCTTCTTATCCCATTTGACTTCTTCATCACTATTGCTTTCTATTAAAATTTTCTCTGTATCAGTTGACCCAGTTTCATGAGAAGACACAAAAGGTTAGATCAAGATACCATCAACATTATATTATCCTTCCTCATCCTATAGATCTCGTATATTCTCTTGGAATATTGTCATTCCTTCCTAGATCTTCTTATAATTGTTATTCTCTCCCTACCCTGACCAACGTTGATGGTCATCACCTTCATTTCATAGATTTGAGTCTCCTAGATAGACTAGCACTCATTTCAATTCCTTATAACTTTTCTCTTCAAATCACCTCCTCCTAAGGGTTCACTTGTCTGAAGAATCCATAAATTATTCATGATATCTTCTTATCCTTCCTATATCATACACCTCCTATGTTGTGGAACATCTAGCCTTCTATTGGTAAATTTTTGATCCCCATATCAATCATCACTTTAAAAATCTCCAACGGTAGGTATTGTAAGTACAATCCCCTCATCTCCCTTAATAAGTTATATTGTGTTCCATCCGTACAAGAAAATGTTGAGATTGAATATTAAAGGATAGATATCCAAAGTGTTCCCTTCCACCAGTACTCTACCGTGTGTGTCTAGGTTACATCATGTTGTGCTAACTTCTTTGTGCACTCATAAGTCCAAGGATACTTCAAACCCAAATTCCTACTTATTCCCAAAAATTAAAAAACTAACCATTCATTTAGGTGTATCAGAATATCACATAAAATGTTTGATACAATGAATCATAATGATTAGCCTCAACCCACTTTCATGTAGAACAATCCTTACAATTTGGATGATGTTTTTTAAAAGTTCCTTCAATGGCATTTAGCTAGGATTCGATGTTCTCATTTGTTAAATGATGCATCTTTTGTCCACTTAATCCTTACATTTTAATAAAGGTGCCACAAATGGAACCAAAATGTTGGATTCTATTAGTCTACATCCCTTATGTGTGCATCATTCTTATATCAGCTACACACAAGTTTCCTCACCGTCACGTTGGCATATCACAATTAGATCAAGCACGACACACTCATCTAAAGCACAAGAGGTTTCTAGGTCCCATCATAGTTAGTAAGGGTTATTTGAGTTGTTATTCTAGACATTATATTGGTATTCCTAGTACATTGACATATAGTAACGCCATACAAAGACCAAACACAATTATCATATATCATTTGATGCACAATTATAAGTTATAACCATCTAGTAGCCAAATACAAGTCACTCATACCTCACTCTTATAGCTCCCTATTCCAACTACATACATAATTTAGACCCCTTCATGGGTACTTGTTCTAGTGGGAACTTTTCCTTCACTAGTCTTACAAGAGATTATAATATACCTCAAATTTACAGTTCCAATTAACTAGTACATCCAATTGGTGGAAAATAATAACTTTTTATCTCCTTACTCCTATGCTGCATGTTGAACTTCCACTTTAAGATGATGTTTATCCTGAACATTATCCAACCTTTTGTTATCTTCATGAAAGTGTCAAAAACTAAAGCTTTCGTTTATTCTTGAACTCATATTTATCTATAGCTTCTTATACTCTATATGTCATTTCCTTGACCTTATCCTTTGCTACGTGATCGTATAGTTGTTTTTTTTTCTCCTACAAATTCATGGTGTCCTTCTGATGTGCATAATTATTATCCTTCTCCTTACACACTTACATCTTATGCACTCCCCTGCTCTTATCTTACACATCCCTTTGTGAAACTCTTACACACCTCCAAAGGATAATGAAACATGAATAAATAATGTCAAGTCCTTGAGAAATTCAAAATAAAGAATAGAATAAATCATGGGAATAATGTGGTCCTTCTTTATTAAAAATAAATCAGATGTTTTATCTAAATTTAAATAATTTAAAGCTTTAGTAGAAAATATTTCTAGTCACAAAATTAAAATGCATAGAATAGATAATGGAGGAGAATACATTGCTAAATCATTTGATTATTTTTATGTCAAATGTGGAATTCAAAGGGAACTTACTACTCCATATTCTCCTCAATAGAATAGTACAGTGGAAAGGAAAAATTGCACCATTATTGAAATGGATAGAACCATGTTACACTCAGATCATGTCCCTAAATTTATATGGGTTGAAGCTATGAATTGAATAGAGTCCCTACTAAATCTCTATTTCAATCTACTCCTATAAAAAAGTGGACTAACAAGAAACCAAATGTATCTCATCTGAGAATCTTTGGAAGCCTCGCCTATATCTTCATTCCTAAATCTATAAGGAAGAAGTTATATCAAACATATTATCATTTTATATTTGTACGGTTAGAGGTAAAACAAGGTATAATGATCTATGATCCTACAAAACATGAAGTTATTGAAAATAGAAATGTTAAAATCCTTTAAAAAAATTGTAATATTTCCTCTATTTATTCTGTGTCTTGTGTTTTTAATGTATCTAATGAATTATAAAATTATGATATTAATGAATGCAATGAAGAAAATAGTGAGTTTATAATTGAAAAAGAGTTTTTTCTTGTGTCTTCTATAACTAAACAACCTAAATGGGCTCGATCATTACTTCAAAAATATAATCCTAATAACTTTAATAAGATGAGTGGAAGCCACCATGCCTTAATAAATATGTATGATCTGGAACCCCAGTCTTTTGAAGAAGCATCTCGCGACAAAAGATGGATAGAAGACATGAAAGTTGAATATAATTCCTTAATTAAAAATCAAACTTGGGTCCTTGTCCCTCCTCTAGAAAAACATAGTATTGTTGGCTCTAGGTGGCTTTACAAAATCGAATATAATCCCAATGGTAGTGTTTGTAAGTTCAAATCCATGTTAGTAGCTTATGGGTTTACTCAAAAACATGGTATTGACTATGTAGTAACCTTTTCACTCGTTACAAAAATGAGCAACATTAGGATTCTCATTGCCTTGGTCATGTAATATTGTTGGAAAATACACCAGATGGATGTTAATAATGCTTTCCTGAATGGAAATTTAAAATAATAAATTTGCATGACCCAACCTAAAGGTTTTGAGCAACCTGGAAAATAATTTATTGTGTAAACTGAAAAAAAATCCCTCTATGGCTTAAAGCATTCTCCTAGAGCTTGGTATGCAAAATCCAATAGTATTTTTCAATGATATTGGTTTTAATAATTATTCATCTAATAATGATCTCTTTTTTAAAATTGAAAATAATCATATTATTCTTATTGTAGTATATGTTGAGGAATTTCTTATTACTAGCAATTCAAATAGTTTAATTTTTAAAATTAAAGGTAAATTGAAACAATACTCTTAAATGAATAATTTAGAATTATTATATCATTTTTAGGGAACGCTATTTTTCATGATAAACATTTTATTGTTGTATCTCAGTCACAATATGCTTCTAATTTACTTAAAAGGTATAATATGGTGGACTGTAAACCTATTGTGGTTCCTAGTGAAGTTGGTTGTAAAATTTATCCTAAACCTTCATGTGAAAAATCTAACCATACTCTTTACAGGTAGCTTATAGGTAGTTTAATCTATCTAATAATCACTAGACCTAATATTGCATATACAGTTGACATTGATTCCAGATTCATGCAGGAACCATATTAGGATGATTGGAATTTAGAAAAAAACAATATTAATATATATTAAAGGAACAATTTATTTTGGTTTACATTACACTTCTTTTGATAATTCTTGTTTATGTGGATATTATCATTCTGACCATGTTTGTGATGTAGTAGATAGAAAATATATGAATAGATATGTGTTCAATTTTGGTATAGGTGACTGAAAGGAATGATAACCAGATCATACCATGCCAAGAACATAGATGCTAATCAAACACCACGATCAATAAGATGAATGTAATTTGCCAGAATAACTTTACATAAAACCTATGCAAAAAAATGAGTAGCAATATCATATATTATTATGGAACTCAATGCAATACATTGAGAATGGGCCTTGCTTAAATAGGCAAGGAATAACAATCTAAGAAACCGTTCAAGGTCGTAGATCAAGCCATAAATCAAGGAAATAACGAGTCATCAAAGAACTAGTCAAGACCATAGATTTAAGAGAGAACTAGACATCAAGGATCTAGTCAATACCATAGATCAAGGAAAGAACTATACCTAACAACTAGATAATATCTTCTAATATCTAAATAAGATAAAAGAAATATCCACACACATAAGTGGGTGAAGATAAATACAATAAAGGTAAATAAAGTACCTAGGTGAACATGAGCTAAGGTAAATACCTACTCTAACACCCCCCCTCAAGTGAAGATAGGGGCCAAAATAGAAGTGGCATGTCCACAATATGAGTCCCGGCAACTAGGCCTGATGAGGTACTCATATACAATAACTAGAAAAAAAAAGGGACACTGCAAGGTACCCAAAACCAGTAACAATAAAGTAAAGAGAGTAAAGACCCCGCTTCAAGGCATCCCAAGAAGCTTGGCTCAAAAAACTTGTACAATACTAAAGAATTTTGGTGTACATTGTCGTTTGAATCCACTGCTCGATCACAAAACTCAAAAACAACTAACACTGGGTTTCACTAGAATAGCTCCATAAAAGGAAATTGTTAATGGAGTGATGTCAAAAGTGCAAAAAAAAACACCAAACATAATTCAATCAACTGCTACAAATAGGTGTGCTCTGATACCATGAAAGGAACGATAACCAGATCATACCAAGCCAAGAACACAGATGCTAATAAAACACCACGATCAATAAGATGAAAGCAATTCGCTAGAATAACTTTACAGAAAACCTTTGCAAACAAATGAGCAGTAATATCATATATTATTATGGAACTCAATAGCAAATTTGTTTCTTTGATACCATGAAAAGAATGATAACCAGATCATACCAAGCCAAGAACACAGATGCTAATCAAACACCATGATTAATAAGATGAAAGAAATTTGCCAGAATAACTTTACATAAAACCTTTGCAAACAAATGAGCAGGAATATCATATATTATTATGGAACTCAATGCAATACATTGAGAATGGGCCATACTTAAATAGGTAAGGAATAACAATCTAAGAACCAGTCAAGGTCATAGATCAAGCCATAAATCAAGGAAATAACTAGTCATCAAAGAACTAGTCAAGACCATAGATTTAGGAGAGAACTAGACATCAAGGATCTAGTCAATACCATAGATCAAGGAAAGAACTATACCTAACAACTAGATAATATCTCCTAATATCTAAATAAGATAAGAGAAATATCCACACACATAAGTGGGTGAGGATAAATACAATAAAGGTAAATAAAGTACCTAGGTGAACATGAGCTAAGGTAAATACCTACTCTAACAGTGACATTACTTGGAGTAGAAAGAAGTAACCAAAAGTCTCGATCTCATCTACTGGAGTAGAATATATAAGCGTAATGGAAGTGGTGAAAGAATCCATGTGGCTAAAGTGGTTGTTGGAATAAATTCACATGGAAGTTAAAGGAAATACTCCTCTTTTATGTGAAGGCCAGAGTTGTATTTCTATCACTAATAATCCAATTCATAACTATAGAAAAAATCATATAGAGATTCATATGCATTTCATCTAAGAAAATGTACTTTTTGGTGTTATAGATCTCTAGTTTTATACTACCAAAGATCAAGTTGCATACATATTTAAAAATCCATTGTGTGTCGTGAAGTTTTTCAAGTTTTATACAATGTTTTGGCTTTCAAATTTACCATTGAGGAGGATTTTGCATGACAATTCCACCTCCTAATGGTCAGCAATGTGCTTTCTTCTTCACCTCTATACTTCTACTCCGTGAAAGCATTACAAATTTATCACTCCAAGTAAATTTATGATCTAAGTAAATTTAAGTAAATTTATCACTCCGAGTTTTCTGTGTAGTTTAGTAATAAAGAATCATGTTGTAAAGGAGGTCATTACTTTATAAAATGATCTTAAGGTGCTTATATACTTTTTCCATGAGAAATGGTGAGATGTAGTCTCACAAATCATGCTTAGTCTAAATCATCACTTTTGATTTATGGATTCCAAATCCTTTTGTATAAAAAGATAAGTTTAGCATGATGAAGGTGTATAAATCCTTCAAAATTGATATGCTAGCCTAAATACTCACTGTTGTTTAAGGATTGTAAATCATGTTGTATAAACAAGTAATGTTGGAATATAAAACTCACTTAATATTAAGGGGGGTGTTAAAACAATAATATTATGCAGGGTTTAATCCCCTCTTATTGTTCTTATAATATAAAGTTCTAAACTTTAGTTTATAATTAAATAAATAAAAATATGAAATATTTTTGTTTATTTAATATAAACTATTTTTTATTGTTTAAATTAATTAATTGTGAAGAGGTGCTTCACGGGAAGTCACACTTGCTAACTCCATTTAAAAGGGGCTCTCGAGGCTCGGTAAGAATCAATCAATTGGCATATTGAATATGGAATGTGGAGAGGAGTGGGGTGAATATGTTCTTAATGGATTGTGTAAATTTTATCATTGAATGTAAAATTATATATTTCCCGTGTTTTTTTACCTCGTATGAGGTTTTCCATGTAAAACATGTGTCAAATGTGCAATGTATTATTTATGTTATTTTTATCATGTTATTTACTTTATAATATTAAATCAACTTTGCATTATTAATTTATAATTTGGACCTCACAGGTGGTTAAATTGTCTAATATGGCCTTCCCTTTCTTCTTATCTTTGGCAATATATGCAAGTGTTTAACTAGATCTCCTCTAGCCAAAATTTGTCTTGTTTGTATTCTTCTCATGAAAATGACTACCAAACTACTTTAAAATCAGTAAAATTTGAATTTAGGATTTTTTAGATGTGTTCAAATAATTCCTCTAAGGGTAAAATATCACTAAGATACACGCCACTCTTAGTGATAGAATATCAAAAGTGGGCTATAAGTGGTTGAAACTAGTCCCACTAAGTGTGTCAAAGTTTATTATCACGTGAGATTGAAACCTTGTTGAATCTAGGTTCAACACCTCATTAAAACATGGAAAGACCTTAAAATTATGGGATAATGGTTCCTTTAAATTCAATCTCCAGAAAAGGTTGGTTACTTCTATTAAAGCTCACTACAACAAAACTTGTCAACACTAAAACCTATTACTAACTAGATCTAACATAAGTTTAGTTCTGACTCTAAAAGACATAAATAACTTATCATATGGAGTTTCATAAGAACGAGCATAGAAATACCATGTAGAATGATCACAACAAGATTGAAATATTGTAATAGGACTAATATATTCACATCAAATAAGTATACATTTACATGAAGGATATTATTGGCATGCGTGAGATCAAGTGTTGTCATTGATGTTAAATATCATTAATGACAAAGATAATTATGTATGAGTGCTAGAATATTATTAGCATGATTTTGACATGATCAATCATGTGGTGACATGATGGCATGAGTGGACACAATGAGAATGGATTGGCATAGTAGGCGTAATCAAGTGGGCTAGCTGGCTTAGGTGATGGAACATGGAGAATATAGTTGCATAATGGCTTGAGAAGTATACTAGATGTATGGGGAGTATGTTAGGATATTTTTTAGACACTCACATGAGTTTCAAAGTGTAGGTACATGTGGAAGACTCAGTTGCAGGTGCTCATCTAGACCTAGTCTAGGTGTATGGAGGCCAAATGAAGCATAAAGATGAGTTATAGAGTCATGCTACCTTATGGAGGAATTTAGGTTAGTGAAACATGACGTAGCAATTTTTTTTATGGATTTTTGGAGAGGTTTCATGATGAGTTATGATGTTATTCTACCTGGATTTGGCCTAGAAAATGTAAAACCATAAGGCCTACTCATACAAATGAGATGGGACATGAAGATGAAAAATTATTTATGACTTGTTGATAATTGGATATGTTTTTAGGGTGTTTCCTAGAGGTATGATAAAAAATTCAGGTCAATGTGAAGAATATTTTCCAAGATACATTTGTTTTGGTAAAACCGAGTCGAGAAGAAGGCAAAACTAGCTCGAATTGGAAACTTCAGATGCTCATTTTTAATTGTGTAATTTTTATGGGACCCAAAGGTTTTGGATAATGTTTTTCCATTGATCTAATATCATTTTACAAAAATAATGAGGTCATTTTATCATCTTATTTTTATGAACAATCGTTAAGAAGGTAAAGTGGTTTACAACCTAGTTAAACCCTAGCTCAAAAGTGACTTGGAGGAAATTGATTGTGATGAGAAAGAATGGATTGTTTTTTAAAATTTTGTGATTTTTTTTTTGTATAGGACTCCTCCATATTTGTAGAAAGGTATGATATAGCTTGTGAGAGTATGTGTATCGCACTCAAAATGGCTTGTTTTTGAAACTTTTTAGTTTGTGGCAAAGTTTTCCATTGAAGGCATTGATTGAATCTTAGGAGTTGTAATATATTTACATGAAATTTCTATGTCATGGTTAAATTCTTAGAGGTAAAAGTGTGCCCTATCTTTGAAGATTGGTTTTTAGAGTTGAAAAGGTAGTTTTGAGCAGTTGAAGAGATTGACCTGGTTAAGGCATTTCACTATGAGTTAGAAGGAAATGTAAGATGTTATGGAAATTATATTTAGAGATATTTCTAATGATATATGGTTTTTTTCTTGATGAGGTTTTTTGACAAGTGAACCAACTCATTTTTTAAAGTCCTAGTTTGACTATTTCAGGACAAGATTGTTTTGGCTAGAAGATAGATGTAGAAGACTTATGTTCTAGATTATATAATGATTTCTATCTATTGAAGAGTTAAGAGGGGTGAATTTTATTCCTATTGAATGAATTTATAGGTCTTTAAAGTGATTTCAAGGGTGCAAACCAATTGAGTTTCCAAAACTAGTTTCTAGATAGTTTAGTTTAGTGAAGTGTAAAAGAGGTGTGGTTTGCATTAATGGATGTTTAATAAGGTCTAGAAATCATGGAAGTGATATAAAGGTCATTATATTTATAATTTTTGGTTACATGTCATATTTTAAGTGTTTTGGTGTGGTCTTAAGCATGTTTGGTGAAGATTGGTTCCTGGAAATAGTTTTTTGAGTAGGAAATGGTCCTACTTGGTAGTGTTATGAATAAAATGATTGGTGAAAAGTATGGTTAGAGAGTGGATGATGTTTTTATGATTTATTTTAAATGTTTGAGGACTTTGGATGCTTAACTAATCATGGTTATGTGTTTGGAGGTCTTTGATGAGCCATGTGATGAGGTTTTGAGCCTATTTTAGCTTGTTTGGTTATCTTGGTGCATGAACAATCTAAATGGATCCATGTTATGAGTTTTTATGAATGTGTAATGTTTTTGAGATTTAATGGTAGAGATATTTGGTATGGACCAAATCATGTTATGTTTTTTTAAATAAAAGGCATATAAAAGTGCATGTTTGGTTCATTTTTGAACTAGTTTACAAGAGAGGGAAACGTGTGAGCTAGCTAAGAGAGTGAAAGTTACTTAAGGGCATAAAAACAGAGTTGAGGAATATAGTGAACATTTTAATAGTGTTAGAGATCTTGTGTGCAAAGGTTTTTGATCAAATCAGTTCATGAAATTCAAATATTGAGCGAGTTGGAGGAACATGTGTTTGGAGAGGGTTTAAAGGTGTGTGAGTTGAATTAATGATCTCAATAAATTTTCGTAGAAAACATACTTCATATATATTAATCTAAATGTGTTTGAGTTGGTTATTGATCAACTTAGGGGATTTTATCCTCCTTGTGGAGTTATTTATTCACTAAATTAGGTGTTGGTGCTCTTTGTAGGGTTGGTACTCTACTAAACTAGGGGTTAGTGATCCTTGTGAAGTTGGTGCTTCACTAAATATATTTTATTTGTGTAATATAAGCATATTTTCAGTGGGTTTCTTCCCCTTGAGTGTTTCCCACTTATATCATGTGTAAATATGTACTCACTCTTAGTTGTGCTTATGTTGTTGATTGTTTCATGTTGTTAAATTCACATTAATGGATGGTTGAATGTAAATGGTGCATGCAAGTTAATCTGAAAATTTTTAAGGTTTTATATAACTAAATCACCCCCATATTCATTGTGATTATAAAAATTGGTATTAAATAAGTTAATTTTAGAAGAGTTTAATCACTTGAAAGGAGATCCTTTGAAGCACAAAAATGACAAGTCAACAGTGTGGCATTTCTTCTAGTAAGGCCCCATTATTTGATGAAGTTAATTATGTTTTTTGGATTCTAAATATGAGAACTCACATCACATAATTAGGCTTTGATATTTGGAAATATGTGTGGGATGGTTTTCAGCTCTTGCTACTCCCCCAACAAGTATTGTAGACAAGAAGTTGTGTAGTGATAATTCAAGGGATATGAATGTAATCATGTGTGGACTAGTTGAACCTAAACATGTGAACGTCATGCATAAAAAATTAGCAAAGGAAATGTGGGAGAAACTTCAGGTCCTTTATGAAGGAGACTCAAGGTGAGAATTATTAAGCTGCAAACCTTCAAACATCATTTTGAAGAGCTAAAAATGAGTGATGATGAATCTATTGGTGCATACTTGCTTAGGGTTGATAAGGTTATCAATGCCATAAAAGGATTAGGTGAATAGTTGAAGGAAGATGTTTTGGTACAGAAGTTATTGAGGTCCCTTCCTTATATATTTAATACCAAAGTTTCTTCCATTGAAGAAACCAAGGATTTAACTCTCTTGAAAATGGATGAATTACATGGAACTTTGACTACTTATGAGATGAGGGTTGTTGATTCTAAACCAGGAAAGAAGGATATTTCCTTCAAATATAATATGAATACCAAGGGAAATAAATTGAATTATGATGGTTATATTATTGAGATTGACGATGAAGAACTATTTGCAATGGTTGCTAGGAGATTGAATGTTGGTTCTGGAAAGTACAAAGGTAAGCTTCCATTTAAATGTTTAAATTCTGGTGAAGTAGGTCAATTTTAAGCTAAGCTTCCTCATAAGCATGAAAAATAAAGTGATGAATATCATGGAGATGATCATGACAATAAAAATTGAAAGTATAACAAAATCAAGAAGAACTTCAAGAAGTTTGACTATAAGAAGAAGGGAAAAAAGAGATTTTACTCAAAGGAATATGCCTATATTAGAAGTACAAAGAGAGTGAGATGGGGATCAATCAGTTTATTAAAATTTCATTTCATTTACATTCATCATTCATGCAACCATTCAATCCAACATTAACCATATGTGTGTTTACCTAAGCATTAAATCAACTATACATAAAATCAAGAGCAAGAGAGTACACAAGAAAACAAAATTTAAGTGGGAATCCCTTGAGGGAAATAAAACCCACTAAAATATGCTTATATTACCAAAAAAAAAAATTTATTGAAGCACCAAATTCACAAGGAGCACCAACCCCAAGTTTATTAGAGCGCCAACCCTACAAGGAGCACCAACCCCTAATTTAGTTAAACACAAACTTCAAAATGAGGATACAACCACCTAATATGATCAAGCACCAACTAAACCATATTTTTATGAATATATCTGACTATTTTTGTTACCACAACTAATGGAGATCACAATTTCAAATCACACACCTTCAAAACATCTTCAAACCCTCATTCCTTCAACTTGCTCTTTCTTCTTTTTTCATGGAATGATTTGGATTGAAACCCTTACACACACACACTCTAACATTATTCATAATGATCTTAAATAGGTTTCACTTCCTCACTTAGGTCGCATTTTCCCTCCTTACTTAACTAGTTCAAAAAGCAACCAAAACACTTGTTTTATATGCTTCTCGTCTTATAAACACATAATAGGTTGGTATATATAAATTATATATACTAAATAAACTCAAAAAAATAACAAAACACTCATTCAAATTCATAAAATGGACCCATGTAGGTCAGCCATGCATCAAGACATCCAAACAAGCTAAAAAATGGCTCAAAACCCCATGACCCGATTCATCAAAGAAGAAAAAACTCATCACCATAATTATTAAATATTTAAAATTCCTCAAACATATCAAATATTACATTAAAAAATCAACCAAGGTCATACATTATCTTTCACCAATCAAATTCTTCATAACTCTACTAAGAAGGCTCATATCCTTAAGAAAATAGTTATTTCCAAGAACCAATCTTAATCTATGGCCCTCTAGATCACACCAAAACACCTCAACTATGGCATCTCACCACTCATTGGAAATACCCATGACCTTTAGATCACATATATTATTTCTATAACTCTTAAAACATCTATTCATACAAGCCACACCTACTTTCCTCTTCACCAAATTGAGCTTCCAATAGAGTAGTTCTGGGAACTCAACTCGTTTGTACCATTGATGTCAATTTCAAGACTTATAAATTCATTCACAAGGGAAAAATTTATCCCTCTTAATCTCCAACTGATATAATGTATCAACCAATCTAAAACATGAAACTTCTATCTTAATTTCCTAGCCAGAGCAATCTTATCCTGAAAACAAGCAACATTATTAATCATAAACTGAGTAGGTTGACCTATAAAATCACCTCATCATGATAAAAACCATACATAATTATAAATATCTCTAGATATAATTTCCATAACAGCCTACGTTTCCTTCCAACTCCAATCAGAAGGCATTTAACTAGGTCCATCTCTATAATAGCTCATTTAGGCTTCTAGGACTCAAAAACTAGTCTTCAGGTCATCTTGATCCATCACCTCTAAAGACACTTTCAAGCTTAACCAAATCCTATAACACCCTTAACTATGTTTTCTAAGCACTTATAAACCTTCAACAAGCATGAAGAAACTCATAAAAATCACTAACCTCATAAATTTACTCAAGACCATGCTTAACTAAGCATCTTCCATATTTGACCTTCAAATAATAGGTCATAACTTTATCGTCCCTTATTAAAAACAAGAGTTTGATATGTTGTTGGAAATATCTAGGAACAATAATCATAAAGACACTTGAACCAAGTATTAACTCCATGTGTGGCTCTTGTAAATCCACTTTTACCATGGACTACTCCAAAATGCCTCAAAAAATAGTCTTCATAAATAGGTCACACTTTTCCCTCTATGACATCAACCATGATCTAAAACTATAATGGAAATATATAAAAACTCCCAGGATAAAAACTATGACAATTTATTTCATACCTTCTTTGAGAATTTTTTCCACAAACATAGCTTATTCATAAAAAATATATTTTGAGTGGGGCCCACATACATTCACATCATCTAACATACATTTATAGAAATATGGAGGAGTCATCTACAACCTCCAATAATCAATTTTTTAAAAAGGAATAAAAACAGACTCTATACACTCCTTTTTCTCCAAGTCACTTTGAGCTAGGGTTTAACAAGGGTTTCAAAGCAACTTATCTTCTTAAATATCTTCTATAAAAACCTTAAAATATTCATATCTGACCTAAAAATATATTCCAAAGATCTCAAGTCCCCATGCAAAGTACACATTCTACAACGAGCATTAGAAGGTCACCTTTTACCTCAAAATCACACTCTAGAAAACTTGATTTTTCCAAAAATTATGTATCTTACAAAATATTCTTCACTGTGACCTTAAACTTGTCATGAAGCATCATGAAAACATCCTACAACTTTCCATACTCACCATCTAGCTCAAATAGGCCTAAAAATATCCAGTCACGATAGCTTACCTATGCTTTCTTAGCCTTTATTTACCTTCTTGCTTCCCAAGGATCTCATACATGCACTATACCTCTGAGTTATAACCTAAAACTAATCATATACCTAATAAATCATGCCACAACACCTTTCCCATACATTTATAGGACTGATCATCTCCAAAACTCATACCTCCAACTCATTCTGCAAGTTTTAGTACTAGGAATAGGCATATAAAGACTACTACACACCATAAAAACCATGAAATTACCTTGAAGACCACATGAATACTCTTATACACTCTTAAAAAATCATACCAACCATTATTGACGTCATGAAAACCTTCAATATGCTTATTACGACTCAAACTATGACCATATACATTGAATCATGCTCCAGGACAACATAGAACATCATCAAACATGACACTACCAATCGACCTTCATGTTTTACCTTTGAATAACACCACATGGAGACTCACATGACCTCATGAAATCCTTTTCCATAAATTGAATTGAAATCAATGACAACACTAGGACATAATGGCCAATAATCTCCCCCTTTATCATTGATGGGAACCACATTCAAAAACATTGATGGAGACCATAAGACAAAACACACCTACAAATCCTCATTTCCATGTTTCTATTGCTTATCTCCCCCTTTACATCTATGATAAAGGATACAATGATAACTAGACATATAAAATGACACCACAAGACTAGAAACAATGGAAATAATGCACAAAACAAACTTACTTGCACAAGTGAATCCTCCTTAGACTGTAATCTCTCTTCTTCGACTTCAACAGCTGAAAAAATTGATGCATGGACTTGGTAAAGCATGCAAACCAGCTCCCCTTTAATGTATACTCTCCATATTTTTTCTTCGTCTCAGCAATACATCTCTCTCTATGTAGTGTTCAAGTTTAAAAGCATAAACTCTACCTTCCATGATAGTAAATCACCATTTAGGACCAAAGTCCCCAAACCATTTCTTCAATGCATTATAGACTAACTTATCCATGATCTAAAATCCAATCTGCATCATGACTTGACTCCTTATAGCCCCTTGGGAATATATCATCCTTCTCTAATGGAAAATTCAAAAAATCTTGCCTTTCATACAAGCCATAGAGATGCTCAAGCCCTTCATCACTGTCTCTGAAGAATTTTTTCAGTGATTTCAACCTCCTTTGCATGTTATTATGAATAATTTGATTATATGACTCACTTATTTTGTATTACATTCAACACACATTAGTATCCCTGCTATTTTAGCATTCATAGACACCTCGAGTACTTGATCAAGGAACAAATCAAACTCCCCCTGCCTTGGTGAACCACATCAGACATGCACCTTATTGTTTCTCTTCTTTCTCATTCAAACAATTTTCTTATTAATATCTTTCTTACCTGTAATAATCATTACTTTCTTCCTTGTAAGTATTCATAACCTCCTAGACACATTCATCACTTGTTGAGAGTAAAAAATGGACTCCCCTGTCTTGGAAAACCTTCACAGACATGTGGCACTATAGTTTTAGATGAAAAATATTTGTCTCAAAAAAATTCAACTCATTTCATACCGATGACACAAATTGTACCTTACTAAGAGCCACAAATTCTACCACCTAAGCTAGTAAGACACCTTTAAATACATTGTTCCAAATATTGAATCACATTGGAATTAGAAAAGTATCTGTAAATCACTATCAACACTTGTTAGTTTTGATATTCAGTCATGTATACCTTTTAACAAACTGAAATTCTATCTTGACTTACTCAGGAATGAAAAGAACTCAACCATTGTTACTATCTTGATCCTTCATTGATATCGAAAATCTTGGGATCCTATAGGTCATCCTTTTTATCATAGAAGCATTTAATGTACTGTCGAGATGTATTTTCTCAATACATATAGCTTTAATTTCCAAGAGAAGAGTAAGAACTTAGGCTCCCCTTTCTCAATAGGATTCTATAGACCTAGAGGATTTCATTCAAGACTATGTTTGCAAATTATTGTTAATACACTAATTACATGAATCTATTTGAATCTCCTATATAATAATTGTAGTGCACTACTGTACAGTTATATGAAAAATTACAGTGACACCTAAATCTTTTGAAATAAGATCAATTAGTGCTTCCCCTGCATTCATACTTTTAGACTATCCAACACTTAGCTCAAAATCAGACTTCTATTTACTTGATACAAGAACCTTTTTGTTAATGATCAACATTGAATCTTATTGAAAACTTGTCAACCTTGAAGAAACTTTGAGTTTCTTTCAACACATTGTTAGTAATTGATTCTTCATACTTAGGTTAGACTTAATGACATGCTCATAATAACTAGTCATCACAAGCCTTGTACATACTCACATCCTCACTATATACATTACACACCATCTTCATATTTGAGTATCAAGAGCACATTTACACCTTGTGAATATTTTACAAGACTCTGAGACATCAAGAATGAGTGCATAGATTTGTACCTCTTTGAAATGATTCATTCATTTAGAGTATTGTTCTAGACTATAAAAATTTAAACTTGCATTCTCAAGACTACTTACAACAGAGTTAACTTCATTTCATTTTGGAGACCTTCAAGACAAACCCTTACAACTTTGTTTCCTTTTGTTTCCTTTTGTAGGTAATTAAGGTATTTTGACACTTTTCAATCCATCACATGGATTCCTTGTCACTTCACAGACTCAACACACCAATACAGCCTTAAGGATGCAAAATCACACTTGGAGATCTCACAAACATGAGTCAATATCTAAGACACGGTATATATGATCACACACACCTGGAATGCAAGAATTTACCCTTTTTCTTTCACCTTGAAACTCATATTTTGACTTTTTTAGAGCATAAAATATCTCTAACAAACTCAAATCTACTTCACAAATAATTAAAATCATGGACTTCTTCACAGATCCTCTTTCATATTTTTTTTAATCTTGTATTAGGTTTTTATGGTACAAACTCTTATCATACTTCTAGTCCATAAAGTTATGAAAGCACACTACCCATGTTTGGTCATATAAGCCTGATTATACCTATTTATACCTATTTAATACACTTATTGCAATAACATATGACAAGGGAAATCATCAATAACATACCTTAAGGACTTCATGAAGCATTTGAAGTAAGCTCCTTCATTCTTCAAACTTTGTACCTTGTGATAGTTACCCTATTCCCTGTCACAATAGTGGATTGTACCTTGCATCTTTTGGTTAACAACTTAGAATATGAGTTCTTTACCTTTTGTCAAGCATATCTTAAATCCTCTTACTATGTACAAAACCCTATTTGCATCCTTTAATGTTTGCACACAGTTAACTCTAACTCATAGAATAATTTCAAGCTTTCCTCTTGCATGAATCACTAAGACTTAGATCTTTAACTTCTCAAAAGAAAAAATTTCTCATTTGTGGTGATGATACAAGAAACAAAAAACGTAACCTTTTTTCTTTAATAGTCAATCAAACCTATTTTACTTCAGGAGAATGCCTGACCTTCAACACTTTCTAGAAAGCTCAAACTAGCTCATAGGATCTTATTATCCTTGTAAGAGTACAACCTTAAGGATCTCATTTTAGGAATTCCTAGTTACATGATAGTTTCCCCTTCCTTTTGACTAATATTATACCCTTTTGGACTGATAATAACTTGTAGAATTCCATTTTCCTGACACAAAGCATCTAGATATAACTAGTACATATTTTGAAGCATGTTTCAACATTTCAGACCTTGAAAATCCAATTTAACATGGCAAAATACTAGACTTGGTCCTTTACTGTAATCATAATTTATAATCACATACCTATATGCTTTAGGTCAACTAGAAAGTGCCAAAATATACATCTCATTAATAAAAACTCATACACATCTTGTTAAGAACACTAGATCCAATCATAGTGAGCATCCCAAACATCTTGACCATATTGATTAACAACTTTGAAACATTATGAAAAATGACCTTGGATGACAATATCAAACCTTCCACTTGTTTTTCACTGTTCACACTAGACTTATTCACAGCTACATGATATTTGATTCATACCACAACACAATGATATCACACTCTTGAAGGTATCACGCCCATACAAAACCATCATGACCATGTACTAGCATTATGCAAGACCTTCTATAACTTGACAAGCCTCATTTCTTTGACACTCACTAATATAACACAAACTCTTCTCATATTAAATTATCAAGACATAAATATACCTTAACATGACACTGTATATTAAAAAATCTCTTGATTTGATGAAAGCAAAGACTTTGACAAGTATCCTCTAGGGACACACAAAAACCTTGACTACTTATTGACTTAAAAACAAACTCATACACCTAAATATATAAAGGACCTAAAAACCACATGGATAATTCATATCCCATACCTTATTACTCTTTAAGTATCCCAAAATCTAATTGACTTTTTAACCTTTCATGTACTGAAGCAATGAGACACATATTATCTTCTTCAACCTTTTTCCTTTCAACCAAGGAAAACATACTTCCTAGATATGACTTGGGCTTGATGAAGTTGTCTTCCTCTTTGTTTGAAATAGATCCTCCTTTAAAAAACTTCATACGATCAGTCTTAGGAACTTATGATTTTGAATTATCCTACTTATCTTGACCTCCATGATTATGTCCTTTGAATTTCCTAGCTATTTCTTTAGGATCAAACCTTTTGATGAAAATTCCCTTATATTAGTATAGTCTTGCTATATTACCTGGTTTTTGAAAGTTGAAACACTCAACATTCTTCTTTCCTCTTGGATCATATACACTTAGATTCCAACCAAAATCCTTGGCCTTATGACCAAACTCACAACATGAGAAGCATTCACCTCTGAAGAAATTTTCACCATTATTAGAAGACATTTTGAAATCTCTAGCTTTATGACCAAAATCATGACAAACATAGCAATAAAAATTGAAGGAATTGTTTTCAAAAATAACTCTCCTTGTTATTTTGATAACTTGTAGTTCCATTCTGGTAGTGGTCCAATTTTTTAGGTTGTGTGCACCATTGGTTTCTTTCCTTGATACGTATGCTTGACTTCAGTTCTTCGCACATGCCCTTGTATTCCCTTCATGCTTCTTCCTCATATTTTTCCTTCCCTTCACTTCCTTATGTGAAAATTCCATGTGCCCCTGCATTAATCCCTTTTATTCTTCTATCTCCTTCCATTTTCCCTCTACATGCACCCCTTATGCATTCATGCTCCTCTCCCAGCAATTGTTCATTCCTCTTATATGCAGTTACTAACATGCACTGCATTGTGTTAAGTCCCCTCGCATGGTTCCTTTTGTGCATGAATTCCTTCCCGAGTTCCAAATTTCCCCTCATGTCCACTCATTCTCTTTTACATATTTTCCTTGTGTATTTTATTCCACACATCCTTGTATTGTGTGTTCCTTTTCCTTGCACATTTGTATACCTTTACAGAAATACTCCTTTTCTTCTCACTCCTTGTGCATGCTCACAAACCTCTACATTATTTGTATTCTCTTACACCTCCTTCTCCCATACATGTTCCAAGAAACAACTTTCAACATTATTCACCAAGTTCCACATTTCACTCCTTATAAATTATCAGATAAAGTGCACAACACGTACAACCTGTCAGAACATTCCAGTTACACACCAAATCCTTATGGTGAATGAATACATGACACATAGTAGAAAAGGAAAAAAGAAAAAATAATTATCTGAATCCTTCTACCTATCAGAGCATGGCACGTGTCCTATGTATTTTTATTGTAATGCAAATCTTTAAATCACCATAACTTCTGCTATAGAGATCAAATTCACATACGCCTGATCTTGTTGGAAAGTTGCTAGACAAAGGCTACACTCTAAAGTTTTCAAAATAATATCTTGGTTGGATTTGGTAGGTAGAAAATAGGGAAATATGACTCAGGTTATTAATACATGCTTCCAATTGACTCAACCACCCATTTTTTATTAGATTTATTGCCATTCCTTCTTCTACAAGTTAACCTAACATGGGGGTGAATCTACAATACTGTCGGAAAATTTACAGGCATTCAATGCATGGCTTTGTGGTTATATTTGAAAATTCAAGTTTCCCTCTCTCTTTTCCCTCCTCTTCTCTCCTTCTTCTTCTATATATTGTTGAATAATTCACATTTTTAAAATTTCGTACCCTCTTGGTTTGCAAGAGCATTATTTAGAGTAGTGTTCCTTTGAATTTTGAGTTGCAAACCTCATATCTAATTTGTTGTATGTGCATATTTTCCTCTTTCCACCATTGTAACAGATTGTTCATCATTGGAAGTAATATAAGTATTATTTTGTGGTTATTCTCACCCTAGCTTGTATTTTGTTGCATCTTTTTTCTTTTTTCTTGCAATATTGGTTAGTTGTGCATTCTTCATGTCCATTGTAGGTTTATTTTTTGTTACACTCTACGAAATTCAGTGTGTGTGTGATGTTTCAGACTGTGGCATGCTTTTCTACCCTCCCTATGCACATTTTCCATTATTTTCACTCATCTGAGAGTGTTCATCCCCCTCTTTCTAGTGTTATCACCTCCCCTTAGCTTAGGTTTTCATTTCATGCATCTCCTTCTCACCATGGTCCCTTGGAATCCTAGAGTTGAGTTAGATATCTTCATTTTACTTATTATGAGTAGTTGTAGCAATAGGATTAGTAAGAGGAAGTTGGCCTTCTCTAGAGGTATGTCTCAAGTGCAAGTCCCACAACTTGGAGACAGTTCCATGTTGCATCAAATCCCTAGTTCATATGTATCTAGGAGGGGTGAAATTTTGAGCTCCACTAGTTTTGGCATGCCCAATGGGACAGGTTAAAAGAGTTATATATCTTCATTTCAGAAATTTTGATGTGTTACTTGTTGAGATTCAGCCTTTGGATTATTTTTTTAAACACACCTAGTGAAACTTCCAACATCCAAATCTATTGATTTCAGTAGTCATTATGTCATATTTCATGAGAAGGATACATACCAAATAGATCATAGTAGCTGAGGAATCATTCGAATATCTTCTAGTTTTATTCTATAATAAGAAGTAATAGAACCACCATGCGCACATCTTTGTCTCTTGTGCACAAGGCACAATCTACCCCTCCTCTTGGAAAACCTTTTATGTGCTCTACCAGGGTATTCAAACCCATTCTATCCATGGCACAAAAGAGAAATCTACCTTTTGTCAGCTTCAATGGTTGTAGCCCTTTGGCTCTTCCCACTCAACATGACATACAAATAGCTGCACTCAAAAGTATCCCATTCTTTACTAGTGAGAATCAAGTCACCCATGATGAACATATTCAAGACATTACAAATGTATACTCTATTCAGGTAGTTAAAGAAGATGATGTAGCTGTAAGAATGTTTGTTTGTTCACTCAAAGGAAAATTGCTTCAATGGTATAGAATTTTGAGACATGCCTCTATTACTAACTAGTATGGACTTGGCATTACACTTTACAAATAGTTTGAGGAGAAAGCTGACAACATCTCCTTATTAGAATAACTCACAATGATCAAGAGAGGTGCAAATGAGCTCTTGGTTGACTTCAACTTTAAATTTCAAAAGACATGGGATAGAATTCCAGCTCTTTTAAGACCAACCCCTTAAGGTGTCTTTCTTTACTTCTTAAGAGCTTTTAATTTTGACATCGCAGTAATGATGCAGTTTATGGGTTTTGTGCAACTTCCTGATGCCTATCATATATCCATTAGAAAAACAAATTATCTAATCCAAGATGGTAAGATATCCCCTAGACTACCTATTCCCTTGTTTCCTTAATTACCTCAAGTACCTAAGCCATCCATTGCTCCCATTATTGAGAAAATTTCCCAGCCCACTGCCTCCACATCCTACTCTCCCCAAACAAAAAAAAGGATGAAAATATTAACACCATGAGTAGAATTTTTTATAATAAATTCATATCCTTAGAAAATAAATAAGTGCCAAGCCTTCAGAAGTAATTATAATCAAGTATTTAATCAAAGCCATCAACCCTTCATAAATAAATATCCAAATCAAAGATATGGGAAGAACTAGAAAAATGATATATGACATTCTAATCCACACCTTTTATTGCAGACAATTTCCCCTATGCAATCCCTTTCAATGCCTAGTTTAAGAAAAGAACTACTTCTAGTACAAAATAACATGGTCCAAGAGATATAATGGTGTTTTCCTTACAACTTACCACACAATCATTACAACTATGTAAATTCCTTACACAAACAATATTTTATAATTCATATTGGTTCAAGTTATGATCCTTCCACTAGTATGCGCGAACCAAAAAATGAAGTGCCAGAAGTTATTCTTAATACCAACCTTATGTTCTTTGGTATTGAGAACTTTTTTGTAGTGAACCAAGCTATGGACATCTCAAGCAAACTGTATGCATAGGTTGTTGATAGCACAAGGTCAAAGAAAATAATGCTTGAAGCCAGCATGTAGCCTTCTACTCTTCTCAACCAAACTAATCCTTAGATACAGAAAGTTAGTGTTAATCAACCCATCACTTCTAGAATGCACATGTTTCCGCACGTGAGGTTTCATGCTAATGTTTCAATTGAATTTAGCACACACACCTCCTTTGGTAGGTCAAGCCTCTACACAACCCAAGGATCCCTCTCTAACATTAAAATATCAAGAAAAGAGAATGTTGTACCTCAAATTCACAAGTCTATGGGAATTCTGTTCAACATTATGGACCAAATGAAGATTAAAAATGTGAATATCACAATGTGGGATTCCCTATCCATTCCATCTCAGTGTGACCTCCTACATGAATCTCTTGCTCATCTTCTAATCACTAATCTAGTTATCCAAATACTTCAAGTTGTTGTCAACCTTTGTCAGGAAGAGGAGAAGTAAGTAAGAAAATTCATTAAAACCCCACCCTTTTATATGTCTTTAATAATAGGTAAACACCTTGTTCACAATTGTATGATTGACTCAAGGGCTAGTACTTCTGTCATGCCTAAGAAAAAAATTTATATCCTAGGTCTAGAGTATAGCCTTGTCTCTAAAGAAGTCTTGCAACATGATGACTCAATTGAGTACCACCCTAGGATTCATCAAGGATCTTGAGTTCACCCTTCATGCATGTCCAACCATAACTTAAGATGTGTCATTCATTGACTTACCTCCATTATTTTCCATTTGTCTTATCAAGATATTTCACTACCAAGGTGGGTGGTTATGTGTCTTATGATTGGTTTCATATACTTTTAAGAATGAGGTATGGTACGAGGTTTACTATATAGGGTTAACCTATATTTTCTTATCATGTTGATTCATATGACCCATCTCTCTCCAATCTAATTACCTGATCCAAGAAGGTCGAGAGAAAGAGTTAGTTTCATAAGATCAGCCTATTCCCCCTTATATACCCTATTTATCATTAGATGAATGGGACAAGGATCATCATCAATTTGATCCCTATGATACAACTATTGAAAATGGTCTTGGTACCTACTTCATCCTTTAAGAAGAAGCCATGTTGTCTACCCCGATCAATAAAGAAAATGATGACACTTTGGTACTATGGAATTTTTTTTATGGTTCAAGAAGCAGAAATGGCGCAGGTGTAGGTGTTGTTCTCATCTTTTCCAAGAGTAAGAAATTATTCTTTTTGCACAGGTTGTAGTTTGCATGTTCCAACAATGTAGCAAAATATGAAGTGTTGGTGTGTGGCCTTCTTATTGTTGAAAGGAGATAGGTTAAAGCACTTTAGATATTTGGGGACACTAAAATGGCCATCTACCATGTCACAAACAAGTGTGCAGAAAAGAATAATATTTTGAAAGCTTATAAACATAGAGTTTGGTACCTTCTAAAGAGCTTTGATGCTCTTAATTTGTAGGTAATACCGAGGATATTGAACAAAGAAGTGGATCAGATGTCATCCCTTGGTTCATAATTCTCATCTAGTCATAGATTTTATCCAAGGAAATCCATTACACATCAAGGTAGTAGTCAAGCCATCCATTCGAGACAATGAAATCTGCTGAAAAGTGTTTTACAGTAATGCACAGATTGTCTAGTTCATTTAGAATGAAGTTGAGTTTTATTCAAAAATGTAAGTTGACTTGCATGATAGCTATGGTGACCAAGTGATTCAAATAAATAATAACAAACTGCCTAAAGGTTTGGTCACCTATAACACATTTTCAGTCTTGATGTGACAAGTTCAAGGGTGAAGAGAAGAACATGTGCAAAACATAAGAAGAATGTCAGCATTGTCACTATTTTTTTCCTCGGTAAAGCATGCGTGCAAGATGAAAAATTGGCCTTCATCTCTCTATGTTAGAAATACAGTGACATATTCTCATGGGAGTATGAATACCTCAAAGGATTTGATCCAAGTGTTTCTCAACTCTCCATTGACCTTGATCCCAATGTCAAGCCCATTAGACAAAAGTAAAGGCATGCCAATCCTAAGATAGATTCCCTGATGAGGAAGGAGTTATCTAAACTCATTGAGGAAAAGATTATTTTTCCTATCAAATACTCTACTTGGGTGGTGAATTTTATTCCATTGTGCAAGAACAATGGTGAAATCAGACTTTGCGTTGATTTTAGATATTTTAATAAGGCATCATTGAAGGGTCACTATCCTTTTCCTTCTATGGAGTAAGATTATTCAGACATGTGGCTGGAAATGTAAATGTTTTCCATGATTGGATGGCTACTCTAGGCTTCAATCAAATCATGGTCAAGGAAGAGGATCAATTCAAAATTATCATTTAACAACCAAATTGGGAACATATACCTATCAGAATAATTCCTTTTTGGTTTGTCAAATGTTAGGTGTAACCTTCCTGAGGGAAATGGACATTTCCTTCAAAGGATATATCAATGATTTTATCTTAGTTTACTTGGATGACATAATTATCTTCTCAAAGTAGAACGTAGAGGACATGATGTATCTAGAGAAAGTATTTGAGAGATGCAAAGAATTTGTGGTATATTTTAACCCCAAGAAGTGTAACTTTTTTGTGGTGTAGGGAAGGCTTTTGGATCATGTGTTACCAAAGGATAATATTGTCATTAATCCTAAAAAAATATCACCATACTCTCTCTCTCTCTCTCTCTCTCCTCTCTCTCTCTCTCTCCTCTCTCTCTCTCTCTCTCCTCTCTCTCTCTCTCTCTCTCTCTCTCTCTCTCTCTCTCTCTCTCTCTCTCTTCATGTGCACAAGAAGGCCTTACAATCATTCCTAGGAAATATCAACTTTATCAGGAGATCCATCCCTAACTTTGCAAAATTGGTTAGGCCCATCACCATTATGCTCAAGAAAGATGCATTATTTAAGTGGAAAGCTGAAGGAAAATACAGTTTCAATAAAATTAAGCAAGAAATTGCTTACTAGTGCACCCTAAACTCATACTCAATCCATTTGATTATTTTAGTAGTTCATCTCCAAAATCCTTGCACTTGGGAACTCTTTTACAAGCCTAAGGCTAAAACTTGTCAAAATTTCTCAAATCCTATCAAATATCCCTCAAAATTACCTTAGCAATCATTTTACCATCTTTAATATTCAAATACAATTCCTCCTACTATCAATCAGCTCTTCAAATGACTCGGACATGAAAGAAACATACACTTGTTCAACTTACCCAATTGGTCAAATATTGGCTTGACTAGATCTTACTTCAAGTATGAAATATACCTTGTATTCTTCATCACCAAGTTCTTCCACCCTATCTTCATACTCACATCATTGTTATAAGCAATAATGAAAAACATTCAAGATTTCAAACTTCACCTTTCGCTTATTTTCGAGACTACCCTATGAGTTCTCAAGTCAATGTTTCTTGCTTCAACCTTATTTGCACACTTCCGAAGGAACATGGAAATATATAAAAAATGAATTAGTTTTCATTCAATTATCCAAACATTCTCCTAAAATTTCAAGCGTCAACTCTTTCTACAGCACCTTCCACTTCAATTTGAAACTTTTTCCACTTTTACTAGCCTTGGACTGTGTTTCAGGACTTGCTCCCAAACTGTCATAAATATCTCAAAAATTAACCATGGAAAATAAAAAATTATTTTTTCATTGATTAATATAATACCCTTCCATGATTTATTCAAAATTTCAGGTCTTAACTCCAAAAAACATAGGAGATATACTCATTTCAACATGACAAATATTTTGTCAAACAAGTAGTATGCAACCTCAACCCAACGGGTAAAACAAGTCATATCTCAAAAAATAATAATCATCAAAGAAAAATATTTTAAACCCAATTGAAAAATTATCTTATACTCATATGGTAAAAATTTCAGGTTGTTAGGAGATCATATGAAAAAATTATCAATGTTGTACCGAGATTGGTTGCACGAATCAGTTTTCACAGTCATACATGCAAGTTTATGAAGATTTCACCTTCTAGTTCAAACTTCTATCTTTAACCTAACATAAGGATATTTCATCCCTAATCAAAACCCTTTGAATTCATACATGCTATGATTTTTTTCTTCCATCTCACAAACTATTTCACTTATAACACAATGTCAAGCTTCCATAAAATACCACTCACAGCCACTACAAACAGTTATCAATCAAGAGTCCAAATAGATATAGCAAACCAAAGTATTTAATCATTTCCACTTTATATACAGGGATTCACTATCCATATACAAAATTCAAAATTTTGTTACATACTGATTCCTGCAATATAGAAGCTACAAATAAAACACACAACTTGCACACCAAAAACCTGGTTCTCTTCCTCTTGAGATGTCTCAACATACAAAATTTCATATTACTTTCTTCCTCTCCACGAGGAATGAGATTCAAAATTAAAAATTATTCCTATATTAGAGCTTTAACAAGATTATCATGTGCCTATTATGAAATTTCACTAATCCTTTTGTCCACAGAAATAAGAAATTCGTAAACTTAAAGAAAAGAAAGTATGTTTTTTATACAAAACAGAGGCCTCCTTCATTTGTTCTCAATATTTTTGTACATAGCTCTCTTCTTCTCTTTTTACAAAGCATCCTCTCCTCCTTTTCTTGAGGAATCCCTTTCTCTATTTCATTCTACACTCTTTTTGGAGGATAACTAACTTTCTCAATTCAAATTTTCTTCATTTAATTCATTCTCTTTCATGTTTGAACCCTAACTAACTTGACTCAAGGTCTTTGCACATGTCCTTACACACACAAATGGGGTATTTTGCATTATGTTGACATTACATATATTTAAACTCATACCAAGGACATGTTTTTACTCCCCTAACTCCTAACATACCTTTTACAAACTAACTAAACACTTTTTTATGCATTAAAGTTCAAATCCCAAAATGGAGGGAAACTTGTATTTTGAACTCTTGAGTCCACTTTACCACTTGATATTACATCCTTTTCCTTCACTCATGAATTGAGGACTAATATTCACATTCCTTGATTCCATACACATTATTAGGAGGAAATTTTGACTTTGTTTATCTTCTTTTCTTTATTCTCTTGCATCACTTACACCCCAACACTCATCAATCCATATTACTCAAAGGATTTCTTCCTTTACACATATGGAGATGATGTTAGTGTTGCTACTATCTTGACTCAAGAAAATGAACAAGGACTGGAGAAACCAATGGATTTATTTAGTCAAACACTAAATGATTATAAATTGAGATAAAGTCACATGGAGAAACATTTCTTCTCCATCATGCGTGCACTGAATAAATTCAAGAGTATTCTCGCCAAAAATTATATGAAGGTTCTAGTTTCACACTTTGGTGTGAGTATAATTCATCATGGGAGTAGAAATAAATGAGAAAAGAGCTAGATGTGTGACCAAAATCATGGATTTTAATGCGGATATCACAGCAAAAAAATTGGTTAGAGGAAACACACTCTGTAAGTAGATTGTTGAGGATGCACAAGAAAATTAAGAGACTTATTTGTTATTGGATGAAGAACCTCTACGTGTTGAGGTTTAGAAAAATGTGGGTCCTAGCATGTGCAACTGGATGGAGTTAATAGTAACAATCATCTCTTATGCCACATACCCTCCTGGTTTAAACAAAGTAAAGAAAATACATCTAAGGATGTAGTATATTCCTTATGCACTCATTAATGGGGTTCTCTTCAAAATAAATGTTGATGGTGTGTTGCTAAGGTGTATCGATGGCACATGGGTTGACAAAGTGTTAGCAGAATTTTAAGATGGATTCTCTAGTGGAAACTTCTTTGCCAAAGAAATAGCAATGAAAATCATCAAGATAGGATAAATTTTGCCTACCCTATTTGCAAATGCGCACAAGTGGGTCATAAAATTCAAATAATGCACTTTCTTCACAAGTAAAAATAAATTCGTTACACTTCCCCTCTACCAAATCCAATTGAATCATCCTTTTATGCAATATGGTCTTCACTTATTTGGCATGATCAATCCTCCCTCAAGTGCAAGTCACAAGTGGGTGTTGACAACTATCGGACTACTTCACCAGATGGATAGAAGCTGTTGCACTCAAAGAAGCAAGTGAGTTAGTCATCCTTGAATTTATTAAAGGTATCATGTAACAAGGTTTGGTGTCACTCAGACCATTATCTATGATAATGCAAAATAAATCCTTGGTACTAAAGTTTCCTGATTGGGATCTTAGTCTTGTAATCTACTATGAAGACTTCTTCCAACTACTACCCCCGAGGTTATGGCATTCGAACAAAATCAACTAGCAAGAAACTTTATCAGAAACATGAAGCAGAAGAATGGATATCAACCATGAGGAAGTGACACAAAAAGGTTATCACGCACACTCTAGGACAGACAGAATCATGGTGAAAAAGGCAATAGATACTTCATCCTTACAAACCCTGTTATGGTAAATAATCTAGGATTACGACTCCTTTATCACTTGAATTTACCCTCATTACAACTAGCCCAATAGTTGAAGTTTAAGGGAAACAAACCAAAGTGAAAATCAAGAATGGTAGAGCTGGTTAAACTTGAAGAACTAAGGAAATATGTCCGTGATCAAGATAGAATAGCATCAAGAGATTGACAAAGCAGTGGTTTGAAAAAAATTCTAGAGCTCATTGGACCTTCCAAATTGGGTGAGTCTAGTCTTAAAATGGGATGCTGACAAAGATAAACCAAGGTGTCATTCAAATTTTGATGCAATTATGGAGTGGGTCATATATCATCAGTTGTTGTAAGGAGGCTAAATCTTTTGATTTATCTAAAATTGTTGCAGATGCACTACCAATCCCATTCAATTGGATTTACCTCAAGCTTTCACATAATTGCTAATGCATCATGTACATATTAGAGTAGTTTTAATTCCTTCCAAGTGTACACATTTACACATGAAGTGATTTGTTTTTACATAAGTTATTTCCTTCCACATGCGCTCTCAGGTGCGCTCTTTGGTTGCTTCCTAGGATGAAAATTTCAGTTTTTCAAAGAGGAAGTATCCAAAAAATTTATGCACACAATTTTCCACTCTCATAAATTCATAGTAAGAATATCTTCATGAATGAGAGTAATCTTCCAGATCAGAGCTCAGACAACATTTCAAGCGAATTCGTAGGGGAGATTTATTCAAGTTACAAATCAAAAATTCATGATTCTACAGGTAGAATCCATGCCCAATGGATGCTTCAAGGTGGTTGGCCCCTCTTCATCTAGCAGGCAGATGTCACCAAAAAATTGCCAAAATGTTATCTAAAATAACTCCCCTAGTCATTTATGATAGCTTATCACTTCCATTTTGGATCTATTCATCAGGGTTTCAGGTTGCACACATATCTAGTTTCCTTCCTTGGTACGTATGTTACATGGTTATAGTTATTTACGCAGCACCATTCACGCGCCCTTCCTCATGATTATTACTTCCCTTGATCTCTTTCCTTCTACACAAATTCCTGCATGTCCGCTTCATGCCTTCCTCTTTTTTTCTTCTATCTCCTTCCATTTCCCCTCTTTGCGCAACTCCTTACACATTCACTCTCCTCTCCCTGGTCACTGAGTGCATCCCTCTTGTACACACCCAAATGACTTGCATTGCATTTTACTAAGTCTTTAGCATGATTCCTCTTACACATGCCTTCCTCCCTAAGTTCCATACATCTCTTACGTGCACTCATTCGGTCTTCTGATTCTTTTCACATCCCCCACTTTTCCTTGTGCATTTGCTTCTGCATATCTTTGTCTTGTACGATCGCTCCTTTCTTCCTTTCATATTTTCCTACCTCTGTAGAAATTTGCACATTTTCTTGCCATCACTCCACATGCACCCTCTTACATGTGCACTTGTAGATACCTATGCATATATTCTTCCCTCTCGTGCCTCCTGCTCTTATGCATGTGCCAAGTCATAACCTTTTGCACCAGTTATTGAATGCCATGTGTTATTTCCTGAGAGAGTTTTTAAATAGATTACACAACACACAACCTATCAAAACATGCAAAATGTACATGTTGAATACTTGTGGTAAATGTATATATGACACGTAGGAGAAAATGAATAAATGAACAGTCAGTCAACTGAATCCTTTTGCCAATCGGATATTGACACATGTCCTGCGTGTTTATCTTGTACTATAAATATTCAAACCATTACATAACTTCTGCTACAGATCTTGGATTTAGATGCGCCTGGTATTTTTAGAAAGCTATGCTCAGCATGGGATACGCTACTATAGGTTTTTAAAACTCATATTTTAGTGGGATTAGGTAGGAAAAAAATAGGGAAACATGTAACTTAGGTCATTAATTCACGCATCTAGTTGAACTCAACCACCCAGATTTTATTAGATTCTACTCTCCTTTCTTCCTTCTACAAGTTTAGCTGGTACATGGGGAGGAAAATATAATAGTATTTCAAGAGGATTGACAGGAATTCATGTAGGGTTGTTGGTGGTTGGATTTGAAAATCCTGATTTTCCCTTTCTCTTTTCCTTCCTCTTCTCTCTTTCTTCTTCTATATATTGTAGAATAATGCTCATTTGTAATGGTTAGAGCCTCGTAGTTTGCAAGGCCATTATTGAGAGTAGTTTTCCTTTAAATTTGGATCTTTAGGCCTCATATCTGATTCATTGAATGTGGATACTTGCCTCATTCCACCATAACAACAGATTATGCATCATTAGAAGAAATATAAGTCTTATTTTATGGTTGTTCTCTTCCCTAGCTCATATTTTGTTTTGTCTTCTTAATTTTCTCTTGAAATATTGGTTGGTTGTGCATTCTTCATGTCCCTTATAGTTTTCTTTTCTGTTACACTCCATGAAAGTGAGTGTGTGGGTTTTTTTCAGACCATGTCATGCTTATTTTCCCTCCTTGTGTGCATTTTCCTTTATTTTCACTCATCTGAGAGTGTTCATCCCCCTATTTCTAGTACCACTACCTCTCCTTGAATTAGGTTTTCATTTCATGTATCTCTTTCTCACCTTGGTCCCTTAGAATCCTATAGTAGAGTTATATAGTTTCATTTCCCTTCCTAGGAGTAGTTGTAGTAGTAGGAATATTTAGAGGAAGTCAACCTTCTCCATAGGTCGGTCTCAAGTGCAAGTCCTACAACTTGGAGATAGTCCCATGTCACCTCAAAGCTCTATTTCATTCCGATTTGGAATGGGTGAAATTTTGAGAGCTCCATCAAGAAGCAACATACCTAGTTACATTAGGTTTCCTGATTAGATTATACCTTCTAAATTAGTCCTCTTTGTCTCCTTCATATCTTATTGAGTGCTTGAACCAACTTCTTCATCATTCTCCTTTTGCTTTCCTTTGAAAGCTAGGCATGTCTTTTCTTTAGCATCTCTTCATCTCTATAATATCTCATCAAGGGCTTCAAAAATATTTTCTAATCTATCATACACCTTCAATCTATTGGATGCATCTTCTAAATTAGATTCTAGGGCCTTCAACTTTACTTCATACTTGAAACAAGTTTCTTATTTTCCCTTTAGGGCTTTAGACATACTCTCCACTTGATATTCAATATATTTGATTGTTTAAATATGCTCTAACTCCATGCAACTAATCTGATCGTATATACTATGAATCAAGGACTATTAAACTTCATACTTCATCCTTAATGCATCCTCAACATCTAAATACTTACCCATTACTTGTGCTCTAAGAGGTTATCCTTCAAGTTGTCAAGCTTACTTCACAAGGACATACTATAATACCAATTCTTGGAAGAACAAGAGACTAAGAGGGGGTGAATTAGTATATTAAAAATTTATTCCATTTCCATTAATCATTCATTATCGTTTATATAACAATTCAATTAAGCATTAACCATATGTTTGTTCACTTAAGCATTGAATCAACCATACACAAGAGAAAGAGAAAGAGACTATAAAAGAACACCAAATTTAAGTGGGAAACTCTCAAGGGGAATAAAAACAAATGAGACTCTACTTATATTACACAAATCAAGGAGATTTAGTGAGGCACCAACTTCACAAGAAGCACCAACCCTTAGTTTAGTAGAGCACCAACCCCTAATTTAGTGAAGCACTAACTCCACAAGGAAGATACAACCCCATAATATGATCAATAACTAACTCAACCACCTTTGGATGAATATATATGAATATTGTTTCTGCCACAACTGATGGATATCACAATTTCAGCTCCCACACCTTCAAAACCTCTTCAAACCCTCATTCCTTTAAATCATTCTTTATTCTTCTTTAATGGACTGAATTTGCTTGAAAACCTTGAAAAAATACTCTCTAATCTTATTCATATTTTTTTACACATCCTTATATCCCCCTTAATTCTCTTGAACAAGTTTCACTTCCTCTCCTAGGTCATAATTTCCCTTCTTACTCAACTAGTTCAAAAATGAGCCAAAACACTTGATTTATATGCTTCTCATCTCATAAACACATCATAGGTTAGTATTAATCAATAATATAAAAAAAAAAAAAACTCAAAAAAAAAAAAATACACTCATTAAAATTTATAAAATGGACCCGTGTAGGTCGGTCATGCATCAAGACAACCAAATAAGCCAAAAATGACTAAAAACACCATCACCTGATTCATCAAAGACCACAAACCTCATCACCATGATTATTAAAACTTAAAAATACCTTTCACATGTCAAATATGACATAAAAACATCAACCATGGTCATACATTATCTTTCACCAATAAAATTCTTCATAACTCTACCAAGAAGGCTCATATCCTTCACAAAACAATTGTTTCTAGGAAACATTTTTCACTTATGGCCCTCTAGATCACACCAAAACACCTCAAATATGGCATGTAACCATTGATTATAAATTTTATAACCTTTTATATCACATCCATTCATGTAAACCACACCTACTTTACTCTTTACCAAATTGAGCTACCCAAAGAGTAGTTTTCGTAACTCAACCGGTTTACACCATTTTTGTCACTTTAAAGACGTATAAATGCATTCACTAGGGAAAAAATTCATCTCTATTAAATATACAACTAATAGAAATAATCAACCAATTCAAAACATTAGACTTCTACCTTCATTTCCTATCTAGAGTAATCATGTCCTGAAAACAAGCAACATTATTATTCACAAACTAAGTTGGTTGACCTATCAAATCACCTCATCATGATACAAACCATACATCTTTGGAAATATATTTGAATTTAATTTCTATAACATCTTACGTTTCCTTCACACTCTAAGTGAAAGGCCTTCAACCAGGTTTATTTCTGTAACAACTCATTTAGGCTTCTAGGACTCAAGAACTAGACTTGAGGTCATCTTGCTCCAGCACCTCCAAAGATACATAAAATATTAACCAAAGTATAGAAAACCATTATAAATGTTTTCTAAACACTCAAAAACATTAAAAAATCATGAATAAAAGCATAACAATTATCAGCCTCATGAAGCTACTCAAGACCATGCTTAACTAGCATATTACTTATTTGACCTTCAAAGAATAGGTCATAACTTTCTCATACATTATCAAAAACACAAGTTTGATATGTCATTGAAAATATCTTAGAAGAAATATCACAAAAAAACTCGAACCAAATCTTAACTCCATATTTTGATCCTAAAAATCCACTTTTACCACAAACTTCTCCAAATCGCCCAAATAACCTGTCTTCATAATAGGGCACACTTTTCCCTCTAGAACCTCAACCATGATCTAAAAATATCATGGAAATCTATAGCAACTCCCAGGCTAAAAAATGTCAATTTATTTCATACCTTCTTTGAGAAACATGTTATCACTAAATTACAACACCCTTTGATTTGCTTGCATGTGAATGAAATGGGCAATCAGTGTAACTGGGTAACATGGAGTTATCTCTAGGTGTGGGACCATGAACTTGAGACAACTCTCCAGATTAGGCTGGTTCCTCTTCCTCATCTAATGTAGTTACTACTCTTAATGAAGGAAATCTACTAACTAAGCCTATATTATCAATTCCAAGGGACCAGGGAGAAGGAAATAACATGAAAATTAATAAATCCTACACTACATAGGTGCTAACACCAAGAAAAGGGTGGATTGGAAACTCTCCAAGAGATTAAATGAG
This sequence comes from Taxus chinensis, assembly GCA_019776745.2. Lineage (NCBI taxonomy): Eukaryota > Viridiplantae > Streptophyta > Pinopsida > Cupressales > Taxaceae > Taxus > Taxus chinensis. The sequence continues at coordinate 547,136,021 of CM034151.1, read as the reverse complement.
GATATAGAGGATATCTAGAGCATCATAGTCTATAATACACATTTACACTACCATTTCCATTAAACAAAATCATCTAAAGCTTGTAAGAAACCATTAAAATGCACAAAATACCTTTAAATGTAGTGAAGAGGATAGAGGAACCAATAAAACACAAATAAGGGTTACAAAATCACCACAAACTTTATTTTATTGCTTAAAATATTGACATAGTTCATTATTATAGGGAAATGATGCATGAATTCTTTGCAAAATGCTTAAAAATGAAGGTTTTAGCTCACAATGCACCTGTAGAGAACAAAGGAGCAACTGGAAAATGTTTAACCCCTAAAAATGGGTCTCCTTTTACAATAAATATAATTTTGAATGAGTGGGGGAGGAGGAGAAAAATTCATATTTTAGGCACCAACCACCCAAAAAAGGGAATTAACTTCCTACAACACATTATGTGGTCCCTACAAATGCCCATCCCCTTTTGTATCATAGCTTGTTGTAGAAGAAAAATGCCCCATGATTCATTAATGTCTCCATTGTACCTAACATTGCATTTCAAATCTGGGAGATTTTCTGTATTTTTTAGGCCACTAAGACCACCAAATTCCATTTTTTATGTCTTCATGACAAAGGGATCTGAACTTTGAATCCAATGACTATAATTTTGTTAAAAACGGTTGAGTGTAGAAGAAGTTATGGCATTTTTGGCTTGGGTCACTTTTTTGGACTCCCCCACCAACTCGATTCATTACATTCAATGTTGGCTAGGCTAGCTCGTCCCAAACCCCAACCTCTAAAATCACCCCAGCTTGATGGGCTTTGGGATCCACCTAACATCATGTACCCCACCTAGTGGTCCAACTCCACATGACCCAATCTCTGAAAATATCTCACCCCGGCCTCCTACACAACTCATCAAGTTTCGGGATCCACACTGCATCTAACATGCTCCGACCACCCCGCCAATGCTCGAGATCCAAAATTTTACTCACCATAATGTGTGCCCAACATATTTCCCCAACTCTAAATTTTGAAGTTGTGTTGACCCCGAACTCCTCGTTCACCCCACTGATGCTTAACAGACTTTGGAACCCATGTGCATCGTGCATCCAACTCCCTACATTGTGTAAATTGTTAATGACCTCCAAGTTCCCAAAAATCTGCTCACCCCATCCTTTGACACTACTCATCTAACATCTTTCCAACATGGCTATCAATATTAATCCCACCTCAACCAATTTTCTCCACAATGACAACTCCTCAACTCGACAACTTTCTCAGTGAGCCATTCGTCCAATGAAAACTTGTCTTCACCACTTCGCTGACCAACGTCGGAGATTCGACCTCGAGCAGACCTCCTTCCCTACAATGATCTCTTGGTGCAGCTAACCTAAGCTCCCATGTAACTCTACATCCCCCAAACCATCTTGACACCATTAGCCAACTCCCTGAGCTGGCATCAACTTGCCTAACATCTCAGTAAGTTGTTTTGGGCTCCCAACCAATTTTTGGGCAATCTTTCCAATTTTTTGAATTTTTTGAATTTTCTCAGATTTTTTTAGAACCAAAGGGCCATTGGGGATGAAATAGGCAACCCTAAAATTTTATTTTCTCAATTTTTGGCATTTTACCCATTTTTTGTTGAATGTGGGTCCCCAGGGCCTATTTCTCACCCTAGCTAAGCTCTAAACCTCTGAAACACAGAAGAGGGAAAAAAGCTTCAAGTGACCCCAAACTTCCTAAAAACACTATAGTTTCTCCCAAAACTTTTATTTCACCTTAAATACTCTAGAATCTTCCATGAAGCTTCATCACTTTCCCAAGTCTAAGATTCTATAGTTGTCCATTTTACCAGGGGGTTAAAATGGATAACAATATGTTTCCATAAACTAAACTTCTTAAGAAATAAGCCATTTTGTGTGGGGCCCACATATAATCACATGCTCTAATCTACCTTTATATAAATATAGAGGATTCCTCTACAACCTCGAAGCATCACTTTTTAAAAATTAATCAAAATATACTCCGTACACTCCTTTTTCTCCAAGTCGCTTTGAGCTAGGATTTAACTAGGGTTTCAAAACAACTTTTCTTCGTAACGATCATTCATAAAAACTTGACTATAAAAACACCTCATTATTTTGGTAAAATATTCATATCTGATCTAAAAATATATTCCAATTATCTCATTTCCCTATGTAAATTAAAATTCCACAACGATCATCATAAGGTCAACTTTTACCTCAAAATCACACTTTAGAAAGCCGGTTTTCCCAAAAATTATGTATCTTGCAAAATATTCTTCACTATGACCTTAAAATTGTCATGGATCATATTTAAAACATTCTACAACCATCCATACTCACCATCTATCTCAAATAGGTCTAAAACTCTTTAGCCATAATGACTTACATGTGCTTACTTACCCTGTCTTCACCTTATTGCTTCCCAAGGACCTCATACATGTACTATAGCTCTTATTTCTAACATGACATGATACATAATGTCACAAAACCTTTCCCATGCTTGTATAGGACTTATCGGTTCCAAAACTCATACCTCCAACTCATTCTGCAAGTTTTGGGACTATGAATAGACGTAGAAAGACTACTACACACCATGAAGAACCATGAACTGACCATTTAGACCACATAAAGACTCTTAGACACTATTAAAACATCACACCAACCATTATTTACCTCATTAAAACCTTCATTCAACTTGGTAGTACTCAAACTATGACCATAAACATTAAATCATGCTCCAAGACAACATAGAACATCACCAAACATGACACTACCAATTAACCTTAATGTTTGACCTTTAACTAACACCACATGGAGACTCACATGACCTCATGACACCCTTTTCCATACATGGACTTTAAATTAATGAAAACAATAAGACACAATGGCCAACAACCTATTCATATGAAGCAAACAACAATGATGATGGAGTTTTTAATTTTGAATCATAATTAGAGCATGAAGAGGTTGTTTATGAAGTTTTCTTCATGAAAATATGCCATGATGTCTATGAGTGATAGTTCCACATTGTTTGGTGACAATATGAAATTTTAGAATGAATAATAAGGTTATTATTTAGAAACTGAACTAGTGTGTGTTTAATTTGAATTGATTCATGCTGAGAAAAATAATAATAAGATGAGATCTCAAGTAAATGAATATGAGGCAAATATCTATGACCTAGAGGAGAAACATTGGGTTGTGACAAAGAATATTGATGAGACATTGAAAAAGGATAGAGAATTTAAATGATTTACCACAACTCTAAGCTTGCAATCCAAGAAAGAAAAAGTGATTATTACTTAAAGGAGAGTTTTTTGATGTTATCAACAATGCAAAATCATTTCAGAAGTTTGAGAAAATCTCCAAGAATCTTGATGACATCTTGAGCAATCAAAAATATACAAATGAAAAGATAGGTTTTGGGATTTAAAGGTGTCTTCAAAGGAATATATTTTTACGATGCAAGGAGGTTTAGTATAACCAAGCAAGGATGTTGAAGGACCAAGAATTAAGGACTAACAACAGGAGAAAGATATCAGAGACAATGTGAAGACAAATTCAGTTAGGACAACGTAATGCTTCAAGGTATGAAAGGTCATTTTAATAGTTATTGTTTCACATGTAATGGCTTTGGGCATAGAGCTGAAGGAATTTAGGATGTTTTCTAGAGGATGATGCATCCATGGAAGGATAATAAATATTAGGACAAACAAGGAATTTAATGTTTGCTACAATTTTCATGAGAAAGGTCATGTTGTTAGATGTACTATATACATGAATCTTCAAGTCAGAATTGGAGGAATGAAGGTTAGCTAGAGGTAAGAGAAGTCCAATGTGTATACTAAAACTACAATAAGTATTGGGTATGTTTTTAGGGACTATCATGGTCCTAAAACAAAATATATGGAGGATTTTTCAAAGTTCCTAATAATGCATGACTAGGAGGTACAAGGAAGAATATCGGAAACCAAGAAGTGAATAATAATGGTATCATCAAAAGCTAGATATGGATGCAATAATCAAGGAATTAATTAGACTACAGATCAAAAGCAAGATGGAAAATATTATTTTCAGGTGTCTAAGATAGGTCTTGGGACACTCTTCCAAGTCATTCTTTTAGTTTGGATTATGAAGAGATATGTCTCTACTCGGCTTCTTAGATACATGTTCATCCATATGAAGCATTGAGAAGAAGGGGGAGTTGACTAGGTTGGAGTATGATACTACAAAAGTATCTTATCATGTTATCAAGCTCATGTTGCCAAAGTGTTAAGGTATTTATTTTAGTCCTATGTGGTTATTTTTGGTTATTAAAATAATGAAATTGTGTGACTTACATGTCAACAATTGATTTATAAGGATGTCATTTTCTCTTTCAAAATAAGATCCTAATGAGTTTATGGTGTCTTGGTCATGATATGGTGAGTATTGATGGTTGAATAATTCATGTTGACAGTTTCTAGTCATATGTTATTTCAAGGTCATGGTAATGATCTGTCAAAGTGATTTTTCCATGTAACACATTAGTGTCTGTAGTCATATTGGTATGTCAAAGTCATGTTGGCCCATCAAAATGTCCGATGCGACCTATATTGAGTGCTCGTATTGTCTATCACTGTGACTCAAAAACATCAGGAAGGTATTTCATGTCATTGGTTGGTAGGTTAAGTCATAAAGGTGTTATTGGTGTGTGTAGATATTTCCCTGCAGTGTCATCGTATCTGTCAGTCAATAAAATATCAAGTGTAAGGTTGGTTATATGTCAAGTAGTATTTAACTTGTAAATCAGTAACTTAAGTTCTATGATTGTGGTCTATTTTTTGCAAATTTATGACAAATCTTGAGCTCTATAGTGTGGGGTATTAACATGACGTATGTATGAAGAAAGGTATTGTAAAAGTTCATGCATAAGGATAAGATGTTAGATGAGCTTCATCATGCTTGAAATGAAAATCTCCAGGAGATGTCAAAATTTTACAGTGGATAAATATGATCTTTATGGTCTTGAAGAAGTTTATTTCTATGTTGATGCATGTAGCAAGTCATCCATTTTTATGATGTCTTATTTAGACCGTTAGAAGACAAGGAAAAATCAATGCATTCTAGGTATGTGAACTTGGTAACACGATACATGAGTTTAGTTGAGATTTGCTCGCAATGGTATCTAGAGTGATTCATACTTCATAGAGGTATATGGAGATCAGTGTTCAAGTTTGAGAAGATCTAATAATAATTTTTAATATGGGATCCTAAGATTGTATGCAGTCATATCAAACATGTGAATATTTGTTTCAACTCAATGATATTGTAGTAAAGCATTAATGAAAGTGTATCAAAATGTTTTAGAAGGACATTTGTGCCTAGAATGAAAGGTCAAGTGCATGAATAGATTTTTGAAAGAGAAAAAGTGTGTTCTTAATGATGAATAAAGATGTCTACAATGGTCTGGGTGAACTCGTTATTAAGGACTATGAATGGTAATTTTACAACTATTGGAGACTGCAATGTATGCTCTCAATCAAGTTTGTAGGTGATCATACAAATCCTAGAATGATAGGACTCAAACTTAATGAAGGTTTGTGAATGTTGTGAAATGCTTCATGAACCAAGGTATGTCTTAAGTATTATTGCATTGAAGGTGTTGACATAGCAGTATGGTGAAGAGTTTCTGAAGTTATTTAAATAAGAATTGGAGCTTAAACATGAAATCTATGGTGTGAGTCAATAGTATGTTATGCCAAGAATAATTTTCAATACCTTATTCAAGTTTTCTAGTCTATTGGCCTAAAATATGATTAAGCATATGACCCTAATCTGAGAGTGAATACACAACTGGAAGATGTTATGTCTCGTGACTTGACCTATGAAGAAGGATGAGATGTTGTTTGGTTTACATCTTGATGGTTATATATAAATCCTATGTAGTGATAATTCATGCCCCTAAAAGGAAGAGGTTTATAAGTTGAATCCTGGAAGATGAAATAATGTTGAAAATATAAGATTAGATCCTAAGGTCTATGACTAAGTCCTAAAAAGAAATATGAATGTAACAAAGAAGTATGTAAAGTTACTTAGTCAAAAACAAAAATTTGAGCTTAATAAGAAGTATGTATGATCTAGGATTTTATGCATCAAAGTTATGAGGTATGTCTTACAAGATCATTGTGGTACTAGAGACTGTGAAAGGTGAAAAAATATATGAGTTACAAGCATGTGTATGATTTCTTAAGGTCTTCCATGGTGTCTCAAACATTGTATGAGGAAGATCAGGTGAGTTACATAGGTATAAAAGTCTGAATAAGATTGTGTATCTATGATGTAGGTTGAAATACCAATGGATTTTGATTGTATACACAATTCAATACAAGGTATTTTTCCTAAGTCTCATCTTCTTGAAGAGATAGCAGAGTAGTTAGAAGAAGCATGATATGCCATCATGGTTGTGTATGAAGGATTCATGAGTGTTTGGTGATGAGTGGCATATGTTTAGGGGGGTCTTGAAGGCTTATTTTCCTTTAAATGTAAAGAGAGGTACATTACATGACTTTTAATTTGACATTTCATGCATCATAAGTGAATGATTACTTATTTAAGGTTATAATGATAATATGAAAGAAAGAAAATGACATGTTATTGGTCTGTAGGAGAGTCTTAAGGCAGGGGTATCCTAATTTTGATTATGAAGAAAATAATTAAGGTGCTCTAATGAAGGTCTAGAAAACTTTGTATAGTATTGGATGATGATTTTAAGGTATATTTCAAGGGAAAGTGAGTCTTTGAATCAAACAAGTGTAATTTCATACAAAGAAGAAAAAAAAACACTTAAAATTTGCTTTAGAGACAGTGATGAAATGTTTGATCCATCTTCATGACATGAAAGCAAGGTAAGTGATTAAGTTTTTGTTTTTTCAGTTAAGGAGGATGGTTTAGAACCTAGGGGGAGATATAAGGTGATTTATTATGTGTGTAGGATGTTATTATGGCTATCAAAAGTTGGGTAAAAATGGTCTAAAAGGATGTTTTAGGGACTCAAATGCTAAAAGTTACAAATTGACCACAAAGGGAAAAAATCAAGTTTATGAGAAAGACATCAGCTAAGATGAATCAAGGAGAAGGTAAGAATACGTTTTTCATGCTGATTTAGTCTTAGAATTATTTTTGGAATGATTGTTATGTCTCTTCCAGGAGTGCTACAGTGATTTCAAGACACGATGAAGATTAAAATAGAGTTTAAGGAAAGACAGGCCTTGCATACTTATATGAAGACTTTGGTGATGTTTTCAATCAATAATATATCCAAATAATTTTAAGGAAGATGAATACCATGTAATAAGGTATTATTTTTCATTAATGTAAAAAGGAGGAGAAGAACTAGGTAGTTTTCCATTAATGACAAAGGGGGAGATTGTTGGTGTGTGCAAGTTCAAGTGTTTTCATTGATGTAAAATCTCATTAATGATAAATAGGATGATTTATGAGTGTTATAAGGTTCTTATCATGATGTTTTGATGATCAATAAGGTGGTAAAATGATGGCATGATTGGACATAGTGAGAATGGCTTGGCCCAGTAGGCCTAATCAGGTGGTCAAGCTAGCCTAAGTGATGGAACATGGATAATAGAGTTGCATGGTGGTTTTATAAGTATGTTAGAGGTATGGAGAGAATATTAGGATAGTTTTTAGACACTCACATGAGTTTCATAGTGCATGTACAAGTGTAAGACTTAGTTGTAACTTCTCATTTAGACCTAGTCTAGGTGTATGGATGCGAAATGAAGCATGAGGATGATTTATAGATCCATGTGAGCTCATGGAGGAATTAAGGTGAGTGAGACATTATTTCTTAAGGTTTTCATATCCTTTTAGAGATGTTTTATGATGAGGTCTGATGTTCTTATACTTTGTTTTGTCCTAAAACATACAAAACCCTAAGGCCTAGTCATGCAAATGAGATGGGAGATGAAGATGAAGAAATATTTATGACTTGGTGATAATTTGAGATGTTTTTATGGTGTTTCCTAGAGGTATGATAAAAAAAATCAGGTCAAAATGAATAATATTTTGCAAGATATGTCAGTTTTGGTAAAACTGAGTTGAGAAGAAGGCAAAACTAGCTCAAATTAGCAACTTCATATGGTTCATTGTGAATTGTTTTATCTGCATAGGACCCAAAGGTTTTGGGGAATTTTTTTTCATTGTTCTAAGATCATTTTTTAAAAATAATGAGGTCATTTTATTGTCTAAGTTTTATGAATAATCATTAATAAGGTAAAGTGGTTTAAAACCCTAGTTAAACCCTAGTTTAAAAGTGACTTGGAGAAAATGATTTTATATAATACATAGAGTGGATTGGTTTTTCAAATAACATAATTTAAGGTTGTATAGGAATCCTCCATATTTTTAAAAAGGTATGATAGAGCTTGTGATAGTATGTGGGGCCCCACTCAAAACGGCTTGTTTCTGAAGATTTTCAGTTTGTGGAAAAGGTGTTCATTGAAGGCATTCATTAAATAAGCATTCATTGAATCTTGGGATTTTTAATATATTTTCATAATGTTTTTGGGTCATGGTTTAAGTCCTAGAGGTAAAAGTGTTCCCTATCTTTAAAGACTAGTTTTCAGGGTTGAAAAGGAAACTTTGAGCAGCTGTATAGATTGACCTAGTTGAAGGCCTTTCACTATTATTTGGAAGGAAATGTAAGATGTTATGGAAATTAGATTCATAAAACTTTCCAATGATATTATTTTTATCTCTTGATGAGGTGTTTTGACAGGTCAACCAACTCAGTTTTTGAATACCTAGTTTGACTATTTCCGGATAGGATTTCTTTGGCTAGAAGATGGATGTAGAAGACTCATGGTTTGGATTATATGATACTTGATATCCATTTGAGAGTGAAAAGGGGTGAATATTTTTTCCTATTTAATTAATTTATAGGACTTGAAAGTGATATCAAGGTTCCAAACCAGTTGAGTTTCCAAAACTACTTTGTGGGAATTTTAGTTTGGTGAAGAGTAACAGAGGTGTGGTTTGCATTTATAGATGTTTCCTGAGGTATAGAAAGAATGGATGTGATCTACAAGTCATTTTATTTCCAATGATTATTTATATGGCATATTTTAGGTGTTTTGGTGTTGTCTCAAGCTTGTTTGTTGAAGATTGGTTCCTGGATACAATTGTTTGAGTAGGAAATAGTCCTACTTGGTAGTGTTATGCAGAAAATGATTTGTGAAAATCATGGTGTAATCATGGATGATATTTTTATTATGTATTTTACATTTTTTAGACCTTTGAATGATTTAAGTTGGTGAGAAAAATTTTCAAGTTGACAAATTTGTGGGTTTCTTGCCAATGCTCTGGGATTCTAGATCCTTATGTTTAAATGGTGCAACTTCATGTTATTATGTGTGGATGAAATAAAAAAATTGGGTGGCCAAAAGGTAGGGGATCCAATAGGAACACTACACTGATCCTACAGCAAGGCTTGCAATTTCTTGCAAGAGATGAAATTTTCTTGAAAGGAGGGAAAAGGGGAGTGGGAAGCAAGAAAATAGGGATTAACTTTGTAGGTAGAAAGTCAAATTCCTACAACCGTTAACCAAAAGTTACCATAACACATATTTGTAGGAAGAAAATAGCAATGCTTCAACACTAAAAATGAGAGGAAACCATGCATACAAATATGCACACATTCATACATCTAAGAAAACAAAACCTTTTTCCTTAATTAGTATTTCAGCAAAGTTATGCATAGTATGGGAAAAGAGGAAACATATGCAAGAGGGGGGATAAGTGGAAGAAATTGTAGCTTTATTTTATGTGTAGTGATGAATACAAAGCTTCAATTAGGCTAGCCCAATTCACAATGCTACTAGAGTAGAAGTTCTACAAAAATTCAAAATCTGAATCCCTTGGAATGAAGAAACCATCCAAATTTATACACTTTGAACTTGACCCTTCACCTCCCTCATATGAATCTTCATGTTTCATATTCCACTTGTGAATTTTTTATTTTCCATCAATTAAGTATTTCTCTTATAATTTGAAAAAATACTTTTACAATATTAAAATAAGTCACTTAAGTGAATAAGACAAAAGATAATGATGAGGCCCAATGAAGAATTAGAATAGAGAGAGAAAGAGGAGAGGGAAAGAGAGGAAGAGGGAAGGGATGAAGGTAAATCACTCCTTGCGAAGAACTATTTGAATGCCTTGATGTAGTTATGAACTTTGAGCAAAGATTTCTGACACTAGTGATCCTCCACATTGATGAATATTTCTCCCTTGAATAACTTTGAATAATTTTCCCCATCCAGTGATGACCAAAAAATATATGATTCACAGACCCCTTGAACTATCAGATAAGTAATTAAAAACATTGTTTGAGACTTGCCCGAAGTGAATTCAAGATGACTCATAGACCATGCTTGCAATGATTCTCTGTGACACTAATATTTTCCACTTGCCTCTGGTATGATACATATGTTTGTGTAACTGATGAGTACATCCTTGAGACTATGATGGTGTTTCACCGCAAATTAGAGATAAAACATATAAGAGGTAAAGGTAAGGATGAATACCTGTGAATAGTCAAAGAAGATTGCACACAGTCGAATGTTGACCAAGCTGATTTTGAAGAGCTTCCCTTTGGCTAGGAGGAACGATCTATAGAAACAACATAATACCACCAAATAATATTAAACAACATATTCTAGTGGACTAACTAACATATGTTAGGTCTGGGAAGCATGTAACTTCCTAGAAAGGCTGTCAATCCACTATTTTTTAACAATTTAATGCAAGGAAAGAACATAAATAAATGAATCCTATTGTAGTTAATATGATTTAGGCATATCATATAAAACACAATAATAAAATATAATCTAATAGGCCAATTATGATTAAATTTGTAGGGCTGGTAGGTTGGTCTGGACTTGCAGGTCTAACAGAGGCTATAAATGAGTTTTGGGAAAGATCTGGTGAGGTTCTGGGTAGTTAGGAAGAAGATTTTACCATTCACAGAGACTAGTATCAGTTAAGCGACCGATGTCGGCTACTAGTAAGTGACTGACATTAGTTGGGTGACTGGTGTCGGTACGGGAAATTACATAGAAATGTTAAAATGAGGGGTTTGGTGACTCTTTTTTATTGCACAGAGAATGATGGATGCTTAGGGAAGGTAATGGGATTTTTATGGAGACTCAGAGATAATAAACTAGGTGTTTGCTATGAGGTATGAAGGTTGTGATATTTTTATGGAGACTCAGAGACAATAAAATAGGTGTTTGGATGAGGTATGAAGGTTCTTGTGGGTAGATTGTTGGATGGAGATTTTATAGGAGATATATGGGTATAGTAGAGGATGGAATGAAATAGATAACTAACAAATAACTAATCTATTAAAACCAATGACAGAGAAGAAATATACTTACTTTTGAAATGAATATGAATAGTAGAAGGTGGTGGTAGTTAAAGGAGAGGTTGGTCTCAAATGAATGCAGCAGCAGCAGGATGGCACGATTCTTCCTTGTGAGTGCAGTGGATCTCTAGATTAATCTTTTACTGAATGGAGTGGTGTCTAAATGTTGTACGGGCCTCTGGTATGTCACAAGATATTTGGAAAAATTGAGAGTAAGGATGCAAGGTCGTAAGAGCCAGGAAGTCAGATTTTTGAACCCGAGTAAAGGATTGGAAATCCTTATTTAAGGTAACTGACGGTGGTTAGGTGACCAGGCACCAGCCAAGGAATAACCATTGTTGGTTAGGGAGAAAAGTTCATACTTTTCCAAAAATAGCCTTTTATTCCCAATTTTGTTATGATTCAAAATTGATTTTGGGTCAAGAATGTAGAATGGTGCTAAATGGAATGAGAAGTTGGTTGGAGGAATGATAGGTAATAAAGATTAGGGTTAGAATGAGTCATAGTTAGTTAAGGTGAGTGGGGACTTAGTGTAGGTTAATTAATAGGATTGGAATTGGTCTAGGATGAGGTGGAGAGATGAGGTGGAAATTAATTTAATTTAGGTTATTAAATTAATAATGATGTGAGGAGGGGTCATGGTTAGATGTATGTTAATCGAAGGGGAATTGGCAGGGTGTGACCTAATTTGGGTGTCTACATTTACCCCTTTTTTCACGTATCTTGTATTGATAAGAGACGATGACAAAAACATGAGGTGGTTTCCCTAGGTATGGGTGAAGGTTAGGTTTCCCCAGGTATGGATGGAGGTGATCCCCCTCAAACCAGGAATTGATGAAGTAGTAGGAAGAATCAGTGATGGGTTTGATAAAGTGGTAGGTGATGAAAAATAAGGTAAGGTTCAGGTATAGGAAATGGCGATATCAGTGTGGGTAATATTTGGGGGCATTCAAACACATGCACAGCGTGTAGAATTTGATAAGGAAATAGGTTGAAGAGATAACAAAATATACATCGTCAAAGGTTGATAGTTTATCCAAACTATAGGATACAGTCCTAGAAACATAATAAGGCTAGGTGTAGGAACAGGAATTAGGTGTGTTCTAAAGCACCAAAAGGTTTGGTCTGGTCAAGATAAACATGATGGCATAAGGAAAGGAAAGATCGGTAGGCTAAAAAACATGAGTAGTGTCATCACAAAGTAGAGAAAGTAAGCGAAAATCAAGTGTAAAATAATTAGAGTTGGGTTAGGTGTATAGGTAAGGTCGTAAGTAAGGCCGCAGTGTAGGCTAGCAAGGCACCCCTAAGATTAACTGAGGTCGGGGGTTGGGTGCTAAGGCTATTAGGTGAACCTGTAGGGTTGGGGTAAGGCTAAGGCAACGATAAAAGGGTATCTAGTACCAAAATTTTGGGAAAATTAGGTATACTTATTTTAGATAGGGTGACCAATACCAGTTGAAGGGGAACCGATGCTGGTAATGGGAACAACGTCGGTCATCTAGAGCATGATCAGATTGACATCAGTAATGCCAAATTTTGGTTAAAAGGGAAAATCCATGTGAAATTGATTCATTTGTGCCTTTCCTAAATTTAGAAAATGACTGTAGAGCACTTTTTGATGAGAAAAACTACAAAGAGGGTTAGGAGGCTGAGTTGGTGAGAGGTTTCATGGCAGGAGTGTAGTTTATGGGCCCATGAGATCTACCCAAGTGATTTGATTGGTTGAGAGCTGAGAGAGTGATTCATACATGGAAGAGGAAGGAGAGGGTGTTGGAGGACCTATAGTTCAGAGACCCAACATCCCACCGCGAAGACGAAGCTGAGTAGAGGTAGGATTTGAGATCCAATAGTGGTTTTGGTTAAAACTAAGGTAGAAAAATGAACAATTTGCATTTGGAAATGGAATTGAAATTTTGGTAAAAAAATTGGGTGAAATGGGTTATGGGGATGGTGAAATGTAGTTTAATTAGGTGGTAAATTGAATCAAAAGGCAAATGAGGGTGATTTGGGTGGGTTGGGTGGGTGTTTTAGTTAATTTTTTGAAAATGGGGATGTGGGGATTCGGCTCTAGGGCCGAACTAGTGACTAACATCAGTCAAGTATCAGCTGGTGTGGAGGGTTCAACCGACATCGGCAAGGTTAAAGGGGAACCAGTATCGGCCATGGTGACTGATGCCAATCACTGTTAAAAGTGACCAAGTTCAAAATAATGAAATTGGGAAAGTAGAAAAGTAAGGGAGAGGTAGGTTAGGTTTAATTTAGGCAGGAATGAATGGGTTAAGGTTAATTTAAGTAGGAAGGGGTTGGTGAGGGTTAAGTTAGATAGGAATGAATGGGTGAGGGTCAAGTTAGGTAGGCATGAGTGGGTGATGGTTAAGTTAGATAGGAAGGGATGGATTAGGGTCAAGTTAAGTAGGAATGAGTGAGTGAGGGTTAAGTTAGATAGGAAGGGATGGATTAGGGAAAGTTAGAGTAATAAGTGAAGGGGGGAAGGAATGAAATAGAGAAAGTGTAGATGATTAAGCTACATAGAATGTACATCAAGAAAGCAGGTTGGGTAAAGGTGGGTAGGCTAGGAAAGGCATAGGTATTTAATGGGTTGGGTAGGGTCAAATAAATGATTGAAAGGATGAATTGATTAACAAGTTTAAATGTTGATGATGGAGGCATGTCAGTAGTTGATGATGAGAGATACGTTATCACCCCTTTTGGTGTAGATGTGACCTAGTGTTATAGAGGATAAGTGGGCACATATGAGGGATGTTGGGATCAACGCCATTAGATGGTATAGGAGGATAGTCCAAGATCACAACATGATGGTTGTTCTCATCAACATATGGGATCTAGCGACCAACACATTCCACTTAGCGACAAGAGAGATGACGATCACTCTAGAGGATGTCTAAGGTATCTTGAGGCTACCTATTGTTGGGGAGCCACTGTATCATTATTTCTTCAGATGAGGCATTTTATCCAATGGTTATGGTGTTCGGAGAGGCCATGGGAGCTTTGTCTTATCATGTAGTGCTAGCATTATCTATGGAGATATGTATGTCACAACCCATAGGAGACGATGATTAGCAGTGTTGATGATGGTGGGGATTGGTTTTTTATACTCCCCAACACGTAGGGTGGGATATTTCCATGGTAATTGATGGGGTTTTTTAAAACATGATTGAGGAGAGAGTTTGTTTTGCATGGGCACCAACATTCCTAATACAAGCTTTACATAGAGTTGTGGGCCTATAGGAAGATTTGGAGATTTGGTGTGTACTGCACCTATCTTCTTCATTGTTTGGCCTATGAGCACATAGTGTGTCTATGCATCCACAAAGCCTTCCATGGTAGGATTGGTTTAGAGGTGTTACAGAGTAGGTTTTAGGAGATGGGTACCGATAGGGGCACATCCAAGGGTGGACGAGGTGTCGCGAGATGTGACATATTACAAGTGACTATTAGATGGGATATAACAAGTCAATATTTTGTGGTGGCCTTATGTAGATTTACCTTCATATGGAGGCATGGACAAGGAGATAGTCAGAATTATATCTGGTTTGATGGATACAGGGACGGTGACCCGAGGAGCACGAGATGATACTAGTAAATCGAGTTAGATGCCAGTTTGGGTTACAACAGGATGTGCCTCCACCCTTTCCACAGTACACGAGGATGACGTGGAGAGACCATTATCTCCACCACATCTAGTAGATCCCACAGGATAGGAGGATTAGGTTTCTTATAAGAGGATTGATGATGTAGGCATGACTCTCGGGTATAGGTAGTGGTGGATAGCCTAGCTACATGCAGCACCACCAAGGCCAAGACAACTTCATATTTGGCCACCGTTATAGTAGAGAGAGATAGATTACAGATATTGGTAGTAGGGTTATAGGGCATCTAGGAGGATCTCAGGCATAGGTGGTTACTTTATAGGCACAACTAGCAGTAGCACAGACACAGACACAGGCACCGGTTGGAGATGGGGAGTAGGTAGTAGCATTACAGGCCCAGGTGACTACTTTACAGGCACATGTGGCCTCATTACAAGAACAACTAATAGTTACACAAGATCTTTCCATGGGATAGGGTCCCGTTGTATAGACATAGGCACCAGGACATGGCCCCATTATATAGGAAGTAGGAAAAGGTCCACTAGTAGGTGCAAGTGATATGGCACCACCAAAGGTGATTTCTATGGATAGATGCATGGTGATAGTGACTGAGGCTAGATATTATGAGGATTGTCTTACAGAGATTGGTGTCCCTATTTGTTTCATATTCCGAGTATAGAGCACAATAGGAAACCAGTGAGAGGTCTATGATACATACCTGTAGTAAAAGTAGTTTAGGGAGCCACTGGTCTCATAAGAAGGTCAAGCATGAGGTGACCAGTTCATGGAGACCGAGGCCAGGGAAGGAGACAGAGGAGAGTAGCAGAGGTGTTTGTCCCTCATAGAGACTATATGGAGATCATAGAGATGTTATTATGTTCTAGTTTTAACTATATGAACCTACGTGCCAAAGATGTGATATGTATATGAGATATTTTGAGATACTTGTATTTATATCTATATATACATTGTATTGACATACAAACATTCAATTTATATAGTTGATGATGATATTTACATATGATATGTGTGATGGTATTTCCATTGTATTGTTAATGTTATCATGGAAACTAGATATGGAGGCATGGTTGATGTTATGGTTTTATAATTTGATGTCATTTCCATTATATTGATGTCATGGAAACTAGATGATTAGGCATGGTTTGGTGATGTGTGATTTATGACTTGGTTTAATTTCCATTTTATTGGTATGATGGAAACTAGTTGAAGGCATGGTTTGGTTGAAATTTCCAAGTTATTAGTTTTATAGAAATTAATTATAGGCATGGTTTGGTGAATGTAGTGATGAGTTGTTTGCATTTCCTTTATATGTTTGTCATGGAAAGTAGATGTTTAGGTATGGTTTGGTTTGATTTCCAAGTTATTGATTTTTATGGAAACTAAATTTTTAGGCATGGTTTGATTTGGATTTCCAATGTATTGATGTTATGGAAATTAGATGTAGGCATGGTTTGGTTATGGTTTGTTATGATTTGATTGAATGGTTTAATTTCCAATGTATTGATGTTATGGAAATTAGATGTTTAGGCATGGTTTAATGTAATTTCCAAGTTATTGATATTATGGAAACTAGATGTTAGGCATGGTGTGGTTTAGTTTCCAAGTTATTTATATTATAGAAACTAACTAACTAGGTTTTTGGTTATGGGGGAAGAAAGGTGGGGGAAAAGAGTGGACGAGCTAACCTTCAAGGGCCCCATGCCCTCGGATTGCTACCTACATAGCCCTTGTGAAAGGGGCCTTAGGCCGATGTAGTTCTCCCTTAAACTAGGGAAGAATGAGATTGGATTAAGTAAGTTGATTAGGTGAATGCGTAGGTATTTTTGGCAAGTAGGTTAGAATAATTTGGTTGGGTAAGGTATGTTTAAAAAAAAGTAGGCAAGGTTGAATGTTGAATAGGTAATAGGAAAGGTGAGTTAAGCATAGGCATATATGATGGTGTTATGATTGAGTCCATTTCAATGATATTGTCCTATTTGAAGAAACAATAAGTAAAAAAACAAAAAAATAAAATATATGGCATGCCCATATTTGGAAAGGACCATAGGTTTCATACCCTAAGACTTATTGAGCACAAGTCTCGAGATACACTGCATGAGCAATAGATCCATATGTTAAAGAAGTTACTTGATCACAATGTGTAGAACATACGCCACATCCCTTGAGTTGATAGGAATAAATAAATGAAGGTAAGGTGGAGGGGTTCATTAAGTGTAACCTTGTTATGGGATAGTATGTCCCTTCTTCAAGATACCTAAAACTAGAATAGGCAAGTCCATGACCAAAAGTTTGTATTTTTCCTTGACTTTTTTAATTTTTGTTTGTATAGACTGATCAAGGTGGGAATTCTATATGGGGATAAATAATAGAATCTCCTTGAGGTCTTCATGATCAATGCCAATCAATTTGAGAGATATATATTTCTTGTATTAGATAGACTAAGTATAGTAGGTGGTTGGATTTTTGTAGTTGTCCTTTGAGGGAGTAGTCTACTTATAGCAATAAGAGAGAGAAAGATAGATGTCCTTTTGAGGGAATCATCTATTTGCAATAAGTTTGAATCAAGGAGTAGCATTTTTTTTATCCCATATTTTTGTTTTTAGACTTGAAGTCATGGACAAGACTATAAAGGAGTATAGGCCTCTTTTATGAAGGAAAAACCCATAGCACGAAAACGTTAGCTATAAAAGAGGGTTTCAAGTGACGAACTGCCATAGGATTCCATCCTGAAAAGGACAAAAATTATCCATGAGAATCATGCCATGAGTAGATCCTTGGTACTCATATTTAATACAAGGTTGAAAGGGTGGTGGATAATCACACAATTCTATTTGAGTCATTGGTCCTTAAAAAAGGACAGGTGAAAGGAAAAGGTCGCTCAAGGGATGAGCATATAAGTGACATAAAGTGATGTAGTACTTTATTCAACAATAGAATGGTCAAAGATGCAAAGAATTAAGGGTCTCAGGTTCAGGTTTACCCTCAAGAGAGGATAAATGATAAGTTCTTGATCCATAGGCATGGGTAACAATATAGGGTCCAAACCAATTAGGGGAAAACTTTCCCTGTTTACTTTTCTCAACTTTGTTTACATGTTGGTTTTCCTTGAGGACAAGGTCACAGACTGTGAAGGTTCGTTCATGAACATATTTTTCATAGGCATGTTTGATGCATTTTTGGTAGATTTGAATGTGGTCTAGAGTTTTTAGAAAACATTTTTCTAGTAACTCAAGTTGTGTCAAATGTTCTTGGTAAAAATCATCATTGGAGAGCATATATTTGAGTGATATACAAAGAGATGGAATTTTGACTTCGAGAGGTAGGATGGCCTTTGTACCATATACCAAAGAGAAAGGTGTGGCATTGGTAGAGGTACAAATGATGGTACGGTAAGCCCATAAGGCGAAAGGAATGTGTGTGTGCCAATCCTTACCAGTGTCATTGACGAATTTCATAAGAATTTTATTGAGGGTTTTTTTGGAAGATTTGGCTTGGCCATTTCTCTGTGGGTAATAGGGTGAAGAGAAACTGAGTTTAATGTCAAAGTTTTCACACAGTTTGTGTAGGGTTTTTTTTTGAATTGTTTTCCATTGTTAGTGATAAGGCGGTGAGGAACACCAAAATGACAAATGATATGATGATTGATGAATTCCATGATCTTTTCAGATTTGGTAGAAATGAGAGGAACGACCTCCACCAATTTTTTGTAGTATTTGGTTGTTGTGATGATCCATTTATGACATTGAGAAGAATAAGGATTAATCTCTCCGATGAGATCCAAAACCCATTGAGAGAAAGGCCAAAAGTCTCTGACAACTTGTAAGGTGTGACGGGGGGTATGGTGAAGGTTAGCTATGTTGCTGACACTTCACACAACTCTTGACATATTCATATCATTCTTGGTTAAGGGTTTCCCAGTAATAGCCGAAGAAAAGGATACATTTAACAATGGCGAGGCCACTAAAATGTCCACCACAAATCCCATCATGGATTTCTTTGATGGTGTATGGAATTTAAGAACTAGTGAGGCACCTAAGAAGGATACCGTCATAGCCATGTTTGTAGAGAAGACCCCCCATGATGACATGTAGTGAGAGACACTTTTGAGGAAGGCTCATCATCCATTACAAGTGAGATCTAAAGGCAGAATTGAAAGGGAGAGGTAGTCATTAAACTTCTTATACCAAATATCGCATGGGTCAGTTTTGATTCTTCCCATAAAATTCACTCCGTGAATAAGATAAGAGGGTGACTGAAACCTTTGTATGGTGACAAATATTTTAGATTCTGAAGGTGAGGCGTGTATTTGTGAGGTGAGTCAATCCATGGTATCTACAAATTTGTTAGTGGATCATGGAGTGGTTTGAATGAGGTAGGTGTCAAACGTGGTCAAAAGTATGTCGACGTGATGTTTATACTTTTGAAGGACCTCATTACGGAACTGGTACAAACCATTAACTAGGTTCATAACTAGTTGAGAGTCACCAAATATATTAATGGATTTAACATCTAGGGTTATGGTAGTTTGAATACCCAAAACAAGTGCTTCATACTCAACGTGATGTTGTTGGTGTATTCAAAGTCAAGTTTGAAGGATAAAGGCATAGGCTCATCCATCAAGAGGAATGAGGATGACTCCTAAACCACCCTACATTGACATTTAGAACCATCTAAAAATAATTTCATCTGATAAATGGTGTCATCAAGGGATAGGATAGTGATAGATTCATTAGGAAAATCAAAGTTAGAAGATTGATGCCTAGGAAGCAGAGCGTTGGCAAGCTGATTGGAATGGTTTTCCCTTGATAGAATTTTTGATGAATGAATTCCAGGTCTAGGTCTACAAGGAGCATGAGCCAACGTGAGGTGCATTGGTGTTAGTAAGGTTTAGCATACATGTAATGCAGAGGGTCGATGTTGGTGATGATGAAGGTTTTGCGGTTAAGTAGGTAGTGGAGAAGTTTAGTAGCCATGAAGACCAAGGCTAGGCAGAGATTTTTAGCATGAGTATACCTAGTCTCATAGTCTAAAATATTACAACTTATATAATAAACCACTTTCTCCCTATGTTTCTCATCATGATGAGCGAGCATGGCACCCAAGGAATGGTCAGTGGTAGAAATGTAGAGGTAAAAAATTTCATCATCTTTAGGTGGGATGAGCACAGGTGACTGAAGAAGGTATTTCTTCAACACTTCTAACGCTTTGTGGCACTCAACATTCCAATTGAAGGAGACATTCTTTTCAAGAAGATGAAAAGGGTGACATCTATCAGAAAGTTGGGAAATAAAGCATTGAATGGATTGTAATTTTCCTTGCAAACTACGAAGTTGTTGAAGGTTAGTAGGTGGTGGCATCTCGAGAATAGCCTTGATTTTTGTGGGATCAACTTCAATGCCCCACAAAGAGATGATAAAACCAAGGATTTTTCTAGAGAGAATGACAAAGATGCACTTCTTTAGTTGAAGGTGAACATAGTATTAGATGAGACGATCAAACATGACCTTAAGAATTGAGAGGTATTTGACACGACTTTTGGACTTATCAAGGAGGTTATCAACATAATATTCCAAGATGTCATGCATGATATTGTGGAAGATATAGGTCATAGCGAGCTAATAGGTGGCACCAAAAAATTTCAAGCCAAAGGGCATGACATGATAACAGAAGGTTCCCCGAGGGGTGATGAAGGTAGTTTTGTGTTGATCTTCTAGAGTGAGTAATATTTGATTATAACCCAAGAATTCATCCATAAGAGAGAGCATCTCATGGCCAGCTGTAAGATCAACAAGTTGGTCGATGTTAGGTAGAGGAAATTCATCCTTAGGGAAAGTGAGGTTAAGGTCATGGAAATCCATGCAAATGCAGATTCCCCCTGTTACTTTGGTGACAGGAACAATGTTAGAAATCCATTATGGATAGTCAATGGGTAGAATGAAGGAAATAGAAAGGAGGCACTAGAGTTCTTCTTTTATAAGAAGGGAAATGCAAGGATGTATTTTTCACAGCTTCTATTTCATAGGTTTGTCATTGGGGATAGTCATGATGTTGTGGACCATGATATTAGGGTCAATATTGGGCATATCGGCATAAGACCAAGCAAAAGTGTTGTTATGATCTCGAAGGAAAGAGGTAAAGGATTTTTATTTAGAAAAATCTAAAGATTGGCCTATCTTTAGAATTCAAGGGTCATCCTGAGTGTGAATGTTGATATCCATGGTTGATTTATTCAGCATGGTTTGTGTCTCAAATGATAATGACCAGTGAATGTAAGAATCTTCTGCGCCTAAATAGGTGAGAATAGAATTATCATCCTAATATAGAATGACATTGATAGAAGGTGTGTCATCATCTAACATGTCAAGATAAATAAGAGAAAGGGAACCGATCACCTTGTCATCATGCTAATAGGTTAGATGTCCCAAGGAAATGGTGTTCACAAAAAAAAGTTAGGAGGGATGGATTCTAGATCCATGGACTCCGTGAGTGAAGGTGGCATAATAGGTGACGAAGGTGGAGAAGGTGAATATGGATTTTCATCTTTGATAAGTGTTACGTGATCCTTATTAGGGGGATTTTGTGAAGAAAAATCAAGTCCATAATAGTCCTTATGTTTTTGGGTAGTGTAAGGTATGACTGTGTGACGACCCTTCTCATAAAGACCAAAGCCAAAACCCTTCCAGGAACATTGATTAAGAAAAGTGTGGGTGAAGTGGTAGTTGGTGAGGTATTAGAAATCAAATGAGAGAGGATGGGTTTGGGTAGGTGGTTCTGAAGAATAAGAATAAGTGTTTAGTCCCCCATATGTCAAGTTGTTGTGAAGGTGTGGAGGACCATATTGAAAAACCTATCTTACACGACAGTCATAATGTGGGATTTGGTGAAGGCTTCCATACTCCTGAGGAATAAGGAAGGTGTTTGTGTTGTATAATAAATATTCCCCAAGGAAAGGCATTGAAAAACACCTACCAAGGGATCAGAGGTCAGGACTTGAGTAGCAGGAATGGATGAGCCACTTGAAGCCTGGGAAGGTGGGGTATCAGTTGACAGTGAAATAGGTGTGTTAGTAGACGGGATAGCTATGGAAGATGTGGCATCTAAGGGGATAGATGGGTTGAATGTAGAATATGTAGTGGCAAAAGTTGTAGATGATGTAGTAGGGGTGGTAGATACCTTGAATGGAACAAGGACATCATTTGGTTGATAAAGCTTGTTGTATGTTTTGAAAGGGGAAGGATCTATGTTAATGGTGTAGGGGTGCCCTTTATACTCAAATTTAACACTATGGTGAAGGGTTGAAGTGACACACCCCACAGTGCAAATCCAAGGTCAATTAAGCACCAAGTTATATTGAAATTCCCCCTCTAAAATATAGAATAGTTTGGGACTAGTGCGGGGACCCACACGGATGTGGAGGATGAAAGTGCTAAGGGTAGAAGTTCAAGGAATCATTGAAAGGAACACAACATAACTAGTTTTTTATGCATGTAATGGGTGGGTATGTGAAATTTTTCATATGCACGGGAAGAAATAATATTAATGCTAGCACCTCCATCAATCATAACGTGTCAAATGAGAGTATCATTTATTTAGGTGGTGATGAAGAGAGTGGGATCAAGATCATCTGATTGTAGAGGGAAAATGTCGAAATAATCAGAAACTAGATAGTAGAGATTTGAGGAGAGGAAATGGGGGCGTAATTTTGAGGAAGATTAGTTAGGGCAGCTACATTATGAGGGGTTAAATATGGTGGCCACATGTGTCAGATCAATCTCTAGTGGAGCCTTGATAAATTGTAGGACCTCAATGATGGCCTGATGATGAGACTCAAAGGTTTGAATTAGGTCATACAAAGACATCTTCAAAGGATATTGATGAAGTTGTTTAATCATAGTGAAAATGTGTGACTCCATCACAAATAGGATAATTCAGCCCACGCATGGTTACCTTGGGGGCAAGCATAGGTGAAATGGTGGGTGAAGTTGCACTAGATGGGGTGAAAATTTTCTTTTTTCCTTTGTCTTTCTATGATCGAGTAGCTACTCGAATCATGTTGATTTCAAATACCAGAGGAGGAAAAGAGGGTTGTGGAGGTATAGGTAAAGGTTGCTGAATATATTTAGGGCTAAGTTGTGTGATAGTGGGCAAAGGGGAAATGGAATTCTCCTCTAACAGGGCATCTTCATCAAAGATACCAACTGAAGTACAGAGTTAAAGGATAATATTTTTGAGGGCCTTACAAATTTCAACATCATTGCCTAGTGATCGATGATATGCATAGATTTTGGAATCGTCAAACCCTGCTAATTTAGGTTTGAGTGGGTCATAAGGTTTGATTGGTGGAAGTGAGATAGCAGAGGTTTCTAACAACCTAGCAAGGATGTTAGAATAGGATCCTACCAATGGATCATATTGAGAAGTTAGAGTGGGTTTGGATGAAGGTGTGGATGATTTTTGTGAAAGAGCTGGAGTTAGGGGTTGAATCAGTTTAACTACCTTTCTGGTAGGTAGTAGGGTTTTTGGTTTAGGTTGCAGCTTCTTAGGTAAAGGTGTGAGTAGTGTACAAATAATAAGGGGATACATAAGGTGTAGGCATGTGATTTAACCAAGGTGACAATGGAGGTGTGGGTAAGATCATGGTCAAGGGTAATCAAGAAGGTGTAGGTAAAACAGAAGGTAAAGGCGTGCGTAGAGTAGAAGATTAAAGTGAGGGCGTGGGTTTCCTCTCTTGATTTTTGCCTTGGGGGAAAGGTATATTTACTAAGGTCGATGGATGTGGGCCTAACATTGACAGAAGAGGAGAAGGTGAATAAGAAGGCGTGGGAGAAACTGACGTACGAGGCTTAAGAGTTTGGGTCTTCCTCTTAGGTGTGGGAATAGATTTGGTGGTGGTTCATGAAGAGGTAGTCAAATCTATCTTCACAGGGGGTGGACTCAACAAGGAATGAGTAGGACCCCCAATGTAGTGGTAGGTTTTGGGTGCAGGTGAAGGTTGTGGTGAAGATGAGGCTAATGAAGAAAAGGCTGATATGACCAATTCAGGTGTGAAATATTTGGTTTTCGGGAATACTTTAGGATAGATAGTTGAATTATCCAGGGGAAACATGTGCATTTGGGTGGATACATGGAGTCAAAGATGCCCCCAAAGTGTGGATTAATCAACATACTCTAAGTGATCATCTAAATGAGGGAATGGTATAGAGGTAGAGGAAGATTATGATAACGTAGTGGTGATCCATGTGAATAATTTTGAGTTCTGTGAGACATGGAAGTTTTTGGCTTCTGAATTTTTAGGTAGAAGAGATGTAAGAAGGATGATGATCTTGGAAGACCCCAGGAGAAACATCACTTACATGAAGAGGATATAAAAGTAGCTCCTCTATGGGTCGAGGAGGGAGCAAGGTAGGTGGTTTAGAATCTTTCTTAGGTATAGAAGAGGATAAGATAGTCTCTCCCATGGGTAGGAGCATGGGTAATGTCGGGATCCTTGATAGGTGATGGGATAAGTGGAATAAGTTACTCTATAGATGGAGTAGGTGATGTAGGTTTTCTGGTAGGTAAAATAGTGGGTAGGTTAGGCTCCTCCATGGGTAGAGGAGTACATGAAATAGGCTGCTTCATGGGTAGAGGAGATCTGCACAAGAATTTCCTCAATAAATATGGGATGAGATGAAAACTAGAGCATAAGGGACAGGTGTTGTTTCAAAGACGGTATGGACCTCATGATCATTGGTGTCATTACTAGAGGTCTCACCATCCTAGTTTGATGAAGGGGTATGGTTTGGAAAAGGTTTCTTAAAGATACTGAATGTTTTGATTTTCATGGGCACATTAGGGGTTATCCAGGATGAGATCCTCAATTATCTAGCATTTCCTGGACAATTTTCTTGAATGTTTTACAAATTTCCATCACTATGTCCCCTAATGCGGTGATAGTTACTGTAATAATTCTCCTTATACCGTGTGGGTATAGGACAAGAAGGGTAAAAAACCAGTATGTGGTTTGACATGTGGATGGGTGACGACTCCCGCTTTTGAACATACTTTTCCAACACAAAGGAGTAAGGCTCTCTTATGGTGGTATAATGTTTTTGTTCATACTTATACTAGAAATTTTGAACAAGGAGACATATTAGGAGGAGGATTTGGTTAGTTTGATGGATGAAGAGGGGCCAGTATTTTAGGACCACCACATTTGGTAGATCCTTTTTCCTTAGAATGACTATTGGAATGATTTGTGGTTTCATAATAGAAGAAGAGGAGTCATTCAGACCTAAATGAAGTGTTCTTGTTGTGTACAACTTAAGATTTTATTCTTCAATGGAACATATATCTTTATCTTCTGGGCCATAGTGAATTCCTTGTCAAACATGTTGGAAATTTTTATACCTAAAGAGTTTGAGGAAATGTATCCTAACACAAGTCCTAATGAACAACTCTATCAGCTCGAGTTGCAGAAGTTGAAAGATAAGCTTGGTTAATGAGCCCATGCCAGTAGCATGTGATGAAGTCAATGAAAAACTCATCATTGTACTAGATGAATAGAATATAAATCACTCATGGATAGAGACCTTCTTAGATATATTGATGGAGAAGTAATCCATGAAGGTTCTGGGCCAATTGGTTGAAGGAAAAGATTGAGTGCCTAGGTAAATCATTGTACCAATCTAGGGCAGGTCCTAATAGTGACATGGGGAAGGTCCTAAGGAGCAAGGCATCATCATGAGAGATAAAATATTAGACATGTTTGAACAATCACAAATGTTGTTAAGGGTCTTCCTTGCTATTAAATTGATTAAAATTAGGTAACTCCCAATGTGCGGGATAAGGTTGAATGGGTATGGATGGATGAATAGGCTCATTACAGATTTCATCATAAGTCAATGTGTTGTGAGAGCCAAAAACAGATGCTTCAAGGGTCTGCATCTTATCCATCATCATCTTTATAAGATTTTTCATAGGATTAGATTGAGGGAGGCTCCATGTGGTATACGGGGGTGGATAAGATGAGTGGGACATGGAAGGAACACTAGTATATGGTGGTGTTGAATAAGCAAACTGAGATGGGGGTATGTAAGAGGGAATATATGATGAAGGCATGTACCCTAAATAATAAGTGGAGGTGACAGGGGGTTGTTGAGGTAGGGTGTATGTGGGAGGATCTTTTGTAAAGACCCTCGTGGTGATGGGTGCAAGAGTTTGGGGTATAGAAAGAATCAGATTCTGAAAGGGAGTATAGTATGTTGACATCACTGGTGGTTGAGAAGTTATAAATACTGATGATGTGGGCATACCTATACTAAGATCCATATATGAAGATATGGCAGATGTTGAGGCATTAGAAGAGGTCGGGGGAGTGATAGATTTCAAAGGTGTGAAAGATGATAAAGGTGTGACCGACACCAAAGGTACAGAAGATGTCAAGGGTGTAGTAGGTGACATTGATGCAGGAGTAGGTAACGCTGAAGTAGCATTCATGGATATGGCAGGGGGCATGGAGGTAGGCATACCAAATAGCATCTAGCCTAATGAATCACATATATAAGAATGGGAAATGTAATCTTGCAAGGCCAAGAGGTTGTGATCGAGGAATTTAGAAAAATACTCGTCACCTACAGGTACAATCATGATATTAGGATCCATCAGGCAAGGGTATGGAGGGTGATGAAGGGCTAGTGGGCAAGGGTACACAACTAACATGAAAATTGAGGGCTTACACCTATTAGTGATTCCAAACGATATGAAAGGAGGTATTCTAGGATATATAGAACTGACAAAACCTACAAACGGATGTCGGGTGAATTTTGGTAGATAGAAATCGATTGTTTCTGATAAAAATCAAAAACACAGATACTGATGCTGGTCAGTAAACCAATGTCAGTTAGGCATAAATACTGATGTTAGTTACTATGAAAATAAAGAAATTTGGCAATCTGAAGAAGAAAAGTGGAAAACAAGTAAAACTGGGTCCTATTAGGGGTGACAAAGACTGAGAAATAAGTGTGTTGAAAGATCTAGAACACAGATTTTATATGTAAGAAGAGAATGATGTTTTTGATAGAATAATCAAAATATAGAGAAACTAATGATGGTTAGTTAACCGGTGCTGGTATGATAAAATAACTGATGTTGGTCTCTGGACCGATGTCGGTTACTGATATTTTTTAGAAGATGAAGAATATTTTAGATTTTGAAGTGGATTAAGTCAAAACAAGCTAGCATAGGAGTTGTGTGTGGCAGAAATATATCATATCACACTCAGAAAAACTAGAATACACCGGTTGTGATGGTGGAGTGTGAAAGAGAATAAAAAGTGATGAATCTTCCTCACAATTCAATCAAGCAAAAACTAGCAAAACACGTAAATCCTATGTGTTAGATTTTAGTGTTTAATGGTTTATGCCTTTTTAAATTGACTGTGAAATCAAGATATGGCTGGTTTCAGGTTATTTTTGGCTAAAGATTCCTCGATATACCTTTCAGTATGTGAGGTTCAAGCTCTGATATGATAAACTAGCCAAAACACTGAGTGGGGCCCATCATTAAGGGGTTGTTAAATCCTTAACGACTTCTTCATAGAAGGGAAATGTTTAAGAAATGTGTAAATTATATAAGTGTTTTGGCTTGGGAGTGTGTGCACA
The DNA here is from genome assembly GCA_019776745.2 of Taxus chinensis. Taxonomy (NCBI): domain Eukaryota; kingdom Viridiplantae; phylum Streptophyta; class Pinopsida; order Cupressales; family Taxaceae; genus Taxus; species Taxus chinensis. Next base: position 547,108,309 of record CM034151.1, on the reverse strand, counting down.
AATGTGAACTACGCTTAATCCAATCCAATCACTAAGTGGTCATTACCTCCATCATGTGATTGCTAATTAAATCTATGTGATATAATGCAACACTCAAAGGATGAAATGCACAGATTTTAAACCCAAATAAAAAATGATATTCAATATAGCAAAAGGAGAATAGGAAGAGGAATGTTCTTTCACTAAATGTAGTATAGAAGAAAATAATAAGTGTTATTTTAAGCACCAAAGGACATATTTCTTTTAGACAAATAGAAATAATAAAATATTTCTAGGGGAGATATTTAATGTGATTTTTTTCAAGAAAGGAACAAACACACAAATGCACCCTATGTTAACAATGAAAATAACCTGAAAAATGGGTCCCACCGGGCGTGCCAAAATGTTTCTCGCAAAGTAGAGATAAAACAGATAAGAGGTAAATGTGAGGAGGAATACCTCTGAATAGTCAAAGAAGGTTGTGCACCATCGAATGTTGACCAAGTTGATTATTAAGATCTTCCCTTTGGCTAGGAGGAATGACTTGTAAATACAACACAATACCACTAAATAATATTAAACAACATATGACAGTGGATTTCCTAGCGTATGTTAGTTTTGGGAAGCATGTAACTTCCTATAAATGTTTTCAATCCACTGTTTTTAACAATTTAAATGCAAGGAAAGAGACTAAATAAATGAATCCTATTGTAGTTAATATGATTTAGGAATCTCATATAAAACAAAATAAGCAAATATAATATAACATGTCAGATATGATTAAATTTGGAGTGTGGATAGGTTGTTTTGGACTTATAGGTCTGACAGAGGCTATAAATGAGTTATGGGAAAGATCTGGTGAGGTTCAGGGTCATTAGGAAGAATTTATTAGCTTACTGGTTTTGGAGGATTTTACTAGTCACAGAGACTGGTATCGGTTAGGTGACTGATGTTGGCTATTGTTAAGTGACCGATGTCGGCTGGGTGACCCATGTCGGTAGGGGAAATTGGGTTGAAATGTTAAAAATGAGGGGGTTTGGCACTCTCTATGATTACACACAGAATTATGGAGGCTTAGGAAAGGTCTGTGGGGATTTTAATAGAGACTCGGAGATAATAAAATAGGTGTTTGTACGAGGTATGACGGTTATGTGGGAAGATGGTTGGATGGAGATGGTGTAGGAGAGATCTAGGTATGGTAGAGGAAGGAATGAAATAGATAACTAAAAAAATAACTAGTCTATTAAAACCAATGACAAAGAAGAAATATACTTACTTGTGAAATGAATATGAATAGCAAGATGTGGTGGTAGTTTAAAGGAGAGGTTGGTCCTAAACAAATGTAGCGGGCAACAGAAAGGTAGGATGTTTCCCTGTGAGTGCACTGGAGCTCTGGATTAATCTATTGATGAATGAAGTTGTGTCTGAATGTTGTAAGGGCCTCTAGTATATCGAAAGATCGTTGGAAAACTCAAGAGTAAGGATACAAGGTCACAAGAGCTAAGAAGTTAGATTTTGGAACCCGGGTAAAGGTTTGGAAATCCTTATTAAGGTAACTGACTGTGGTTTGGTGACCAGCACCAACCAAGAAATAACTGGCAGTCGGTTAGGGAGAAAAGATCATACCTTGCCAAAAATAGCATTTTCCTTCCCAATTTTAGCATGATTTAGAATTGATTTTTGGGTCAAGAATGTAGAATAGCGCTAAATGGAGTGGGAAATTCGATTGGAGGAATGATAAGTAATTAAGATTAGGGTTAGAATGAGTCCTAGTTAGTTAAGTTGAGTGGGGACTTAGTCCTAGGTTAATTAATAGGATTGGAATTGGTCTAGGATGAGGTGGAGAGATGAGCTGGCTAGGTGACATGGAAATTAATTTAATTTAGGTACTTAAATTAATAATTATGTGAGGAGGGGGTCATCATTAGATGTATGTTAATTGAAGGGGACTTGGCATGGTGTGACCTAATTTGGGTGTCTACAGAAGGATGTCTTGTTCTGTAATATGAGACAATCAATCAAAACCACAAAAAACTGCCATCTCTTTATGATTGATCACACCTGAGAAACTAGACCAACCTGTGCACTTGAAATTCATGTTTCCTTGACACTTACTATATTTGGAATGGGAAACTTACTATCTTTGGTAAGTGTCGGAGTTTGTCTTTCTGGACCCCAAATGGTGGTATAGACCTGAATGATTATTGCCCTGCATCTCATTTTTCCAAAACTTTCCCTTGAATGTGACTTACTATATTTAGTAAATTGTGATTTTTGCCTTTCTAAATCATCTTGATGAGGTTAGCTTCTTTATTTTCTCCTTTGTATGTTACCTTCATCTTGACCACTTCTTGGAATGACTTGATATTTTTAATAGGTACCCATATAGGGAACTTACTATTTTTAGTAAGTGCTCATTCATTGTTTTCTACTCTGAACAATCATTTTGACATCATGATCATCTTTGGTGCACACTGTCTTCTCCATTACTTCTTCTAAAGATGACTAACCAAAAATAGAAAACCTATGTAGGAAAGCTAACTATTTTGGAAAGTGGGTCTCTAGTGCTCGTTTCATGATGGAACACATATTTTTGGATTCAAACCATCATCGCGATCTTATCCGCCGAATTTCACTTGATTTTGCCTACCAAAACACTTGGAAATAAAAAAATGAAATTTTCACCTAGCAGTGACTTCAGGCACGAAGCTGCCATGGCAGCCATTAATGGAGCTTTGAAAAATTTTAGGTCTATTTTTCATCTCCAATTGTGATTAAAATAACTCCATCATGATAGTTTTTTCATTTGGAGTCTGTGTGCCAGTTTTTAGCTCAATTCCATTTCCAAATTGATGGGAAATCCAATGAATGTGAGCTAGGGCATGAAATGGGGTTTTTTATAAAAAAAAATTATTTAAGGCATCATTCAATATCCCATTTTTTCATCGTGACTGCATTCAAAAATGAGGAGGTCTGCAAAAAAAAATCATCTCAATCTGACTTGTATTTTGCAAGATATGAAGATTTTTTAATTTGGACACTTTATAGTTGTTTGGCGAAAAATCTTCATTTTCTCTTTGTTCTTCATTTTTTCGATCCATTTCTCTTCTGAGATATTTTTATTTTCAATTTGAGAATAATTTTGAGGAGCTGGTTAAGTACATCAATGGAGGTTGGGATGTCTAAATAAATTTTTCCGGAGTTCTGGCAGGGTGTGGAGATGTGGGGCGATGAACAGGCATGGAAAAATGACTAAGTCTAGATTTTTTTCATCCAAGAAGAAAGAAAAAGGAGTTGGGAGCATTTTTTTGTCTGCTATGTCCCTTTTCTAAAGGGAAAAAAGGGACATTAAATTCCCCATTGTGCCTGGTTACGACACTTGGCAGGTTTTCACTAGGCATGCATTTGAGAGAGGGGGCTTGAAAGAAGTGCCTAGGGACTGAGTTTTGGGTGTATGAGGAATCAAGGGGCCAAGTGGGTCATGGAAAAAAAATTCCCCCCTATTTCCCTTTTCTAAAGGAATGAAAGGTACATCAATTTCCACATCACGCCAAGTTGCGACACTTGGCGATCATCCATGCAATGAGAGGAAAGGCTCTGACTAGCTCCTGGGGGCTTAATTGGCCATGCGGGTCACATTGGTGTTCTAGGGGATAAAAAGGGCTGGGTGAATTTTTGTGTCCCTTATGTATATTTTCTAAAGGGATGAAATGGACATGAAATCCCACTAGGCTCCTAGTGCCGATACGTGTCCTCTTCAAAAATTGGCTAAGTATCAAACTTTTACCTTGAGCCAACTTGAGATGGCAATAACTCGAGCTTCCGGATGAGTTTGGAGGTGAAATTTTATATGAATTTTTGTTTTAAAACACACAATTAGTTGAATGGTGATAGTTTGGATCTTAAATTATAAATTAACCACCTCTAAATGACCCCTTTTTCTCGTGACCTCTAGTTACGCACCAGAAGAATGAGTTTGTGAAGGCTTGGGAGGTGCATGATGTTTCACAATGTCTCATTGTTTCCACAATTTTTGGCTCTTAATATATGTAAAATACCTTCCATAGGAAAAAAACTTTAGATCTTGAATCTTCACGAATCTCCTAGAATATTTTCTTGAATTTAAGCTCACTCCTTCGCAGTGTATGTTCCTTTAGGCATGAAACCCACTTTTGCTGAAATGGCTACAAAACCTCTAGATCTTTCCAAAATATCCCAAATCATTTTTTTGGATGCTATTGAAACTTGAATGCATCTTCATGTTCAATTTTTATCCTTCTTTCTTCTCTAAGGGGAGGCATTACTCTCGGGAAGGCCAGTGGTAGCCCTTCCCAAAACTCCTCAAAACTTACGGCATTCTTCACAAGATCCTAAAATCACCTAGGAGGACTGACTTTGCTTTCATAAATCACCTAGGGGATATTAGATGGAAAACCAAATGGGGATCATTTGACTGATAGGATAGGACTGGTGTTGAGGATGGACTGACCTGAGGGTGTCTTGGAAAGGTATGACTTTCAAATTTTTCGACACTGTGGGTAAAGTTGTCTTGTTCTCAAGTGGATTTTGCCAAATCAATTTCTCAGGACAACAATTAGCTCTAGCTTGGGGACATATTGTGGATCGATCATAGTGAGGACATAACATGAGAATCCTAGGATCTCAATTTGCTTCATGGACCTGTGTCTTATCCATTAGGCTTCATGGAGTCATTAGAAAGATAGGCTACACAACTTCCCTTATTGAACACACACACACACACAAAACAAACAAAATGGAAGGGAAACACACCATAAGGGAAAACAACACACAATAGGAAAGGGAAATTATATAAAGGGGAGGGATTTTTATAAAGGTGGGAAAATAATAGACATATACCCATAAATGTGTTGAGAAAATTATGCATGCCATCATCGAATAAAGGACTGAAGTGTGATGCTTGAGATACAAAGAATGTTATTAGATCAAACCACGCTCTTGTGATAGCTTTGCATGGCTTGAGAAGAAGAAGACCAACCAAGATTCTATCTTCATATTGATATTGTACTAAGAATGTTCTTGTAATCACATAATACTTCATCACTTTCTCAAAACTCTTATATCTTGATGCTTCCACTTGATGTCCTACGATCATGAGACATCGTTCTTCCATGTCTTCAAGAGTGGGAAAATTGCTCTTGTTATTAAAACATTCACCTCCTTTGAATTCCAACTTTAAATCATTTCTTATATTTATAAGGTACTCAGGAGAGAGTCAGAAAAAATTGACTTCCTTCCCATTTAAGGACTTCTCCAAACACCTCACTTTGTTTCTCTGAGTGAGTAATTTCCAAAATAGGAGATATATCATTGACATCGAAGCCCTCATCAATCTCAGTGAAATTTTGCAATATGGGAACTTGTTCAAGGCACATCAAATCTTGAAGAATGGTGACTGAAATCTGATTTTGGACCAATTGGACAAGAATCATGTGTACTACCTCACTTTGTTGTTCAAGGGAAATTGCTCACCAATATCCAACCTATGTTCGAAGATCATCTTAATATTAGTCTCAAATTTACCACCCTCAATTTATGTCATAGAGGAATTCCTTACCCTCTAGTGTATTTGGCCATATGATCTCTTGTTCTACATTGGTGGAGTATTTTATAAGTGGCTAGAAGTTGATGATTTTGTATAGATTCCCAATAACCTTGCAACTTTTCACTTATCTCTGAACAAATTTCTTCAATGAAAATCAGCTCACCTATTCTCTATGTTATCTTCTTCCATTGGAAAAAAATTGTTATTTTCAAGATTGAGGATATTGGAAGGATATTCAATAACCTTCCTCATTTTTCATTCACAAACATATGTCACATTGTGTGGAAGAGAAAGACTGTGTTTTCCACATTCACTCTCATCCACTAAGGTATTGGGGAAATCATCAAATTCAACCAACTACTCCATTTTGACATTTAACATTGAGCATCTCAAAATAAGGAGCACAAAAATAGACTCATACCTATCTTGTATCTCCATAGCCTAAGTCAAGAGTTCAAGAATGTGTTGAGGATCTTCAGCACTTTTAAATCCTTCATGATGTCTTGCATAGATGATTCTTCTAAGATCACTATCATCACTGAAACACAACACCCTCTAGTTTGTACAAGTGTGTGTGTGTACTTGATCTTATAGTGTGACTGGGTAACATGGGTACTATCTCCAAGTTTTGGGACTTGCTACTTGAGATCGACCTCCAAAGAAAGTTGGTTCTTCTCCTAAACTACCTACCACCAACTACTCCTAATGCACGCAAGACTATCTAATATTAATTTGGCTTTCCAAGAGACCAAGGAGAGAGAATGCATGAAAATAAAGCTTACACTAATAGCGGTGATCCACCAGAAAATGAGGGTGTGAAAATAACCTCCCAATGTGTAAAAATAGGAATGAAATGTAGGTTAGAAGGGGTGACAATAGTTCTCCACAATCTAATAATAGTAATCACAACACCATTTCTATGCATACACAATAGTAATGAATCTTGCAAGAGCATAAAATATACACAATACACCTGCAATAAGATTGAAGAGGCAAGAAAAATGCAAACAAACACAGGAAGGGAAGGTACATCCACAAACTTGCATCCATTGCTTCATTGATATAGACAGTTCAAAATTTTACAAATGAAAGGCCTAGATCACCGTGCAAGGGGTCCCCTAAAAATGTCCTACAACACAGTTGGCTTTACAAATACAAAATGGGAAGAGTTTTCTACTCAAACTAATCCCCCCTTTATAATGATCCAGATCACTTCAATTTATAGAATTTTGGGAGGAAGATATAGAGAGAGGAAGCAATTCCCAAAATTCACGGAGTTTCTTAAGTTATGATCTGCTGAGCACATGTAGCTATTTTGAGTGTGCATAGGTGATTACTTGGACCTTCCACAGCAATTGGAAAGGTGCCCCATAATCTTGTTCAGTAGTGAAGAATCCATTTTACCATCTGCTCATCCATTTCTCCTCAATGTTTTTCCAATCAACTAAACAGAACTCGGAATCGTATTCCTAAAACATATGCTATCAGAGCCCATCATTTAATTATTATAGCTATATGAAGGGCCTCAGAGCCACTTGGTTCCAACTAGACCAAGTATTTGATAATCTCCAGCTGAAGGATGGAAAAGCATATGCTCCTTTCTCCAGTGATTGCATCATTATTGGTTCGTGTACTATAGTCTCCAGCATTACATAGTGGCTTTATGGTTTCTGTGGTGATCTAAATTTTACTAGTTGGACCCCAAGCATTTTAATTCATTATTTTCCTTTTATGTCTGAGTTGTTGTCAGGATGACCTTATTAATGATGGTCTGACCACCCTTATGTCTGGTGGGGGCAAGTCACCAAACTAGCCAGCTCCCCTTGGTTTTGTGAACTCAACACATGTGGGTATATTGTTTTAGACCGAATGTATACTCCAGCCCCGGCCGAGCTAGAACTTGGCCATTGTTGAACAGCTCAGGTAACATTATGTCGTCGCTACCCCATATGGTTTGAATTTCCCCCACTGACTCAGGCCCTCTAACATCCCGAAGGGTTCCTCTTTACATAGGTCATTTAGATGTTTTTAGTGATTTGGACGACAAGCAACATACTTGTAAATATTTGATCATAACTATCACACGCGGACTTTTATATTTTAAACCTGATCATCAATTCGTCCTGAGTGATAGATTTGGGCCTATAAAATATAAAAGTCCTCCTGTAAATATAGGCTATACAAAAAGATATAATAAATATAGAATAAGGGTTAGTAAAAAATAACATTGTTGACCTGTAAGTTTCGTTGACTCGGTATTATAGAAAACATTACCGTTCTTCTCAGGAATATCGTGTTTTCACGGGACAGAGGTGGTCCATAAACCATTTAACCCCTGCACATCCCTATGGATCCAAGCTTATCCCCTCAGCCCAGACATTGACTGGGACATTTAGCCCATTGACCTCCACTCTACTAGACTTCTAGTGCACCGTGGTGAATTCGGGCTCTGAGAGCCCACACATCCCAAGGGATGCTTAGGCCTCACTTTTCTACCATATGCACACATCACTTATGCTCATCCATTGTCATTCTTTCCTGATCCCACATGGTTTCCCAACTTCATCCAAGCCTTTTGGGTTTTTTATTTGGACTGCCATACCCACATCAAATACTTACGCAGCGAGTTTAGAATTTAATCAGCATCATATGTCCTAGGTTCACTTATGCACGACCATGACTCGGGTCCCGAAAATCATGTAATTTCTTATAAGGTTCTATGGCTTACCGAGAAAACGTAAATGATTTCCTGCCAATGAAAATGAGTCATGACCTAACCTCTCTTTGTTACCCATTAAAATTTCCAGCTTGATCCTACCCTATGCTGAGCTCGGTTCTGCTTTCCAAAATAATTGAACCTAGTATACAATTTTTTTTACAACTAATGCTCATTCTCTCGATCTCTGGTTCAGGAAATGAACACAACCCACTCTCCATTAAAGCATATCTTGGTGACACTTTTTCCACTCGGTAGAGCTTATTACACTAGATCTTTGTGACTTGCACTGAAAAGGGTCTCAAAACATATCTCAAATCATGTAATAGCTCAAACCTTGTCTATTGAGTGTTGGCAGACCCTTGATTTTCCTCCTATTCCACTTACGAACGATCTTAACATCTGAGCTCAAAACAACTCAGCAGTCCATATGAGTTCAACTATGACTCGACAATGCAACTTGGTTACTTTTGTAACAACACCGTGACTCGAAATCTTCTGGAATAAACTTGATCTAAAGATACTACAGTAGACCATCCCTGTAACTCACCATATGATTGCACTCAATCCTCTTCTAAGGATAACAACGGTCATTAGCTCAATGCCCAAACAGCTTGGTCATTTTCTGCAATGCACAAAATGGGCTTGGTCTCTTATTGTCTTATAGTGAATAAAGTTCTCGATTGTATGACACCAGTGGTTGAGAGCTCGGGTCTTGAAAGGATAGCTCAGTTCGAATCTTATTAGCTCGCTCGATAGCTCTAATTCACCGCATTATACCGATCAGCTCGACATCATCCCAAGAATAACTTGATCAAATGGACTCATGTTGGCTTGGTGAGACTATCCTTGGATTTCCCACATGCATCTCCATATAAATCTTTTGAATCACTTTTAGTGCCTTTGGGCCTACTAGAAGATGTCTGGGATGTTCCATGAAGTAATACACCTATGATCTTCTATTTTAATAATGTCGTGTGATTGCTCAATTAGATTCACCACCCTTTGATAACATCTAAACCTTGTGAAGGTCAAAAAGCGTTTGTGAGCTCCGAAGGGCTATGTGAGCTCCTGTCGGTTAGTCCAATTTCATCAAGGTAGTGAAATTGGATAACAATTTGGTGACTCGCGGGGACATTGGCTAGATAAATGAGGTATGACTAGCTTCTTGTAGCATTATCTAATGGTCATAGGAGTCTGCACGGTCATTATGAACTGGTTTGAACTCAGAAGATCTTGACCTTGGGACATGCTTGGGATGTTGATAATTCCTACTTTATGGGGATTATCTTCCACTGGTTGCACATTCTCAAATTTAATAAAAAAATCTTGAAATTCAAAATTTGTGAGACTAGAAAATTGTTCTTCAAATCATGAATTTCACACGATTCCCACAACTCCAATCCATGAGGGTGAATGATGGACATTTGTTAGCTTGGACAATCATGGAACTCTATTAAATTCTGGTTTTCTTTCTTCTACTAGGATGTTCCATTGCTACTTTGACATGGAGAAGATCTTAGAGCTCTTGCTATAGGCTACAAGGATATTGTTACTGAACCTTGGAGGATTTACATGGTGGCTCATACTTGGTTCTTAACATACATCAAAGGTTGACTGAACATTAAGGACTACCATCTACTGTAATTCCAATCCTAATTTACAATGATCTAAGAAACTCAGCTACTGATTCAAGGAAGCAAAAGCACTGAAGATTTAGAATTTGTCACTTGTCCTACATTTTAATTGCTCTACATTAATTTGAATGGTAAAATTTTTAACTGTTGCAAACAACTATGAGCTTCATACTGCAGATGTGAATCTCACTTTCTTAGAAGTATAGATGAACTGTTATACAATAGTATACACTTGAAGAAATAAGACTTGTGACAACAGGACACTTAGGGAAATTAACACCTACTCTAACAATAAAAACAATGTGCACAAGCACTTGGAGGAATTTAAAAGGCTTAGACTAATATGTACAAGGGTGATAAATCTTCCTTCTAGTAGTAATTTTTGAGGTAGATTTTGTTGATTGGAAGCTATAGCTCCTCGCCATCTAACTTAGTCTAGTCCAAAGGCATTGCTAATCTTGTACATTCAGTGATCATATTACAGTACCACTCCATATGGCATCGAGACTTGGAATGTGTTCCTAGATTTGTCCTCATCAACATCCTACTTTAGTACCATGAGATATCCTATCTTAGAATTCCTTGGCTTTAGCTTGTCTTGTTCAAATATTCTCTTGATCAATACTTGATATTTCTCCATGGTTTGCATTGTATGCTCTCTCTTTTATTCTCCCAATTCCATCAACTCTACATAATTTATTTCCATGGGTTTGAACTCAAGTAGTTTTAACTTCTTCATGAGTTCCGATGCTAAAAACTTCAAGTGATATAGGAAACACTGCTTCCTTTCCATATACCAATCTTATATGGAGAGCTACCTGTAGACCTCTTGGGTGTAATCCTAATCAGCCCACAAAGCTTGATTTGAGTTTCTTGTGTCAGGTTCTCTAATTCTCATTAAGGGTCCTCCTTATGATTCTCATTAAGTTCTTGTTTATGGACTCTGCTTGGCCATTACCCTGAGGGTAGTAGTATAGAAGAAGTTATTGAGATAAATTCCATTCTTGACAGTCCCATTTAGGGATTTTTTTGAACCTAAGAAATACCAATGCATTATCTGATATGATAGTGGTAGGGGAAATCGAACCTATTGTGATTATCCCTTCATAGAAAGTCCAAGATGTTAGATTCATTTGCCTCCTTAATTTCCAGACCCCGCTTCAGTCCACTTGGTGAAATAGTCTGTTGCTGTTAGAATCCACTTGTGGCCTTGACTTGAATTTGGATTGATAACTCTAGATGAAATTCCAATCCCCATTGCATGAATGGATGTTCAACTAAAATTAGACGAAGGAGCAGCGTTGCTAGCCTTTTCTTCCCTATGAAGAATCTGCATTTTTTGCATTTCTTGATCCATGAGTAGCAATCACTAAACATCGTAGGCTGGTAGTAACCCACTTTCATGATTTTGAGAGTTGTTACTCAAGGAGAAAAGTGACCTCTTGCTTCCCCATCATATAATTCATACAATATCTTCTCAATTTGATTTTTGGGACACACATCAATAACACCCCATTCACATCCTTCTTGAATAGGATTCCGTCAACGAGCACATACGGAATGGATTGCAACCTGAAATATCTTCTCTTATATTTGTTCCATTCTGGAGGGCACAAACATGTTTAGAGGTAATGTTTTGTGTCCTAATTCCAACATGGATTAGGTGCATCATCAGTTGGATGTTCTTGTTCATCTTGCAACATCAAAATAGCTCCTTCTTCACTAACTGATTCAACACGTTGCTTGGAAACTAGTTTTTCACAAAGGCCTTTTCCACAAACCACCTTGGTCACTTTGATTTCAATATCATATTCCATTACCTGAGTGATCCAACCTTCCCTCTTCTCATTCAAATCCTTATTTAGGAGAAAATCCTTGACCCTGACATGAGACACCAACAACTCAGTCTTGTTATTTGAGACCAAGTGTCTGAACTTCTTTAAGATCCTAATAATAGCAAGAACATACTTTTCAATGAAAGAATACCTTACTTTGTAATATTCCATGCTTTGACTGAAGAATGTTATGGGTTGTTCTAAACCTTCTTTATTCATTTTTACCAAGATATCTGAGATTGTATCCAACCCTCCAAAATCATATAGCATGAAGTCCTTGGAGAAATCTGGGTTGATAAGAGTTGGAGCTTGTGATATTACATGTTTGATAGCCTCAAAAATCTCTTTTCCTTATGTTATCCATTTGAATACAAGAATATTCTTCAACATCATTGTTAATGGCTTCAGAAGAGTGGTAAAAATGGGCACAAATTTGTAGAAAATTTTTATCCTTCCCAAGAAGCTTTAGAGAGCTTTCTTATGGTGTGGCAATGGAAGTATTCAGATGGCTTCAACTCTTTCGGGATCAATTATTAATCCTTCCTTTGAAACAACATGGCCCAACAATTTTCCTTTGTGTGTCAGGAATACACACTTTTTCAGATTCAAAGACACTTTTAATATTCTAAACCTTTGAAATAATTTCCTGAGGTGAAAGAGGTGGTCTGTTGCATTCTTTTAGAAGACGGTGATATCATCTAGATATACAAGCACTATCTTATCAATTAGTCCTTTGAACTCCATATCCATAGCTAGCTGAAATTTTTCTCTGGCATTTGACAGTCCAAATGGCATCTTCTTGTAAGCATATGTGCCCCATTTCATAGTGAAGTTTTTATTGAATTGATCATTCACCATTATTTCATTATTTCTTGAGTAGCCATCTAGTAAAGAAAACCTTTCGGAACCAGCTACAACTTACAAGATTTGCTCCATTTATGGAATTGGATAATGATCTTTGAGTAAAGATCTATTTAGATCGTGTAAGTCTACACAAAATCTGATCTCTCTATTTCTCTTCCTTTATGGAACCAAATTTTTAACCCAACTTGAATGTTTGATAGGAAAGATGATGTTAGATTCAATTAGCTTGTTCAACTCTTTTCTCATGAGAGGTTCAATGTGAAGATTCATCGGCCTATGCTTTTTTCCGATAGGATTGGATTCTGGATCTAGCTCAATAGTATGTTGTGCTAACTTTGGATTGAAACCCCTCAAATCTTTATATTTCCATGCAAATACATCGGGGAATTCTTGACAAAGTTGAACAAAATCAGATTTCTCTTGTGGAGTAGTTACTTTTCCAATTTGTAATGTCTTACCTTCGTCTACTAAAATGGGTTCTGAATCTTCAACCTTTACCTGAATGTTTTCCATATCTTTCCAGAACTGGTCATTGGGGTTGAAAATTTATTCCAAAGTCACAAGACCCTTTGGAAATTTCTTGGTTCTCAGCTGCACCACTTGGTAACCATACTATTGTTTCAACTTGTCCTAGTTTCTAGCAAAGAACTCAGCTTCTTCTTATATAAAATTGATGATTTGTTGATCATTCCTCAAAGACTTTCCAGCTCGTATTGTTGTCTGGCACAGCTGGTCTCACACTCACTTTGATATGAGGTTGATTTTTCTCACTTTTTATACTTTTAACAACATCAAATGTTGCCCTAATCGCTGCAAGTATGTCTGTTGTTTCATTTTTATTTCTCGGGATGGAATTGAAGTTAAAAGCTTCAAAATATTCAATGAGGCCCCATACCCAATTTTTGTAATTCTTCAAAATATCATTCTTGGCAGCATTTTTTCCCTTTACTTGGTTCACGATCAGTGCACTATCCCCAAATACTTGCAATTTTTTAAGACCTCTCTTTCTTGCCCAATGCAATATTTGGATCAAGGCTTCATACTCATATGTGTTATTTGAGCAAGCAAACTGAAAAATAGAAAGCTGAGTAATATTTTGTACCTTATGTTGAAACAAGCATAGCTCCCCTCTAACACCTTGTCTACTCCTTGAGCCATCAAATAATAATGACCATACTTTATTATCATCTTTGTGATCTTGCTTGGTGATGCTAGGGAGAGGTGGATTCTCGTCATGCAAGCAATAAATGCCTAATTTAGCTTCCTCCATTTCCTTGTACAGGTCTAATACATGCCTCTTGTTTTTCCATTGATCAAGAGTCAAGTCCAGAATGCTTATGACCTTGGTATTTTCTTCATAAGTGCTTGGTAAATGTTCTTGATCAAAAGGTTGAACAATTTTCATTGACTAGATTTGGTGTATGAGGTTTAATGTAGAAATTTGTGATTCGTTTAGACCTGATTGTAACCTTAGTTCCATACCTTTTTTCTAAATAACATGTGGGACCAATCAGCTGATAAATTACCTCTAATTTTAGTGGTGAAGTCTCTTGACAAACACAATGTAAAGAGTGGAGGCAAATCTATGACTGATACATCTTGTCATATTGCTACATTGGAACAAGCATGCAATGTGAGGCTCAAATCTTTGATTACTCCAACTATTGTTACTATTGTCCCGTCTAATTGTACCACACCTCTAGAAATGTCTTCATGTTGAAGACCCAGCTAATCATCTATTTGCTTGGGCAATAACAGAGCTACTTGCTCCCAAATTAATCATGAAATTATGGACAAGATTGTTTCCAATAATTAGCAATATGTAGAATGGGGGAGGATTCAACGTATTTATCTTGTTGATCTCCTTGATTACCTCCTTATTGATCAGCATTGGAAAGCACCTTTTCTTGTTCTTTGGATGACTGATTTGTTGCGGACCAATTTTCCATGGAAGCTTGCAATAGATCTCTTTGGCCTGGGATAGCTAATGACTCCCACATTGAAATGTTCACATTTGTTTTCTTCATCTTCTCAATGATATTGAATGGAGAAGTACTATCTCTTTGTTTTCCCTTTTCTTTGCATAGTCTTTTCTTACACTTGGGATGTTATGACTAGTATTTAAAGTGGCCTATAAGGAGATGGCTGATTTTTGAGCATTCGGAGCTACAATTTGATTACCAATACCTCGTTGAGTGATAGAGGGTTGTGAATCATTTGAATTGGATGATTGTCCCTCTCCAATATTTCTCTTCTTGGACCATGTCTTGGCTATTAAACTTTGAGAAGGGGCTTGACTTATACCACAAAAATCTTCAACTTGTCAATTGACAAGTGTGGTCTCATTCGGAGGTGCCTCTTGGGTAGCTTCCTACTACTGATTTTCTTCTTGGCTTGTCTCTTGTTCCACACCCATTGTTATCACCATAAGATCTTGATTCAAGGCACCATTGAAACACATTAACTAGTTATGGGATTCATTGCATGGGAAGCACCAGACATATTATTGAGCTATGTTATTTTGTACGGGTACCATGGTTTTAGATGTGGATACAACATTGGGATTGTAAGGCTGAAATGGCCTATTAGCAGGAGGTTCTACTTAGTTCTGATTTACAGCTTGAGCAAGTGGCTTATTAGGCTAATACGAAGGCCTATAGGGTTGGTTTTGAGGCTGATATGACCTGAAATTTTGAGCTTGATGCCTCTTAATTGTCACCAGCTCATTTCCTAATTTTTTCAATTGTTTCATAACTTCTTGGAGTTCATTTCAGGTACTTGAAGATGGGGTAGAGGTTTCATCAGAATTTTGATTCTTTGGGGTAGGAATGGGAGCTAATGTAGGTTCTTGGATAATGCTTGGACTTCCTAATTCTGGATAAAGAGGCATGAAAGGCCTAGGTGCAATTTTTCCATCTTGAATTAGATAATATTTATATCTTATGGAAATACTATAAAATGTGGGTAAAGTTATACCTCTCATGGATTGTATCATCATTGCAATATCTGAATTTAGAGATTTTAGGAAGTAGAGAAAGGAACCTTCACCTATTGGCCTTATAGCAAGCATAATTGTATCACATGTCCTTTGAAACCTAAAGTTGAAATCAACCATCTCCTCATTTAGTGTTCTCTTGATTATGGTTAGTTGTTTCAATAGAGATAAGTTATTTGTCTTCTCCCCAAAATGATTATGCAGAGCTAGGCAAAAATGGTCCCAATTCTGGATAGATCTTGTTATTATAATCTTGAACCATTACAAATTTTTACCCTTAAAGGAGGATGCCAAAACTTAACAACAATGTCCACTTCAAAAAATTTGTGAATTGCACAAACATTTGCAATGTCTTGGATGTGGTCAATCAGAGTTGTATGGTTCTCTCCAGTGAAATATGGAATGTTCTTTAATCCTGCAACTGGAATTGGATTTTTTACATTGAGAGAAAGTGGGTTGCTTCATGTGAAGTTGACATAGCGATTTGGTGTCCCTTGCGGTGGTTGTTGTTGTAGATGCGCCATTATAATTGTTCTAAGAACTTTAGTTGATTAAATGAAAGGCCTACCAGGTGGATGTGTGGATAGTGTTCTATTTGGTGGAGATGTAGACCTTTGATCTCTTCTTCCCCTTCTTCCTATGCCTAGAGATAACTACAAGTATTCAAAAATTCCTTCCTCTCTAGTTCTTGACATTGTTTGAATTCTTTTGATAAATCTACCAAGCTTGGACTACCAAAACCAGTGGATTCTACCCTTTTGGAGTCGTCATATTTGATAATTCAAAGCTTCTTACAAGCTTGAATTTCACAACAAGAGCACATCAAACTTGTTACAACTAAAATAAAAACTTCTACTATCCCATCGGGTGTGCCAGAACTGTTATCACTGAATCAAATAACCCTTTGGTTTTCAAAAGTGTGTGTGTGTGTGTGTGTGTGTGCTTGAGCTTATGGTGTGACTAGGTAACATGGGCATTATCTCCAAGTTGTGGGACTTGTTACTTGAGATAGATCTCCATAGAAAGTTGGATCTTCTCCTAAACTACCTACCACCAACTACTCTTAATGCAGGAAAGACTATCTCATCCTAATATGACTTTCTAAGAGACCAGGGAGAGAGAATGCATGAAAATAAAGCCTACACTAACAGCGGTGATACACTAGAAAAGGAGGGTGTGAGAATAACTTCCCAATGTGTAAAAATAGGAATGAAATGCAAGTTAGAAGGGGTGATAAAAGTTCTCCACAATCTAACAACAACAATCTCAGCACCATTTATATGCATACACAATATTAATAAATCTAGCAAGAGCATAGAATAGACACAATACACCTGCAATAAGATTGAAGAGGCAAGAAGAATGCAAACAAACACATGAAGGGAAGGTACATCCACAAACTTGCATCTATTGTTTCATTGATATACATAGTTCAACCTTTTATAAATGAAATAACTGTTAGTGCAAAATCACAGCACCCCTGGGTATTGATCAGGTTTCTAGGTTGATTACTAATATCCAGTGTGATTGCATCAACATTGAATCCTTTCTCCAAGTGTGGGACTTGAAGAGTGAGAAAGGAATCTCCAGAGAAAGGCTGGTTCCTATTCCTCTGTTCAGGTGCATACGAAATATGCAGAGGGTTTTCCTCAAAATCTAATCTAATTTGCCAAGGAGACAAGGAAAGAAGATGCATAAAATAAATCTAAGCTAATAGAGGTGATGCACCAAGGAATGAAGAACATATGCTTTGCCAAATTTAACACAGATCATGTAGATGTAACACAACATCATGTACAGATAGCAAAAATGCAATGAAAGATCAAGAATGATAGTAATAAATATGTAAGAGGGTTTAGAAGTAACCACAGACACATATATATATTGCTCAAGGATAGATTCAATACATTGCAATGGCAAAAGGCAAAAAACGGTGTTACAGTCTATATGGGAGGTTTGAAAACTCCACAAATCTTCTTATGAACAGGAGAGAAGGGAGGGCGCAAAGCAAAAAATGTTCTTTTTTTTTAGAAAGAAACCCCTCCTTACAATTTATAGGAAGAATGGGAGAGCAAAGAGAGAGGAATTTGAAATCTTCCCCAACCACCTCTAGGTTGCATTTAATTCGTCCATCATGGCAGAAGTGACGGGTTTTGGCAAAGCGACGGTTTGTCTAACAGAAGCGGCGGGTTGTTTGCTGCATTAAAGTGGTTGTTGAAGCATTACCTCTGCTTGTTATTTCGCGCCAGAGGCATTTCTCAATTTTCATCCTCCAAACTGAACCAAAATGCAAGATTGACCTTGGAAACGTGTAGAGAATCTCATAAGCTTTCCGTTGATATCAAGAACGTGCAAATCCGAGCTCTGGATCGAAAGATATGTCGATCTGAAGATTTAGGGCACGGAACAGGTGAAAACGGATTTTGAAATATTTTCCCACGCACTGCCACTTGGATGCCACGTGGCATGCTCTGATTCGCTGAATAATTCTCTCTCTTCTGCTTTTCAGCGGGCTGTCTTTTGAATTTTCCTTATGGGCCCTAGCTGGGACACGTGGCACTATCCCATTGGTTCGGATCGGTGCTCGAAAACTCGCCCATTGACTTTTTGACTTTTCTCTTGTGAGGACACGTGGCAGCTTCTGATTGGTCCCTCGGCTGATTCGGCCTCCTACGCGTACTTCGCCTCCATTTGTCCCAGATGTCCCATTTGAATTTTGGGCCCTTTGTGCTCATTTCAGCCGGTTCAGGCAGTGCGGCGCATTTTTGGCCGCTTGTCCCACTTGCTTCGGACTGACTTGACTCATTTCGGCCGGTTCGGGCATTTCTGGCCCGTGTGTCCCAATTGCTTTTGGGCTCCTTGTACTATTTTTGCACGATCCGGCCGGGTTTGGGCATTTCACGTCCATTTGTTCCACTCGTCCCGAATGCTACCCTCTTCAACAGTTAGCTAATTTTTCTCTTCGGTTGGATCGGGCTTTTCGCGCCCCGCCGCGTACTTCTGTCCCACGTTGTCCCATTTGCTTTGTGGGTCGCCTGGACTCATTTCGGCCGGTTCGGGCGTTTCACGTACCTTTGTCCCACTCATCCCACCTTGTGCTGGACCAGGACTTAGCCGATTTTCACAAATTTTACTGGCCCAAACTACTTGCTTTCTGCAACCTTCTCCACACTTTCTCAAAGCTTGCTCCCTCCTTCTTCGGCCTGGGGAGTTTAGAAAGATTCCTGAAGGGACCCTAGAAACCTGATTTTGCTCTGAATCAGTCATTTTTCTTGGAATTTGGACATCCTGATGCATGTTATCAAATTTACCCTGGGGGGTGAATTTTGGATAACAATTTGGCGACTCAGCGGGATCAATCTGCCTGCTAGATGAAAAGGCCAGTTGCCTGAAGCCATCCATTGGGCATGGAGGTCATCAAATATTCTGTTAGAATCCAAACTGACTTAGAATGTGCAAAGGGAAAGATGGAATGCTGACCTGATTTAGCAAAGACATGCATCATCTCCATAGACAGTAAGCTGTGCCAAGGCACTTAGGGAAAACAAAACTAATTACAGCAAAACAATGTGCACAAGCACTTGGAGGGAAGAAAATCTAATCTAGTATTTTACAGATGTAGTGAAACTCCCTGCTAGGAAGCAACGCTTGAGATAGATTCCATTTACTAGAATCTGCAGTTCTTCACCATCCAATGAGGGCCAATTGGAAAGCATTGTTGTTCTTGCACTTTGTGACCATGTATGGGCCACTCCAAATGGCATCAAATTTTGAATGCCCTTCCTGGTTTTGCTCTGTCCACATCCCATTTCAATACTAGATCTCCTACTTGAAAAGATCTATCTTTGGCCTTCCTATCAAAGGTCTTCTTGATCAAAGCCTGATCCTTTTCCATTGCTCGGAATGCCTGATCTCGTGATTTCTTGCAGCTCCATCAATTCTGCATATCTCACCTTCATGGGTCCAAACTCTAGCAATTCCAGTTGTTTTATGAGTTCCAACGTTGGCAACTCAAGTGACAGGGGCAAGATTACCTCTCTTCCGTAGACAAGCCTAAATGGAGAGTTACCTGTGGGACCTTTTGGGAGTTATCCTATCAGCCCATAAGGCTGACTTCAGTTTGGTATGCCAAGCCTTCTGATTCTCATCAAGAGTCCTCCTAATGATCCTCAGCAAGTTTTTGTTCGTAGACTCGGCCTGGCCATTACCTTGAGGGTAATAGTTTGATGAAGTGCTGAGGTAGATCCCGTTCTTGACAGCCCACTCAGTAATTTTAGATCGACTGAATGCCAATGCATTATCAGAGACTATTGTAGTAGGACACCACCAAATCTGGTAGTTATCCCCTCGTAAAAGTCCAAGATGCTAGACTCATTCACCTCTTTTGAGTGCCACTGCTTCTGTCCATCTGGTGAAGTAGTCTGTGGCTGTCAAAATCCATTTGTGCCCTTGGCTCGAATTGGGATTGATGATTCCAATGAAGTCCAAACCCCAATGCATGAATGGCTGGTCAACTGAGATTGGATGCAATGGGAGGGCTGCAAGTCTCTCTTTTCCTGTGAAGAATGCACAATTCTTACATTTCTTGATCCATGCATAGCAATCACTAAAGATTTCTAGGCCAATAATAACCAGCCTTCATGATTTTCAGAGCTGTCACTCTTGGTGCAAAATGGCCACCAGCTGGTCCATCATGAAACTCCTTTAATACCCTTTGAATCTGGCCTGTGTTAATGCATCTCAGCAGCACTCCATTGACATCCTTCTTGAACAAAACTCCATCAATGATGGTATATGGAATAGCCCTGCAACCTGAAGTGTCTTCTTCTTGCTTTGCTCATTTCTAGAGGGCACATGCCCGTCTGTAGGAAATGTATCATATTTTGAGTCCAACAGGGAATGGACTCATCATCATTTTCCTGTTTTTGATCATTTTGTAAAAGCAGGACAGCGTCTTCTTTATCTTCTGGGTTGTTTAGTTGTTTGGAAGCGAGCTGCTCACACAAACCCTTGCCTCTTACCAGCTTGGTAATCTTGATCTCAATGTCATACTCCATGACATAGGTGATCCATCCTGCCCTTTTCTCATTCAAATCCTTGTTGAGGAGGAAGTCCTTAACCCCAGCATGTGAGACCAGTAACTGGACCTTGTTGTTTGAGATTAAATGCTTGAACTTCTTCAAGCTCCTGACCTACTGCAAGCACATGTTTTTCGATAAAAGAGTACCTTAATTCACAGTCATTTAGGCTTTGGCTAAAGGAAGGCAATTGGCTGTTCATCATTATCTTTATTCTGTTGCACCAAAATGGTAGAAATAGTGTCATCACCCCCAAATGCATAGAGGATGAAACCCTTGGAAAAGTCCAGGTTGATGAGAGTGGGTGCCTGGGAGATGGCTTCTTTGATTGCTTCAAAACTCTCCTTGCCTTCTGCCGTCCATTTGAAAGCCATGTTTTTTCTTAACATTTTGGTGATGGGCTTGACAAGGGCTGCAAAATTTGGGACAAACCTCCGAACAAAGTTTATCCTTCCCAGGAAACTTTGAAGAGCCTTTTTGTGACTTGGCAATGGCAGAGCTCTTATGGCTTCAACCCTTTTTGGATCAATTGCTAATCCTTCCTTGGAGACTATATGGCCAAGAAGTTTCCCTTCATGTGCAAGAAAGATGCACTTCTTAGGATTTAAAGACACTCCAAACTTTCTACACCTCTGAAATACTTGCCTGAGGTGAAAGAGATGGTCTGCAGCATTCTTTGAGAAGACAGTGATATCATCTAGGTATACCAGCACTATCTTATTAATCAAGCCTTTGAATGCCATACTCCATAGCTCGCTGGAATGTTGCTCTGGCGTTTGACAGTCCAAATGGCATCTTCTTGTAAGCATATGTGCCCCATTTGGTTGTGAAGGCTGTCTTGAACTGGTCTTCCTCCTTCACCATAATTTGATTGAAGCCTGAGTATCCATCAAGCAGCGAAACCCTTTCTGACCCAGCTACAACCTGCAATATTTGCTCCATGGAAGGGAGTGGATAATGGTCCTTGAGAGAGGCTCTATTCAAATCTCTGAAGTCACACACATAGCCTGATCTCTCCACTTTTCTTTCTGACTAGAACTAAGTTGGCAACCCAACTAGAATGCTTGATTGGGAATATAATTGCTGACTCAATCATCTTGTCCAATTCTTTCCTCATGAGAGGCTCCATGTGTGGATTGACTGGTCTATGTTCTCTGCCTGACAGGCTTAGTATTTGGATCCAACTCGATGGTAATGCTGAGCTAAGTTGGGATTGAAGCCCTTCAATTCTTCATAGCTCCAAGCAAACATGTCAGGGAATTCTTGACAAAGCTGTATGAACTCATATCTCTCTTGCTCAGTTGGTCCATTTTTTCCAATTGGCAATGGGCATTGTTCTCTTTTACCAAGATGGATACCGAATCTTCCCTCTTGACCTGAATATTTGCTTTCTCCTTTCTAAACTGATCATTGGGGTTAAACAATGGACTCCAAGGTGACAAGTCCCTTGGGCAGCTTGTC
The DNA here is from genome assembly GCA_019776745.2 of Taxus chinensis. Taxonomy (NCBI): domain Eukaryota; kingdom Viridiplantae; phylum Streptophyta; class Pinopsida; order Cupressales; family Taxaceae; genus Taxus; species Taxus chinensis. The sequence continues at coordinate 547,086,160 of CM034151.1, read as the reverse complement.
AGTTCTCAGCTGTATCACCTGATCACCATATTGCTGTTTCAACTTCTCCTTGATTTTTAGCTGAGAACTCAGCTTCTTCTTGCAAGAAGTGGATGATTTGCTGGTCATTCTCAAATACTTGCCCAATTGACATCGTTATCCGGCACTGAAGGCCTCACAATCACGTGGGATGTTTGGCTGTACCTTGTCTTGGTTGAATGTTTTCTACAATGTCAAAGGTTGCCCCCACTGCTGCACCAGCCTGTCAGTAGCTTGATTCTCTTTTCTGGGAATGGCCTTGATGCTGAAAGCCTCAAAATCTTCCATGAGGTCCCACACCCTGTTTTTGTAGCATCTGAGTAGATCATTTTTGGTAGCATGCTGTCCCTTGACTTGATTTTACAATCAGCTCACTTGTCCCCAAACACTTGCAAGTTATTTATTTTTCTCTTTATTGCCCAATGCATCCCCTTGCACCAAGGCTTCATATTCAGCAGTGTTATTGGAGCATGCAAATTGAAATCTAAAAGCTGAATAATACTCTACTCTCCTTGAGGTGAAATAAGCATGCTGCTCCACCTCCTGCGCCTTGTCTACTCCTTGATCCATCAAAAAAACAGTTGCCATACCTCATTGTCATCCTTGTGGCTTGGCTTGGTGATGTTAGTGAATAGGTTGACTTTCTTCGTGTATACAATAGACCCCTAGCTCAGATTCTTCTACTTCTTGATAAGGATCAAAGGCATGCACCTTGCTTGCCCATTCATCAAGAGTCAAATCTGGGATACTTCCAACCTTAGTGTCAGCTTCATCAGTGCCAAGGTGATCTTCTTGATCAAATGCTGAGCAATTGGTATTAATATGACTTGGAGTATAGGGCTCAATGTGGAAATCTGCAATAGGTTCCGACCTAATTGTAGCTTTAGTTCCATACCTCGTTCTAAACAGCATGTGGGACCAATCAGCAGACAAATATCCCCCAATCTTGGCAGTAAAGTCCCTTGACAAACAGAGGGCAAAGAGTGGTGGAAGGTCTATGACTGATATATCTTGTAAGACAACAACATTTGGACATGCATGCAAGGTAAGACTCAAATTTTTAATCACTCCCAACTGTTGCTATTGCTGTCCCATCCAGCTGCACCTACTCCCTTAGATGTTATTTCATACTGGAGCCCTAGCTGATCAGCTATCTGTTTAGGCATTACTGAGCTACTTGCCCCAGAGTCTATCATGCAGTTATGCACTAGCAGATTTCCAATAATTAACGAAACATAGAAAGGGGGGGGCTTCAGCATTCTACCCTTGTTGTGTTCCATGATTTCCTTCCAGGCTGGGCAGCATTTGTAAGCACTTTGTCTTGCCTTTGAACCTGCTGATTTGAAGTTGGCCAATCCTTTATGGCAGCTTGCAGCAGATTTCTTTGGCCTGGGATGGATAGGGATTCCCACATAGATATATTGATGTTTGTCTTCTTCATCTGATCAATGATACTGAATGGTGATGAAGGGATCCCTCTGCTGTCCCCTTGGTTTGCACATTTGCCCCTTGAATATGGGCAGCAACAGCTGGCATTTGATTTGGCCTAGGGGCTGTTTTTGTCTGCCCTTGTGCATTTGAAACGGGGTTTTGCTTGCCAATCATTTGTGGAGCTGTGGGAGGTTGAGGATTGGCTGGGACTAATGGCTGTCTCTTCACCCAAATTTCTCCTTTTTGACCTTGTGTTGGCAGCAACACCCTGAGAAACTATTCTGATTCATGCCACAGAAATCCTCTGCTTGCCAATTTACCAACGTGGTATCATTTGGGGCTGATTGCTGTTGGAATGTTTTCTTGTTGTTGGTTGTTTTCTTGACTACTCTCACCCTCCACACCAGCACTTGTTACCATTTAAGCTTGGGTTAGAGGCACCATTATAGCACATGGACTGATTATGGGGTTCATTACATGGAAAACGCCAATCATACTCCTGGGCAATGTTGTATTTGTGCTGGTACTAATGCCTTAGAGGCAGATATGGCATTTGGATTATAGGGCTGGAATGGTCTATTGGCAGGAGGCCTTGTTTGATTCATATTTGTGGCTGGATTAGGTGGTCTTTGAGGCTGATATGGCTGCCTATTCGGTTGAGCTTGAGGCTGATACGAAGGTCTAAAACCTTGAGCTTGCTGCCTCTTGAGTGTGACCAGCTCATTACCTAAATTTTTCAGTTGCTTCATGACTTCTTGAAGCTCATTTGGGGCACTTGGAGATGAAGTGGAAGCTTCATTTGAACTCTGATTTCTAGGAATGGGAGAAGGAGCTAAGACAGGTGCCTGACTAGTACTTGGGCTCTCTAAGCTTGGATATAATGGCATTGGAGGCCTAGGAGATAGCTTGTCAGCTTGAATCAGACAATTTTCAGCTCTAATGGCAATATTATAAGCAACAGGGATAGTTGTGCCTCCCATGGATTGAATCAATATAGAAATATCAGAATTTAAAGCTTTAAGGTAGTATAGAAAAGTACCTTCTGCTGTTGGACTAACTGCTACTCGGAATTCTATCCCAAGATCTTTGAAATCTGAAGTTGAAATCAGTTAGCTGCTCATTGGAAGCTCTCTTGATGGTTGTCAGCTGCTCCAAAAGAGACAAGTTGTCTCCCTTCTCTCCGAATTGATTATGAAGTGCAATACACAGCTGATTCCAGTTTGTGATAGAGCCAGCTCCAAGGCTCCTAAACCATTGCAATGCTTTCCCCTTGAATGAAGACGCCAGCAATTTGACAGCTACTTGCATCTCATCGATCTCATGGATTGCACAAATGTTAGCAATGTCCTTGACATGATCACTAGGAGTGGTTTGATTTTCTCCAGTAAAGTATGGAATGTTCTTCAGTGCTGCTACTGGGATTGGATTTTGTGCATTGAGAGCAAGTGGGCTGCTGCCTGTGAAGTTGACATAGGGGTTCACTGGTTGCACCATTCTGATTGGTCTTAAAATCCTTGTATATTGAAAGAAAGGCCGCTCAGGTGGAGGAGTTGAGAGAGTTCTGTTTGGTGGAGATGGAGACCTTTGAATCCTTCTTCCTCTTTGCCTTCTTCTTGGAGATAGTTGCAGGTATTCAAACAACACTTCCTCTTCTCCAGCTCTTCATCTTGTGATCCTTCTCATAAGCGTTTAGGGCTGACTGCTGGAACCAGTTGATTCCTACTCCCCTTGGAGTCGTTAGATATGCAAATAATAGCTCTTTTCAAGCAAGAAAATTGCAGCAGATGCATATCAACCTTGCTATAAATAGAAATGAGACCTCTCTGTCCCACCGGGCGTGCCAAAACTGGTAGTGCAAAATCACAGCACCCCTGGATTTTGATCAGATTTCTAGGTTGATCACTAATATCCAGTGTGATTGCATCAACATTGAATCCTTTCTCCAAGTGTGGGACTTGAAGAGTGAGAAAGGAATCTCTAGAGAAAGGCTGGTTCCTATTCCTCTGTTCAGGTGCATACGAAATATGCAGAGGGTTTTCCTCAAAATCTAATCTAATTTGCCAAGGAGACAAGGAAAGAAGATGCATAAAATAAATCTAAGCTAATAGAGGTGATGCACCAAGGAATGAAGAACATATGCTTTGCCAAATTTAACACAGATCATGTAGATGTAACACAACATCATGCACAGATAGCAAAAATGCAATGAAAGATCAAGAATGATAGTAATAAATATGTAAGAGGGTTTAGAAGTAACCACAGACACATATATATATTGCTCAAGGATAGATTCAATACATTGCAATGGCCAAAAGGCAAAAAACGGTGTTACAGTCTATATGGGAGGTTTGAAAACTCCACAAATCTTCTTATGAACAGGAGAGAAGGGAGGGCGCAAAGCGAAAAATGTTCTTTTTTTTTAGAAAGAAACCCCTCCTTACAATTTATAGGAAGAATGGGAGAGCAAAGAGAGAGGAATTCGAAATCTGCCCCAACCACCTCTAGGTTGCATTTAATTCATCCATCATGGCAGAAGTGACGGGTTTTGGCAAAGTGGCGGTTTGTCTAACAGAAGCGGCGGGTTGTTTGCTGCATTAAAGTGGTTGTTGAAGCATTACCTCTGCTTGTTATTTCGCGCCAGAGGTGTTTCTCAATTTTCATCCTCCAAACTGAACCAAAATGCAAGATTGACCTTGGAAACATGTAGAGAATCTCATAAGCTTTCCGTTGATATCAAGAACGTGCAAATCTGAGCTCTGGATCGAAAGATATGTCGATCTGAAGATTTAGGACACGGAACAGGTGAAAACGGATTTTGAAATATTTTCCCGCGCACAGCCACTTGGATGCCACGTGGCATGCTCTGATTCGCTGAATAATTCTCTCTCTTCTACTTTTCGGCGGGCTGTCTTTTGAATTTTCCTTGTGGGCCCTAGCTGGGACACGTGGCACTATCCCATTGGTTCAGATTGGTGCTCGAAAACTCGCCCATTGACTTTTTGACTTTTTTCTTGTGAGGACACGTGGCAGCTTCTGATTGGTCCTCGGCTGATTCAGCTCCTACGCGTACCTCACCTCCATTTGTCCCGGATGTCCCATTTGATTTTTGGGCCCTTTGTGCTCATTTCGGCCGGTTCGGGCGGTTCGGGCATTTCTGGCCCGCGCGTCCCAATTGCTTTTGGGCTCCTTGTACTGTTTTCACGCGATCCGGCCGGTTCGGGCATTTCGCGTCCATTTGTTCCACTCGTCCCGAATGCTACCCTCTTCAGCAGTTAGCCAATTTTTCTCCTCGGCTGGATCGGCTTTTCGCGCCCGCCGCGTACTTCTGTCCCACTTGTCCCATTTGCTTTGTGGGGCGCCTGGACTCATTTCGGCCGGTTCGGGCGGTTCGGGCACCTTTGTCCCACTCGTCCCACCTTGTGCTGGACCAGGACTTAGCCAATTTTCACAATTTTTACTGGCCCAAACTACTTGCTTTCTGCAACCTTCTCCGCACTTTCTCAAAGCTTGCTCCCTCCTTCTTCGGCCTGGGGAGTTTAGAAAGATTCCTGAAGGGACCCTAAAAACCTGATTTTGCTCTGAATCAGTCATTTTTCTTGGAATTTGGACATCCTGATGCATGTTATCAAATTTACCCTGGGGGGGTGAATTTTGGATAACAATACCTAGATCACCATGCAAGGATTCCACTACAAGGGCTTGTAGCACATTGTCTTTTTAAAAAATGGCAGAGTTTTCCTACTCAAAATTATCCCCCCTTACAATGAGCCCAATACTTCAATTTATAGAATTCTGAGAGAAGAGAGAGAGGATGAAATTCCTGAAATTCACTTTCCCACAAATTACAAGTCATGATAAATGAGTGTTGTTGGTGATTTTGTACCTACCAAAGCAATCCCAAGGTGCCCCATAATTTGCAGCAATAAAGAATGATTTCCCATGCTCATTGAATGTTCCTCAACAACTTTCCAACAACCAAACAAAAATGGGATTGTTTTCCTTAAAAATCTAAATCAAATTCTACATTTTGTGAGTGTTTTATGTCAGGATCTGAGCCACAATTTCACAAGAATCTGTTAAGGGATGAAAAAGATATGACCATTTGAGTGACTGCAGCTATTTTTGGGAAATGGTCAGGCTTGTTTGCTTTACGGGGCTGGAAATTAAATTTTCTAGTTAGAGAAATCATTTTAAATATTTTTCCTTTTCTTCTAATATTTCCATCATGATTTAAATGATCTCTACATTTTAAAATGGTGGGGGAATTTACATTTCCATCACCTTTTTTTTGTGCTTGTAATGGGGGTATATTGTTTTAGACCATTGTATATCCAACCCATCCGAGATGGCTCTTTGCATTGTTGAACACCTCATACCATTAGCTCAATGTTACCCCATATACCTTACCTACCCACCAATTCACCCCCTCGAACTCCATGCTTCCTCTTTACGTGGGCTCCGACCCCATATACTTGGACACCGAGTACCAACTATAATGCGGACCCATATGTTATGCATGGAATTCAGACTTCCCTAGCCTATTCGTCCCAAGTGTGACTTGGGCCTCCAATCCTCAATCTGCCTACAAATTGGGCTTTGTAAAACACCTTGAGCTTATAAAGGGTTCCTTAAACTCATTTTTGACCCGTAAGATCCATTGACTCAGCCTCCTCCTGCATTCCATTATTAGCAGCAATATCGGGTTTTCATGGCACACATGGTCCGTAAACCATTTGGGCTCACCAGAGCTGAAATCCCCGCACAGGATTCATCAATCAAATTAAAGTTCTACCATACTTGCCTTCTATGTTATTTTGGGCCACGAGGGATCTGAATTTATGCTTTAACCACATGAATCCCTTATTTCTTAGTAATTTTTTGAGCTAAATCGATTTCCCATGAACACATCAATCAAATCTTTGGACTCACCAACAATTGGGTACTTGCCTCTAAATTCAAGATCTCAATCCCTTGATTCTACATGATCATGGATTGATTAGGAAGATTGGTTTTTCTGATATGTGATTGCCTTGCTTAATGACTCAGTTAGCCAAGGCACAACTCACTCTTTTATTAAGCGTGACTATTTCCACTTCTCGAACCATCCCGAGCTCATTCTGATGCTAAAATTGTTGAACCTCTTATGATTTTTTTAACAAAACATCTTCCTAAGTTGAGTCAATTGTATTGTTCCTCCTTAACTCAATATGTGACATTTTTTCAAGTCGATATAGCTTTCCCTGGATCTTTGTGACTTTCCTTCAATTTGCAAATACTCAGATCTTATAATAGCTTGACCTGAGAATGATTTTTGGCAGCCACTTTCCTCCTATTCGACTCACCAAGTCTAACTTTGAGCTCGATCCGCCTAGAGTTAAATGGCTTGGTATGATTTTCATGTGATTTGGCTCCTTTACAACGTGGGACTCGATCTTCTATAAGGGGTAGCTCAGAGATATATGGCAAACAACTCGGTTTATTTTTTTCTTGGCTCGATCCTCTCTAAGGAAACAACTCATCCTCATACCCCAAATATCTCGATCAATAGGTGCATGGAGAAAATGGGCTCGGTATCTTATTTCTTGAAGTGGCTTGGTCTAATTGTATGAAACCAACTCGGTCATTTGAAATATTGACACCCCGCATTAACTGATCAGCTCATCATTAGCCCAAACAACTCAGTCTGATGGACTTGGTTTTCTTGATGAGTTGTCCCTAGAGCTAAATCTTCTCCATAGAAATATTCACCCTTTTTATCATTTTATGAAACTCTTGGATTTTCCAAGTGTACTAGAGATTTCTATGGAGATGTTGGGTGATTACTCAATTGGATTACCGGATTTGTAATTTCTTTCACAAGTGAGTCCCAATTGATGATATAATTTCATGAAATCCTTGTAGTCCAATTTAACTCGAGGGGTGAAATGGGATAACAATCACCATAGGCTCATATTCATTTTCATTGGGAGATTCTTCATGTTGTTCCATCATGAGATAATTGAAAAATTTGATCCATCCGCATCCATGTTCATTTGGTGCATCCTCACTCACTCCTTTCATGCTTTGTGTTATCCAAGAATCTCTTTCTTGTAAGCATGGGCATAATTGATTCATGATACCATCTGATAGGGAGAAGAGGTCCATGTTTTGTGGAAACGGAACTCCTTCAAGCTCAAAATCCATATCATCCATTACATGATCTTTTTGCTCGTGTGAAAAATGAAAGGCTTTGTCTTCACCAGAGATGATCACTATGCTTATTGAGTGAGGAGAGATTGTGTTCAAACTATTCATTCTCCTTAGCTTCAAAAAGGAAGTGAGATTCTTCCATCAGATCATCCATGATTGAACTGGGAAGAGGATCTTGTTTTTTTTATTATCTCCATTTCTTCACGCAGCATTTCTACATCACTTGAAGGATCAAAATAAGAGGGAAAATCATCCATGACCATCTTGAATTCATTTATTTTTGGTCCATGATGTTGGGTGGCTTTCTTACACCTCTCCACATCTCTCCATTTCATCGTTAATTGAAATATCAAACTTTGAAAGGAGATTATTCATGTTTACTTTGAATTGGATGTCTGCTTCATTGTTGGTGGAGTCTTCAGAGAGAATTGAATCATCCATTATGTAGAAAGGGATCTTCCTTTATTGAATATATTATTCCCCCAATGGGTTTTGCCTCGAGCCAAGGGGAATTTTTAAATGGTGGTTTTATCTTGATGTCTTCTACCTCTTCCTCCATCACGTTGCTTTGGATTTTATCGAAAGGTTCCATGATAAGATATTCTTTAGGAGCATCCAAGAATCTTTCAGGAATGAACATCACGTAGCATGGAAAATATTCAAGATCTTCTTGAGTTTCTTTGTTGTTCACAACATAAAGTTATTCGAGGTATTCATACCTACTTTGCAGGGCCAAATCATACCTCCAAATTTCATGATAGGTCTTGAGCTCGGAATTCCCTTCTATTATTCTCTAAATTTTTTCCACATATTCTATTTTCAACATGTTCATTTCTCCAAACACCATATGCAATGAAGTCATCGAGAGAGCGGCAGAAAAAGGGTAGTTTTCTCAACTTTGTAGTGAGCTGTGTGAGATTGCAAAAATATTCTTTAGTGGATCCTACACCATCTGTCTTTTGTCATCTTCTTCAATTTTGATTTGATCTTCATCGAAAGGCTCAAGGATAGGATTTTATTCAATGACATTCAAGAACCTTTCGGGGATGAAAATTTTGTGGTATGAATAATCTTCAGGATCTTCCTCCATAGGAAAAATTTCCTCTTCTTCTTCCTTGTTATGGGTTGCTTCAAGTTTCTCATACATCTCTTTGGATTTAACATATTCTTGAGCTTGTGGGGACTAGAATTATCTTGTATTTCCTTTGACATCCCTTCCAAAATCTCCCTACTTTCTTCTTCATCAGTGGCAGGTTATTTGTTTTTCTTTATCTAGATGTAGATTATTGCTTGAATTAGGAGTCTCTTTTACCATCCTTGAATTTTACCTTTTGTAAATATTGGGTTCAAAACCATGGCTGATCAATGATCTTCTTTTCTCGGTCACAGTATTATTCTTCTTCTTCAGATGTAGATTACTCATTGGTACTTTGCTCCAATCTGGAAATTTTTTCATGGTGCGGGAAATGAACATGACAGGGGTTCATTCCTTGATAGAGTTGCCTTCAAAGATGATTTTCTTTGAAATCTGATTTTTTTTTTTTCTCTCCATGGAGAAATATCCTTTTTGGGTGCACTTAGGAAAATATCTCCCTAGACGGAGTCCCCAAAAATGATTAGCAAGATAAAAAATTAAGTGGACAAATCTATGGGTTTCTTTCCAATAATTGTCAGATCCCTCTACTTAAATCTATGTAGGTTTCTTGCCAATGCTATGGGATTTTAGATCCCTCTACTTGAATAAGGAAGCTCCATGTTATTATGTGTGGATGAAATAAACTTTGTGGGTGGGCCGAAAGGTCAGGGATCCAACAAGAACACTCCATTGATCCTACAGCAAGGCTTGAAATTTCTTACAAGAGATGAAACTTTCTTGGAAGGGGTAAAAAGGGGAGTGGGAAGTAAGAAAATTGGGATTAACATTGTAGGTAGAAAGTCAAAGTCCTATAACTGTTAACTAGAAGTTACCATCTCACATATTTGTAGGAAGAAAACAACAATTTTTCAACACTAATGATGAGAGGAAACCATGCATACAAAGATGCAGACATTCATACATCTGAGAAAATAGAAAAAAAATTCTTAATTAGTATTTCAGAAAAGTTGTGCATAGTATGGTAAAAGAGGAAACATATGCAAGAGGGAGGAGAATTGGAAGAAATTGTATCTTTATTTCATGTGTAGTGATGAATACAAAGATTTAATCAGGCTACCCCAATTCACAATGCTTACTAGAGTAGAAGTTTTGTAAAAATTCATAATCTGAATCCCTTGGAATGAAGAAGACATCCCAATTTATACACTTTGAACTTGTCCCTTCACCTCCGTCATATGAATCTTTGTGTTTCATATTCCACTTATGACTTTTATTTTCCATCAATTAAGTGTTTCTCTTATAATTTGAGAAAATACCTTTACAATATTAAAATAAGTCACTTAAGTGAATAAGACAAAATACAATGATGACGCCCAACGAAGAATTAGAATAGAGAGAGAAAGAAGAGAGGGAAAGAGAGGAGGATAGAAGGGATGAAGGGAAATCACTCCTCGTGATGAAATGCTTGAATGCCTTGATGAAGTCATGAACTTTGAGTGAATATTTCCAAAGACACTGGTGATCCTCCACACTGATGAAGATTTCTCCCTTGAATAACTTTGAATAATTTTCCCCATCCAGTGATGACCACAAACTCTATGATACACATACCCCGTGAACCATTGGATAAGTGTTTAAAAAACAATGTTTGATACTTTCCCAAAGTGAATTCAAGATGACTCGTAGACCATGCTTACGATGATTCTTTGTGACACTGTTATGTTCCACTTGCCTTTGGAATGATACATATGCTTGCATAACTGATGAGTACATCATTAAGACCTATGATGGATGTTTGTTATGTAATATGAAATGATCATTCCAAACCATGAAAAACCACCATTGATCTTCATGATTGATCACACCTGAGAAATTAGACCAACCTGCTGCACTTGAAATTCATGTTTCCTTAACACTTACTATATTTGGAAAGGGCAACTTACTATCTTTGGTAAGTGTTAGAGTTTGCTTCTCTGGACCCCAAATGGTGATATTGACCTGAATGATTATCCCCCCACATCTCATTTTGTCAAAACTTCCCCTTAAATGTGACTTACTATTTTTAGCAAGTGCCCAGATGGGAGACTTACTATATTTAGTAAATGGTGATTTCTGCCTTTCTAGATCATCTTGATGAGGTTAGATTCTTTATTTTCTCCTTTGTATGTTTCCTTCACCTCAACCACTTCTTGGAATGACTTGATATTTTTAGTAGGTACCCATATAGGGAGCTTACTATTTTTAGTAAGTGGTCATTCACTATTTTCTGCTCTGAACAATCATTTTGACCTCATGATCATCTTCGGTGTACACTGTCTTCTCCGTCACTTCTTCTAATGACGACTAACAAAAATGGCGAGAAAACCTATGTAAGAAAGCTTACTATTTTTGGAAAGTGGGTATCTATTGCTTGGTTCACAACAGAACATAGTTTTCAGATTCAAATCGTCATCATGATCTTATCCCTCGAATTTCACTTGATTTTCCCACCTTAATGCTTACGAAATAAAAAATGAAAGTTTCACCAGGTAGTGACTTTGGGCACAGAGCTGCCACGATAGTATTAAAGGAGCTTTGAAATTTGTTAGGTCTATGTTTTTATCTCCAATTGTGATGAAAATAAATCCATTGCAATATTTTTTCATTTGGAGGTCCGTGTGCAATTTTTTAGCTCAATTCCATTGCAGGATTGATGGGAAATCCAATGAATGTGAGCTAGGACATGAAATGGGTTTTTTTATGAAACAAATGATTTAGGGAAGCATCTTTCATCTCCCATTTGTTGCATTGTGATGGAATTCAAAAAACTAGTGGAGGTCTGTAAAAAATTTCATCTCAATCCGACTAGTATTTTGAAAGATATGAAGATTTTTGTATTTGGGAGACTAGCGTAGTTGTCTAGCGAAAAATCTTCATTTTCTCTTCATTCTTCTTTGTATTGATCTGTTTCTATTCTGAATATCTGTATTTTCAATTTGAAAAGAATTTTTAGGATATTAGTTTAGTGAAGCACTGGAGGTTTGGATGTCTGAAGAAATTTTTCCAAAGTTTCGGCCATAGGGTTGTGGAGATGTGGGGGGATGAACATGAATAGAAAAATAACTAAGTCTACATTTTATTGATCCAAGAAGAAAGAATAAGGTTTTGGGAGAAACTTTTGGTCCCCTATGTCCCTTTTTAAAAGGAAAAAAGGTACGTGAAAATTCCCCATCGCGTCTGGTTGCGACAAAAATGGCTAAGTTTGACTAGGCGTGCGTTTGAGAGAGGGGGCCTGAGAGAATAAGACCTGGGAGCTAAATTTCAGGCGTATGAGGAATCAAGGGGCCAAGTGGAGTTGGGAAAGGTAGATTTTCCCTGTCCATTTTCTAAAGGAATGAAAGGGACATCAATTTGCACATCGCTCCAAGTTGCGACACTTGGCGATCATCCATGCAATGAGAGGAAGGCTCCGACTAGCTCGTAGGGGCTTAACTGGCAATGCGGGAGGTCACATATGGGTGTTCTAGAGGGATAAAAAGGGTTGGGAGAATTTTTTTTATCCCTTATGTACCTTTGTTCTAAAGGGATTAAAGGGACATAAAATCCCTCCATGATCCTGGATGCTAACATGTGTCCTTTTCGAAAATTAGCTAAGTATTGAGGTGGGCTCTGACCTTGAGCCAACTTGCGACAACAATAACTCGAGCTTCCGGATGAGTTCGGAGGTGAAATTTAATATGAATTTGATTGGAAATAACCAAATTAGTTGAATGGTGATTTATTTGAGCTCCTTAAATATTACTTTATCACCTATAAATTACTCCATGTTTTTAGGTACTATATGGTTAACATGCCAAAAGATATGAGTTTATCCTAAGGAGGTGCATGATGTTTCACGATGTCTCATTTTCTCCAAAATTTAGGACATGGAAAATGCCTTACATATGTAAGTTTTTTGGGCTCTTGAATCCTTCAATAAGATCCTAGAATATTTTCTTTAATTTTAGATCACTCATTCAACAGTGTATGTTCCTTTAGAGCCCGAAAACCCACTTTTGCTGAACCGTGGCTCCAAGTAACCTCCAAATATTTCAAAAATCTTCCAAAAAATTTCCTGGTGGATGCTCTTGTAACTTTAATGCATCTCCATGTTTAATTTTTATCCTTTGTTCCACTCCAGGGGGAGCCATTAGTCCTCGAGAAGGCCAGTGGTAGCCCTTCCCAAAACTGCTCAAAACTTTTCATTCTTCAAAAGCTCCTAAAATCACTTAGGGGGACTAAATTTTATTTCCTAAATCACCTAAGGGAGATTGGATGGACAACCACATGGAGATCATTTTACTATAGGATAGGACTAGTGTTTATGAGTGGACTAACCTGGGGTGTTTTGGAAAGGTATGAATTTCAAATTTTTTGACATTTTGGGGTAAGTTTGTCATGTGTCTCGGGTGGATTTTCCCATGCAAATTCTCAGGACAACAATTTACTAAGCATGGCGATGTGTTTAAAGGTATTTGATGAGCTATGTGATGGGGTTTTGAGCCTTTTTTGGCTTGTTTTGTTGTCTTGGTGCATGACCAACCTATATCAGTCCATGTTATGAGTTTTTATGAATGTTTTGTTATGTTTTTAAGTTATAATGGTTGATATATTTGGTATGGACTGAGTCATGTTATATTTTTTGAATTGAAAGGAATATAAAAGTGCATGTTAGGTTCATTTTTTGAACTGGTTGAGAAGAGAGGGAAAATTTCAAGCTAGGTAAGAGAGTGAAATTGACTTAAGGGCATCAAGACAAAGTTGAGGAAGATATTAAAAATTTTAAGAGTGTTAGAGAGCTTGTGTGCAAGTTTTTAAGTGATCAAATCAGTTCAAGAATGTTCAAGATTGAGCTAGTTAGAGGAAGGAGTGTTTGAAGAGGGTTTGAAGGTGTGTGAGATGAATTAGTGATCTTACATTACTTGTGTTAGAAAAAATACTTCAAATATCTTCATCGAAAGTGTAGACACAAAATCACACACATACTAATATTTATTATACCACTAATTATTTTATTTTATATATGGATCTTGCATAAGAAAATTATTCATTGGTGACACACTGCCTAGTCCATCTGTTTACTTTGATGTTTTTCTATTGTTTTATTTCTCACATCTATCACTTTTGTACCCATCTATGGTCAAGTCACATGGATCCCTGTATATCAGTATTCTCACATTTTTTGTCACTTGTCTCGAGACACTAACGACTAGGATTGGACACTAGCACCTAGGTGCTCCTGTTAAGTCTGGGTGCCCCTGTCCTCTTTGTTCTTGCTCACATTTTTTATATTTTTGGTCGGTATTTTCTGGGTTTTCTTACTCCTATCTTGATTTTCTAGTCAACATGTCATGTCATTAGTGTCTAAATTCAAGAAATATACCCCTATATAAACACAACATACATACCATTATAAGGGTGGGAAATCTTATCAAGGGATATCTATCTACATAGTATCGAAAAGGACTACATTTTGGGCTTATTACTCTGCATACACACTACATAGGAAGGGGAAGTTTCTAAATTCCATCCCACACATTTACATTCTATCTAGCTATTGTCTGATATCTTGGCATCATTAGGCACGGGGAAACCTAGGAGCACTATTGCACACACAATCACATAGAACTACATGGAGTCTGAGATGTAGTGTAGCACTCAATCGTAAGTTCACTCTGTTGGGTGACAGCTAAGGATAGTCTGACTCCCCATTTGCATATTTATTTTTTAGGATTTTATGTAGTTTGGGGGTTTTGTAGGAGATATCATTTTTGTTGTACACGTTATAGGTAACTCAACGATCCAAGTATCGGTGATCAACAATCGAGATACATGTGATCAATAAACAAGTGTAGAAACCCTAGCAACATTAAAGAAATCAGGTTTTGAGATTTTTGTAGATACTCCAGCGCCTTGAAGAGGTCTCTGATGCCCAGCGCACCCTCACCCCTACCAAGCACCCATATCCTAAGGCAATTCATGCAAGTTCCAAAATTTACATCGAGCATTTCCAGCACTTTTCCCAACCTTTTCATCAGTTCTTCCAGTTGGGTATACTTCAAGACAAACAAAAATCAAGATAAGTACCCTACTCTATTCATTTTCTTACATAGTTTCATCTATAAAAGTGTTAAACATTTGTATCTTATTGTATATCATTGTAGCAATTTTTGAAATTAGATTTTTAATAAAATATTCATATTTTATTAAATCATTTGGTGAACCAATTTCTTAGAACTCCTTTCCCTAGGATCCACTAAACCCTAATGGCTAAAAGTATATCTTCCTTCTCCTAGGAAAGCTATGCATCGTGAGAGTGTTAACCCTATCCTTGATGATGTTGTTGAGGCTGAATTACTTTATCTTTATCACAATGTTAAATTTGATGATAATGTTCAAATATTGCTTGATAGCTAATGAACACATAGTTCCTACTAGTTTTGAACACTCTACTTTGCACCATCATTGTTATCTAAAGCTTCGAATCTTTTTTAGATGTAATCCTTTCTCTTTCATAGGCACTAGTGTTACTCCACCTTCTATTTTTGTTAAAACTCTTGATGATGCTATTATGGATTATATGTTTGGTCTTGATTGTGATACTATAGAAAAAAATCATGATGAAAATGTACATGTACATGATGTTATTTCTCATACTAGTCAAGATGATTGTAAAGTTTGTATCTCATACTTCTTCTATTTCTAAAAAAAATTCTAATGATTGTAAAGATATATCTCATGATAGTTCTTCTCCTACTTCACTTTATGTTGATGACACACTTGATGAAATACTTGCATGTGAAAATTTGTCTGATATTGAGTGATATTTCTCATGCATGAACATGTTAGTAATGATAATACTTCTCTTAAAACTGTTGAATGTGAATTTTTGACTCCTCTTTTATCTACTTCTGAGGTTGTTTCTAATGGAATTCATGATGATTCTTCCATTTCTATTAGCTCACCTCTTATGATTTCTTTTGATGTTATTGCTAATGTATTCCATCTGATATTCCATGTTCTTCTTTACTTATTTCTTCTTCTTCTCTCTCAATGATGTTCATGTTGCTTCTTTGCCTCCTAGTATACCACCTATTATTTCTTATGCACCTACATCTAGTGTGCCCATAGCATCTTCATCTTCCACTTCTTCTTCTCATATTCCTATGATCACTCATAATGGTAAGCTTGCAACCTGCTCAATGTTCCTCTTACATCTTCTATGATTCCTCCACATGAAATTTTATCACTCATGCATGTTGTTGGTAAATTTACAATCTCAAGTTCAATCTCTCACTCTTGAAATAAAATCCTATTATGCTTCTATTGATAATAAATCTCTTCATGGAAATCCAATTCCAAAGAAAATTCACAATTCAACATTTCCTAAGGATTTCATCATGCCTACATTTTCATGCTTTTTGATGGCACTGGCAATCCATATCTACATCTTAAGCATTATCATTTAGCTATGGATTCTTATTCGAATGATTTATTATTGTTAAAATCATTCCATTCATAGTCTTATTGATGGCGCTCTTCAATGGTACACTCATTTTCCTTTTGGATCTATTAGTACATATTGTGAGATGGAAGATGTCTTTCTTAGACACTTCATGCTTAACAATGGTCCTAGAGTCACACATGATCAATTATCTAGCTTGCATAAAGGACAAAGAACCTATTCATGGATTACATTTTGCATTTCAATTTTGCATGCATCAACTAGTATTTCATCCTATTGATCTAGAGAAGCAATGTATCTTTTTTCGTGGCTTGATTCCTACTTTAAAAGAATGATTGCAATATGATACATGCAAATAATTTACACTTTTATGCTTATAAGGTCATTGATCTAGAATAGGATTTAATTAATACACATGTTATAGATCCTCCTTCTACTTATTCTATAGTTGCATCTTCTACTTCTTCACCTCTTCCATCTATTCAATGTCCTCCAAGGTCTCCATATCCTCCACCTCATAAGCATGTTCCATCTCTCCACCATATAAGTGTCCTCCATCTCCGCCATCGCATCACTCTCCACCTAAGTCTTCACCATCTCCTACTTAGGAGCCATTTACATTTCTCACATACTGTTAAGCCTCATGATGTGTTGTGCTCTTTGCTTGATAAGTGCTTAATTCACTTTCCTTCTAATTAACATCATCCTCCTCATTGCTTGCATCACCAATGTGATCATCCTTATTGAAATTATCATCACATCAATGGCCATCATGACAATGACAGTTGCACCCTTCATGAAAAATTGCAACAATTAGAAGACAAGGGTGTCATTGCCTTTGGCTTTCTACTCTCATGAGCAGTCTATTTCTCCAATTCCTTGCAAGCATGTGTTGCTACTCTATTTCACTTATCTCCTTCTCCCTACTTTTAAGGTCATTATTCATCCACCACCTCAAATTCATTATTCATACATGGCCTCTGCCTCACTCATTCACCATTGCATCATCTCATCCACCGTATAATGCTCTTGCTTCACATTGGATTCCTAATACATCGGCATTTATGCTTCCTACCACTACATCTCCCATCATTGACACCATCTCATCTGACATTCAGTTTGGCTCATACACTCATGTTGCTACCACTTCACATGCTTCCACCGCTTTCGTGCTACCCTCTTGCATCTTTGGTAGGTGATTTTTCTCACCTCACTACCCAATGATGCACTCATGTTCTTATGGTTCTTACATGACTATTGAGGGATCTATTACAATAAGAACCTTGTTCCATCTTGCACGCCATACACTTCATTGATATATCTATCTAGTGTACACTATCACACCATTTCCTGATGATGCACTCTTGTTCTATGGTTCATTCTTGATTGTTGAGGGGTCTTATATAAATGAACCTCATCTTCTTACATACATATTGGGGGGCATCACTTTTCTTTCCCCCCTCTTTCATCATGCTTACACATGATTCCATACATTCTTATTATCATTTCAATCACATTGCTCTTTCACATTATGCTATCTCATTGCATACATTCATTACTACATTTCTCTATACATACAATCTAATTTTCATTACTTATCTATCATATGTTACTAATCAATATCATCATCAATTAGTCAATATCATCATTTACATCAATGCAAATCAAACAACATACATGAAAAACAATCACATCACATCACATATCACAAACATCCCATATCAACATAATGCAATATATCAATATATCCATATCTATATATCATCAAAATTCATAGTTACAAAAATACAATCCCTGGGGGAAATCCCCCATGCATCACATACATCACTATATGTCATACATCATCATCATTGTCACTATATACAACCGTGGAAGCTCTAGAACTAGATGATTCACTACTCAATCTAAACACTTATCACATGACCCCTATATCTCTCCATCTGTCTGTGTAATAATGCCAACTCAACCGAATTCCTCTGTAAACCAGCCATGTAACTCTACATACTTCGTGAACACATCTTGCGCTAGGGTTCCTCCACTTACAGCCTCCCTAGCTCACCGAGTCTCACTTGCCTCATCATGCTCACTCAACAAAATGGTACATGTAGCCGCTATCATTGTCTGGCTCAAACAAAGTGGGCATGCTCACCCACAATGTCATCTACTCATCCAACATCCCACCTCCCATGAGCACATTAATCGAGGTACATTTTGTGTCAATGTGTGGATATAATGAATCATGCAAAACCAATACACATCAAAACCAATACAATTCATTAGTTACTACACATGTAACAAACAATACAACTAAGTGGAAATCAACAACTAACAATAAACAATACTCATTTTTATCATTGTTGTTATACCATCGCCATTAGGGGAAGGTGCCTACCCCTTTACTCCTCCAACTGGTGTGCTCCCACCTCATCCACAACCACTAGAAATAATAGCACCCATTGGTGCACTTGCCTACCATGCACTATATGCCTCGATACATCCTACATCATCCACATGTATCGGATCTATAGCCGTATCTACCTCATCCAGACCTTGAGGAACTAGTTGTGCCCCTGTTGGGTCTAGTCTTTTTTCCTGGTCTCCTCGGCGCTCCAATGGCTCGTACCCATACATACGGATCTAGAGGCACATCCTGAGTAATACCAAACTGATGTGATACATGCTCTACCTAAAATAGCTTAGTCACTCCATGAAACTTATCCTCCATCCACATAGTATGTCGGATGCATCGTAGCTCTACTCAATCCTCAGGCCACCCTCCATAGGCTTGATATGGTCTCCATATAATGGCCCCTGGCCCCATACAATCTAGCATAGATCTATAGGTAGTAGTATTAAGTCACCTACTACGCGTACCCATCTACCTCAGTGAAAATATATCAGGCCTCATCCAATCATCTCATGGCCCACTGAGTGGCCTCAATATCACAATGTTCTCATATGCCTATACGTGTAATAATGTGGTGGCTCCTAAGCCCACCCCCATGGTATCTTCTTACGTGAACCTGTATAATTTTCTATACAAATGTGCCAATGCACACCACGCCCACTGCATAACTAGTACCATCCTCCTCTATACACCGAAAAATATTATGCATTTTATATAAGACACCCACACCTCTACCCTCCACTGCCACTGATGAAGAAATAACAACTGCAATGAACTTTCGTAGTCACAGAAAACATGATCTCAGTATGGCATCCAAGCTAATATGGTGACTGTGTGTACCCATGTCCATGTAAAATACCACCTAGCAGCTCTCATATTCCTCTAAGAATCCATCTACGGTACCATCACTTAGTACTCTCTCACCCACGACTAGCAGTCGCAATATGTGATATACATCCTTTAGGGTCACGGTCATCTCCCCAGTAGGTAACCAAAAAATTCACGTGTCTGCACACCATCTCTCACACAACGCAATGATCATAGGCATATTATCCTCCCCCAATCTCGCTATGTGCCACAGTTAGCATAGTCTAGTATATCCCACTCAATGTCGATAAGCCCAATCCCAACAACGTACTCAAATTTCAACCTCCACAGAACTCCCTCGAATTTTGATATCTCTGAAAGGCTTTCATACAATTGGAATCACCCTATGATACCTATCAGGATACTATATGATCATTATACATTCCTAGTATATCATCATTGAAAACTCACTCATATAACATGCAACATTTTCTACTACTCTCCATCGATTCCCCTAATGACCTAATCTGGAGGAAATAAGCAAAAAATATCTCCATGAACATAATCTATCATATACATTCAATCTCAAAATATATATTTAATACTCGAATCAAATCAATTAATCAGTACAGCATTCAGTGTATTTTACTATCTCTCCCAGATGACCTGACTTGGGAGTTATACTACTTCATATTTTTCGCAAATGACCTAACATGGGAAGTCACTTTATATTCTTTATCACTTCTAGATGACCTAACATGGAAGCCATCTAGAAGTGTACTCATCGTGACACCCATGGAGTGGGGACAATGAGATGTCATTTCCTTTCCTATACCACTCCTATATGGGTTATTCGTGCTCAATCGAAATGAAAAAAAAAATGGTCTTTTTCTATCTACAATGGATAGACCTTTTGAGGATGTAGTCATAGTTGGAGAGTAAAACTAGACCTCTCTCCTTAATGCTCTTCCTCTAGTGGAAAGATGCCAAAATCCTTCAGTTTTCACACATACAAAATCAGGTCAGGAAGTTGTCACTCCTTATCCCTTTAAATCTCCATCAACAACAATTCAAAAATCTCCAAATCCTCTAAAATCAAATCATCAATTTTTCCAAGTTCTCCTCACAACAGTTTGTCATCTCTATTTACGCCACATGGATTGACACATTGTTCCATGGTTCATCACACTATATGTTCTTATTATGCACGTACTTATGCAACAGGGCTTCTCCAGATTTCTCTCAAATATGTTCTTTACTTCCTTTACACTACTTGAATTTCAATCAAATAGCATAAGGGGGGGATTTAGACATAAAATCACGCACATACTCATATTTATTATACTATTAAGTATGTTGTTTTATATATGAATCTTTCATAAGAAAATTATTCCTTAGTGACACACAGCCTAGTCTGTCTGTTTTCTTTATTTGTTTCTATTGTTTTGTCTCTTACATCTTTCACTTAGGTACCCAGGTCTGGTTAGGTCATAGGGATACATGTCTATCATTCTTCTCACATTTGTCATCAGTTGTTTCAGGACACTAGCCCCTAAGCACTCTTGTCCAATCTGGGCACCCCTGTCCTCTTTGTTTTTGCTCACAATTTTATATATTTTTGGTCAGCCTTTTCAGTTTTCTTACTCATATCCCGAGGTCCTAGTCGGCATGTCATGTCATTAGTGTCAAAATTCAAGAAAGAGATCCCTATATAAACATAACATACATACCATTATGAGGGTGGCCAATCTTGTCAAGGGTTATCTATCTACATACCATCAAAAGCGACTGCATTTTTGGGCTTATTACTCTACATACACACTACATAGAAAGGGGAAGTTTTTGAATTCCATCCCACACATTTACATTCTATCTAGTTATCATTTGTTATCTTGGTGTCATTGGTGTGAGGGAAACCTAGGAGCATTATTGTACACACAAGCACATAGAACTACATGGATGCTAAGATGTAGTGTAGTGCTTGGCCATAACTTCACTCTATTGGGTAGCCACTGAGGACAGTATGACTCCCCAATTACATCTTTATTTTTTAGGATTTGATGTAGTTTGGGCGTTTTGCAGGATATCATCTATTTTACAGGTTACCAATGAATTCGGCAATCTTGCAACAAGTTAAAGGTGATAGATAGCGAAGGGTAGTGAAACTCTAGCAATACTAAAGAAACCATGTTCTAATATTTTCAGCAAACTCCAGTGCCCAAAAGAGGTCTCGGGCACCCCAGGTGCCCTCACCCCTATCTAGGTGCCCCTTCCCAGCTTATTCTACAAGTTCTATAATTCACATCAAACATTTCTATCACTCTACTCATCCTTTTCATCAGTTGTTCCAGTTTAGGTATACTTCAAGACAAGAGAAAATCAGTTAAGTGCCCATCTCTTTCATTTTCCTGTATAGTTACATATTTAAAAGGCTAAACATTTGTATCATACTGTACATCATTGTAGCAATTTCTAAAATTCTATATTAATAAAATATTCATATTTTATTAAATTATAAAGGTCGTTGAGTTTGTGTTTAATCATCTTAGGGGGTTGTAGCCTCCTTGTAGAGTTGGTGCTTCACTAAATTAGGGGTTGGTGCTCTTTATAGGGTTGGTGCTCCTTGTGAAGTTGGTGCTTCACTAAATCTCTTTGCTTTGTGTAATATAAGCATTGTTTTAGTATTTTTTATTCCCTTTAAGGGTTTCCCACTTATATCTTGTGTTCATGTTTACTAAATCTTGGTTGTGCTTATGTGGTTGATTGTTTCATGTTGTTAAATTCACATTAATGGATGGTTGAATGTTAATGGTGGATGCAAGTTAATCTGAAATTGTTTTAAGGGTTTAAATAACTGATTCACCCCCCCTCTTTCAAAACTTCCAATAACTTATTTGTTCACAATCTCACATAGTGGAGGCATGTGAAACGTCACAAATGTGTTACAAAATTTCGTGAGAAAAATATTAGGACTCAAAAGGGAAATTTTCTAGAACTTATAAAAAAATACCATTTACTTTTTCCCATGCAATTATATTTATAGAAAATATAAAATGAAGAAGAGAAATTAGAATTATCCTTTCCATTAATAAAATTTAGCACTCTACTAAACACTGAGGACAAATGAGCATTCATTTTTACAAACCAGGTATGGGTGCTTGAGATTACTCAAATTACACTATATCAGATCATTTGGAAAAGAGGGTAGATCCATTCAAGATTTGGTGTTGGTTTTTTGGTTAGTTGGACGTTCAGACTGATTTGGGCACGAATTTTCTGTACTCCACATATTTTAGATGATCTATGACCTTCTATTTATCCTTTTTAACTTTTAGATTATGTACCACCTCTTTTTCATTTCACAATGTTGATCTACATTTCATGACTTTCCTGCATCTTTGTTTCGTAGATTTCACAGATTCATAGAGTATTTTTCTTTGTTGCATATTTCCCTTGTATAATGGATTCTCTTGTTTTTCTCTGCATGGATTTTCTAATTTTCTCACGAACTCTTCTTTCATCCCAAAAAAAAAATTCACTCCTTCCACACTCCACTTCTTTCCTTTTGCTTTGTGGTAATACATGGCTTTACTACTTTTTCCATGGTATACCCCACAGTCTCGCTACTTTGTTGCATAGAATTTCTAATTTCTACAGTACACTTTATTTCTTCATTCCCCATATTTTACTCCTTCAAAATGCTTAAGTATAGAATTTGAATCAAGCTGTCCAAATAATTAATTTGACAACAGAAAATTGACATTAAATGTATTATTACATTTTGGTGAAGTCATTTATCTATTGATCCAGATCAACCTAGGGTATTTTAATTTACCTTTGGAGTTTAATAATTCCAAAATCGCTTATTTGATACTATGGGTTTTCTTAAGACCGTTATTTTATTTATATGTTGTACATTACTACAATGGTTCTATTAATTCTTATTCTTCCATACCTAATAATGTTGATGCAAATGTTAATGAAATTGATAATCATCCTTCTAATTTTGATGTCCATTTCCTACTACATATATTTGATTATGATTAGACTATTGATATCATATTATAGTTTTTATTTTGACTTATATTTTTGGCAATTAATACCTTAAATATTATGTTTTAATTATATTCATATTCTTCCACACCTAGTAATGTTGATGCAAATGTTAATGAAATTGATAGTCATCCTTCTAATTTTGATGTCCATTTCCTACCACATATATTTTATTATGATTAGACTATTGATATCATATTATAGTTTTTATTTTGACTATAGTTTTGGCAATTAATACCTAAAATATTATGTTTTAATTCTAATTTGTATTCTTCCACACCTAATAATGTTTATGCAAATGTTAATGAAATTGATAGTCATCCTTCTAATTTTGATGTCCATTTCCTACTACATACATTTTATTATGATTGGACTATTGATATCATATTATAGTTTTTATTTTGACTATATTTTTGGCAATTAATACCTAAAATATTGTGTTTTAATTCTAATTACACGTTTTAGTATAGCGTGTGTGTGTGTCTCGCGCGCGCTCTCGCGCTCTCTCGCTCTGTGTGTCTCTGTGCGTGCGTGCGTGCGTGCGTGTGTGTGCGAGGCACGGTGTACTGATACCTCTAATTGTTTTGATTTGTATGTTAGGAATTAATTTGGATATTGTGTCTTATATGAGGACAATGTTTATTAGATTTTTATTTCATATTATAATTGGGAATATGTAACTAGTAGTTGATTCTAAATAGTTTTGAATAAATTATAATTAATTATGTATTAATTAAATTTGGTCAAATGAGATGGTTCTTAAATATTTAGGCATCGTGTTAATTCTAATGAATTTTGTGTGTGACTATTTTATATCATGATATTATGCTATTATTGGTAAATTTGGTATATTAGCATAATTTATTGGGAAAATATGATGTTTTTATTAAGTGTGGAGGGAACAAGTCTTCATATGAAAAAATTTACATTACGCAATTGAAGGATGAAGGGGACTAAATCCTCAGTGATTTACTTTCCAACATGATGTTTCCCATATAGGGAAACTTAAAGTTAGTTTATTAATTGTCTTGTGTTAGTCTCCATATGTGTTGGAGTCAACCCCTTATTGTGTTACCCTTATATTATTTGGCATTACTTTATTTCATTAGATTATGACATATTTTTTTGGAATATTTTATTTAATATTTATTTGATTATTTTTTGATGGATTTTGGTTTCCATAAGTTTCAAACTATAATTTGGCCTTATTGGACACTTTTTGGTGGAGTAATTGACAAAGAAATATTTTCCTACACCCTAAAATTAACCCCATACCTATACCCATACGATGGGTTGACTCTTTTAGGATTTTTCACCACTTAAGGACCTCAAAAGGACCATATTCATAGCCTTGAAAATTATGTAAAGGAAAACAAATCAATAACTTGTGTAAGTAAATGTGAGAGAATTAAATGTGAAAGTGGCTGGGTAAATGTTGAGTTTGTAAGGAAGAAAGTAACAGAGTAGTTGGGACGGGAGAGATCGTGTGTATGAATTTTTAAAGATTTTTGTTATAAGTTAAAATTATTATTATTATTTCACATTGTAAGGGATGTAAGAAACCAATGTAAAGCATACGTAAATTAAATGAATTTATAAGTGGGTTGTTTCTTATTTTGGGGGATAGTTCTTGATAAATTTAAAGATCCTATTAGTTTTTCACTTGAGCCTTGTTATCTATTTATTTGAGTTTTGAGTGTGAGCTAAGGGATATGTGTTTTTGTATTTTTCACTTATTTTTTAGACTTGAGATGCTTTTTGGAGATTTTGGGAAGATCTTGTTGATATTGGATTGACTTGAAATGGAATTTAAAAGTCTTGGAAATAGTGTAGAAGAGGTAGGCTCTTAACTCTCTTTATTTTTCTTCTAATATCTAAAAAACAAAAATATATCTCTCCTTACCTCTTCTTTAATAATTTTTTTTATTTTCATGCTCACTTGGGAAAGTGAGTGGTTCAAAACTTAAATGTTTGTATCCTTGTGTTTTCATTATTTTTATGCAAGCAATATTATTATGTGTATAAAGGGGTATAGGAAGTAGACAATCCATGGCTATTTTATTTTGTTAATTTAGTGGAGGGATAAATAGGCGAATCATATTTTTTTTAGGAATAAGTAGATGAATGGTGGTTGTAGAGGAATAAGAATTGTTTCTTATTTAAAAACATGTTATAATTGTTGTATATAGAATGTAGTAAACCTTAGAAATTCTATTTTCTATGGATATCCATTCCCTTTTACAACCCTTTTTTGGGTTGTTTGTGTTTCTTTTTTCATTTTGAATTGATTTTTCTCTCCCATAATTATGTAAGAAAACTTTATTTTTGGATTTTATTTTGTAAATGGTTTGTGAATGTGAAATTATTGGTTTTCATCCATGCAAATGTTGGGTTCGTTAGATTTTGTTATAACTATGGAGTTGGAGGATTCTTAGGGAAATGTGGATGAGTCATTACCACATTACATGGTTTTGAGGATTACCTTTTCCTTTCCTCTTTTTGTATGTGAATGGATCATTGATGTGAAGTATACCTTATATCATATATTGGATGCAACACCAGGAAATCTAGGGAATAAATTTAAATGTTACTCTACATTATCAATTTTGTAACATGTTAAACACTACATGTGGTCTATGTAGGATATGATGTAGACTGATAATGTAGGATCCCCTTTATATTGAAATTTTAAGCCTACCATAGTGAAATATTGGGGTATTAGGACCTCACAATCTACATGTCCTTTGAGATGTAGTTGTAGAACATAGAGACACTCAGAGACCACTAAACCATAGAGAACATTTTCCACGCCCTTCATAGGATTTTTATGAATATCCTTTACATATTATATATGTCTCCTTAAAACATATATATATGGATAAGATTCCCCTATACTAGCATTATGAGGAGAGGTAGAGATTAGAGGACAAACATAGGCCTTGAAAACCCAATATTATTTATCACATTAGATATATTTATATATTACACCCATAGACCTCTCTTGGGAACAATACAATATTTGAGATTGAAGCATGGCTAGTTATATTAACTAGATATTTTAATCTATACACTCACATGAGAAACATCAAGGATATAGTAGTGATACACCTTCCAAGGTACATAGTAGGTATTTGGTAATGGATAGAGGAGATGAAACTCCTATTAGACATAAAGGCAATGACATGGGAGATAATTGAGGAGAATTTTAGGTTATGTTATATTTCTAGATGTTTTTTATTACCACATTGAAAAAATCCATGGCTTGAAAGTATGACTAGCACAATAGCACAATATGAGGGTAATCTTTTTGACCTACTTCATTTTGTGGATTATCTTAGAGACGAGCAGGTCAAGATTCATCATCTTATTCAAGGAATAAATATTTATAGGGTTAATCCATCTATATGCAATCTCTATTAATCATTTAGGATATTGTGGATAAGGAATACATTGTATAGGAAAATAGGTTAAGATATAATAGAGTAGAGGAAAACATTATGTATATATCCAAGCTCGTCAAGACCTTAGGTAAAAGGAAACCGTGTCACTACTCAGGGAGGGTTTTGACATTATACATTCACCCATATACTACACCACAGTAGTAGTAATGCTTTCACCCTTTCAAGGGTGCATAAAAAGGTATCTATTTTGGTTGGAATTCTTAGGGGGAATAGAGATAAGAGGTAGTAGAGACAATAAACAAGGCATGTTGATTTTCATAAGTCCTTTAGGATGACAACATCGACATCTAGTGGATAGAGTTATATTATGATAAGGGTTATCCATAGTGATTGAGACCTCAAGAAGGTTAATTCTATATTTTTGGAAGTGTGGATCAATTTTCTAATTAATACCCATAGGGATCTTCATTGGATGAAAGGGTAAATTCCCCATGTTTGAATCTTTAGTTAGGGATATGGGGTGATCACAAAAAATGTAGTCGTACATAACTTTTAGGAAGATTACTTAGCCATGGTAATAGATTCTTAAAGTAGTATTGGGGGTTTTCCTATTTTCATTTTATTGGATTCTAGCTCATCATAAAACTATATATCCCTTCTGATATTGGACCAATATAGGCTAGTGGAATCTAGGCATAAGGATAGTTGGGATGTGTATTTGGCCACCATGTCCAAGATATCAGTTAGTTCATTGGTAAGGGAGTGTGTGCTTGATTTGGTAAAATTCACTACCATGGTATATCTATGTATCCTTCCCCTAGGTTCCTATGAGGTTATTTTGGGGATGAATTATCTTCCAGTTCATTGATACATAGTGCATTATTACCATAAGGCCATTGAGTCATAATAAACTTGGAGTACAGTAACTTTTGACAAGATTTTATAAATTATTTTCCCTTCATAACATATCCACCATGGATCTCAATTAGATTAATAAAAAGGTATTTCATATGTTTTCCATTATTTTTATTAAAAAATATACTATGATTCATCCAAATTCTCATTGCATGATCACATAATAATTTGAGAGTTTGTATATGTTTTCTATTATATATTTAACAAGTATACCTCTATAAAGATATTGAATGTCATATCAATTTAGTACCCAAAGAAAATAATTTTTCATGAGCACCATATAGAAATAGAACTTTGGATCTATATGAGCTCAAGATGTAGCTATACGACCTAATAGAGCATATTCTTATCCATCCTAGTGCATCCCCTTAGGGTGAACCCATCATATGTTTTAATAATAAGGGTTAATCTATAATACTTTGTATTTCTTATAGACACTTGAACAAGGTAACAATAAATAACAATTATCCCCTCCCTAGGATCAACGATCTCTTTGACTAGATATGTGGAAATACCATATTTTTAAATATTGATCTAAAAATTGACTATAATAAATTGATTAATATTGAGGTAGATATTCATTATATTATGTATCATATTATATTAGACCATTGTGACTTCATAGTGGTGCCCTTTGAGCTAATCAATTCCATAAAAATCTTCTCGAGATTAATGAATGGGATTTTACAGACTTTACTAGAGTAGTTTATTCTTTTGTTCTTCAATTACATACTAATTTTCTCAAAGACACCATAAGAGCATTAGGATCACCTTTAGAATTTATTTTATTTTTTGATAGAGAAACATTTGTATGGAGCCGAGTAAGGTTTTCCTTCTTTCAGACTGAGGTACAATATCTTGGCCACATAAACTCATTAGAGGGAGTTGTTGTCAAGCCCTCAAAGATTAAGGAAATTATTTGTTGGCCTATACCCACTAGTTTCACAAAGGTGTGTAGTATCATGGTTTTAAGGGGATATTATTATAGTTTTGTTTAGTAATTTTCATGTATTTCTCACCCAAAAATATCCCTTAAGTATAAAGGGAAGAATTTTAAGTGGACAGAGAAGTATGAGAAGGATTTTAGGAAGCTAAAGGATCATCTCGCCACCATACCAATATTAGTAGTCCCTAATATTCATAATTTGTTTTATATGTACATGGTTTTTTTTATATTTCCTCATCAAGGAAGGGCATGTGATTATTATTAAGTCTTGAAATCTCAAGGATTATGT
Organism: Taxus chinensis; assembly: GCA_019776745.2. Taxonomy (NCBI): domain Eukaryota; kingdom Viridiplantae; phylum Streptophyta; class Pinopsida; order Cupressales; family Taxaceae; genus Taxus; species Taxus chinensis. The sequence continues at coordinate 547,057,125 of CM034151.1, read as the reverse complement.
GATAAACTAACACACCCTTGACCTTGATATTTTTATATATGTCCATACATTAGTATGTTCAAAACACTTTTTCTAGGTCATAGGCTTATATTGAGGACATATTATTTGATCATTTATCACATTTTTACTCATCCCAACCTCAAATCCCATTAAAGTAATTAGTTAGATATTGTTTATGAGTATGACATGTATGTAATGCATATGAAAGGAAAGGAAAAAAATTTAGTTGATGCCTTGAGTCATATGTGATATAAAGTGATTGAATTTACCCTTTAGAAAAAATTCTTATATATGGTGAAATTTATCAGGACATTATTTTAAAGGCCCATTTTACACCTTATTCATCCCTTATAAGGTTAAATAAGATACACATCAAGCTATGATATTTGTAACACCAAGCTGGTCTAAAATGAAATATTGTATAGTTTGTGGCATGTTGTTTAGAGTGTCAGAGATTGAACTCCAAGAATCAACACATTTTCAATATTCTTTATCCACATTCCATTCTTAAGTGGGAATGGGTAACAATTTTAATAGATTTCATTATTGGGTTACCCACCTTGGCATATCATCATGATGTGATTATCATCACTATGAAATTATGCTAGCTTGGTCTAATTTTCCATAATGATGATAACCGCATCCTGATGATATGCCAAGGTGGGTAACCCAAAAATGAAATCCATAAAAATGGTTTCCCATTCCCACTCAAGAATGGAATGTGGATAAAGAATATGAAAAGTTGTTGATTCTTGGACTTCACTCTATGACATTATAAACAACTTGCCAAAAACCCTATAACATTTCATTTTTGACAAGCCCAATGTTACAAATATCATAAATTGGTGTGTATATTCTTTAACCATAGATGGGATGAATAAGGTGCCCAATAGGCCTTTAAAATAATGGCTTGAAAATTTACACCATATGTTTGAAAATAAATGTTCCCCTTAGGAATCAAAATTTCATCTTCCCCTAATATATACCCAAAATGTTTCCCTTTATGTCTTGTTTTGTCTTAATATCTGACCTAATGTTTGAATAAATACTGTCTCTAAGAAGTTTCTTAAGAATGTAGTGAAATTCCACTATATATGTAATCTCTAATCTAGTGGAATTTTCCTACAAAAAATATCAGAGTTCCATACATATGGAACCTTATAAGGTGTTTTATGGAAGATATTGTAGGAATATTTTTAATTGGGATATGATTGATGATAGATTTTTAGTGGGTATTTATATGTTCCAATATATGTAGTGATATTTAGTTATCATCTTATAGCATATTTAGATAGAAGAAGAGTGGTGGAAGACATATTCATATGAAAAGATAATTTACTATAGTTTTGAGGAGGGATTGAAGATGTTATTAAAATTAAAATTTCACAAGATCCTTATCCATTATAAAAAGTTTTCTATTAGTTTACACCATATTTCATAGATACCTTTGATATTTTTGAATGGACTTGTTGTCCACTCAAAAATTCCCCGATCTGTCAAAAGTAAAAATTTCAAAATTTTGAGTTTAAATGTCTTTTCTGTCGAGCTGGTGGTGTGAAAAAAGTCTTGAAGTCGAAAAAAATCTAAGTTTTGGGTCATTCTGTAAGTATTTCGGGCCTGTCGGACATTTTTGTCCCGCCTGTCCCAAGTACGAAAGTGCATTTTGTTCCCCGATCGGCCGAAACCTCCGAATTTGTCCCATTTTCGGGCCCGTCGGAAGTTTTTGTCCCAAGTGTCCCGAAGTTACTGTGCGAGATGTTCCAATTTCGGCCGAACCGCCCGAACCGCGTACTTCGCACTTTCTTGTCCCAAATGTCCCAATTTCAAAAGTGCGCTCTGTTCCAATTTCACCCGAACCGGCCGAGTCGCGTACTCCGGAACTTTTTGTCTCAAATTTCTCAAGTTCAAACTTAAAGTGCACTCTGTTCCATTTTCGGCCGATTCGCCCGATTTCGTCCCAACTGTCCCAAGTCAAATTGTGCACGCTGTTCCATTTTCGGCCGAATCACCCGAACCGCGTACTTCACACATTTTTGTTCCAAGTGTCCCAAAGTCAAAAGTGCAAGTTGTTCCAATATCGGCCGATCCGCCCGAACCGCGCTTTCATGTTCCAACTGTCCCGAAGCCAAAAGTGCGAGCTGTTCCATTTTCGGCCGAAACACCCGGACCGCGTCCTTCGCGCATTTTCGTCCCAAATGTCCCAAAATGCATTTGTGCGTCTTCTCCCTGTTTCGTCCGAATCGGCCGAGCCTCGTGTTTCGCGCATTCGCGTCTCACATGTCCCAAGTGAACCTAATGCAATTCATACTTAGTTTTTCCCGCTCGACCCGAATGTGCTAAATTTGAATTTAAGTTGCGAAGATCAAATTTCAAGGACAGCTGGCAGAAGGACGAAGCTTTCAAGACGCCGTTTACATCAGTTTTCAAAGATATCCATTGTCATCTTCAAGATGAAACGTCTGGTGTGTCCCTCGTGGCAAAGACATAGCTGAGACGTTAAAGAAATTCAAGAAGCGGTTTCTGAAGACGGTGGGTCCTTCTCAGTGACTGTCCACCTGTCTCCTTCTTCATTCTTTTCTCTTCTTCCTATTCCTTTCATATTCCATGTAATTAGTTAAGAAATTGCGTTTGGCATTCCTTAACTATTCTCTAGTTAAAAGAAACGGTTACGAGGAGTAACCGAATTGTAAGCTATATAATGGCCTTCTTTGCGCCATTTTGAAAAGGAGGAAGAACTTGGCATATTTTCTGAAAGTGTAAATAGATCAGAAAGAAATCAATACAAAAGGGCTTTCCGTTCATCGTCTATCTATCTCTGTTATCTCTGCTGTTTTCTATTCAATATTGTGAAGATCATTTTGTCTCTAATTTGTTAGTCTCTCTGATTGCATACTGTCCGGTTTTGCAAATACAGTGATCTTGTATAACCAAGAAGGAACTTTGTGTCCTTGATTAATGAATTTGAAGAAGGTTATTTACAGAACTTTGTGTCTTTAAATTTAATCCTATTCAGCCAATGCAAGTGATCTTGTCTTAAATTCCTTGAAACTTCGCATACATAAAGAATTATTCTGCTATCTATAATTCTGAATGTTGCTATTCTGCTCATCCTCTCATTTCCTTTCCTCAGTCCTTTTGTAACTGATGATCCTTCATGGAAAACACTTTCGTAATATCCAAGTTCAACCATAAAATATTTTTTGTACATTTGTAAATACGTTTGTTTCTGAATAAGGGAACCTCTCCCATTAAAGAGGAGGGACTTCTTGTCCCCTGACTGTTGCTCTTCTAAAAAGTCCTATTTGAAAACCAACAGTTTTTGGCGACTCCGCTGGGGAAAATCGCATTCCAGTTCTGTAATTTTTGATCATCCTTTGATCTGGCGACTCCGCGTTTCACTCGAGGGAGAAGGGCCCTTGGTATCGAAGATTCTCAGTTTCAGCTTTTAGAACAACAAGGTTTTCCTTTCCCTTCAAATTCAACAAGAAATAGAAGGACCCGTTCGACAAGCACTCCACCTGTTCAAGATAGAAGTCCTACGGGTGGTATTCCTTCAGAGCCTGCTAGTCCCAATCTACGAGCTTTGATCCTTGCCGGTGTTACAGTTCCTCTCCAAGCCGTTTTTCCAAGAATGGCAGTGCCATTACCATGGGGTCATCGTGTCGGGCCTCTGGCCCTTGCTCAGCCTTTGCATGAGTTACCCAGAGGAAACCGGAAGAACTTCCCCAAATTCAAAGGCGATGGCAAAGTGCACCCTGACGAACACATCGCAGCCTTCGTTGTTGCATGTGGAGTTCTGGGAGTCGAATATGAAGACGTCTCCGTAAGGCTGTTTGTTGAGACGTTACAAGATAATGCTGCTGATTGGTTCTATCACCTTCCGGCCGGTGCTATAACCGACTGGGACACAATGAGAACTCAGTTCGAGAACCGTTTCAAGCCGGCAGAAGATGTGCATGCCTTGCTTGCCCAGGTCTCTCAGATAAAGAAAGATTCACAAGAGCCCATGAGGGAATTTGTGGCCCGGTTCAACAGGTTGGTAAATAAAATTCCAACGCCTACCCGACCTGTCGACCAAATTCAAAAGTGTTTCTTCCTAAATGCTCAATCGCCCAAAGTTAGTTATGCACTAAGAAGGGCTAATCTCGGAACACTAGCTCTGGATCAAGAACTGGCTGTTAGTATCGAAGATGACTTGATCATGTCAGGGAAGTTGAGAAGAGACCCTCCCAAATCTAAGTCTGCTGCTTCTTCCTCTTCCACCCCTGGACCTAGTACTGATCCATTAGTCCAGAAACTCGCAAATGATCTTGTCGCTATAAAGAAACAGTTGGCTCAGCATGCCCCGTATGCAGATGTTCCAAGAAGAAATTTTCAGCCCAGAAATCGTTTGCCTGCTCCTCACACAAGACTAGCACTTGAAGGACCTCCTGTTAAGGTTCCTGTGAACGCAACCTGTGAAGTTGAAGAGCCAGATGATGATGAAGCTTGCGAGGAGTTTGTGGAGGAATTTGATGATGAAGCAGAGGAACTTGAGGGATCTCGAGTTAATTTCTTTACCACTGAGGGCATTGATGATTATGATGAAGTGGTAGCAGACATGAACAGCGAATCTTTTGCTGTCATGACTCGAGAACAGACAAAGCAGAGGGAGAAGGTGACCCAGCCACCTAAGAAATCCAAGGAGCAGTCGGCAACTATCCCTGTAATTGCAAGAAGAGGATCTCCTATCCCTACTTCGTCTACACAGAAGGTGAGTCCTATCAATCCAGTTACCAAAGTTGCTTCTTCTTTTTCTCCTAAAGTTGATAAGCCTAGAATTCCAAATGATGATGGCCCGTCCACTTCTGGATCCTTTGATATTGTTGATCACCTGAAAAAGACCAAGGTACAAATCTCAGAAGCTGAGTACTATCAAACCCATCCCAAAGCCTTTGCCAAAATGATCCACTTTGTTAATTCCAACTCTAAGACCACCTCTAAAGGCCTTTTACCTACTCCTCCTTCTGCACCACAGCCAAGTCTGGTAGCTGCTGTCACCTCCCCTGGTGACAAAATTAAACCATTTTATGTAACACTTCTCATAGCTGGCCATAGGCTCAGTAATTGTGTCATAGATTCTGGAGCCTCAGATAATGTGATGCCTGCTAAAGTAGCTCATGCTTTAGGCTTGACCCTCACTCGTACTTATGGATCCTGCTACTCCATGGAGAGTAAGGAAGTGCCTTTGGTGGGGAGGATTAAAGATGCACAAGTGGCCTTTGCTGCTTTGCCTGAAAAGAAAGTCTTGGCTACCATCCTAGTAGCAGACATTCCTCCTTCTTATGGAATGTTGCTAAGTAGAAACTTCTGTAAAGATGTGGGCGGGGAGATTCAAATGGATTGGTCACATGCACTCATACCTGTCAATGGACACATGAAGAAGTTACTACCTGAGAAGCAGTCTGAGTATATTGTGCAGAAAACGGATGATCCTAAGGCACAAATACTCTATGAGGATATGGGGCATGGTAATTACATGATTCTGTCCCCTGATGAAATCCAACCCTCCAAAGTATCACCTAAAGATCCCAATGGTGTTTGGATTTTAGAATTTGATGGAAGTTGTTCCTCAGCTGGTTCTGGAGCTGGTGTCCTGCTAGTGTCACCAGAAGGTGTCCTTCATCCTTTTTCATTTAAGTTGCAGTTCGAGAACACTAATAACACAGCAGAATATGAAGCTCTCATTCTCGGATTGCAGGTGGCCAAAGAACAAGGTGTGAAGAACCTTCTAGCTCGTGGTGATGCAGAGTTGATTGTGAAGCAGGTCAGAAACCTCTTTCAGGTAAAAAATGGGAGGCTGAAGCATTACCGGAATCAGGTTTGGGATTCCATTGAATTCCTTGATGCTTTCTCTATTGAAGCAATACCTAGAGAAAAGAACAGCAGGGCTGATTCACTGGCTGTCTCAGGGTCACTACTGATTCCCCATCCTGAATTCTCTCAGGATAAGTTCACTATTGAAATGGTTCACCGGCCTAGTGTACCTGACAATACCAATAACTGGCAAGTTTTCAACGATGACCAGCATTTGCTTTCCTTCCTGGAACTCAAGGGTAATTTCGAACAACTGTATTTTGAGGGAAGTGACAACCTGCCTCGTGAGAGTGTGTCCTCTGACCAAGCCGTCACCCAAGGACAAGAAACAGATCAAGATGGATGCATCAATCTCAAAGGAAACAAGATTCCTAAAGGGTTGGTGAGTTTGGAGGAACTATTTGATAAGCATGACAGGTATGTGAAATCTAGAGCTTCTTCTGGGCCTCAGCAATCAGCTGAGTATGATAAGATTGATATTGGGAGTTCTACTGACCCTAAGCTAGTGAATATTGGAAAATGTTGCTAACAGATGAGAGGAGAAAAGTAATTGATCTTCTAAAAAGGTATAAGGATGTTCTCGCTTACTCTTATGAAGATTTGAAAGCTTTCAAACCAAAAGATATGCAGCACTCTATTCCCCTCAAGCCTGGAATTAAGCCTTTCAAGCAGAAACAGAGACAATACAACCCCAAAGTAGCTGACACCATCTTTCAGGAGATACAGAAGTTGTTGAAAGCTAAAATTATCTTTCCTATTCACCATTCAACATGGATTGCAAATATTGTGCCTGTCAGAAAGAAGAATGGTGAGATCCGCATCTGTGTTGATTTCAGGAACCTGAATCAGGCTTCTCTGAAAGATAATTACCCTTTGCCTATGATGGATCAAATATTGCAAGCAGTAACAGGATCTGAAATGTTATCTATGCTTGATGGATTTTCTGGATACAATCAGGTAGAGGTTGATACTGTAGATCAACATAAAACAGCTTTCACTACTCCTTGGGGCACCTTTGCTTACAAGAGAATGCCTTTTGGGCTTATTAATGCTGGTGCCACTTTCCAGAGAGCTATGGATCTGGCTTTTGGAAGCTTAAAAGGGAAGTGTATTGTCATCTACCTTGATGACCTGACAGTGTTTTCCAAGACAAGAGCGGATCATTTTGATCACCTAGAGACAGTTCTGCTGAGATGCAGAGAGCATGGAATCTCTCTGAACCCTAAAAAATCTGTCTTCTGTGTTACAGAGGGAAAACTATTAGGGCACATTGTCTCCAAGGATGGTATTAAGATTGATCCTGAACGAGTTCAAGCCATCCAGCAAATTCCTCTCCCAACCAGTAAAAAGGGCGTGCACTCCTTCTTCGGTAAGATCAATTTTTTAAGAAGATTCATCCCTGATTTTGCTGAATTAACTTTGAATATTTCTCAGATGATGAAAGGGAAGCAAACATTTGGTTGGTCTTCTGAAGGAAAGGAATCCTTTGAGGGTATCAAGAAAGCTATCGCTAAAACTCCAGTTTTGGCCTGTCCCGATTTCAGCAAAGATTTCATCATCTATTGCTATGCTACAGATAATACCCTGGCTGCTGTCTTAACCCAAGAAGACTCCGATAAACATGAGCTACCAATTGCCTTCATGAGCTATATCCTGAAGAATCATGAGCTAAAATACACCATGATGGAGAAGCATGCTTTTGCAGTAGTCAAAGCTGTTAAGCAGTTCCGTTTCTATATCCTCAACTCTCACTCTATGGTGTTGGTTCCAGATACAACTGTTAAGTCAATTCTTACACAGCAAGAATTTGGATCCAAGAGAGGGAACTGGGTGGCTAAGGTCCAAGAGTATGACATTGACATTAAGCCGACCAAGCTGGTTCGTGGAAAAGGTCTTTGTGAGCTCATTGCTGAAGGAGCTAAACATGAATTGCTGGAAAAGAAAGCTGACCTTCCTACTGTTCTGTTCCTGAGTTCGGTTGATGAATGGTATGCTGACATCACCCATTTTCTCACCTATGGGGAATGCCCCCCTCATTTAACTGCCAAAGAAAAGAGGACTGTTAAATTGAGGTCAGCGCAATATGTATTGTGGGAAAATGCCTTGTTCAAGCGTGGCTTAGATGGGAGATTTTTGAAGTGTGTGGACAAGGAACAACAGAGAAAATTGCTCTCAGCTTTTCATGATCAGGCATGTGGAGGGCACTATTCATCAACGGTCACTGCTCACAAGATACTCCGGGGAGGATATTACTGGCCTACCTTATTCAGAGATGCATCTAAGTGGGTGGATAAATGTGAGGCTTGTCAGACTTTTGTGGGAAGACCTAAATTGGCTTCTTTGCCTCTCAAGCCAGTTGTGATTGAGGAACCATTTCAACAGTGGGGTTTAGACTTCATTGGTACACTTAATCCTACTTCTAGTGCTGGTCACACTCATGTGCTAACTGCCACTGACTACTTCACCAAATGGGTGGAAGCTATTCCAGTCAAGAGCACTACTTCTGAAGTGGTATGCAACTTCATCAAAGAGAACATCTTGGTAAGGTATGGTGTACCTAACAAGATTGTAACAGATAATGCCTCGAATTTCTCTTCAGCTGAGATAATGGACTTCTGCTATGGGTATGGCATCTCTCTGGCTCATTCTTCAGATTACTACCCCCAGGGAAATGGGCAGGCAGAATCCACTAACAAAAATCTGGTGACTATCATAAGGAAGTTGGTCAATGAGTCTCAACGAAACTGGCACAAGAAGCTCTATGATGCTCTTTGGGCAGACAAGATCACACCTAAAAGAGCTATTGGAATGTCTCCTTTTCAAGTGGTATATGGAGTTGAAGCTCAATTGCCAGTGACAGTGGAACTGCCGGCCTTGCATCTAATGAAGGCCATCGAGGATACTAGTTTCAGAGATGCCCTGGACAAGAGAATTATGTACCTGCACAAGCTGAATGAAGACATATTGGTGGTTGCTGATAGGATATCTGTTCACCAGCAGAAGGTAAAGGTCCTGTTTGACAAAAAAGCTAGGTTCAGAGAGTTCCAAGTTGGAGACACCGTGCTGTTATGGGACAAAAGACATGAACCTCGTGGCAGCCATGGAAAGTTTGATTCCCTGTGGCTCGGACCTTTCAAGATCAGACACTTTGCTGGTAAGAACTCTTTCTATCTTGATTACATGGATGGTTCGCCCCTCCCACTTCCTTATAGTGGGCAGTATTTGAAGTTGTTCAAGTCCTAGGTGACTAGGGAGTCCCTTTGTATATTCTGTACAGTGTTTTCCTTCTGTTGTTTTGGTGTGTTTCCCTGCTGTTGTTTTTTTGTGTTGCCCTCTGTGTTGGTCTGTTTTTTTGACTCCGTGGCCCAATGGATAAGGCACTGGTCTGCTTCACCGAGTTTGTCTAAGTTCTTGCCTTGTCTCATTCCTTGAATTTATGCCAAGTCATCCCCAGAAGGAGCCAGCTGTTGTCCACTCAAAATTCCCCGCTCTGTCAAAAGTAAAAATTTCAAAATTTTGAGTTTAAATGTCTTTTCTGTCGAGCTGGTGGTGTGAAAAAAGTCTTGAAGTCGAAAAAAATCTAAGTTTTGGGTCATTCTGTAAGTATTTCGGGCCTGTCGGACATTTTTGTCCCGCCTGTCCCAAGTACGAAAGTGCATTTTGTTCCCCGATCGGCCGAAACCTCCGAATTTGTCCCATTTTCGGGCCCGTCGGAAGTTTTTGTCCCAAGTGTCCGAAGTTACTGTGCGAGATGTTCCAATTTCGGCCGAACCGCCCGAACCGCGTACTTCGCACTTTCTTGTCCCAAATGTCCCAATTTCAAAAGTGTGCTCTGTTCCAATTTCACCCGAACCGGCCGAGTCGCGTACTCCGGAACTTTTTGTCTCAAATTTCTCAAGTTCGAACTTAAAGTGCACTCTGTTCCATTTTCGGCCGATTCGCCCGATTTCGTCCCAACTGTCCCAAGTCAAATTGTGCACGCTATTCCATTTTCGGCCGAATCACCCGAACCGCGTACTTCGCACATTTTTGTTCCAAGTGTCCCAAAGTCAAAAGTGCAAGTTGTTCCAATATCGGCCGATCCGCCCGAACCGCGCTTTCATGTTCCAACTGTCCCGAAGCCAAAAGTGCGAGCTGTTCCATTTTCGGCCGAAACGCCCGGACCGCGTCCTTCGCGCATTTTCGTCCCAAATGTCCCAAAATGCATTTGTGCGTCTTCTCCCTGTTTCGTCTGAATCGGCCGAGCCTCATGTTTCGCGCATTCGCGTCTCACATGTCCCAAGTGAACCTAATGCAATTCATACTTAGTTTTTCCCGCTCGACCCGAATGTGCTAAATTTGAATTTAAGTTGCGAAGATCAAATTTCAAGGACAGCTGGCAGAAGGACGAAGCTTTCAAGACGCCGTTTACATCAGTTTTCAAAGATATCCATTGTCATCTTCAAGATGAAACGTCTGGTGTGTCCCTCATGGCAAAGACATAGCTGAGACGTTAAAGAAATTCAAGAAGCGGTTTCTGAAGACGGTGGGTCCTTCTCAGTGACTGTCCACCTGTCTCCTTCTTCATTCTTTTCTCTTCTTCCTATTCCTTTCATATTCCATGTAATTAGTTAAGAAATTGCGTTTGGCATTCCTTAACTATTCTCTAGTTAAAAGAAACGGTTACGAGGAGTAACCGAATTGTAAGCTATATAATGGCCTTCTTTGCGCCATTTTGAACAGGAGGAAGAACTTGGCAGATTTTCTGAAAGTGTAAATAGATCAGAAAGAAATCAATACAAAAGGGCTTTCCGTTCATCGTCTATCTGATCTCTGTCTATTCTAAGCTGTCATTTCTATTCAATATTGTGAAGATCATTTTGTCTCTAATTTGTTAGTCTCATCTGATTGCATACTGTTCGGTTTTGCAAGCTACAGCGATCTTGTATAACCAAGAAGGAACTTTGTGTCCTTGATTAATGAATCTGTGTTACGTTAAGAAACTTTGCGTTCTGGCAGATGTTATTTACAGAACTTTGTGTCTTTAAATTTAATCCTACTTGTTCAATGCAAGTGATCTTGTCTTAAATTCACGGTGAAACTTCGCATACATAAAGAATTATTCTGCTATCTATAATTCTGAATGTTTGCCTATTCTGCTCATCCTCTCATGCTCTCATTTCCTCAGTCCTTTTGTAACTGATGATCCTTCATGGAAAACACTTTCGTAATATCCAAGTTCAACCATACAAATCATTTTTTTTTGTACATTTGTAAATACGTTTGTTTCTGAATAAGGGAACCTCTCCCATTAAAGAGGAGGGACTTCTTGTCCCCTGACTGTTGCTCTTCTAAAAAGTCCTATTTGAAAACCAACAGGACTAGACTTGTAGCAAATTTTATAGCCTTTCCAAATTTCCTATTTCATGACTATGATGTCTTTCATGTTTATATTCTACAGATAAAATGTACCTAAAGCCTTCTCATATAATAGATTGGATGACTTTGAATGTGGATTTTTATGGACACATAGTGGTAGATCCAATACATATTATGGGTCATATGATCATATCCCTTCAATAACGTGAGATATTTCAATTTCATCTTTACCGATATTAGTATGATGATGTATGATGGGCCAAGAATGTGTCTCAATAACTTACACTCCTAAATCATCCATTCTACAAGGTTATAGAGGAAATGTGTAGGAGACACAAATGAACTAGTACACAATGGGTGGATTTAAAGGTGCTACAACCAACACTAGGGGTCACATATCTAGAGGGAAGTGATAAATACACTAGGAAAACCTAGGGTTTACAAGACCCACATTCAAGATAGAGGAGAGAACCCTAATAATATATCGATGATTAGGTGAGGAGAGGTATGGGTCAATGATAGATAATATAAAGATGCACAATATGATTGAAATATATATAAATAAAATATAAGGAGTTGATCATGAATAAGATTACTATGTTAACTAGCATAAAAACATACATAACAGTAAGCTAACATATCAAAATGAGGGACGGAGATGAATTAGTATACACATAATGAAAAATATAGTTAGAACACTCACCTTATACTTCTAGGGAGGTCACTGATGCATCTATCTCTCCATAATAGCATAACACTAAGAGAGAATCATTATTAGGTGAAGAATGGTAACATCGTTCATATCCTAGACTCGTTATAGATGACCCAATAGTGCAAGAAAACCAACCAGAAGAAGAGTGTCCAATCCAATCCAAGAAAAGTGCAAGATGAACCAAGAACTAAGTGAGTATATGTGAAGATGGCATAAAAGAGTAGAACAAATGGAAGTTCCTAAGGTTCGATATTACTTCTTTTTGAATGTCAAGATGTGGTGTATGTATATAATCATCCATGGGTGATGGCATTGGTCAAGAGAAACATAACACTGACACCATCTCCCATGGGAGATGGTGTCATCCAAGGGTGGTAAAATGAGATATTTTGTCATGAAAAGGGAAAAAGAGATGGCATAGAAATGGATGAACAAGGTGCCAAGTGGTAAGATAGAAGAAATATATAGGGAGTTAAATGTGTTTGAGACCTAAGAGGACAAGGGGAACTAGTGCAAGGACAACTAATGCCAAGACCAATTAGTGACACTCTCTTTGTGAATTGTCTCTAACCTATAATGGTTACATGAATAACCATTACCCATTCCTGACATGTCCCTTAAGGAACTCACTCGATAAATAGATGCATCTATGACTCTTATCTACATAAAGGAAATTGTTTGTAATTGGTATCAAAGATTAAAAGTGAAAATTTAGGTGTATACATATGCCCTAGTTGTTGATCATGGTATGTCACAATAGTGAAACATGGGGTGGTTAACTGAAAGAAACATTACGTAACATTGATACTGAATGTAAGTGCATAAAGAAATTTCAAAAGGACTAGCTGAAATGAAATATACCCACCAATTTGTACCTAATAGTGGCATTTCTCTTGCCATGTACGGGTACAATCAACACTCTGAGAACCTTAGAGAAGTAAAATTAAAATGAAACACTTAAGGATCATCATTAAAATAATACATAAATCATCTAGCTACATACACATGGGAAGGATTTCATATTCTAGTGTCATTGTGTCATAATTTCATGGAGATCATATGGTGATATGATGTCATAGCCAAGTGGTAGGTAGCAATACTGAAAAGTGTAAGAACCCATATGGTAGAAGCTACAGAAAGATATTCTCATAAACCCAAAGGTGTAAATAAAGAGAAGATGGGTGATTAGCTGAAAGGGCGGATAACAACACTAAAAAGGGAAAAAAATCCATGAGGTAGATCTTATAATAATAATTTTTTCAGATAAAACATAAATCCAAACCAGTGCATAATACCGTGATGATCCAATAGGAAATACTGGGACAGAAAGAGCCAAGATTTTTTTAAGGGTTTCAAAGAAGGTTGATGAAGTAGTGAATTTGAGAATAAGGGCTGAGAGATAGTAGTTGAGTACTGAAACTCCCAAGTTCCCTCATGCGTGAAACCTTTTGAGGAATTTACATTAGTTATTTGAATATGTAGCCTTAATTATTTTGATGATAATATATATTATGACCTATGATATCTTTGATAAGGTAAAGACCCCACCATTTGTGAGCATATTTTCCATCTTTTCTGTGTGTATAATCAAGTTTGAGGGTAAGGTCACCCACGTTGAAAGTACATGGATGAAAAAGTTTGTTATGTTGTTTGGAAAGGATTTTTTATGTTTATGATTTAGAGTGTATGTTTTTTCATGTCAATCTCATAATAGGTCAAGGTCATGTAGACGCGCTTAATGGAGTTCCTCATTTAGAATGATACCGTGAAGGGAAATGCGGAGCAAAGGTAGTTCCACCTTAAGTGGAAGGATTGCCTCAACTACAAAGGTAAGTGAAAATGGTGTTTCCCCAGTGGCCATATAGATATTGGTGCGGTATGCCCATAATGTAGAATATAAATTCATATGTCAATCGGTGGGTGATTCACATATCATATTTTATAATATGTATTTAAGAATTTTATTCATATATTCGTCTTATTTATTGCATTGAGAATGATATGGTGTTGAGAATCAATGTTTGATTTTGAATATAGAGAAATTTTGTTTCATTTATTTATATTTAGAGCTCCCACCATTGTCAGATATGATGGTATGGGGAATTCCAAAGTAGTAAATGATTTGATTAAGGGAAAAGTTAGATGCAATAAGGCTAACATATTGGTGAGATGCATGGCTTTAACCCACTTGGTAAAGTATTTTGTGGTTATGATGATGAAGACATGACCATCTAGAGACCAAGGTAATTTCCTAATATAATCCAATCCCCATATGTTTAAGGGCCAGAGATCCATGATATGTTACAACTCAGTCAGAGGGGAATGAATCAAGTTATCATGAAATTGGAAAGGTCAACACTTTTTTATAAAGGTGTGAGTTTCATTTTCTAGTGTAGACCAATAGTAACCTATATGTAGGCATTTGTGTGTAGTAGCATGACCGCTACAATGGCCACTGCAAGTTCCCCCATGTGCCTCTTCCAAGATAAAGGGGACCTCATATTTGTTAACACATTAGAGTCGGGTACCTTCGAAGTTACGATAGTATAAGATTTTGTCCTTAAGTATGTATTTAAGATCCTTTTTACATATTCGTAGGCACATTCATGGGTCAGTACCATCTGGGTATGTTTAGTATTATATGAATTATTAGATGTTATCATACCAAGGGTCTTGTGCAGGTCCATGTGGCTTGATTTGAAAGACATCCTAAATTTTTAGAGGAGGTGAAGTAGCTAGAGTGTGCTGAATTACTATAAGAGTGTCATTATGAGAATCAAAATGTGACTAAAACTGAGTGGCAAATGTGGCCAAAAAATCAGCCAAGGCATTTTTTTGCACAAGATTGATTCAATGTTAAATTAAGTGAATCTTGGACTAAGTCATGATAAGATTTAAGGTTTTCACTGTGACATTGATATGCACCAATAACCTGCAGACACGCCAACTGAGATTCCCCCATGGCATGAAGATAGGAGACACCCTTAGCTAAGGAAACTTTTATACCTAAAATAATATCCTCATACTCCACCATGTTGTTGGTGATTTCGAACTCGAGTCGATAAGAGAGAGATAAATCATGGACAGAGGGATCGGTGAGAACATAACCTGTCCTAGCTCTTTGGAAGTAATTTTCCCCATCGAAGTGTAACATCCATGTATCCTCATGGATATTAATGGTGATTTCCTCCTCAAATATTATGGCCATTGGCTTGGTTTTAGGTGGGAGAAACGCTTTATTATTGTGCCTCAAGACAGGTGTGAAGTTATAGTAGTAGTATTTTATAGAAATAGCATTGTTTATGCCCTTAATGAGGAGGATGTACTCATCAGGATATTCATCATCAATAGGTTAAGAAAGAGAGATGGAGGTAATATCAAATTGTTCTACTATTAATTTACCTTTTACTACCTTTTATGTGATGATGAAGACATCAAACTCCATCATGAAGGCCATCAACTTCCCAATGTGATCCATGGAGAGGATAGCATGTGAGAAGAAGTATCGCAAGGGATCTGTATGGATAATGGAGTAAGTGGTTTGATACAACATGTAGTGATGAGTGACGGAACTTAATAGTTGTGTGATATATGGCTAAACAAGCTAACTCAATGGATGTATAGTGTGCTTCATAGTCTAATAGGGTTTGACTAACCTAATAGATGGTGTGCTTCTTGCCCTTTTTTCTTCTTGTGCTAACATTTCCCCTACACACATCAAGGTTGAAGAGGTATATAGTAGTAAAGGTCAGTCTAGTGAAAAAGGTTGTAAGGTTGGTAACAAGGACAAAGAGTACTTCATATTGTTGAATGCATGTTGACAATATTTGGTCCATTCTATTTTAGTAGATTTTCGATGGAGATTATTTATTGTGTGAGTGTGGTAGGTAAATTTAGGGATAAATAATTAGATTTCCCCAAGATTTCCGAGGAAAGTGCATATGTCTACTATGGAGGATGGTTGTGACATGTCAAGGATAACTTTGATCTTTATTATATTATCATTGATAACACACTTAGATACTAATAATCCTAAGAGTTTTCCTCATGTCACATAGAATATGAATTTTCTTGATGGTACAGTAGCAGAGTTGAAAAAAATAAACAAAGTAATGGTGTTCAATATTATGATATTACAATGGCTATTATATAGCCATAGAGGTAGGAAAACTACCTCCTACAAACAAGGAAACAAATAACCCATGTATAATATTACAGGTATAAAAATTTAACCAACCAAACAATATAACTTACTAACTTATTTGTGTAACCACTAATAATATTTCCCTAACATTCCCCTTAGTGTAAACATGGTAGAGAAATATTCACACACTCAAATTTCGTATGATCTCCCCTGTAAAACATGTCCTACTATGTGACTCATGATCTTGATCAAAAGAAAGAATATCTCCTTATATGGTTATAAACAGTCTTACCACAAACCTTGACGTGAACAAGCCCCATTAACTATCCACCTCGGGCAGTTTTTTGTATTCTCCCACAAACCCTTTCAAGATCCATGAAACTATGCTTGTACATCTGGGAAGTATATAAGAAACACATCTCTCTTATTACAAAACTAAACAATAGAACACATACTGGAAAGAGATTTCACATTACCTCCTATAAAATCATAATGTTCTTAATTACATCCGTTGTTGTTGGTCACTTCCACTTGATATTGAACAATAAAGGAAACTTCCAGTGTCACTAGAATTTTCCCTTTAATTTATTCATTTTTACGTAGAACGTAAATGTAACATTGGTGGCATGTTCTCCCCCATAATGTGAAATTTCCATTATTCATCAAACTAGGAACACTAAAAAGCAAATCATATCAAACTGCATACTACTAGCATGATCTTGTTGTCTTCGATCTTGTTACACATGATCACCATCGCTAATGAACATATTCACTGACCGATCATCTTCCAATAAAGTACAGGAGTTAGAGGATCACTGTAGTCAAAGAATCTCTATAGTTATATACTCTCCAATATAATATTTTTCCAGTATCCACAATACACACCACATTGAAAAAGATGACAAAAATAAAATGAAGCATAACTGAAAAATAAAACTCACACCACAAAAATGTCACCATGGTTAAACAGCCCCATCATTAGTGACTAAAGAAAGGTCATTGATCGACCTCCTTACTCCAATGCCTCTGTTCTCCAGTGTAATGCTTCTAAATTGGCTAATTTGGATTTTGATTATCAATGGTTTCTAGAACATTGGGTAACACTGAAAATCTGTCTGTAAGGTAACTTTTTTTTTAATTTTTCTAAATTTTTAAAATGACACAAATAGCCTATTTTTTGTTCTTCTTCTTCATCTTTTATTGGAAACAAGGTGTGACTAACTCCATCTTTTTCTAGAATGTAAACATTCCTTCTCCCATCGCGTGTAGTTTTCCTATCATATCGCCAAGGCCTTCCAAGCAACACATGGCACATATCCACGGGTATAACATCACACAACACTTTATCCTTATACCTTCTAATTTGAAAACCAACACAACATGGTTCACTTACTAACACATGCGGTCCTTTGTTTGACCAATATACCTTATATGGTGTGGGATGAGGTATCTTTTTCAAGCTCAATTTTTTAACCATTTCAACTAAAACTAAATTATTCGTACTACCTAAATCTATGACCATTTTATAACACTTACCTTAACTCTTGCATGTTGTCCTGAACAATGATTTCCTTTGAGGCAGTTATTTATCCTTAGGTGTCTTAATCAGAATCCTTCTCATTAGTATAGACTCTCCTAATTATGGTTCCTTTATTAATGAAGGTGAGCAAACAATCTCTTCTTCTCCACCTTGCACAAATTGAGGTTTTCATTCATTTCTTGTATTGTGTGAGGGCTACCCTTTAGGACACTCCCATGACCTGTGACCTGTAAATTTATTGCATTTGTAGCATATTCCCAGTGAATACAGTTGTTCCTCTTCCCCTAGTTCCATATCCACCGCTAAAGTAAGGTCTTCTACCTCTAAAATACACCTCTAAAGTTAATAGTCTGCTCTTACTGAGATTTTCTTGATTCACCTTGACTCCTTTGTGATTTTCCTCTTCCTCCAAGTCGTCCTCTACCTCTATAACTTTTGTCTCTTCCTCTCTTTTGATGAGTATGCCTTCTATTCAGTTTGTCTTCAACTTTCAAGGAAAGTTGATAACACTCTTCTAGGATTTTAGGACTAACTAAACTAAGATCATCTTGGATTTGAAACCTTAGACCATTCAAATACCTTTCCAATTTGTCAGTGTCATCTTCTATATGACCTAATCTAATGTTGAGTTTATATAAAATTATTCCTTGTATTATTTAACCCCCATGTATCCTTTAGCCACAGATGTATTTCCTTTATAACTGCCTATTTCAACAATCTTTCTAACCTCAATTCATCAGGGTTTGTTTCTTCTACTTTTGCCTCTGGTGGTCCTTAAACCACTTCTTCTTCTCTATCACTCAAATCTCCTATTTATACACCTCTCCTCTAATTAGCCTCCACTACTGCAAGCCTAACATCATAAATATCCCTCATATTCAGTAGTTCCTGAAGGATGAATTCACCCATTTCGAAGGTGGGTGTTCTTTTTCTATTTGTTGTTTTTCTCTCTCCTACTATATTTCTTATTGGATTCCTTCTTAGTGGCATCTTGCTTCACTGCCTCAATAATCTCACTTTCCCAACCTTCTTATTTCTTCAACTTCCCAAGTTATTAACCTTGATTTGATACCAAAATGATGCAGAGAGGTTTTGCAATTTGTATAACTTACCCAAATTTAGACTCCAAGACTATAATGTACCTATGTTCCTAAGTATCTCCAGCACAATTTCACTTATTTAAGGGGGTTCTTCAGCTATTCAAGACATTGAATTATAACTTGGTAACTCACTTGAACCACCTTCTAAGGGCCTCTTTTTCACAATGGAAAATATTCTAGATGATTAACTTACCTTAACAAGATTGTACTGTTGTTTAACAGTCACAACGCTAGTCAATTTAGGCCTCTGCTAATACATTATCATGAGTATCCATTCAAACAAGCATTTTCAAAACTAAATTAGGAATTATCCTACCACCCTTTAACTTTCCTGAGCTATTTTGAGAGTTGCAAGACTACCCAATCAATACAATTCAAACTTCTTTTGTATTGAGACTGATTTCGCTAACCCTACATGACTGAGATGTAACACTGTCATCAATTTCTCCCAAACCATGAGGAGATTCAACTTAATTCCTTTTGCAGTGTGTTCATGACCTCCCCTACAGTATTGTCTTCCAAATTTAGGAATTTTCAATGGGTCAGTTTTTGAGATAATTGAATTTCTTTCCTTGATGCCCTAGAATCTGGGTTTCATTATTTGTACAACACGATAAGTATTTTTTAAGGATTTCTTGCTTGTTTTGAAGTATAGTTTGAATCTATAAACTCAAAATTGATACTCACACTTCTTAGAGGCTCTCCAATCACTCAACACACTTTGAATAACTTCATAAAATCCCTGTAATTCGAGTCTCTTGCAAAAATATACCTGCTCTATTTTATATTTTTTGTATTAACTAGACATTGCACTATCTATTCATTCAATCACAAAAGGGAGATTATGAAAACCAAAAAACATATAAAATTTTCTTCCATTAACAAGAAAATGCACAATACAACCTTGCTCAATAATTACACACACAAAATCCTTCACTTCCTTGTAACATACATGCAAAAAACCCAAAAAAACATGACAATCCCTCCTTTTCTTATCTTGGAGTTTCTCTTACCTATCCTTCGAATCATCCTTACTTCCAACAATTATCAAGAGGTTATCCTCATCCTAAAAACCATTATTAGCTTCCATGCTTGTGATTCTTTCTTGAAATTTTAGTTTCACACATACCAATCATGAGAAAAATTGAACCTGCACTTGTTGCCAAGTTTGCACATAATGTGATAAGCCTATTCTAAGGGCTAGATACTCCATGTTGATGCCATTCTATACTGTTATGGACCCCACTAGTCCCTAAGAGGATTACTTTTTACAATGAGAATGACTTCAAGGATCTTCATTTGTCAAGAAACAACTAAAATTGCATACAAATTTGAATTCTTCACTTTTGGAGGGAAACTTGAAATTCAAAATTTAGAACAAACCTAACACTAAACTAATCACACCAAATGAAGCATAATGACCTAGGACACATTCCAAAACACTCCTATCCTAGCGACAAACCAAAATTAAACATATAAACTAAATTTTCAAAAGTGAAGAAAATTCTTCTGCATCAGAAGATGTGACAAAGATCTTAATGTTACATGATAAAATCCATCTATTGTCATTTCTTCTACTCCATGAATAAAATGGTCCTATTTGGATAAACCTTGTCAAAATATATTACAAAGCTAATAGAGTGTAATCCCAATGAGTTACTCTACCCATTATTGCTATGTTATGCCCTTAAACCTAGGACATGTATCAGATAGGAATAGTTGATATGTGTCTAAAATAATCTCTTATAATGTCACATCACATTTATTTATTCTTTCATGTTCTTAATAGGTCGTACTTACTGATTTGTATATCATAGTATGGTATATAGGAGTTATTAACTAGTAGATGATCATCATGTTGAGCACTTGAGTCTTACTGTATGGTTTATAGGTTTCCCCCTCGAATTCACTAAGTCATTATACTTGAATACTGTGATAATTTATCTATATTTTGGTGATCTATTGATATTGATATTTATATCTATCTTATTAGATTCATTACAAGTGTTATCATAGCTTTGATATGTACCAGAATTAGGTTAAAATCCTAAATTTCAAGACTCTTCTATATCACCAAAAAGGTGGAAAAAATTTCTACAATTTTGTAATTAAGGTGGAGAAATCAACCAAGTAAGTTTCTCTCACAATTTCAATACATTTTGACTATTTTCACAATTTTTATCCATAATATGGTTTTTCATAAATTCACTCTATAGGCTACAATTTTTAAAATTGTTCTAAGTTTCTTACATATTCATAAATCCCAAAAATAATTAGTTAGGGTTTTTTATTTTGGCTTTTATATATTCACATAAAAGGCATAGGTAATTTAAAACCCTAAATCTCTACCCTCGTCCTGAGACTTGAACCCTAAAATTTAACCTTAAACCCTAAGACTGAAGCTTGAATGTAAAAAACCATATAATGTCCACAAACAAGAGGGAAATGTAAGGGTAATACTACTCCTAAAAATAATCAAGATATGTATTTGGAAGGAGGACTTATTATATCTTCAAACCTTGGGTGTTCCTCAACAGATCATAGATTCACTCATCTTGAATGTGACCTACGAAATATGAAACCAATAGTAGTGATCAAATATGATCTCAATTCCATTTTGAAACATAATGGAATCAAAATTCATGGCATTCATTTTTATTCATCAATCATAGGCCTTCATCTCCTAAACAGGTTAGTTAGGTCCTAATGTCAACCATACCTCTTATTTGACACAACTGTAACATTCATCATGTTCTTATATGGGGAGTAGAAACATGATACTAATAGTGGAGATGAGGAAATTTTATGGTACATATCTAGTCACTTGGATCAACCAAATGATGATTTTTTATATGCATAAAATTCCAAGTGAAAAGGTGGTATTGGCATCCTTGTATTTAGAATTAGAATATTTCATTTGGTATAGGTGGATGTGCAAACATAAAAAAATGGTCTCCATGTTACCTCGTCAATGTTCACATATGAGATTTAGTTACACTATAGTAATAGTGTTATAAAAATCTATTTTGGTTAAATAGAAAAGTTGTGTCAAATAGGGATAGTCAAGGATTATGTCCAGAACTTCCAAAATTTATCTGTATATGTGGAGTTAATCTTAGATAATTATATAAATGATCTATTTTTGGGTGGTCTCAAGGATAACATCCCACTTGATGTTCACATACTTCATCCAAGTTTTAATATTATAATCCATGTTATTTTCCTATCGGGTGGAGGAAAGAAACATGATCAAACAGAGGAATTCCACCACTAGATAAGAGATTATAGTTCTAGCACATTTAGTACCTCAGCATATGAAAATGAAAAATCAAAAAATTGAAGAGAAACAAGAAAAAATGTTATATTTCAATTTTGATATAAAATTGATTTAATCCTTTTTTTAATTAAATCTTATTTTAGAGTAACTTACTGTAATGAATGATATTCAAGTAATTAAATAAAGTAACGTGCAATTAATAAGCATTCAAGGATGTAACACTCTAAGCAAATGAAGGGAGAAATATGACTTAGCTGATTCTATACAACTTGGGAGTGATTGGGACTATGTATTTGTTGGAACCATCTGGAAATAGTGTCAAAAAGGCTCGTTGGGGGTTTAAGAAATCAGAATTGTACATGACGGTCAAAAGATCCTGAAGCATAGGTGACTAATCTGGGTGCATTTGTTTACTCAGATTCTTGGAATTTGGTATTTTTTGGGTCAGAAGGTATTCATTATTGTTCGCTCTTTGTCATTTTGGTTTCAGTGTTGCGTCATTAGTCATATCTATAACCTACAAAAAAATGACTAGTTACACATGCCCACAAACCACATCAAATCTAATAAAAAGATGTAGAATGGGGACTGATACTAACCCCAGCGGTCACTCGAAGATTAAAATTATGACCGAGTGTTGCACTACATCTCAAAATCCATGTAGTTTTCCTTATGTGTGTATTTGTGTCCTAGGTTTCCCTTGTGAAAGTTGCATGATGATAGCGGGATAGATATAGATTGTGTCGAATATGAAAAATGTGTACGATGGAATAGAATAAACTCCCCTCTTATGCAATGTATACAGATCAATGCAACCCTTGACCCTTATATGAATGTGTTAGATATGTACTTTATAGTACTCTTGTGCCTTTTTGCAATCTTAGGTGGTGATAAATAATGCTTATAGTGCTTGCACCCTTATTTAGAAGAAGTATATATATGATTCCCTTGTTTGAATTTTGTAATTGACAACTTAAAATCTGAAAAAAAAAAAAAATTAAAAGGTGACCAAGAAGTGAAAAGAACCCAAAAGAGTAAGAAGAATAAAGATAGGGATATGAGTGCCTAGGAGGGACAGGAGCACCTAGGCGCTTCTATCCTAACTGGGTGTTAGTGTCTAAGGCCATCAAAAGGTAAATGAATCAAGCTCCAGAAAAATTATAATATGTGCAAAGCCAAAAGGATACTCATTCAAGCTCATAACAGTAAAGTGAAAGATATAAAAGTAACCAAAAATTCCAAAAGGAGTTGTCAACCATTATTTTCCTTGCTTAGGAATCATGTATACATTAGTATGCTTTAGGATCTAGAAATGTACCCAAGTGCAAAGATTTTATGTTGTTGAGTGAATACTCAATAATATAAAGTAGATATATAAGATCTATACCTTGTAATCCAGAGAGGATTGTAGTCGATAGTTTTCCAAGTGGACAAATAGCCATTAGGGAAAATTTTAGTGGCTAATATTGGTAATTTGACTAAAAGTAAGAATTCTGGAATATGAATTTGGCTATTTTTTCAACCATGGCAATTACCACATTTCACAAAAAATTCCACAAACAATAATTTGTCCCATGTGAATAGCCAATGGATATCCAATCCCAACATATCTTTTTTATTGAATCGTCATGTGATAGATGGTTCAGGGTTTTAAAACATTCTTGGATTGCCAAGAAATATATGGATTGCCATATTTGTGTGTGTATACATGCATGCACACACACACACACACACACACACACACACACACACACACACACACACACACACACACACACACACACACACACACACACACACACACACACATTGATCTATATTGAAAGTCATTAAACCTTTATAAGACCAAGCTACAAATATAAAAGACTTTGCTAACTACCTAAGAATCTGCTAAAATTTTTGATAAGCCTTGGCACATGAGGAATGGCCAAGTGTCACCCATTCTAGCCACCTGAGTGTAAAGGTATGAAAAATTAGCCCCAACTCCCATAATTTGATATCGGGTAGACATTTGGTGTCAATATTGGCATCCTCAAGGAAAATGAATTACATGGACTCTGAGCCCATGGAATGAACAAATTCAATAAAGTTTAAGGTATGTGGTTAGGCAAAGAAGATTCACAGTCAGGGGAACATGTGGCAGACCTTCATTTGAAATTCAAATGTGTTTTTTACAAGAAACATCGTTCATACCAATGAATTATTCTTCATTTACTACTCAATCTATAATTTCCTTCAAAAAAATATATTATATTTTGCTAATGCCATGAATGCTGATTTTAGATAAGTCGCCAACCCACCGAATCTGGTTCTGTCCATATTCACTGGGATTTTTATAAGTTTTTTTCAGGTGGGTTCCTTAAAATTTTCCTTGATAGCCATGTGAAGCATGAAGTGGCCGCAATGTGAATCATGGCAACTAAGAAAAGGAGGTAGACCCTAGGGGTGAATTATATGCATAGTAACGTGTTTTTGAAGCTTTTTCTTGTATATGTGAGTTGTTTCTTATTTCTGTTGATTTGTGGAGCTCAATTACTTCAGTTTATCATGTTCTATCAACTTTTTGGAAAACACAGAAACCAACATCAGTTATAAAAGGACCGACATCATTTAAGCAAGGAGGAACCGTCATCGGTTACCTATGCATGAGTGTTTATTTAACTCATGGGAATTAGATCTAATTTTAGTATTAAAGTATATCTATTTATTGTAATTGCATGGATAAGTTCCCTAAGTTTGTATAAGGTATTTATAAGCTAGAAATCTAGGGTTAGAATAGAGAGTTAATGATTATTGTGAAAATAATTATAAGAGAGAGAATTCTTGGAGAAGAAAGAGAAGCTTGAGAGAAAGAAATTATTATACATCGTGAGAGGTGTGGAAGAATGTAAATCTTAATTGTATATCTTATGAAAGCTTTGGATAATAGATTGGCTTGTTTTTTGGTGGACGTAGCCCACACTGGGTGAATCATGTTAAATGTAGTGTTGATTTATGTCTCTTGTTTTATATATTTCTTTTGGTAGAATACCCACTTTTATTACATGTATGCTTATATCTAATTTATTATCTGTACAACCTTGTGCTAACCCCAACAACTGGTATCAGAGCTTTTTTTGAGGGTTTTTTATGTTGACATATTTACTCACCGGGGGTTTTCTGATTGAGTGGGAGATAGTGCAATGGACGAAGAAAATAAATACAAGGTAGAGAAGTTTGAAGACTAAAATTATCAATTATGGAAGATGCAAATTGAGGATTATCTATATCAAAGAGATTTTCAATTACCGTTGGATGAAAAATCTAGACCTACAAAGATGACTGATGAAGAATGGAAGATTATTGACAGTAAGGCTTTGGGATCTATAAGATTGAGCTTGGCAGCATTCGTGGCTTCTAATATTACAGAAGAAACATCTACAGTAGAGTTAATGAAATCTCTTGCTAATTTATATGAAAAACCTAGTGCTTCAAATAAATTTTATTTGATGAAGAAATCATTTAGTTCTAATATGCATGAAGGTGGATCTGCATCTAGTCATCTGAATGATTTTTGATATATTGTAAATCAGTTAAAATCAGTTGATATTATATTTGATGATGAAGTGAAAGCACTTGTATTCTTATGTTATTTTCCTGATAGTTGGGAGAATGAAGAAATTCATAGGAAAAGTACAGAGGAATCATCATCTGGGAATGCTTTAAATGAATAAAGCAGAGGTAGGAATAAGGAGAGATCCAAGAGCAATAATAACAGGAAATCAAAGTTAAGGGATGGCAGATCTAAATCCAGAGGTAAGGGAATTACCTATTGGAAATATGGAAAGAAAGATTGTTGGTTAAAGGATAAAGAGAACCAACATCCAGAAAAAGTTAAAGAGTCAAATAAGGAGGAAAATATTTTAGCATAGATAATATAAGATGCTCTTATTCTTTCTTTGGATTATAGAATAGAATCTTGGGTTTTAGATTCAGGATCTTCTTTCCATGCAACCCCTAATAAGGGTTATTTTAGAAATTATGTCCAGGGAATTTTTGGGCATGTTTATTTGGGTGATGATGAACCTTGTAGTATTATTGGTAAATGGGAAGTTCATCTAAATTTGTGGAATGGAAATACATGGGTATTGAAAAATGTGAGGCATGTGCCAAGCCTCAAGAGTAATCTTATTTCTGCAAGGAAACTAGGCAAAGTTAGTTGCATGGTTACATTCACAGCAGACTCTTAGAAATTCACCAAGGGTGATTTTGTTGTGGCAATAGATAAGAAGGTAGGAACGTTATATTTATATACCTATGTTATTGATTCCTTTTATGTGTTATCTACTTTAGATTCAGATGCATGCATATGGCATAATCGGTTGGGCCATATGAATCAAAAAGGAATGCAGATCTTAAAGGCTAAGGGTAATTTATCAAATTTGAAATATTTAGATCTTGATTTATGTGAGCATTACATCTTTGGAAAGAAAAAGAGAATGAGATTTCTCAAATTTGGGGCAACTAGTAAGGAGAAGAAATTGGAGCTTGTACACTCATATGTGTGGGGACCAACCCAGGTAGCTTCTCATGGAGGATCCTAGTATTATGTTACTTTCATTGATGATGCTATAAGAAAGGTATGGGTTTATTGTATTAAACGTAAATATGATATTTTTGAGACTTTTAAAATATGGAAAGCCCTTGTTGAGATTGAATCAAATTCAAAGTTAAAGTGCCTTAGATATGACAATGGTGGTAAATATTGTAACAAGGTTTTTAATGATTATTGTTCAATGAATGGAATAGGTAGAGAAAGGAAGGTTCCAAGAATACCACAAGAGAATGGTGTTGTAGAAAAAATGAACATGACAATCATGGAATGTGTTAGAAGTATGAGGATACATTCTGGATTACCCTTATAGTTTTGGGTAGAAGCAGTTGATATAGTAGTTTATTTAATTAACCGTGGGCCTTCAAGTTCAGTAGATGGAGGAATACCAAAGGAATCTTGGACCGGAAAAGAGGTAGATATTTCTTTTCTTAATGTTTTTGGTTTAGAATCTTTTGTGCATATTGATAAGGAAAATAGAAAAAAGTTGGATGCAAAATCCAGGAGATGCACTTTCATTGGTTATGCATCTGGTGATTTCAGATTCTTTTTTTGGGATTTAGAGAATTCTAAAATTATTAGGAGTCATGATATTGAATCGAATGAAAAGAGAATGTGCAAGGATCAAATTCTGGCACCCAAGGAAGAACTGATTGAGAAGTTTGTGAATGAAAATGAACTCTCACATTTAAAATTCATACCTAAAAGGTTACACAGTAACCAGTGTCGGTTGACCCCTGACTGGCATCGGTCAGCTAAACTGATAACGGTTACAGAAGATCCATATCTGCATCGATTAGAAGAACCAACGTCGGTTATAGGTGACTAGTGTCGATCACTAATAGATTTGGATACAAATGTCCAAGATGTCTAGAATGAGCCTCCGGTACCCCAAACTTCTATGAGAAGGTCACAAAGGGTAAGTAAACCTCTAGAAAAATTTACACCTTCTCTATCTTATTTATTATTTACTGATAATGATGGACTAGAAATTTTTGAAGAAGCAATGCAGGATAAGACCCACGTGCAGTGGGAGCATGGCATGGATGAGGAGATGGACTCCTTGGAAAATAACTAGACTTGGGATTTGGTTAAGTTTCCAATATGTAAGAGGACATTGAATAACAAGTGGGTTTACAAGATCAAGGAAGAAGAAGGTGGACAAAAAAGGTACAAGGCAATACTTGTAGTAAAGGGATTTGCATAGAAAGTAGGTATTGACTTTAGTGAAATATTTTCTCCTGTTGTAAAGATTACTTCTATTCATATTGTATTGAGTTTAGTTATAGTAGATGATTTACATTTAGAGCAACTAGATGTGAAGACATATTTCCTTCATGGTGATTTGGATGAAGAGATTTATATGCAGCAACCGCTTGGGTATGAAGTCAAGGGTAAGGAGAAATTAGTGTGCATGTTGAAAAAGAGCCTATATGGGCTTAAGCAATCTCCAAGGCAATGGTACATGAGGTTTGATAGTTTCATACATGAGCATGGTTACTTGAGATGTGAATATGATCATTGGGTTTATTCAAGAAGCTTGAAAATGGGAGCTATATTATTTTGTTATTGTATGTGGATGATATGTTTATTGCAATATCTAATATGCAGGACATTGGTGAGCTTAAAGGAAAGCTAGCTCACACATTTGCTATGAAGGATTTAAGAGCTCCAAAAATAATCATTGACATGTAAATTTACAGAGACAGAAAGAACAAGAAATTATTATTTTCTCAAGAGGATTATATCTACCAGATTTTAGAAAGTTTTAAAATGTAGAATTCAAAACCTGTAAGTACACCTATGGCTAGACACTTCAAATTGAGTAAATATTAGTTTCCTTCATCATAGGAGGAGGTCAAATAAACAACACGAGTATCATATGATTCATTATTTTGGAATCTCATGTATGTTATGGTTTGTACCAGACCATACATTGTAAAGATAGTGGCAGTTGTGAGTAGATTTATGGCCAATCTAGGTAAAGAGCATTCAAAAGTAGTCCAATGGATAATCAGGTATTTGAGAGGGACATATAGCATGTAGTTATGTTATCAAGGTTTGGATATTTCTTTATGTGGCTATGTTGATTTTGATATGGCTGGAGATCTGGATGGTAGAAGGAGCACCACTGAATATATTTTCATAGTACGTGGGATGACAGTTAGCTGGATATCTAGATTGCATAAGGTTGTGGCTTTGTCTACTACAGAGGCAGAGTATGTTGCAGCTACAGAGGCTAGTAAAGAGATGTTATGGATAAGTAGGTTCATGGAAGAGTTGGGAAAGGAACAAGATGATTACGAATTGTTAAGTGACAGTCAGATTGTAATTCATTTGGTAAATAACTCATTGTTTCATTCTAGAAAGAAACACATTCAGTTGAGGTATCACTTTATATGGCAGGTATTGGAGGATGGGCAGCTGAAACTGGAGAAGCTTTATACGAGTGAAAACCATGTGGATATGCTAATGAATCCATTAGCAAAAGATAAGTTGGAGCTACACTCCACTTATGTTGGTCTTCGAGTTTGAGACTTGAAGAGGAAGAAACAAATCTAAGGAAAGGATCTAAGAATGACGTTGTATAGGTATAATGCAGTGATTTATCTCCAAGTGGGAGATTGTTGAGTTGTGGAGCTCAATTAATTTAGTTTAGCATGTTATATCAACTTGTTGGAAAACACAATAACCGGCATCAGTATGAAGGGACCAATAGCAGTCACCTATGACCAACATCAATCAAGCAAGGAGGGACCATCATCGGTTAGGGCTAACTGGAATTGGTTACGTGTACATTAGTGTTTTATTTAACTCACGGGAATTAGATCTAATTTTAGTATTAAAGAGGATCTATTGATTGTAATTGCATGGCTAAGTTCCCTAAGTTTTTATAAGTTATTTATAGAAGAGAGAGTTAATGATTATTGTGAAATCAATTGTAAGAGAGAGAATTCTTGGAGAAGAAGGAAAAGCTTGAGAGAAAGAAAGTAGTGTACATCATGAGAGGTGCGGAAGATTGTAAATCTTCATTTTATATCTTCTGATAGCTTTGGATAATAGATTGGCTTGTTTCTTGGTGGATGTAGCCCACACTGGGTTAACCAAGTAAAATATGGTGTTGATTTATATATCTTGTTTTGTATATTTCTTCTGGTAGAATGTCCGCTTTTATTACATGTATGCTTAGATCTGATATATTATATGTACAACCTTGTGCTAACCCCAACAATTTCTTGTAAGGATGGACCTGTAAAATAAGAGAAAAAGAGTATTCAAAGTCTCGTATGTGAATAATCAGATTAACATATGTATAAGTAAATAAAAGTGTGTAGAAAGTAATAGCTAAGGAAAGAGTGCACATTATATATGAGATATTATAGGATAGGAAGTTTTCCTATTTTCTTTGGAGATGTTTTTAGATGGGGTTGGGATTGATCAATTCCTAACCAAGAAAGTCTTGAGCCACAGATTTGAGCGTTCTACCACCAAGGATGAGGTTTTTGGGTGATCTCACACCAAGAGTGAGGTTTTTTGGTGATCACATACCAAGGAAGAGTTTTTTGGGTGATCTCATGGTAAGAGAAGATTGTTGGGGAGAGAGTTATATTTTTCTCTTCTTCCATGACACTTCCATAATGATAAGTTCCACTACAAATTAACACGTCCCAATTTGTAACATGAATAAATAACTGAATTGTAACCAAATTACAACTAAATTATACCCGAATTGTAATTGAATTGTAAATGAATTTTATCCGAATGAATGAATTTTTTAATTGAATCCAAGTGTCTGATACTATAGATCCATACTATAATTTTTTGGAAACTATGTTGAACTGAGAAATTTTCTAATGGTTCCCCCAGCACACTAGCGCTGAGGTGGGACACAAGCACTCATCATTCATGTCTGCTACTAGGTGGTATTGTTTGCTCTGTGTTAAGTCTAATTTTTTACCACTCTGTAACTGTGTGCCTTCTCAAAATCTGTATTTTTCTTTTATGTTGTGGAGCTCTATGCTACTAGAAGGGTGATTTGTTCACCTAATAGTTTCCCCCTCATATGGGGTGCATGTGACAAATGAAGGAGGATGCAATCAAAAATTAAAGGACCTAAAATTGACATGCATATCATGGATTGTATTCTTGTAGGGGGTAGGGGATGTGCATAGTAGAAACAAAGGCACATGCAAACAAGATAGACCAATAAACAAGTGTTAATGTAAAAGAGCCAGGATGCAATAGAATACAGTGTAGCAAACAACTATGAAGAAAATAGATACCATGAAAAGTGGGTAACATACATGGGACATCCCTCACAATGTCATAATACAATCAAGGCCAAAGCAGACATAAGCAAACAATGATCAAGCAGTATATAGGGCATAGCCCACAAACAATGGAAAAATAATAGCAAACAAGAAATAACAGATAATCATGGTTGTATAGGTTCCTGAAAGGAAAATACTACACATGAAGCACTCATTAGCTTGTTAGAAAGATAAATAATATGTCAATGCATGTATATATAAACAAAAATTAAGTGACAAGAAGTGGTAAATATTATAACAATAGGACATATGAGTGTGGAGTATGAGAGTAGCAAAGGTAGATTCCCCCAGGAACCACGATGGGACTGGTAGAGAATAGTGTTGAGCATCATACATCATGTAAGAATTCATAAATGGCATGCATTCACCTCAAGATACCATGTGAAAATGCATGTTTGTGTAGCAAAATATAATGACATATGAATTATCCAGCTAACATAAGAAACAAAGTGCAACATGTAAGTAGTATAAATACAACCATAATAGGTAGACTTCATGTGAATGTGATGGTGTTTTGCAAGATGTGAAAATGAGGGGATCTGTGTTACCCCCAGAAGATGTTTGTGACATGGGGTTCATTTAGTAATTGTGCCCTTAACAATCAAGTATGAACCGTAGAACAAGAGTGTGTCATCATGTTGAAAAGGTATTGGATGTGATTTATACTAGATGCTAGGAAAAATTTACCGTGAAGCACACAGTGTGTAGTATAGAAAATAAGCTAAGAGTAGAAGATAAAGATAACCAATAGTGATGGAAGGGGGTGAAAGTATAATGCCCCCAAATGTGCAAGTGATGGAAAGCTATCTGATGATAGTGAAGAGCGAGGGCCCCTTGTATGGTATCCAAGAAGAAGAAGGTGTGTGACCATGGTCTAGGACCGGTGGTGTAGGAGAGTAAATATGTGTATGTGATGGAGACCAAATTGGTAATGGAAGTCGAGAGCACCTATAGGAATGGGCTTCCCAGATAGGGGACTTAGGCCAATTGGGTGCACTAATGGTTTTGTGAGGGTGACAAGTTCATGAGGTATGCCATGTACATATGGGAGAGCTAGGTGTGGAGATAGATTTGGACTTAAGAGGTAGAAGATACCTATATGTCATGATTGGGGCTAAAACAGAGGGGAGAATAGGCCAACGTAATGGCGTGAGTAGTGGATTACCTTTAATAGTGATAAATTTCTTGTTATGACTGAGATATTAGAAATTTAATAGCCAGTAAGAGTACTAGAGATCATGCATTGCAAAGTCGTGAGGGATGGACCATAGTATTATTGACTATATGAGTACCTATAGAAGCATCAATATGCATTGAATTAGAGTAAAATGTAGCATCGTAGTCATAATTTGATAATGTAATAACTGGTGGTGGCATAACAGTAATAGTAATAAGAAATTCAAGATGTGTCGATGAGGAAGGAGGCACCGCATGATATACGTGATTAGCAGAGGAATCAGTAGCAGAATTGTCATGGTTTGGTAATGGGTCATTAAATATCTTAAGATTTTGATTATCATTGACTGGTTTAGAATTAGATGGCTTTGGAAGCTTGATTTCATTTTTTTCAATAATATATTAAATGACATATTTGAGCTTAAAATAGTGATCAATAGAATTCACAATGCATTAGTGATAATCACGGTGTGTTTTTTCATTGTAATTATGTCGACGTGGTCAAAAATGATCTACATTGGGTGGTGGAGGGAGAGTAATCAGATGGTTTTCAATGAGTTGTGATAATAGGAGGTGAGGTGCGTAAGGTATCTTAGTAAAATTGTACCTTGTGATTACAATCAAATTTTGGCTAGTAGAGAAACAACGTTGACAGTAGCTTTAGATTCGGTAGGCTTATTTTATGGTTTGAATGCATATTTGGCTTAAGACTTATTGGAAGATGAACTAGACGAGGTATCATAATACTTCAATTTTCCCATAGATAGTCGTTCTCTTTCACACAATTTGAGTGTCTGACATAATTGATTGAAAGAAGGAGAAGTCTTAAAAATAATACACTCTTGGAATGAAGGAAAAAGGATTTGAATGAATAGATATTGTGATTTTGAATCATCTAGAACATTGGTTATTTTGGAAAGTTTATTCTTATACTATAAGACATAGTCCGCGAGATGTTCATTAGATACTTGTTTGATTTTAGCTAGTTGTGCATGTGATATCTTAGTGTTGATACTCATAGAAAAATGAGCAAGGAATACATTGGTTAAATATGTAAAATATGTTACCAAATGGACAGGTAGATCATAGAACCATCGCATAGCATAGTCATGTAAGCTTCAAGGAAACAATTTTTATAATAGTGTAAGGTCATTAACATAGTCAAGACATTCAACGTGAAGGGAGTGAAGGTGTTCCTAAGGGTCTTCATGACCATTGAAGGTAGGAGTATTAGGTGTGATGAAGTTAAGAGGTAGTGGATAAGAGGACATGGCAAATGCAAAAGGGATATGGAGGAGTAAGGAATATAGATATGGAGAGGAGGATGAAAAGGCTTATTGTAACTGGTGAATTTGGGTTTGCAAATCATGTACTATGAGGCAAGGTCATGATTTCCTAAAGAGGATCCCGGTCATGTGTGAGAAGTAATGGGGAAGGTAAAGTGATTTCTTTGGGGTAGGCATAGAAATGGGGACAATAGATGTACGTGGAAGTGTGGTGGCAGAAGAAGGTCAAAGTGTCACAATAGGACCAAAAGTATCATTGGAGATCAAAGGGTTGAGCTTGTCTAATTGCTTGATCTCATCATGGGAAGTGAATAATAATCGATCTAGGTCTTGATGGTTTTTAGCAAGATGAGACTAGAGATCAGGAAGATCATTTTGGGTAAAGGGGACATAAGTCTCATCCAGTGAAGAATATTTGAGGAGAAGTCAGGTTCACCAAATGATTTAATATAATTTAAATTAAATATTATTTCAGAGTAAATTATTATAACCAATGATATTCATGTAATTAATTACAGTAACACGCAAGTAATAAGAATTATGGGATGTAACACTCTAAGAAAATGAAGGGAGAAAGATGACATATCTGATTTTGTGCAACCTAGGAGTGATCGGGACTATGTATCAGTTGGAACTAGATAGAAACAATGTCAAAAAGGCTCACCAAGGGTTTAAGAACTAAATAAGTGCCCCAAGAATTGGTGACTGATCTAGGCACCTGTGTCTACTCAGATGCTTGGAATCTGGTCTTTTCTGGGTTGGAAGTTATTCATTGTTTCTCTCTCTTTGTCATTCTCGTTTTGTTTTCAAGCCGTCGGTCGTATCTCTAACATGTAAAACAAATGACTAGTTTCACATAGCCACAAACACCATAAAATATAATAAAAATATGTAGAATGAGGAGTTAAACTAACCCCAATAGTCACCCAAAGAGTAAACTTATGACTGATTGTTGTACTACATCTCAAACACCATGGCATTTTTCCTATGTGTGTATTTTTGTCTTAGGTTTCCCTTGTGAAATTTGCATGGTGATAACGGGCTAGATATAGATTGTCCTGAATATGTAAAATGCATGCGATGGAATAGAATAAACTTCCCTCTTATGCATTGTATGCATATCAATGCAGCCCTTGACCCTTATATGGATGTGCTAAAAATGTACTGTGTAGTGCTCTTATGCCTTTGTGTAATCTCAGGTGGTAATAGACAATGCTTATAGTACTTGGCCCCTTATTTAGAATAAGTAACTAAGTATATATGATTTCCTTTTTTTTATTCCTTAATTGACAGCTGAAAGGCAAACCCAAAGTGTTAAAAGGTGACCAAGAAGTGAAAAGGACCCAAAAGAGTAAGAAGAAGAAATAGAGGCAAAGGAGTGCCTAGGATGGACAAGAGCACCTAGGTGATTTTTACCTAACTTTGCTAGTGTCTAAGGCCATAAAAATTTAAATCAATCAAGTGTCAAAAGAATTATAAGATGTGAAAATCCAAAAGGATACTCAATCAAACTCAAAAACAATAAATTTCAAGATATTAAAGCAACCATAAAGGACAAAAGGAGTTGTTAACCAGTAGTTCCCTTGCTTAGGAATCATGTATACATTAGTATGTTTTAGGACCTAGAAATGTACCCAAGTGCATAGATTGTTATTCTACAGAAATGTAGTAAAGAACATAGATGTGTTGAAAATAAGTTGTTCTATATTGAGGTCATTAATGATGAATTCAAACTAAAGAAATATAAGTGGAGGTGGTAGATGAAGTATGGTTTGGATATTTTCAAAAAACTATTTAATTCCATGAAATTTTAGGTGTTATCTCCCCACAAACACTCATGGTATTGGGGTATTCTAAAGGAACATTAGGTAAAACAAATTATTGAATCTGGGAGTGTACATAATTTATCTATAATAAGTTCATGTTATGTCTAAACTAATTTATTTTCCCATCTCAAAATTTTATTTCATGATCATAGATGGAGGAGTATGTAATTTTTTGGGGAAATTACATAATATCAATCTTGAAATGAGATAATACAATCTCGATTACCCTTTCTTTTCTATTCCCATGGGTGGAGAAAAGATTGTTTTGAGATTTCATTGGCTTACAAACTTAGGCACAATTGAAATGAACTTCTACAATTTATTCATGAATTTTTATTCAAATGGAAATATGGTTTATTTAAAAGGGTTGCATGTAAAGTCACATCCTGATGCAGCCTAAAATTCACCAGATAACACCCTAGACGTGCTAGCACATCACTCAGCCTAGACCGATCACTCACCCTAAGTGTGCAAAGGTACCAAGTCCCTCTTTAGGGTTGTTGTAACAGGATGTTAGCGTAATGAAAGAAGAAACATATAGATCCATAACTAATCCATCATTCTATAATGCATGCCATATTCATATCTAGGAAAGAACAAGCTTAAGCAATAATCATGATTGAATCAAGAACATGCACTACTCAATTACACACAAGAATGACACTTAGATTCAGCCAATATCTTCCATCTATTATTAAACACAGAAGCTCTTTACAATAATGACAATCTATATCGATGTGTGCATGGATCTGATATGGTAATCCACTCATATCCACATATCTCTTTATGCTTACCTCTTATGCTCTGCATATACCTATATCTCTATATACTCCTATGTGATTCACATCATATATATAGGGTGGGGACTTACCCTTCACCTCTTATCTATTCCAAAAATATGTCGCATGCTACTAATAGCCACGTGCCATTTACAAGCATAGCCACACATGCAAGTGTGCTATCTATAGACCTCTTACGGTTAACTGAAGTGGCAATCCTATTCTTAGCTTGTCTCCATGAAAAACACTTCGATCCGATCCTCTAAAGATAGATAATGTGTGGAGCGCACGTCTCTACCCTGTTTATGTAATCTACACGCCATCTTCTAAAAATA
This sequence comes from Taxus chinensis, assembly GCA_019776745.2. Classification (NCBI taxonomy): domain Eukaryota; kingdom Viridiplantae; phylum Streptophyta; class Pinopsida; order Cupressales; family Taxaceae; genus Taxus; species Taxus chinensis. The sequence continues at coordinate 547,020,814 of CM034151.1, read as the reverse complement.
GGTCTTCATGCTCAAAATTGGCTAAGTCCTGAAATTTAAACTTGCCCTCTGCGTGTGGGTTCTTCTTGTCCCTCCGTGCCCTTGATCCTGACCTTCTCTCCTACGCGGAATTCTTGTGTGATCTCTAACAAGTATTCTCTGATCAACATTACCCCACACTAATCTCATTGTCGTCCCGACAATGATTATCTCAAAAACTGAAGTAAATAATGTTGAATGGAAAGAATAATAACGAATGTTTTATGAGGCATCCTCCTTTGTATTAGTTTGAAGGATCAACTCTAGATACTCCTTTATTTCAGCCTCCAAGGCCTGCCACTCGATGAATGCTTTCTCTACCTACTCTGGTATGTCCACAATAATAGACTCCAGTTCATCTTGGGTAACTTCACATTTTTCATTCTGTAATACCAACATAATGTTGGACATTGCAGTATGTTTTCCTTCCAACACATCCATCTTTTGTGCGATGAGTTTCCCAAGCTCATCTAATCTTTCCTTTTGCTCCTACTACAGCTTCCTTATTGGGTTCCATTTTTACCTTGCAATCATCTCCTCTTTAACTCTGTAATTTATGAATCAAACCCTAGCTCGATTCAATCATGCCCAAGGTGGAAACTTCATGCCCTAACTCCTCTCTATCACCTCACTTCGTTAAAACCCTTCACCACCAGGAATGAAAGCTTCTTTTCACACAGATCTATTTGTCATGCTTGGTTTCACACCCTTTGCACCTTAACCCGATCACTCGGTTCTTCACACTTAGCTCTTTCCTCAAATACTCTTATTCACAACAATAAAAATGAATTTGCATCCCATCCTTATATAGTTTTTCAAATTTTGATGCATTTATTGCTTCTTCACCTACCAAATATCCTTTCATTCATTGAATAAATCCATTCATTCCACATGGTACATCTTCACACCCTAGCTATAACCTTCTATCATGCCTTCCTACCCTCTAGTCATAGACTTCTCTTCAGTACGCACCCTTACGCCCAAGTACCTCATCACTATATCTTCTCCTGGTAGTTATCATGGCCTCTTCTTACCTCACGTTATACTATCCTTTCATTCATCTCCATCCTTGGTCACTTTTGAGAAGCAAATTTCTTTTGACTTAAAGCACACCCTTAGAAGCTTATTCCTTTCACCTTTCAATTCCCACAGTCTTTTACTTGGATAACTACAACCACCCCACACCAAAATTATCTGTAGTCCTCTGTGCATAAACATTCTTCACATAGTAATTAGTTTCATGCACGCAAGTGCGCTTATTACACCAGAACAATAACTAAATTGGTAAAGCATAACGAAAATGAAGGAAATACATTAAGTAAATGCATAATAGAAAACCTAATCTAAATGGCAATATTTCCTTATTACAAACACCAAGAAGACTTATTTATAGTAGGGCTTCAGCCTACTCCCGTTAAAGTAACCAGGTAGCCATGTTCTATCAAGTGCTTCTAACTGGAAAACACCTGATTTAAGTATGTAAGTGATGACATATGGCCCCAACCAATGTACTTTGAGCTTGCATGGATGGCATAAGAAAAGAGAGTCATAAAGAAGTACCATTTTTCCAACTACTAACTTCTTATCATTTACATTTCTGTCATACCATGCTTTCTGCCTGGCCTTTTCTTTCTTCTAACTCCAACGTGCTATGGATCATTACTCATCTAGCTGAATCATCTTTTCAATATACTCTTCTAAAGCGTGCTCATTAGCTAGACCTCTAGTGCACGCAATGCACAAAGAATGTAACATAAATTCTATAGGGAGAATGGCTTCCGCGCCAAACACCAACTAAAATAGTGTGGCTTTGTTCAATCTCTTATAAATGGTTCTATATACCCAAAGAACATTTGACACTTTATCATCCCAATCCTTTCTTCTAACATCAAAAAATTTTGTCAATATCTGTCTCAAAATATTGTTGAAAGCCTCAGTAGTTTTATTTTCCTAAGGGTGGTAAGGTGTAGTCTTATGGTGGGCAACCATAAACTCATCTAATAGAATCCTTATGGTTTCATTTAAAAAGTGTGTAGCCCTATCAATTTTCAAGCTTAAAGGACATCCATATCTTGTAAGAACATTCTCCCATAGAAACCTAGTTGTTGTAGCTATTGTACAGTCCTTCGTAGGTGTTGCTTCTACCCACCTAGTGAGACAATCTATACAAGTAATGATATAGCGCGACCTAGTTCTACACGTGGCTAGTGAAATAGGTTGTATAAAATTAATGGCCCATTTCTCAAATGGTTCTGCACTGATAATAGGTCTTAGTGGCATTTCATCTCTTTGTCCTAGTTTTACTAGGCACTGACAATGATCACATGCCTTACAATATTCTTTACAGTATTTATACAATGTCTCCCACCATAATCCAGCAAGTAGGATTTTGCATATTGTAGCATCACTTGCATAGTGTCCACCTGCAATACCACCATGTGCCTTTTCCATTATATCCTTGTGCTCATGCTCTAATACATAATGACGTAATACTTCATCTCTACCTAACTTGTAGAGGTCACCACTGATTAACATAAATGGTGCCGCGCATATGGCAAGTTGTTTCTTTTCTAATACCTTCATTCCTTCTGGTGCCACACCAGTCCATAGAAAGACAACAATGTCTTCTAATTCTAATGGTGTGCGTTATAACCTATATAATTGTGCATCTAGCATGGTTTCTTCACGTGTATGTGCTTCTTCTCCTAAGTGAATTATAGATAAGTGGTCTGGTCTAGAGTTACTTTTCCCTGGCTTCACCACAACTGTGAAGTCAAACTCTTGAAGTAGGAGTACCCATTTGCATATGCGCCCTTGTAAGATGAGTTTATTCTCCAAATACTTCAATGTCATGTGATCTATATAAAACACAAATGGTGTTGCTAATAAGTACTGTAGAAACTTGTGCAATGCATAGATCATTGACAAAGCTTCGCGTTCTGTAGTTGTATTGTTTAGCAAGATTCAGCTTCCTACTAGCAAAGAAAATTGGATGATCTATAATACCTTCTCTAGGTTGAGCTAACACAGCGCCAATGGCCATGCCAAAGGTGTTCACATGCACATGAAATGGTTTATCCTATGAGGGAAAACATAGAATGGGCGTGGTAGTAAGTTTCTCCTTTAATACCTCAAACGCGCACTGCTACGGTTCTCCCTAATAAAATGTACCTTTCCCTTTTAGTAATTCTTCCAAGGGTGTAATAACTTTGGCATACCCTTTGGTGAACTTCTGATAATATCCTATGTGACCCAAAAAATTTCACACCCCACTTTGATTGGTAGGTGCTTCAAGACCTAGAATGATGGCAATCTTAGTTAGATCAACCAGCAAACCTTCCTTGCAAATTATATGTCCTAGCAGTATTCCAAAAGGTGTAGCAAATATGCACTTCTTTATGTTCAAAGAGATACTTAATTGTTTGTACCATTCAAACATTAAGTGTAGATTGTCACAGTGATCCTTAACAATCCCATATATTGTCTAATCATTGAGGTAGACCTATAAGAAATTGTGAATAAAATCTTTGAATGCCTGAAAAACTATGCACAAGAATATAGCAGGCACATTTTTCAATCCAAAAGGCATCACAGTATAAGAAAATCTACCCCATTCAGTAGTAAAAGTTGTCTTTTCCTGATCTTCTTGGGAATTCAAACCTGATGATACCTAGAAAACCCATCTGTAAAGGAATAGATTTCACACCTTGCAACTCCTTCTAGTATTTCCTCAGTAAATGGCGTAGGAAATGGATATGTTACACATGCATCATTCATCTCCCTGTAGTCCACACATATTATAATATGTCCATCTTTCTTGATATTGATCACCATTGGGCTAACCCATTCTAATTCATCAAAGGGCTTGATAATTTCATATTTCAACATGTTATCAATCTCTTCTTTGACCTTTTCACGTAAATTTGCGTTCATTCTATAAGGTCGCTTTCTAACTAGGTGTGCACCATCCTTAATCTTTATCTTCATTTCCCCAAGTGATTCATGCACACCTTTAAGTTCATGATACCCTTGAGGGAATAAGTCCTAGTAATCCCATAGGAACTCAATAATATTTGCCACCTCCGAGTCTAACAAGTAGTCTACAATTATGGCCTCCTTAGGCTCATCCTCTAACTCCTATATTGACCTTCTTTGTCTTCATGGGTTTGTGACAAGCGTGCATACCCTTTTCTGCACTATCCAAGACCTCGCACACCCCTTTTGAATGTTCAGTATCTAGGTTCTCAACTTCCTCATCATCCACGATGTACACCATCTTTCCTTTTTCTTTCTCAAGTCAAGCACATTCAATCAATATGGAGTCTTCTCCTTCTTCTTCAAAACACGCACCTGATTTTTTCTCGCTAAATAATTCTTGAATATGTTCTTTTTCCGTTGCACTATCTCCAATAGTTAAATGATTGACAAATTTTAATGCTTCTTCTACTAGAGGCTTAGTCGAGAAGTAACCAAAGGTATGGATCATTCCTGCAGTCAAATTCTACCAATTTCTAGTCTCTCAATGTAGTTCTGCATATACATACCAAGCACGTGTGCATCCTTGTAGAGTATAATACAATCTATGCACCCACATTGAAGGTGATAATGCTTCTTGTCCCACTGTCTAGAGTCTCTCACACTGTTGAATGTGATGTTAAATAGGTTGATCACCATTATAAGTGTAGATTTTTGTAGGTGCATTGCTCCTTAAAAACCTAGTAGATAGGGAAACTCCAATCTCCTCCCATTCTATAAGATTATCTCTGTGCACTACCCACTAGTGCGCTGCTATCTTGCGCAAGGTATATACTAACATATCTCTTCTCTTAATTTTATTTGTTGATTGTGCTTCCATGGATTTAAAAATGTAGGAAGATCTTCTGCCCTAGTATACCAAGGTACTGTGTTACCTATCCGTCAAACAGAATGAAGTCCAGTCTTGTGCACACCCGCACTTTTTACCTCATGCCCTACTAGTTCATATGTACCATGAGCCCAATTGTCACAAGCAATACTCATAGTATCACTAATAGAATGAGAATTTTCCCATTGCAGGATGTCCTCCTTTGATGGCTCATTGACCTATAGGTTCTGAATAACACGTACATAGATTCTATTTAAGTCCTCATCACTCAGAGGCTCAACATATGGTGTAGACTTCCCATCTATCAAAGGTATCACAACCCTTTCCTCCTTGTTCTTAAAGCTGATATACCCCTTATTGAATCTCAAATCAGCATTATTCACATAACACCAAGGGCGTCTAAGCAAGGCTGGAAAACTTGTCTGCTTCCGCAAGTGCTAATACCTCAAAATCATCCAATGAATTTGGCCCCTTGTATGGTTATAGATGCATCATTAAAAACTCCTATGGGAGTGGCCTTAGTCCTATTTGATATAAACAACACATTAGACGATGGCTGTAATGGAGGTCTCCCCATTTGTACCCTATGCATCTAAAGTAAGCACATTGACTTTTGCATACCTATATAAATCAAAATATTGCTCAACAACCATCCATCTACAACACCATTCAAACTGATCTCTTTTTCATAGTCAATGCTATCAGGGGGACGATTTACATGCATGATCTATTCGTGTAGTTTCAATACCTGTGCACACGAAGTGTTCCCTTTTAACCAACTTCCTAACAGTGGAATGATTTTCTCCTGGTGCAACATTTTACACACTTCTCTCAGATCATCGATATCAGTTTGGACTATTTCTCATGCTTTCTTCTACTCCTTTAAGTATTATATCTCACCTTGAAGATTCCTTAGCACTTCCATGGTATCCTAATAAACCTCCTTTTGATAGGTAGGATCCAAGTACCGGGCATGAAGGACATCATCATTAGTGATGGTAGGTTTATACTATAATGTCTCTCTTGTGTGTGTCACTTCAGCTCATGTAGTAATCTTCACTAGTTAATGCCTCAGGTTCTAGTGCTATCTTGGGCATCCACTAATTTTCATTCACATGTCCTAGATCCTAACGATCCCTATGCCTTTGTTTTCTTGCTTATGTTATTTAATGAGATTCTCATATATGTTAGGGCACTCATCATAGCTATGATTATTTCCACATAAATAACATGTAACATTTCTGGGGACATTCGTGCCTATAGTGGTCAGGAGATCTACATGTATAACATGTTCTATGAGGTAACTCAACTCTTCCTCCACCGCAACCTCATCCTCCATATCCACCTCAATATCCACATCCTTTTCCATGACCTTCTTTAAAATGGCCCTCATTCCTGTTATAGTGCAGTTGATTATGATCCCGATCCTAGTGCTCATTATTGTTCTTAGAGTTATCCATTACATTTTTCTATCATACCTTAATATCTATAGCATCATGGATCTGACCAATCAATCGACAATCCTCAGTATCATGGGTCGTGGACCTACAAATCTTGCAAAAGAAGGATACATTCTTCCTTATTACACACTGTAACAAAGGACAATGGCTAGCATCATGATTCAAATGACATATTTCACAGTCTAATAGCAATGAACGTATAGATATGTGAGGGAAACTATCCTTGGTGTGACCTTCCACTTCACAATCTGTAGACCAAATTCCTGAGCGAGTTTCACAGGCTGAATTGGCTAATAACTTATCTAACTATTTTACCATGGCTGTAATTTGTGCCTCTAAGAATGGACTAACACAAGTGTCAATGCTCCTAACTGCCTCAGCACGTAAAGTTGCTTCCAGTGCTTCACGTAGATTAGTATATGTCTTATGTGACAGCACTCTTCTAAATGGTGTATTCAATCCTCCAATAAACCATTGTGTATGTTGGTTGGCATGAATATCATAAGACATTTTATATAGAAGTTTTGTAAAGCAGGCATCATAATCATATACACTCTCAGTAGTACCATGTTTGATATCTTTGAGTACATTGATACTTTTCTGCTCAAACTCTAGGATATAGAACTCTTTTCTGAAAGCATCCTTCAATGTTGCATAATCCACGCAAGTTTGATCAAGGTCAAACTTCCTATACCAGCTATGTGCACATCCCTATAATGTAGTAGCAAATTGACTTGCCTTGCACTTAGAAGCCGTGATCCCTTTTGCGCTCCATAATATTTCACACATATGTACATGCTCACCAACATCCTCTATACCTCTACTCTGGAAGACGAAGAGACATCTCCATATAAATATTATGGGGTTGGTGTGGACCTTGGCCACTTGATCCAAAACCTCTTGTGTTTCCCCTACCTCCAAAACCACCAGATCCACCGGAACTAGAGCCACCTATTCCTTATAATCCTCCACCTGTAGCTAGAATATGACCTATAGATGTACTCCCATGTGCTCTAATAGTAGTACTATAATGAACACCTACAGTCTGTGAGGTAGTTCCACTTCAAGAGGTGAATCCAACATTCTGTGTGCTCACATTCTATGTGGATGATATGCCTGAAAATGTTCCTTCAAATAACATTGAATTCATTTGTACTGCCATTGATGTACTTACTCTCTGACTTACTCTAGTTCTCCTATTTGACAAATTCACTTGTTGATTACTTATCATACTAGATACTAGAAAACCAAGCGCATTGGCTAGGTCACCAGGTGGATTAAGATCCATGCCCACAGCCCAGGTAGTCTTTACTAGCGCACTTCTATGTGAAGCTAAGGGGGGATATTTGTAATGTTTTCCAAGCTAGGGGATTTCCTAATGCTCTGGCTCTATGTCTTCTACATGAGCTTCAAATTATTCACGAGCCATCTCTCTCCTCAAAGCCATACTTTCTACAACGGTACACTACTTCTCTATCTCCCTCTCACGTGCCCCATTTTACTTAAGTCACCTTTTCTCTCTCTGTCTTTCTGCTGCTAGGTCTTCCATCTTTCACCAAACCTATTCCTACCCTTATGCGTGGTGAAGTTTAGTTAGCCATCGGTTTACTCTCCAGGTTCAAATTTAACCTCAAGATCTTGATCACCAGTGGAATACCTTACAGATATGCTCCTCTTGGATACCGCAAAAAATAGAATTTACATACTTCCAGGAAAGAATATGTTGAAATTTAATATTCTAGAATATAACTGTTTAGAACACCATGAAACCATGTATCCACAGTGTAAGTCCAGATCAGCTCGGCATCATAAAGAGCCTGAAATTATTCATGTGTCCAGACAAGTGCATGATACCTCCAATTCTACTTAGATGCATAAGTAATCAATGACTCGTATAATTCTACTGGAAAGATGGCAAAAAATCTCTCATATAAGCTATCATACAGATTATGTTCTACCCAATTGTGTGCGTTAAACTAAGATCCAATGCTAAACCGCCATGCATATTCTTCCTCCAGATCATGTATCCACTCCTCAACACTTTCTGGAGTTAACTGGTACATCTTCATTGTGAACCATCCTGAAAACAACTGAAAAAGAGGTCCCGATAACGGAACAAATGATGCAGCCTAGGATTCACCAGATAACACCCTAAACACACTGGCACATCACTTATCCTAGACTGAGCACTCACCCAAAGCACGCAAAGGTACCAGGTCCCTCTTTAGAGTTTTTGTAGCAATATGTTAGTGTGATGAAAGAAGAAACATATATATCCATAACTAATCCATCATTATACAATGCATGTCATATTCAAATCTAGGAAAGAACAAGCTTAAGCAATAATCATGATTGAATCAAGAACATACACTACTCAATTACACACAGGAATGGCACTTAGATTCAGCCAATATCTTCCATCTATTATTAAACATGGAAGCTCCTTACAATAATGGCAATATATATCGATGTGTGCATGGATCTAATACGGTAATCCACTCATATGCACATATCTCTTTATGCTTACCTCTTACACTCTGCATATACATATATCTCTATATACTACTATGTGATTCACATCATATATATAGGGTGGGGACTTTCCCTTCACTGTTTATCTATTCCAAAAATAGGTTGCATGCTACTAATAGCCATGCGTCATTTACATGCATAGCCACACATGCAAGTGTGCTATATATAGACCTTATAGTTAACTGAAGTGACAATCCTATTCTTAGCTCATATCCATGCAAAACTCTTTGATCCGATCCTCTAAAGATAGACAATGTGTGGAGCACACGTCTCTGCTTCATTTATGTGCTCTGCACGCCATCTTCTAAAAATAGGTCTTCATGCCCAAAATTAGCTAAGTCCCGAAAGTTGAACTTTCCCTCTACGTGCGGGTTCTTCCTGTCCCTCTGCACCTTTGATATGGACCTTCTCTCTCGCGCGGACTTCTTGTGTGATCTCTAACAAGTATTCTCTTATCAACACATCCTAATTTGAGATCTCATAAAATGTAGCTAATTAAGCACCCCACAACACCTTTATTTTTTAGTTGATGAAAATATGTCACTAGATTTTTAGAAAAGGGTAAAAAAAATATTCAATTTTTGTAGAGTATATTCCATTAGCTAATCTACCAAGGAGATTCATTTTTTCTAATATATCTCATAATTTATAGACACCACCCACCATATCAACCTTGAATATCTACCCAAATGTTTGAAGATTCAAATATTATAGTAAGAACAAGTAGAATATCATAAGTATCTAATCAAGTGAAATAATCAAGGCAATGCATATGTAATCTGGGGGAAGGAGGAATATTTCTTGTATCAATATCATAGGTCATCAAATTTGAGAACTACACTTGTGTGAAGTAGCATTTATAAATTGTCAACAATTGGGAAAATATTTTTGAAGAGGAGGGGCATGTTATGCCCTTAAACCTAGGTCATATATTGGATATGTATAGCCAATATGTTGCTAACATAACCTTTTACCATGTCATATAATATTTTTTATGCTTTCATGTTCTTATTAGGTCAAACTTGGTGTTTTAAATATCATAGTAGGGTATTATAGGAGTTAGTAACTAATATATGATCATCATATTGATAACTTGAGTCTTATTGTATGGTTTGGAGGTTTTCACCTCAAATTCAATAAGTCATTATACTTCAATATTGTGATCATTTCTCTATATTTTTGTGTTCCTTGGTATTGATACTCAAATCTATCTAAATAGATTCAATACCAATTAACATGTTTAATCCACAAAACTCAAATTTCAATATTAATTCCTATTTCAATTCTCATCACTGCATTAGATATACCAATAATAGGTGTTATGATTTATTCCTTAAGATCAAAGAAAATTTTGAAATCAACATTATTTTATACAATACATTAAGACTCCTACTAATAAATCATTTCTTAACCCAATTCTCATATGTATGTGTGTACTAACCCCTTTCTTGAAAATTCAAAAACTCAAAATTGTGAGAATTATCTCATGTTTCCTCTGCCACAAGCTCATGTTATTAGCCCTTGTCTTATTAATGACATTGTTGGAATTATTATAGAGATACAACAAGATATAACTATGATCACATTTTTTGGTGAGAATATTTGTCAATTAGACAAATTGGTGGATTTCCACCAATGCTCTAAGACTAGGTCCTGCTTGAATGGGGCAGCTCCATTTTATTATTCGTGAATGAAAATGAAAATATGTGGTTGTCCTAGAGGCCTAGGGATCCTACAAGAACACTCCACTGAACCTACGGCCAATGCTTGCAATTTCTCGTAAGGGATGAAATTTGTTGGGTAAGTGAGAGAAGGGAGTGGGAAATTAAGGAGATGGGTATTAATATTGTAGGTAGAAAATCATATGGCTGCAAAGATTACATCAAAGCATATCATCACACATAGTAAAAAATAAAACAACCTTGTTAGTAACACCAAGACAAGATGGAATTATGAACACAAAGTCTTCATTAATTCCCTCATCAAGAAAATAAAGAAACTCCTTTCTTCTTCATTGATATTTTGGCAAAGGTTGTACATTGAGAGGAATGGAAGAACATATGAGAAGGAGGATAGAGGAAATTATCTATCTCTTTTAGCTTTTCACAAGTAGTTATCTAATCTTGAGCATACTAAATTGACAACCCTTAATAATGGGAATCATTACAATTTATAGACTTGAGAAAGACTCTTCACCTACCCCCTACATGACTTTTCATTTGTCCCTTATAACATGTGACTTTTCATATTCCTAGGAATAGGATCAAGTCCCCTTTTATTAATTAAGGGTGACTTATTACAATGCCAACTAAAGTCACATTTAAATGAATAAGACAAAATAGGAAAAATGCAAAATGAAAATTGAAACCCCCAATGAAGAAATAGAACATGAAGGAGGGGGGGAAGGGGGAGAAAGAGAGAGAAATAGGAGAAGAGAGATAACTAGGTCTGATGAAGATGTTGCCCTTTTATTCTACTTCATGCTTCTGAATTGATCCTTGCTAAGCTCAACTAGAAAAATATTCACTCCTTTTAACTCTCTACTATATCAGGCCACCATATTTGTTAACTTTCTCAGCTTGAGGAATGCGGACACAACTCAGGGACTTGAATCCAACCATCTGAGATGTCATTAATGTTCTTGATTTTAGAGAACCATGATTGATGTTTCATTACAATGCTTTAAATTATGGCTTTGATCTTGTGAGAGAAACTCCAATGTATCCTCATTGAAAGAATAAAATGGGTCCTAGTATTCTTTCTTGACATACTCCTCAAATGGCTTCAACAATTCATCCGTTGAGGAGTTCTCATCAATGGTGGGCACTCTAAGCTTCTGTATTCTGGCATTGACATCATCTTGCATCTTGGAGGCATGCTCCTCATTTGAGTCCAACTCATCAATATCTTGATTCAAAATTTCATACCAAGAGACAAGAGTCCTTTCCCAAACACGTGACTTGTTCTCAGATAGGAGAATTGAAGACACTTTCCTATCTTACCAACACCTGAGAATGAGCCTCTCCCATTTCAATCACTAGTGGGTGTACTTGATCCCAATGTTATTTTTTTTTCTCCATTTCTTCCCTCATCATCTAGACTTTGTTGGTAGTGGCGCACATGTATCTGTATAGTGAGATCATTTCTGGAAGCAATACTTTTCCTTTCTCTACAATCCTTCTCACCCATTTTTCACTATCTTGTCCCTATATGGTGAAAACCCTATTTTTTTTGAATGGACTCTAGATCAAAGCTACTAATGTGAGTAACTTATTTATTGGGAGAGATGAAGAAGCATTCGGGTCCATGAAATGTTGCACATACAAGGTGAGTGTTTGTACATGGTCCTCTAACTGATCAATTTTCTCTTTGTATTCATAGTTCCTCATGAGGAGGCGAGTGGAAGACTCCTGAAATAGATGTGCATCTCCCTCATGAGTTATTGGGCCTAGGGAAATGGTGCTCAACTCATATTCAGTTGGGTTCATTTCTTCAATGGGATTGATTACCCTTGTCTTGATTGCTTCCACATACTGATTTCCTGTGGCACTAACTGAAAAAGCAAGAAGTTGCTTGAGAGAAAAAATTTCTACTTCCCTTTGACCAATGATGATATCATTGAGAAATCAAGGAATATCACCTACTGGACTGTGTGGGTCTCCTTTATGATCATTTCTTTCATCCAAGGGAACATCTCATATTTCTCAAGCTTGAAAAATAGCATGACTGTTGTTTCCTGCTCAAGGTGAGAAGGTGCATCTTGTGTAAGAGGAGCAAGAGTAACAGTGGAAGGTGGGAAGCTCTAGACTACTGAGGAACTGAAAGGTGGACTGGATCACTTTCCTCTGAGCTCTATTTCTACCATGGGTTCATATATTGATCTAACCTTCTTATGCAATCTCTTGTAGTAGGGGGATTCTGATTCCACTGCCTTGTGCTTTGAAATCTCTCCAGAATGAACTGAGCTTGAAGTCTTTTCCATGACCTTTGAGGAATAATGATGGGATACCTACCTCTGAAGAGTGGGTAAATTTATTGATGTAATGGAGGCATCCTTCTTCTTTCTTGAACCATTCCTTTGATCTCTTGATGACAACCTCAGTTCACTCACTTATATCTCCTGATTCACAGACACTCCATGTCACCTATGGAAGGGGTGAATCCTTCACTTCTTGATAGTCCAGATCATATAACTTTTTGCTATCATCTTGAATTCCTTCTTTTTACCACTCAAATTTGAATCTATTCATTTTCCCAATGGTCATCCACATGTGGTCTCTTTCCCTGACATCAAAATCATCTATGAAATTCACCTAATAATCTTCGATCTGTGGAACATGATATGACTCAAGAGGTGAAAAGTGTCTGGATCACTTTGGGTGTCAAAGTTCTCCCTCGAGGTATATGAATACAATATTAGGGGTATGAAGGAATCTTCCAGGTGTGCATCATCATTGACACTCTTGCAAGTGAATATTCCAAGGGATATGGGAAAATATACATTCTTCATCTTCAAGTTCCCGAGCTTACCATGAACATGGGAAAGTTGTCTACATAACTCAAACAATAAAGTCATTTCACTACGATACCTGTGGTAGCCTTCACAGAGAAAGATCAAAGCCAGATACTTGGATGTAGGAGAAAGTGGCAAAATGTATGAAATATGACCCATATTTTTTTATCAAAGAAGCTTCTTGTGGTGAAAACCTTGATTGAGGATTTCCTTCCAGTGTTATGATGGAAAACATTGTGAAGCATCATTTACCCTTGTGAAATTTTGATTACTCTCCTTCAAGATCAGTTGTGGATATCTTTCAAATGTCAAAAACTTTGTAGAAATATTTTTTGCTAGTGCCAACCCTTTGAATGGTCTTGAGATCTCAAATCATATACCAAATATGAAGTCATTGTGAACTTCTTGGAGACTAGTACCTGGAGTAACTGATGATGCAAGTTTTCATTAATGATTTTCCCCCAATCCATTCTCTTGTTTCCTTCAATGATAGTGAGCATGAATAAGGCCATCCAATCTTGGAATTCTTTTAATGCTTCTTCTCTCATCACCCGAATGAGAAGGATGATCGCATCTAAGTATCCTTCATGAAATTCACTCTGTGAGAGAGACTTTGGCATGCATGAAGGATTTCTTACTTGTTTAACCATGAACCCAGTGTGAGGCCCTGAAGGTAGGAGTATATTTTTGACCATTCACTTGCTGCAACATCCTTTGAAATGATGGCCATATTGTTCCAGGTTGGAATCTGCAGTGAGTGAGGAATGGCTTTGGGAGCGAGCACTTCCAGGGCTGAGTTATCATCTTCTCATATGGTTTGGGTGTCCGGCTCATAGTGATGAGATTATGCCAACACCAATTATTTACTCTGCACTAATACTGGATGACCACCTGATTGCATACAACCCACTCATGAAAACATTGTTTCCACTAGCTCTCTGGGTCTGCCAAGCATTCGATCTTTGAGGTCTTCTAGATCCATATGGGTGAAATCATTATCCCCCACACCTAAGTAGCTTAGATGAGAGAGAAAATACTGGCTCGAGACCTAAAAAATTGAATTTCATGGTTGATGATGGAACCCCTTCTGTACCTGGAATGAGGATTTACTATTTTTAGTAAAAAAAATCATTTTTTTCACTTTCGACCATCTTGTTTATTTCCTTGGTTGTTCCCTGTGAACACTGCCTTGAAGAAATATGCCCTCTGTGAAAAATTACTATTTATAGTAAGTTCTCATATAGAGACTTACTATTTTTGGAAATTTCCCTTCCACACCTTGGATTTTGAATGAAACCACCTCCACTGGGATAGGTTTCTTCTCTCTATCTCACGTATAAATTTAACTCAATCTGATCACTAGAATAGCAGGAAATAAAAAGTTACAAAACTAGGGCACAAAGTCTAGGATTTTTCCCCATTAAAAATATGGTACATGCATGTCATTTTTATCACTTGTGTTCTTAAGGCACCTAGAAATGGTGAAGAACACAAAAAACCCCACCTCAATTCGTGCACCAATTTGTAAGATATGAAAAAATTTTCCTTCGGGCTACAGAGTCATTTTAGAAAAAATGTACCTGGAGCCTTTAAAATTTTGTAATTTTTATGAAAATCCTTCTGCTGTGATCATGGAAATATGGAGGGATGAATTCAAGAGAAAAAATGGAGGTGAAGGATTCTAGAAAAATTTTCGTCAGAGTTCCAGGTAGATTTGGAGCAAAATGGGGGGAGATGAAAAAATGGTTCTCCTTGGTTTTATATGCCTTAAAGTGGGTGTATTTTTTGACCCCCTTGCCCCCTTGAAAATTTATTAAGGGGACATCTAATTTCACCCTATCCCCATGAGGACAAGTGGGGAGCATGCACAGGCGGAGGAGAGAGAGGAAAGGTCTTATTTTCAGCACCTAGGAACTAAGTGAGGTCATGTGAGGGACCAAATAGGAGCAAGGTGGGGGGTAAATTTTTATATCCCCCTTGTTCCCTTAGAAAGGGATTAAGGGGTTAAAAAAATTCACCTCATCCCCAAAGTGACAAGTGGCGGGCATACATGGCATGGAGCGGGGGCTAAAAATTTGTTAAAAGGTGTTTACTAGAGCCTCCCAAGGTCATGTGGTGGGTCTAGGAGGTCTAAGGTGGGGGAGAATTTTTTTGTCCCCCTTATCCCCTTGGAAAGGTATGAAGGGGACACAAAAAAAATTCTCAATCCTCATGATTCCACGTGGCACTGAAAATTTTGACTAAGGATGGAGTTTGTACCTTGGAGAGGAGCTTGAAAATGACGTTGGCGGAGCTCCCGGAGGACTTTTTGGTCACTTCCTTATATGAATTTGACTAAAAAATGAATTTTGAGAATAATGGAATGGTTTTCAAAATATTATTCAGCTTGAAACCTACTAAAAATTTTCCTTTTAATCAGGATTTCTAGTTGTTTATGTCAAGAATGAGTTGTGGAAAGAAATACATGGGACTTATGAAAAATTTGAAAGTACCACCATGTAGAGAATTTAATAATAATTCCATTGATATCTTGTTTTACCTCCAACTCATTATGGAGCTCCCAGAATCATCTTTCAAATATGAGGTGCCTTTTCACATTAGAAATTCCTTTACCCTCCAAAACCCACTTTTGTTGAACTTGCTCCTGAATCTCTAAATCTTTCCTAAATATTCCTAAATCACTTGTACGATGATATTATCTTATTAATACAAATCCATGATAAATTTATGGCTTTAAATATACTCTGACGAATATGCAACATCCTTAGAAAGGCTAAAAAAATCCATTCCTAATCTTGTTGAAAGAACCTCCTTCAAAGACATTGTCTCAAAAGAAACTTGTGAACTTGTTTTCATATATTCAACACATGGGTAAGGTTAATAACACATACATGAAAATTACATGGATGGAGATAGGCCTGACACAGGTGATGAACTGATCTAGAAGGGTTCCCGGGAAATGTTACAATGAAAAATTTTGACACTATGGTAGAGTTGTCATGTTTTCAAGTTGAATTTTTCCCTTACAAAAACACATGACAACAACATTCTATGATTCAAATATACCTTAATGATTTGAAAGTATTATATTCTATTTATTTGATCGCATATCAATTCACGTACAATTCAAAGTTTTGTAATATAAAATGGGTCTATCCATAACCTTTGCACTATGGTACTCCTTACTACTATTGGATACATTCCATGAGACCTAACCAGTACAATAGATATAGTTCAAGGATTTAATGTAAAATTTCAAAACCCATGTTGAGTGAATAGAAATGGCCTAAGTATTAGGCCTGCAAATATAGGGCATTGGAAGAGCGTGTGGCGCTATGATAGGATTGGAGCGCACAAGAGCAAGACTTAGCCATTTTTGGATAAGGGTTATTTTTGGAGTTAGCATGCTAAGCACACAAAGACATGAAGACTTGTGGTCCACGTAATGATATTTTGGGAAGAAGAAACAGTTGAGTGCCATGCATAGTTTAGGCTAATAATAGGATTTCTACTCAGAGTTAACTATAGGAAGTCTATTGTTAGAGTACTTACATGTTGTGCATCCTATTGTAAAGGTGCATGGCTATTATTCAGCATGTGACCTATTTTGAGAAGCACATGGGTGGTGAAGGGAAAGTCCCCACCCCTGTGTGTGTGTGTGTGTGTGTGCGTTGATTTGTATGAGTTAGTGTGTGAAAAACTATGGTAGAGTTATGTTGTTGGTTTTGTCACACACATGACTGATGAAGATAATTATGTAATGTAAGAAGCTTTTGTGTTTTATAGTACTTAATACAATGGTTCATATTGGTTGGATAATGGTGTTGAACATGACTGAATCCAGTTCTTGCATGGTAAATCTTGTTATATTCATTATTTAGTTCATTCTAGATCTATTCTAAGAGCTAGATCTAGTTTATGCATTGTGTGTTGTTTACTATTGTTAATCAATCTAGGTATCTATATGCACCATCATGCTAACATTCTGTCCAAGCAACTCTAAAGAGGGACCTGGTGCATTTTTGCACATTGGGTGAGTGCTCAACTCTGGCTGAGTGATGTGTCAATGTGCATGGGTTATTAACAATAAATACTAGGCTACATCATTGGTTTCTTGTCGAGACCTATTTCTTAGTTGTTTTCAGGATGTTACATGATGAAGACGTACCGGTTGACCTTGGCAAGTGTTGAAGAGTGGATAATAGATATGGAAGAAGATTATGCTCAAAGATTCAGCATTGGATCTGGGTTTGATGCACACACATGGGTGGAGCATAATCTATATGACTGCTTATATGAGAGATTCTTTGTTATCTTCCTAATATATCTATACAGGTGGTTGGTTTCTTACACATCTAAAAGGAATTGGAGGTTTTGCACACTTGTTCTATATGCAAGAAGAACTTAAGGCCCTCTATCATGTTGATTTGATTTGGATGTGTGTTGTGGACACTTGGTCCTGTGGTGTTTTGAATAGCTATATTTTGGAGTACTCAATTTCCACTTATTCTTTCCTGGATGTAGCTAAGTTTCAGTTTCTACATTATCCCAGGGGATCCTATCTACAAGGCATTCCAATGGCGATCAAAATCTAGTTGGTAACCCTAAATTTAAAAGAAAATTTGATGGCTAACTAAACCCCACCACGCGCGGGGGTAGGATCAAGTGTGGTGAAAGATGGAAGACCAAGCAAAAGAGAGGAAAATAGAAGAAAGTTGCCTTAAGTACAATAAGGCACACAGAGGGATTTAGGGAAGCATCATGAGATTATAGAATGGATGGCATTGAGGAGAGAGATGGCTCATGAAGGATTTAGAGCTCACATGCAGAGGATGTGGAGCCAGAGCATCTGGAACTCCCCCATTTGGGCAAGCATGACAGGGAACCCTCATTGGCCTCATATGAGAGCATGTCAGCAGAGACAACTTGGGCTACAGGCGCGCATCTGAATCTACTTGGAAACCTACCCCTTGCACTTGGTTTTCATGTTTCTAGTACAACTAGTAGTCAACAAGATAGTTTGGACAGTAGAGTAGCAAGAGGTAGAGTTGACTTATCAGTAAGTTCAGGGGTGAATCATGTATCAAGTGCATTTATGTCTGGGAGACATCTTCTCTATTCTTTGGAGGGCTAGTTGGAGGAACCTTTTTAGGAGCGTCATTAGCACAGAACACAGATGCACAAATATTTGGACTCACATCGGGGAGTAACACAACTTCACAAACTGTAGGATTTCAGTTTAGCATCACTATTGGGACACAGGGCAGTGCATCCTCTGGTTCAATTTTTGCCATAGGTGGAGGATTAGGAGGACCAGGTGGCTCAGGATCTAGCAGATCTGGTGGATCTAGGGGAAGAGGCAACATATGAGGTTCTAGATCTGGTGGGCATGGTCCTCACTAGCCCCAGAATATTTACATGGAGATTTCACTCCATCTCTAAGAGTATAGGGGAATAGAATATGTTGTTGAGCATGTGCATATGTGTGAGATACTATGGTATGCGAAAGGAATTATAGGTTAAGAGCGTAATTCTAGTTAATTTACAACTACATTGCAAGGACACGCGCATAGTTGGTACAAAAATTTCAACCCTAATCAGACTTGTGTGGATTATACAGCGTTACGAGGATGCTTTCATTAAGGAATTTTATATACCTGAGTTTGAGTTGAAAATTATAAGCATGCTCAAGGACATCAAGCAAGGCACTATTGAGAGTGTTCGGGAATATTATGCTCATTTCAAAATACTCTTATCTAAACTATCATATGATATACATGCAAGTCAGCATGCACAGTGGTTTGTCAGAGGCCTGATTACACCTTTTAGGATAGTGCTCTCACATAAGACTTATACAAACCTGTGCAAGGCACTTGAAGCAAATCTGCACACTGAGATACTCGAGAGCATAGACACTAGAGTGAGCCCATTCCTAGAAGCTCATATTGCAGAAATGGAAAAGCAATTGGAGAGATTATTAGCCAATACAGCCCATGAAACATGCAGTGGAATTTGGTGCATAGATTGTGAAGTAGAGGGGCATACTAAGGATAGTTTTCCTCATGTATCAGTGCGCTCCTTGTTACTAGAATATAATATATGTCATTTAAACCATGATGCAAGTTGTTGTCCATTATTGCAACATGCAGTAAGAAAGAACATGTCTTGCTACTGTAAGCTTTTTCGGTCCACGACTCACAATACAAAAGATTGCAAGTTGATTGATGAGATCCATGATGTCATTAATATTGGTGTATAATAGATAGGGGTTTTGAATAACTCTAAGGATAAAGGTCAGTGACATGATCATGATCACACTCAAGGGTGCTATGATCAAAATGAAGGGCGCTTTAAGGGAGGCCATGGTAGAGGTCGAGGATACCATGGTGGATTTAGATGTTGAGGCTGCGGCGGTGGACAAAGTGATTTCCCTCATGGAACATATTATACATGTGGATCCCCTAACCATTGCATGTGTGAATGCCCTTAGAACATTACTTGTTCTTTTTGCAGAAACAATCATAACTATGAGGAGTTCCCAGACTTATATGAACACCTGAGCAAGAAGCACAAACAAGAGAACAAGGGTACAGGGATGGTTAGGATACAGCATGTCGTGGAAAACCAATGGATGCCAAAGTTAGCACCGGATCTTGAGGTAGTACCTGTGAAGCTTACTACACACACTGAGGCTGCACACGCTAGAGAAACGCTACAACATAAGCCTACCATCACTAAGGAGGAGGTTTTACATGAAAAATATCTTGACCCTACACATCAGAAGGAGGTTTATTAGGAAACCATAAAGGCACTCAGAAATATGCAAGGTGAAATACAATGTTTAAAGGAATAGTCGTGGAAGTTGGAATAGAAGAAGGCAGCTGAGACTTTCGAATCAGATGTTGATGATCTGAAGGAAGTTTGCAAGATGTTGTGTCATGAGAACATTATTATTTTATGAGGGAGATAGTTGAAAGGAAATACTCCACACGCATTGGTATTGAAACCGGATGGAAAATTTTACATGTTAATCTCCCTCCCCATAGCTTGGATTATGACAAGGAGATCACTTTGAATGTTGTTGTAGATGGATGGATTTTGAGTAATATTTTGATTGACATAGGCACGAAAGTGAATGTGCTTACCTTAGATGCATGGGTTCAGATGGGCAGACCTCCATTGCAGCCATCTTCCAATGTACTATATATGGAAAATTGGACTAAGGACATGCCTATTGAAGTATTGAAGGATGCATCTATTACTATACAGGGGGCCAAGTTCACTATGGACTTTGAGGTATTAGCACTTATAGAAGTAGATAGCTTCCCAGCTCTACTTGGGTGCCCTTGGTGTTATGTAAATAATGTTTATCTACAATTCAATAAGGGATATATCAGTTTCAAGAATAAGAAAGAATGGTTTATTATCCCTTTGACCGATGGGAAATCTGCACCTTATGTTAAGCCCTTAAGTGAAGTAGACCTTAACAGAATTTATGTGTGCACCATTCAAGATCCAAAAGCACTTGAGCCATATAAGGAAGGAATCCTCCAATGGGATGATGCACATTCCATCAGTGATACTACAATTATTTCTTGTGACAACTAGGCACATGGCACTTACGAGATGGTTGAGTGCATTAAGTAAGAAGTGCAACTACATGTGTAAGCAGGTCACTCTGTGTTAGGAGGTTAGGTAATAACCCTGTACCTTGGTACACTGGTAAAGGAAACCCCTGAGGTATTACTGCTAGCCATGGAAGTCAAAGTGGAAGGATCAAGTGGATAGAAGGAATATGTTAGTGTATACTCTTTGTGGATAGTAGCGTGCTGGTGGATGGTTCATAGGGATAATCTCATAGAATGGAGAGAAGTTATAATTTCTCTATCATCCCGATTTTTCAGGAGTAATGACACCTACTCAAATCTGTGAATATCATGGTAATAATCATGTTCAACACCACATTCAATAGTGTGAGAGACTCTGGACAAAGGAGTGGGAAGCTTTACCACCTTCGTTGTGGGTGTAATTTCACCTTGCGAGGTTGTGTGTGTGCTTGGTATGTTTATGCGAGAGCTGCATAGGGAGACTAGAAATTGGTAAGACCTGACTGCAGGGATGATCCATACTTTTGACTACTTCTCCACTAAACCTCTGGTGAAAGAGGAATTACAGGTTATGAAGCGATTGTACTATGGGAGATAGTACAAAGGTTGAAGAAATCATTCAGTGAGTTATTTGGTGAGTTAGACCTAGAAGCACGTTTTGACGAAGTAGATGAGACAGATGTAGAATCACTTACGTGTGCTTGCCTAGAGAAGGAGAAAGGAAAGATGGTCTATATGGTGGATGATGAAGAAGTGGAATAATTGGACATAGATCATTCAAAGGGTACGCGTGAAGTCTTATACAATGTGGATGAGAAGGTGCTCACCTACCATGAACCTATGAAGATGAAGAAAGTGAACATTGGCATGGATGTTGAACCTAAGGGGGCTATAATTGGAGATTATTGAGTTAACTTTGAAGTGGCTACGATAATTGAGCTACTACGAATTTAAATGACTTTTTCCTAGGGGCTACCATGAGTTGAAAGGGGGTGCATGAATATTTGGGTGAAAGGAAGGTGTGTTCCCAGTTAGGAAGAGACCTTATAGGATGAACCCTAACCTACGCACGTAAAAGTTAAAGAAGAAAATTAGACATAGAAAAGATGTTGGAATCTAGCATTATTGAGCCCATAGAGGAATCAAAGTGGGTCAGCCCTATGGTGATCAACATAAAGAAATATGGAAGAATCAGGATTTGTGTGGACTACAGGGAGTGGAATGTTGCATGTGTGATTGATCCTTTCCCTACACCATTCACTGAGGAAATATTGGAAGGTGTTGTAGGGAAAAAAAAATTACTCTTTTACAGATGGATTCTCTGGATATCATCAAGTAAGAATTTCTAAGGAGGATCAAGAGAAGACAACTTTCACCACTGAATGCGGAAGTTATCACATACACAGTGATGCCCTTTGGATTGAAGAATGTGCCTGTAGTATTTTCACGTATTGTGGTTCAAGCATTCCAGGATTTTATTCACAAATTCTTGTAGGTTTACTTGGATGATTGGACCATGTATGGGCTTATCAAGGATCATTGTGACAATTTGTGGTTAATGTTTGAGAGGTGCAGATAGTTAAGTATCTCTTTAAATATCAAGAAATGTGTTTTTTCTACACCTTTTGGAACTCTTCTAGGGCATATCATCTGTAAGGAAGGTTTGTTAGTAGATCTAGCTAAGATTGCAGTCATTTTAGGCTTGGAGGAACCCACCAGTCAGAGTGAGGTGTGTTGGTTCTTGGGCCACACAGAGGTATTACATGAAAATTTATCAAAGGATATGCTAAGATTTTTGCACCCTTGGAGGAGTTATTAAAAGGTAAAGGGAAGTTCTATTGGGGAGAATCGTAGCAGCATGCATTCGAAGCACTGAAGGAGAGGCTTACTAGGGCACCTATTATATGTTTCCCTTCATAGAATCTACCTTTCACGTACATGTGGATGCCTCTGGCATGGCCATTGGTGCAATTCTAGCTCAGCCTAGAGAAGGTATTATAGATCATCCTATCTGTTTTGCTAGTAGAAATTTGACTCTTGCAGAACATAATTATACAACTGCGGAGCGCATGAAGCTTTGTCAATTATTTACGCACTGCATAAGTTTAGATAGTACTTGTTAGCAACACCTTTTGTGTTCTATACATATCACATGGCATTGAAATACTTGGTAAATAAGCCCGTTTTACAGGGGTGCATATGTCGATGGGTTCTATTATTATCAAGAGTTTGAATTTACAGTTGTGGTAAAGCTAGGTAAAAGTAATTTTGGCCCAGACCAATTATCAAGGATTCAATCAGGAGAGGATGTGCATAGTATTGAAGATACAATTCTAGATGCACAGTTATATAGTTTAAACCATGCGCCCTTAGAGTTAGAGGATATT
This sequence comes from Taxus chinensis, assembly GCA_019776745.2. NCBI lineage: Eukaryota > Viridiplantae > Streptophyta > Pinopsida > Cupressales > Taxaceae > Taxus > Taxus chinensis. The sequence continues at coordinate 546,997,433 of CM034151.1, read as the reverse complement.
TGTTATCTTTTTACGCACAGGTATGGCACCATAAGGGATGAAAGCCTTGGAGAAGAAACAACTTGCAATTCATGTCACACCTTTTATGTTGATCAGTGGTGACTTATATAAACTAGGACGAGATGAAGTATTGCATCAGTGTGTACTAGAGCATGAGTACACAGGAAATCATGGAGGAGGCTCATGGTGGTATTGCAGGAGGACACTATGTAGGTGATGCCATTGTGTGTAAGATTCTACTCATTGGTTTATTGGTGGGAAACCTTATATAAGGATTACAAGGAGTATTGTAAGGCATGTGTGATCACTCTTCAGTGCCTTGGGAAACCTGGGTAGAGAGATGAAATGCCTTTGAGGCCTATTACTAGTGTAGAGCCTTTTGAAAAATGGGCAATAGACTTTGTGGGTTCTATTTCCCCAGCCACACGTAGAATTGGATCGTGCTACATCATCACTTGTATAAATTATCTGACAAGGTGGGTAGAAGAAACACCTACAAAGGATTGTATAGTGGCTACAATAGCAAGGTTCTTGTGGGAAAATATTCTTACCAGGTATGGATTCCCTTTGAGTTTGACAAGTGATAGGGGCACTCATTTCGTGAATGCGACAATCAGGATATTATTGGATGAATTTATGGTTACACACCACAAGACAACACCGTATCACCCTCAGGAAAATGGGACTGTTGAGGCTTTCAACAAGATATTGAGCCAGAATTTGACAAATATTTGTGATGTTGGAAGGACAGACTGGGATGATAAAGTTTTTGCTGTACTTTGGGCATATAGAACAACCTATAAATGGTTGAATAAGGCAACACCCTTTTAGTTGGTGTATGGCATAGAAGAAGTTCTTCCCATGGAATTCATGTTACCTTATTTGCATTATATGCACGCGTGGGAGGTCTAGCTGATGAGAAAGCATTGGAAGAAAGAATTGACAAGTTGATACAGTTGGATGAGAGGCGCACCATAGCACGTTGAGTCAGAAGCAAGAGAAATCCAAACATAAGGCATGACATGACATACACATCAAGGACAAGAAGCTTGAGGTTGGGTAGATGGTACTTATTTATGATTCAAAGTTTTTGTGCCACCCAGGAAAGCTTAAGGTGCATTGGTTGGGACCGTATGTTATCACTCACATACTTGAATCAGGTGCTTGTCTAGTTAGAGGTGCTTGATGGAACACGATTACCTGGTTACTTCAATGGGAGTAGGCTGAAGCCCTACATATAAATAAGCCTTCTTTATGTTTTTAATAAGGTAGTCATTTCCATTTAGATTAGATTTCCCTTAATTGTATTTCCTTTAATGTTTTTCCTTCCTCATCGCTATGCTTTGTCAATTTAGTTCAGTGTTATGTGCAATAAGCACGTTTGCATGCCCGAAAGCTAATTACTATCTCAAGTGTTTTTATGTACAGAGGACTGCACATACCCTTAGTGTGGGGTGGATAAAATAAGGTTAGTCTAGTATAGATAAATAAATAAACTCATGGCTATCCATAAAGTGAACAAGTTTTGAAAAGTGAAATGAAAACTTCAAGAAGATTGCTCAAATTTAAAGACCACACATAAGGCGTTGAGCGCTCAGTATAACTCAAGGAGGCTGCAACATTTGAAACTACGTATGTTTGGGTCACATTGGATAAATACTTCAGCATAAGGAAGCGTGGGTAGAGGAGATATCTATGATAGATAAGTAGTGGCATGCTAGAAAGTTATGATTGAGTCGCCAAAGTTTGAGGCGCGAGATATTGGGGCGCGGGATAATGAGGTGTGACACGCACTCAATAGGAGTTAATGTCGTGTACAGTGGTAGGTGGAGAAATTAATGAAGGGAATTTTTGAAATTTGGTTTTAAGCCAACATTTGCAACAACATTTGTTACTTTGCGAGTTTGAAGCAAATTAAGAAGGGCAAAGAAGAGCTGGAGATGACGAGCACTCTGCAAAGTGAGTAAATCTTGTCATGTTTTAAACATGGTGTTGAGCATCCATAGGTATGAAATAAGGATTCGAGTGGTGGTGCATGCGTGTGACTGGGAGGGTGACTTAGGTTTCATTTGTAAAGAAGCTAGGGTTTTTCATTTCACTAGACTAGGGTTTTTGTTTTGTACTCACATAATCGAGAGGAGAAACGACACAACGGAAGGCTCCCAATGTAGCAAAGGAGGTTGATGATCCAAGTAGAGGAGTGGTTGGTTCGAGATGTTATATCCAGAAGAAGTTATTGCGGGGTGGCCTTGGACAAAAAATATTACATAGTGTAGGGTTTTAGAGATCAAGCATCGCACTGATAAATTCCTGAAGGATGTCGTGGTAGAAGTTTATAGGAGGACAAATCGGTGATTGGAAAATGACACTAGGGTCTTGGACGAATCTGTGAAGAAGTTACTTGAAAACGTGGGGGTCATATAAATTCTAGAGTTGCCCTATTTTGGGAAGCCCATGAGCAGTTGTACCAGTGGCTAATGTTGCACATCCATTAAGACTTTTTCTACTTCACAGGAAGGAGAATGAGGATCACTGCCAAGTTAATTGGGAAGGTGACAGGGTTACACGACTCAAGCTTAGAGATCAATTGGAGACCTATCAGATGATAAGGTCATTGATGCCACAGCAGCCCTACATCAGTATAAGAAGGGGGGTCAAGATTTCAAAGTCACCAATATTACAGACATGGCTACTGGAGTTGTAGCGTGGTTAGCAAGGAGCAATTTGGGTGCCACTGAGTGATGGAATGAGGTTAATATGTGTTGGTTACATATAGCGCACAAAATGGTCAACAAGACATACTACAACATTATCAGGTACATCACAAAAATATTGGTGAATGAGGCGTGCATCCAAGTAGATAAAGGTGAGAAGATTGCCTGGGGTGTAATTTTATTATTCATTGTCTTTAGTGAAATTGGAGTACCCGACAGACCTATGGAGAACATCTGGGAGTTTCCGTTAGAGAATAATTCCCCAGCAAATAAGTATGCCAAGTACACTTTACAGGGGACTACTTCCAATACATACAAGGAGCACCTAGACAAGTGGTTCAGGAGACTCCGCATGGCATTCAAGGGATAATGGAACATTCCACGTGAATTGCCAAAGGTGTTGGAAGGAGAGGCTAAATTTGTGGTTTACCAGATTTTTAGCTTGGGGTACTTCCATATGAGGTCTGGAGAGAAGATCCCCTGGTGTAAGTTTCCCTTTGCATTTACCGTAAGATACTTTAAAGATTATGTAAACAAATTCCATGACATGCACCAACTCCAGTTTGACATAGACAAGGTAGATAAAAATGTTCACATTCTATGCAAAACATATGTATGGTCGGGGAAAGAGGCCTATGTGGAAACCATGGAATCAAGAAATGTGGAAATTATACCTAAGAGTTTGGACATGGGAAAGATTGAACTAGTGTGCGTATATATATATATATATCTGAGGCCAAGGTTCAAGGATGGAAAAATTGTGAAGGGCACAGATATGGAAGTTCTATCACCTCCAAAGAAGGGGAAAACAGTAAGGACTTCAAGGCATGTTACATCTGTGCCCCTGCTAAGGAGGATCCATTTCCTGTAAGACTAGAAAATGCCCTCGAACAAGAAGAACCAGAAGACAGCGTTAGACTTGTGCATACAATGAGAGTTCTACAGAAAATGTGCACATCCAGAGATGTTTGTGTAGGGACTTCACAGCCAGTAAGGAGATCACCACATGTGACTCTTATGAAGGATGAGGGGGAAGAAAGGAGAAAGCACTGAAAATATATTCCTATTAAAGATAGTGAGGAGGAGTCCCTACATCCAAGCATGCAGGAAGAAGATGGAACTCCAAGTATGGGTGGGTGTAGAGCAGAGGCAACCCCCAGCATGGAGATGCAGGAAGATGAATAAATTGGTGAGCATGTAGTCTACGAGACTATATACCCAAGCGTAAGTATTCAGGAATGGAACTCTGGTGAAGAAGAGAGTAGTTTCGGTGGAGATACGGAGCTCATAGTATGCCCCATGGAGAAGGAAGGAGAGGGTTAAGGGGAAGTGAATCAGGATTTTGGAGGCACTATACAGCATGATATAGATGTGGCAATACCGCAAGATGAGGGTGTGTCTTCTCATAAAGATGTTGGCGAGCATGTTTGTGGGCATGTTGAGGAAGAGGTAGTAGGTACTTAGAACTTAGGTTATTTGGATAACCCTTAAAAAATTATTCACACGCACTTCCATAGTAATTTACCAAATAAGTACTTATATGGTTGGGATTAGATGGGCCCAGAAATGGCAAACATGTGTACTCGCAAACAGTTATCCAGAAGTATGCAGACTCACATGGATGAGCTTGATTTTGATGTCTGTGAGGAGGTGTGTAGTTTGAAGAAGATGCGGAAGGTGCCTTACACATGTCATGTGACTATTAAGCCAACATAGTTTTTAGACAAACATGTGGGTAACGCATTCGTAAAAGTGTCAATAGAAGTAGCATGCCGAAATATTGATAAGGTGGCAAAAATACGGGCGCTATTAGAAGATAAGGAGGATAAAGACAAAGAGATCAAACACCTCACTCAGGAGTGAAACAATGCAGTAGCATAGGCCCAGAATATTAAAAAGATGGCAGAGCATATCGTAGATGAGATTCTACATAAGAGACCCAATTTTCAGGAGAAGGTGTTGTTGTGTGTGAGATCCTATATGTCCTCCACACATATATGGAGGGTCATCTCACTTGGGTTAGGTTTAGGGTTTTTAGGTTTTCTTGTGTGTCATGCACTAGGGTTACTCAGCACCCTATATGTATCCCTTCATTTGACATTTATGAGTATGCCAAGACACTCTGTTGTCTTTCTCTACATGTGCAAGCTTTTTTCTGTTATGCAAGTTATTCAGTTGTTGATCGATTCTTCCTTGTGATTACGTTGGAGCCATTACGATTCAACTAGAGTGTAACTTCATCGTGGTGCACAGTTTCCAATACGATTCGTCAACTCTTTCATGGTATCAGAGCTGAGATCAGGTAAACATGCACTCATTTTTTTGAGTTGTGATTACTCTTGTTTTTCATTTTTTTAAACTCCTCATGCAAGTTTTTCGATCATTATATTCTAGTTTTTCCTTGCTAACGTATTTAACTTCTTGCTCTTGGAAAGTTTTTGGGTTTGCTGTGATCTTTGTGCATGTGCAGGTATTCTTGAGCTATCAGGGGTTTTGCAGCTACATTTAGCTAACTGCCGCTAAATTTGGTAGATCATTTAAAATAGAGGTTAATTTCTGGTTTTTTTTTTTAAACTGGAATTTTTTAGATCTCTGTTTTTGGTCTCTCTTCTGTGTTTGCATGGTATTTTATCAGAATACAAGTTTTCAATATGAGGCTTGGATATTTATCTCTCCCCACCAAGATCACTGCTCTCCACCGAGCTCATTCAATCAACTCACCATGAGCTCCTTTCAAAACTGACCTATTTTTCAAAATTTGTGGTTTGAGTGACTGGTTAAAATTTAAAGGATTGTTTGTTCTGGTGTGTGGGTTTTAACCTAGCTGAGTCAGTTTCAAGCTTCCCTGCTGAACTTTACCACTCCTCTGAGCTTCCCTCTGTTGAGTTCCTCTACTCGTTCTTCGTTGAGCTGAGTTCCCTTGGCATTTTTTTGTTCGGGCTAGTTCTTTTGGACTTGGTCGAGCTTCGTTTTCCTCTACCCTGAGTTGTCCTTGGCTGAGTTACCTCGCGTCTTCCCCTTGACCCTTGACTTCCTCCTGGCTTGAGTCACTCTACCCTCCTCTTCCGTGGCCATGTGTTTCTCCCCTGCCCTGCGAGCTTCCACACTGCCTATCCACTGGAACCCTTCCCTGGATGCCGAGCTCATTGTAGACCTATCGCGTTTCCAATGGCTTCTCCCACTCACTGTCAAAATTGGGCTTCTAACCATAAATAAACTAGGATCCTCATTTTTTCCCTCACCTTTTCTATGCTCAAACTTGGGGTCCTCCCAAACCCCCCCTCCAATTTCAGTTTTTCAACAACCGTAAGTTGTTACCCTTTTTGGTAAGTTTTTTTCAAATTGGTAAGTTGTGTGGTAAATTTTATTTTTTCATTTTTAATATATAGAAAGTTTCTACATTATCCTTTTGGTGGGATTTTTTATCAAGTGGGAAATTTAATTTTTATTTAAAGCAAGTTTCTATCTTTTTTAAATTTTTCTTTAAAAAAAAGTGGAAGTTTTTTAAAAAGGGGGAATATATTTTAATTAAATTTAATTTTTTAATTAGTAGAAATTAATTAGATTTAATTTAATTAAATCTAGTTTTATTAATTTCAGAATTAAACTTCATTTACGTTTAGTATTTATTTAAAATCATCTTTATTAACGCTTTATTTATCATTTTTTAAACTCCAAATAGCTCTAAAATTAGCTAAACTGGACGTTTCTAAATGATAATTTTTTTAGGCGTTATTGTCGATTTTTTTTACTAATCGTGCGCTCAAGTGTGCAGTGACACTCTGAGCACTTTTTTGTCTTCCACGTGCCTTTTCAACATTCTAAAGATCATCGGGACTCATCTTGAGTTCATTTAAAAACATTGTATTTTACCCTTATTATTGCTTGCGACTAGTGAGCGCATCCACCACAATTTGCAGCAAGGGGGTATCCATTGCGACGTGAGACATTTTTTCTCACAACCAGGATTTGATTTCACCTCCTTCCTAGTTTTTTGCTACAATTGTGCTTGTGTACGGTGTCACTTTGTTGCGCTTCCCGAAACATGATTGTGGTCTCCTCTCTTGCGCATTATTACGCTGATTGCAAGGTGAGTTACCAAGTGTTTCCAGATGCATGCTCGGACCCGATTGTATTCAACACACTAAACTATAAAGTGCCAAAAGCAGGGGGTTATTATATTGTCCTGGGTGGTTGTGTTTCTTTTCTGCATTCCTTCTCTCTCCTTTCACTATGGATGCACTTTCAATTCCTTTGCTTACGCCGTTCAAATTTTTTGAATGGAGATAAAAAATAATTATGAAACTAAGGGGTAAAGGGTTATTCCGCATCACCATGGGAACTGAGACTGAACCAGATGAAGACCCTAAAAAATCTAAGTGGTTAAACCATAGTGATGAAGCTTTAGGTCTTCTTTACATGTTCATTTCTCCTGACTTGCTCTTCCACATTGAGTCGTCTGAAACACCTAAATCTGCGTGGAAAACATTGGATGAAATGTTTGGACAACAAGATGACATGAGAGTGCATGAGTTGGAAAATGAACTACTAGGGTTAAATCCTAGTGATTTTGAAAACCTACAAGCATTCTTCTCTAAGTTTGTCCACACTAGATTGTTGTTAAAGGAATGTCAAGTAGAGAAGAAATATTCTCAACTGATCTTGTCGATTCTCTCTAAGTTAGGTCTTGAATATTTTGTCTTTGTGTCAACTTTTTACGCTACAAAATTTGCCTTGGGAAAGGATTGGAATATGCCCTCCTTTGATTGTTTTTTGTCCCAACTCATTTGAGAACAGGACAAACTCATTCAAATGGGGTCTCTCAAGTCCAAGTCACATGCCCTTGTAGCAAGTACTAGTAAGGAAAATAAGACTGAAAAGAAGAAAGAAAAAAAGGATCAACCTAAGAAGGAAACCAAGACCAAAACTAAAATTGACACATGAACACTTCGACTTCTGAGCCTAGAGCACAGAAAGACAAGGTATTTGTGTTCCTATTGCAAGAATCCTAGTCATAAAGAGCATACGTGTATGAGAAAACAAATTGATCACCTTACTCATTTACTTGAGAAAAATCAAATAGGTGTTCCTGAGTCTATCAAACAAAATGCTCCGAAGGCCGAGTCTTCTACTGCAAAAGGTTCAAAATCTGATAAGAAGAAAGGAAAGGCCCTTGTAGCCAAAGTTTCTCCTTCATTGATGTGGATTATAGATTCCAGTGCCTCACCACATGGCTTCTTCGCATGTTGAGTTCACCAACATCGAGCCTTGTGGTATGTCCTAAATCATGATGGGTAATGACACGACAGTGTCAGTTTCTGTAGTGGATCGGTAGAGATGGATGGGGGAACATTCAACCAAGTGTTGAGTGTTCCTGATCTCTCTACCAATCTCCTATCGGTTTACCAAATTACTCACCTTGGTGAAGGAATGCGAGTGGAATTTGGTCCTAACTCAGTGATTATTCATGAGCTTAATGATGACACTACAGTGGCTGAGGGAAAGGTGGATCACCATTCACGGTTATATACCTTTTCCCACTTTACTTCTGATTCTACGCCCACTGCCTTGCTCACTCATGCAAATGAGGTTAGTAAGCTATGGCATGAGTGATTTAGACATCTAAATTATCGCTACCTTGAACAATTGAGCCAAAATGAAATGGTCAATGGGTTACCCTGCATTAAGTTTTCTAAGGGTCTTTGTGAGGGTTGTACCCTTGGAAAGCATCCTGAAAAGAACTTTGACAAAGGAAAATCCTGGAGAGCTACTCATCCTTTGGATCTTGTTCACATAGTGATATTTCTGGTCCATTTCCATCTCCTTCGTTTACTAGAGCTCTTTATGTGCTAACCTTCATTGATGACTATTCGTGATATACTTGGGTATATTTTCTTAAGCTTAAGTCTGAAGTATTTGAACATTTTTCAGGACTTTAAGGCTCTTGCTGAGAAACAGGCAGAACGGTCTATCAAGGTTCTTCAAACCGAAAATGGAGGTGAATATGTAAAAAATAGGTTCATGGATTTTTGTACTTCTGAAGGGATCTCCTTGCAACATACAGTTGCATACAACCCTTCGCAGAATGGAGTAGCAGAAAGAAAGAACCATACTCTTAAAGAGATGGCCACTTGTATGATTCACTTGAAGTCTCTTCCTCTGTAGTATTGGCTGAAGCAGTGAATTGTGCTAATTACATTCAGAACTATGTTCCACACAAGGTAGTAAGAGGGATGACACCCTTTGAAGCCTGGTTTGGATGCAAACCTGATGTTGAGAACTTTCGAGTCTTCGGATCCAAGGCTATGGCTCGGATTCCCAAGAAGAAATGCAAGGCTTTGGAACCACAATCCAAACCTTGTATCTTTGTAGGGTATCCTGATGGCGTGAAGGGATATCGATTGATGAATCCTACTTCTCATGAGCTTTATATTGAGAGAAGTGTTAAGTTTGATGAGTCTTCTTTGAATTCTACTTCTCCACCTATTGAGGTTCTTCAGCTCACTGATTCAGATTCTGACTCATCAGATGATGATGTTGTTGAGTGTGCTCCTCTTCCTGATCCTCCCAACCATCAAACCTCTTGAGTCTTCTGATTCTGATAGTAGTGATGATGAGGACTATGTCCCTTCTCACTCAAGTGAAGAATCTTCCGACTCTGAGCCTGATCCTCCTGGTCCTCTTTGGGCTAGGAAAACTTTGCAAAGTGCTGGAGATTTAGTTGGAGATACTTTGGATATGAGACGTACTCACTCAAATTTCATTGAACCCCACTCTTTCTTCACCTCTGCTTCTGATCCACAGTCTTTCTGGGAGGCTTCTGGTATTCCTGAGTGGGATTCTACCATGGATGAGGAGTATTCCTCTCTCATGAAGAATGATACTTGGGATCTCACCCCTCTTCCGAAAGGAAGAAAAATCATTCGGTGTAAGTGGGTGTTCTGAACAAAGTATGGAGTAGATGGAGACGTCAAAAATTTTAAAGCGCGATTAGTAGCTAAGGGTTTCTCCCAGATAGTTGGGGTTGATTATACTGAAACCTTTGCTCCAGTTGTGAAGATGACTTCTATTCGACTGACCCTTGCCATTACCACAGCAAACAGATGGAAAGTCCATCAAATGGACGTTAAGAGTGCCTTCCTTCATGGGGACCTAGAGGAAGAGATCTACATGGAACAACCTCCAAGTTATGTCCATGATCCCTCCCTCATTTGTAAGTTAAAGAAGTCTCTTTATGGCCTTAAACAAGCCCCTCGGGCTTGGTATGCCAAGATGGACTCCTTCTTACTTACATCAGGGTTTACTAGGTGTCACTCTGATCCAAATGTTTATATTCTATGGAAAGATGACTCCATACTCATTCTTGTTCTCTATGTTGATGACTTGTTGATCACAGGCAGTTCTTCCTCTATTATTGATTCTGTGAAGATCACCTTGGCCAACAAGTTTTCCATAACTGACTTAGGTCTGCTTCATTACTTTCTTGGGATCCAGATTTCACAATCTGACTTGGGAATTTTGATTTCGAAACCTAAGTATGCTCTTGATCTGCTAGCTCATTTTCAGATGTCTGATTGCAAGTCTTCTCCTACTCCTTTTTTTTCCAGGGTTAAGTTGGTTTCTGATTGCTCTACTCCCTTGGTTGATGGTACCCTTTATCGATAGTTGGTAGGAAGCTTGATTTACTTGACTCACACTCAACTGGATTTATCGTATGTTGTTGGGATCGTGTCTAGATTCATGTAGGAGCCACATGAGCTGCATTGGAAAGAAGCTAAATGGATCCTTCATTATGTTCATGGCACCTATACTGATGGCATTCACTATCATGGAGGGGTGGATATTGACTTGATTGGGTTCACAGATTTTGATTGGGTCGGTGACTTAGATCATTGGAAATCTACTTCTGGCTACAGTTTCTCTCTTGGTTCAGGTCCTATTAGTTGGTCCAGCAAGAAGTAGAATGTAATTTTGATATCATCTACAAAGGTAGAATACAGAGGAGCAGTTAACGCTGCCACAGAAGCTATTTGGCTACAGGGTATTCTGACAGAGTTTGGCATCCACCTTCGGTGGCCTACCATTATCTACTGTGATAACATGAGCACTATCTCTATTTGTAGAAATCCAGTTCAGCATCAGTGGACGAAGCACATTGAGATCCATATGCACTTCATACGAGAGCTTATTCATGATGGTATCATCGACATTCAGTACATTCAGACAGCTGATCAGATTGCAGATTTATTTACCAAGCCCTTCACTGAGATGAAGTTTCTTCACTTACGGTCTCTTCTTGGGGTGAGGTCTTCTACAGCTACTCATCTTCTTTGGGCTATGTAGTCCTTTTTTCTTCTTCTTCTTCTAGGAATATGTTGTTTGTATATGGGCACCTTATCAGGGCTTTAGTTGTCAGGCCCCATTGACACATTTTTCTTAGTTGTTTAGGAGTGTCTTCTTTTTCTATCTGAATCATCATAGCCGCTACCCCAACTTCGATGAAGGGGGGTGTTGGTGTGTGAGATCCTATATGTCCTCCACTCACATATGGAGGGTCATCTCACTTGGGTTAGGTTTAGGGTTAGGTTTAGGGGTTCTTGTGTTTCATGCACTAGGGTTACTCAGCACCTTATATGTATCCCTTCATTTGACATTTATGAGTATGCCAAGACACTCTCGTTGTCTTTCTCTACATGTGCAATATTTGTTCTATTATGCAAGTTATTTAGTTGTTGATCGATTCTTCCTTGTGATTACGTTGGAGCCATTACGATTCAACTAGAGTGCAAATTCATCGTGGTGCACAGTTTCTGATACGATTCGTCAACTCTTTCAAGTGCCTCAAGATTTCAACTCTGAGTTACAATATCTACACACAATATTTCACCTACTTCTGGAGGAAGGACCAGCGCACCTCCCTAATAAAAAGGGTGTTTTAGAAGAAGCATCAAGGGTTGAGGCTTCAATTGCAAGAAATATATCCAGCTACGAGAAATTTTTACAAGCCTTAAAAGATGAAATGAAGAAAGCAGATACATTATTGACCATGTGTACAGTGCCTAATAACTTAATATAGGAAAGGACAAAGGCAGAGGAGAATGAAGTTCTGAAGGTGGTAAAGGATGAAACACTCAGGAGTTCAGAACAAGTTACCCTTGTAGAAACAACACGCGACACACTGGATGTTATGAGGAAACAACATATGGATCAGATCAAGGGCATCAAGAAGTTCATTTTCACAAAGTTGAATGTCATGGAAGGGATGGTTTCAAGTATGGCCAGCATCCTTATAATTTTGAAAAGTGAAGTTGGATGTATGACCATGGATGAGTTATATGACATCGTTGTGGACATCCCTGACAAGACCAATGCACCACTTAAGGAAAGGTATGAGTTTGAGGGAGAAATACAAAGTGAATATCCAGAATTTATTCTACTAGAAGGTGAGTAGGGTACACAATAAAATGGCTCACCATATTCGTTATTCCTTGATTCTTTCTTTCATTTATCCTATATTTTTTAGAGTGACAAGGTGATTACCCATTCCAGGGATGGAAATGTACTCTAGTATGTGGTAATGTTGAGTGGACATAAATGGCCTAAGTATTGGGCACGCAAATATAGGGTGTTGGAAGAGTGTGCAGCGCTATGATAGAATTGGAGCACCTAAGAGCAAGAATTAGCCATTTTTTGGATAAGGGATATTTTTGGAGTTAGCATGTTGAGCACACAAAAACATGAAGACTTGTGGTCCATGGAATAATATTTTGGGAACTAGCAACAGTTGAGCGCCATGCATAGTTTAGGCTAATAATAGGATTTCTACTCAAAGTTAACTATAGGAAGTCCATTGTTAGAGCACTTGTATGTTGTGCATCCTATTGTAAAGGTGTATGACTATTATTCAGCATGTGACCTATTTTAAGAAGTACATGGATAGTGAATGGAAAGTCCCCACCCATATATATATTTATTGATTTGAACGAGTTAGTGTGTGAAAAACTATGGTAGAGTTATGTTGTTGGTTTTGTCGCATGCATGACTCATGAAGATAATTATGTAATGTATGAAGCTTTTGTGTTTTATAGTACTTAATACAATGGTTCATATTGGATGGATAATGGTTTTGAAAATAACTAAATGTGGTTCTTGCATGGTAAATCTTTTTATAGTCATTATTTAATTCATTCTAGATCTATTCTAAGAGCTAGATCTGGTTTATGCACTGTGTCTTGTTTACTATTATTAATGAATCTGGATATCTCTATGCACCAGCATGCTAACATTATGTCCAAGCAACTCTAAAGAGGAACTTGGTCCCTTTGCACACTTCAAGTGAGCACTCAGCTTCAATTGAGTGATGTGCCAGTGCACCTGGGTTATTAACAATAAATTAAAGGAATTTTTTTACCCTTACAAGTCACTTAATAATATTTCCACATCATTTTTAATATTTATTTTTAACAACATAATGAACATGTTAATTGGAATCACATGGATTAGTGAGATGTGATTTTTCCCATCCACCTTACAAAAATACTCAAATTACATATATAGTAAAGGTGTGGTTAAAATCCCATGTGTTCCCTATGAACAAATTATTTATCCTATAACATTTTCTACTACCACTTTTTCCTAACTTGTAATGTCAAACATAAAGGAACAATCTTTGTAAACTATTTCGGGTCAATTTTAACATATGTTAGACAATATTTATCATACCCTAGTTTGAGACATTGTGATGGAATAAATTGATTTTGAATAATATATCATGTTATCATGTTTTGACACTCTTGCTTCATACATACTTGTTTGTCTATGTGTGTATTATTATTTTCTTGTTTTTGTTGTTTGTATCCTATGTGCCTTGATTATCTTGCTACACTGTGAGTGTCCCATGTTATGGAGTCATGTCTATTTTGTTTTATATTGCTTATATTATTTGTAGGCCTATATTCCTTTATTGTCTTGTGGCATCGTGGGTGTCCAATGTTTGCAGCTTTACAGCTTTTATGGGACTTTGTTTTATTACTCATTATATATAATTTCACGATTGTTTTACTTGTATTCTCTTACATGTATTTACACTATTTTTGTTCTCATCTATTGTTATTATCATTAATTTTTGTATGTCATGGTTTCCACCATATGCAAACACCTTCCTTTTATAATTATAAGTTATTCAAGGTGTCCACCTCTTCAACATTCTATATTCCTCTATAACTTATTAGACATCTTGTACATGGGCACACATCTTTTCTTTTGATACAAGTGCTCAACATGGTATTAAAAATGCCTCAAAAAAGGGGGCATTCATTCATATATATTATACCCCTACAATAGGCACATGTAGAGTTCTAGGATATAATACATCTAAAAATAGGGTATAGGTACTCAAGAATCCAAAAAATGTATAAATTCAAAAATGCACATATTTAGAATCGTAGAGATTGGTAAAGACCATACGGTACAATCATGATCTTCCCATACTTTTTTCAAGGGGAAAAACATCATATTTATCACTTATTTATGGTTTTCAACTACATTCTCAAGTTTTAGGCACACTTTCAGACTAAGTTCACTACGTTCATACTAGTACATGGGGCATGAATTACTTTAACTCCTCCTTCGATATAGAATTTAGTTTAACTATAGTTTCATAGATCTTGGGGGCATGAATTTCCTTTCTCAATCAACATTTCAAAGCATTCTAGTTTTTATTTAGTTGTGTGGCACATGGGAAGGGCATGGGGGTATCCATTCTCTTTTCAAGTGTGTGTCCTAATTTACAAAAATGGGCCTAGATCCATTTGCAGTGGTGTGGTATGTGGGGTTATGGAAGGTAACAAAGCAGCTAAGTTCTTTATAAACACACTTTCCTCTCTTCTTGCAATCAAAGGAGAAGTTATCAGAATTGATTAATAACTTTGATACCTTATCTTCATTCATAATAGGGTGTTTCCACACTCCTTTTCTTATTCTATCATTAACATTCCATGTTGGGTTGCATGCACCTAAAACTTTGTTTTCTCCTTAACACAGTTGGGGACTAATCACCCCCAATCCTTCAGAAAATTTCAATAGAAAAACATCCTTACACACATGAAAATCATGGTATCTTCTCCCTCTTTAAAAATATAGGTGTATTGCTTCCTTTTTTAACATATATTCATTTTGTTCTAATGCAAATACAAATCTATCATGTTACATTTTAGATATTGATTTAAATTTTAGTTCTTTATCACAGTCATTTACTACACTATGTGTTGCAAGTTTCATTGTGAAGCATTCCAACACCAATCAAAATAGGATTTTGTAAAACAAACATTTGAGCAAAGATAAAATATTTCTACACACTCTGGTATATTTTCCTTTAAGCATATAATTTCATTTCATGTTTAAAGGGGGGAAAATGTAGACACTCAAATTTGGTAATTCACTCATTGACACTACTAGTTTTGACAATGCACCCTTTATAAGATAATTACAACCTTCCCTTTCCCATTTAGCACATTCTGAATTCATTTGTTTACCTTGTTTATCCTTATACACTAACATGTCATCAAATTCTAATAACACAATTCATAAAATTCATAGGAAAACATCAAACACGTCCCACACTTCAGTTTTCATGTTTTCCTTCCATGGGTAGGGTCATATAGATTGGTCAAGATAGTACATCTATTCCTAACCAAATTTTAAGATATTAGGCCAATATGTTCTCTAAATTTGATTTCAAATTCATATCTTTTATTGGGTCTTCTAATCTCTTTACATGATCCTTTCATCGATAAATCATCTATGGAACCCTATATAAGCAAGTAAACACTACCTCATTTGCTAACCTAGGAAATCTCATGGAACTACATTGATACAGTCATATCCTACACTTGAAAAAGGCACCCAAGGCTCCCTAAATCTTGTAATATCACATCTATAGTAATTAGGGAAAAAATATCTTAGATTTGAAGCTCTTAACCAAGTTAAGACAATTATCTCCCTCATCTAAAAGCACTCAAAGATACCTCTCTCAAGTGTATTAGCAAGAAAAAAACTCAATTAAAGTATGGTTAAGTATGGATGTCAAACTTAGTTGCATTCATTCAGATATCACATATTGGGTGGATAATGGCATTCGGTTTGAGGCCTCTTTGGATTAGTTCCAATGTCAGTAGTGCACAAGGGTGCCCATAACCTAAATAATGTTTGTTTTATAAGTCTTCTCATCTATGGATAAGGTTTTATGATGATTGAAGTATTTAAATATCTTCACATGATGATCACAAACTAGGGTTTGACAGGGATAGAGAGTTTTAGGCAATTGACACGTTAGAAAGTTATAGAGCCAAAAATTGAGAAGGTACAAGACCATACAAAAGGGTCAATCCGCAGGGTACGCCCCTGGAAGATTTTTTATGGTCCTAATCCATGTTTATTTCTAGTCATAGTATCCATAAAAAAACTTAATCAAGTTCATATATTCTTGTTCTTGTAATGCATCTTCCTATAACCTTCCAAAATCATCTTTAATCAGCTAAGTACACTCATTTCTTTATATTGTTAGAAGTGTGAGGGACTGAGAGGGGGGTTAATCAGTCCTACAATTACTTTACTTTCATTTACCAAACCATACATTCATCAATTATATTTTTCATACAACATTCATAACCATGTGTGCTTATTAAAATATTCAACATCAACCACAAGAGCAAGAAACAAAGTACTCAACACAAAAACACCATATGTAAGTGGGAAACCCTCATGGGGAATAAAACTCACTGAAAATGTTCTTATATTACACAAATTAAAGTGATTTAATTAAGAAGCAACCCAACAACGAGCATCAACCCCTAGTTTAGTAGAGCACCAACCCAACAAGGAGCACCAACCCCTAATTTAGTGAAGCACCAACTCCAAAAGGAGGATACAACCCACTAAAGATGACTAATTACAAACTCAACCACCTGAATATATCTGATCTCTGATTTTTTCTGCTACAACTGATGGAGATCACAATTCCAGCTCACAAACCCTAGCTCACACATTAGGTCTTCAATCTCTCATAATCTTACTATTTCTTCACTTGTATTTGCTCTAAATTCTTTCTCTCATGTCTTAAATCATTTCTTAACATTTCATTATCTTCCTCAGCCTTCAAATCATGCACACATACCTGCAACTCACTCTCCTCTAGGTCACATTTCTTCCCTCCGAGAGCACTAGTTCAAAAATGAACCCAAAACATCACTTTTATACTTTTTTCTTTCTTCCAACCCAAATTATATCATTACCTCATGATAAATTCAACCAAAAAATATTTATAACATTAAATTACATTCATTACAATAGTCACATATGACCCAAATAGGTCAGCCTATCTAAAAACCTCATTACATGTGCCAAAAATGGCTCAAAACCTCATGTGCACAAAGAGAAAAATGCCCTTACATCAAATAAATACATATTCATGACCCATAAACCATTACACATTATTAAAATATCATTTAACATTCATACATGAATGTAATTTTTCTCAACCAATCAAAATATTTCATTTAACGGGCCCAGTACTCTTTGTACTTGTCAAAATTGTTGTTTTCTACACCCTTCAACACCCTGGAAACTTAATTAGGTCACAAAATCACTTTAATGTGATAAAACCATGCCATGTAACCAATTTATGTAAATTAATAACCTTTAGAACACTTATAAGCAAGTTAGAAGACTTGAATCAACCTCATTCTTAAACCACAACTACTTTTGTCTTCACCAGATTAACCTGCCAAAAATGTTATTTCCGAAGGTTAGCTCATTAAAAAATTCAAGACCTCAAAATTAATTAATTGGATTAAAAATCCATCCCTCTTCGCATTCCATGTTATATAAATCATCACTCAATCCATCTCAAGCTTCAAACAACTCCAAACTTGCACCAAAACACATTTTATCCTACACTGGCAAAAAAATTCTTGTCTAAAGAATGACCTGTAAACACTTCCAAATAACCTTATCATAAGTAAAACCTCATATCATTAGAAATATATCTGAATCCTCTTTCCAACACAAATTGAATCGTCTTTAAAATCCACATGTAGCTCAATTTATGCCCATTTTATTGAACCATGTTATTTGAAACCCCAAAATTGCCCTTTGACCAGTCAACATATATGGACCTCAAATGACCATGTACCTGCATGAACATGTCCTTAAACCTTCATGTAAATCAATACAATCTCTCATTCATTATGCACCATCAATTTTTCATGCTACTCCTTTGGACAACCTTGTCCCAAAACCTTCTTCTTCATAAACTGGCATGTTTGAGTGGGGCCCACTCACCACCATGACCTCAACCATACATTTATGGAAATATAAGAGAGTCCAATACAACATAAAATCATATATTTTTATTAATCAATCAAAACTGGGTCACTATACCTCTTTTTCTACAGACTACTCCTAGCTAGGGTTTAGCTAGGGTTTCAAACCAACTTAGCTTCTTAATGATCATTCATAAAAACATGACGATAAAACCACATCATTATTTTTTTAAAAGCTTCATAACTGACCTTAGAATCTACCCCAAATATATTAGGTCCCCGTGCAAATAACACTATTTACAACGAGCATCAGAAGTTCAACTTCAAGCTGGAATTTCACTTGTTCTTGACCCTACCTCACATAAACTGTCATAAATTGAAAAAATCACATCATGGAAACATGAAATTTTCCTAAACTAATCACAACACATCATAATAACATCTTCAATCATCGTAATTTCAATTCCATACCTCAATATCTCCATCCATTAAGATTTACCTTTGCTTACATGTTTGTTCCTCACTTTAGAAGCTAGGGTCAACTGAAAGAGTGTAATAACTAATCATAAAGCCTCTAAAAATGACCCAAACATACCTTATATTCTATTATATACCTTAATACAATCTTTCATGAGCTCATATGGCTCCAAACCACATTGTCACACCTCCAAGCTACCATACCTGCTCCCAATGAGCACATGTAACATAGTGAACCACGTGTATTTGCAACATGCCACTAATGTGAGTGTCCAATAAACCTACAAACATGATATCCATAATTTCAACATTCTTCTCAATCATCCAAGAATATCCTATTGTCATGTTAAATCTCTTAGGCACCTGAATAGGCTTACAAGAGCAAGTACACCTCATTGAATCTCACTATACCAGCACAAACACATCTGAAACATCATGTACATCATCATGTGACCCTAATCCAACATCCACTTTTTCATTAATGTCTTTTTTCATCAATGAAAACACCTATTAGGACCACATGCCAACATATATTATCAAGTTCATATCTTATTTATAATATCAATTACTAGTATAAAAGTATTATTCTAATTTTTAGTAATTAATGTTGGAAGTAAATTAATTATAATATCCACTTGTTACTAACCCTTACATCCTTTAGTGTACTTAATTCACTAAAATCAAATAGGTTTCATGTTAAATATAATTAGGGTGTAAACAGTAGGTTGCCTCAAGCCACGAATTACTAAGAACCTATTTTGGAAGCTGCGAAGTACAACTAAATCTATGCAATATTATATGGATTAATTGAGTACTAAAAGGTTGTTTAAATCCATGAATCATTGATAATTAGATATTTAAATTCATATTTTCAAAAAGTCTGACAAGTTTTGTATTAGATATATTGATGGGTTCTTTAGGAATTCACATTTGGACTATGTAAGTTTTGGACTATATTGGATGGCTTTGCAAACAAATCTTAATTTCCTTAGAGATTCATTGAATCTTAGCAATATTGTAAGCTTGGAATTTTCTTTAAGAGTAGAGTGTGTATGAAAGTTTAATGTTCAACACACATTGAGATTGTTAAGTAAATGATGGAAAATATTGTACTATATGATTTATGGCATGTGATTGAATCATTGGAGATTAGTCTAAGTGTGTTACTCCTCTAAGTATATAAATAAAAGCCTTGTTTCAACCTAAGTTTTTAAAATCTAGATTCATTTCATCTTCCCACCTATGGGTAATTTCAATTTTGTTTGGTTTGTTTTCCATGTGTATTTTAAGGGATATGTGGTGTAATTCATCTCTTCATTTAGAACCCAAACCTCATTTACATCAATAACTAAATTCAATCTATTAAAAGCCAATGGTACATTTAACATACTTATTGATGTATCTCTATACTCAAAACGGTCATATCATATTGATACAATAAAATCAATCAAGAAGACTCCCTTTGATGCCTTTATTATCACACTTTATATGCATAGAACATATTAGGAACATTTCCCACTTAATTTTTATACATAAAATAATATTTGAGCTTACGAAGCATTGTGCACTCCATGTCTTACTCCATCATATATCATGTCAATCCTTGTCACATCATATACTTTTCATGGTTATATTATGCTACTTATTTTTTATGGATTTTGTGTTTTAGAAACTAAATTATGGGTTGTCATTGGCCATCATCCTACTCCACTTTCCTTGGGATCATCTTTGTTGAGATTAAAATGCACTATTAATGAACTCAATCTTGGCATCAATTTATCTTTACTTCATACTTTTGTTATTATTCAACGGGATGTCCTTCCTAATTACCAATGTAATATGGCATGTTGTAAAAACACTATGGTAAAACAAGAATTATTTTACACTGATGAAGAATATATTACAACATCATACCAGCTTTGTGAAACTAAACAGTTAAATTTCCCTTGTTCTTATAAGCTATATCATATGGTTGATCTATGACCTACAGGATTTGATCCCGATGCAGATGATTTGTTAGATGTAAGCTCATAATTTTATTTATTTTTATAAAAATATAAAAAATGTTTAAAAAATTCTAATAAACACAAAAAACATTCAAATATTTTCAAAATATAAAAACAGGACCTACATATGACTAGATTTGCTAGCTTTTCATTTTCCATGTGTTGTTTTTCATATGGTTTGATAGATAGCATATTTCCTATCCACTCTTTACACACATGTTTTCATGAGGTGTCTTAAGGTTGATGGTAGATACACCCATGACTATTCATGATAATAGGTGTTGGCTTAATTCCATCGAAGTGGCCTTATTAATCTAGGGGCATCTCCTATACTATTCAAGTGTTTTTTTTTCAATATATTTACTTTTACTTTCTCATTGTCATTAATTTTTTATATTTTGTTATATGGTATTTATCTAACTAATATGGATAACATGTGTCTTGTGCAGTACTAGCTTCTCGTAATTTATGTCACTTATACTATCTTTTATTTTATTCACTTTGTTATTATCTTATATGTTTGATTTCATGTATGTAGCCTATGGCCTTTTCTATTCATGTCTTTGTGACAATTTTTTGTCCCTTTTGGTTCTTTTCCTTCCCTTTGACTAAGATATGTGACATTCCTTGTATATTTTTATTCTAAATTAATTATATGTTTGATTTCCCATGTGCTTCTTTGTTTGCTCATTCTTTGTCTCATGGTTTCTACCACGCACATCTTTGCAAGAACATGATCTCAACAATGGACACTTATAGCATCCCTCCATGTAAACTAATGCTTACTATTAGATACATCCAACATGGATACACATCATTTATTTTTATATGATATTTATCTTTTCACATCTTATTCATCTCAAAAGAGGGGGAACTTAGCAGGGTTTAGTACATAAATATCTATGCACATTAGGAACACAGAAAAAAAAAATTGAATTCGTGAACAGAATGGGAGAGGGTACAAATACTTAGTAATATAATCATATACAAAATAGGAATAGATTTCTCATAGGGATGAAACCATCTGCCATGAAAAAAATATCTAAATATTACAATCCAAGTGTAATGTCCCCCTTTTTAATTAAAAATTAAAAAGAAGAGAAAATCGATTTGCACATGTAAATTTAAAAATAAAATATATCTTATTGTGCAAATCAAAAATAAAAGAGATATTCGATTTCACCTTGGGATAATAATTACTTATTTTTAAGGTGAATTAAGTGACTAAGCAAGTCGCATTTTTTTTGGAATTATTTAATGTTTAGTATTTGAAATATATCAATTTCTTCTAGGCATGAGTCGATCCATATGGGCCCCATTTGATTTAATTTCCCTATACATTTAATATTTTCTTTTGAGTGTGATCTCCAGGAACTTTTTAAAATGATATTCCCTCCTAGCTTTTGGCGCCAAAGATGGAGAGAGAACTTTGGAGGATGTGCAAAGAAAAAGATATAAAAGAATATGTGGGTACTCCTTTTTCACATGTTTGACGGTTTATTAAACTTATCTTCATGGTTGAAGAAGGGGTGTATGCCCACTAATGATCTAAAATAAAAGGTGTTCTTCAACACCACCTTTGAGTGAAGTGTGTATGCCCTTTGAGCTTGAGTTGATGAGTTATTTGCATTTCTATTCAATCTAAGTAAAGTCGCCATTATTATGAGAGCCTGTGAAGTTATTTGGAGAGTTTTTGGGCCACTACTTGATCAATAAATTTTGGAAATTGTTGTTGGTTTTGTCATTATATAAATTGACTTGTGGAGGGAGATTTATGATGTTTCTTAGTGGTATTTTTGCAATGATAAAATCTGAATTGTTCTTGCTTATTATTCTATTGCAAATGCACTTGTTTCATGATATTTGGAGTTGCTAACCTTGCTGGAATTTATGATAAATAAATCAACTAGGTTATGTGATTTTCTATCATATTTTGGAAGGGTTTGAAGTCTTTTTCAATCTGTTGTTACAGATCTATTAATGTAAATCTGAAAGTGATAATTTTGAGTGTGGAGAGGTGTATGTTTGAGCTAGAATCAATTTTATAATTTTCCCTAACCCTAGCGACTTGAACTAAAGTTTCAGGGGCTGTTTTGAGTGGTTTTTGTGATCAAAAAAATCAGATTGTTAGTTCATTGGAAAGTACATATTTTTATCTTCCTTCTGTAATTTATTTCATTCAAAAAGGATAAATATTGAGGGAGATATTAATTATTAAAGTTTGCAGTCATTTTCAGTTGTTTCTAGGCATATTAATGTATTTTTCTACTTCTTCAATTTTATTGGTTAAAGGAGTGCAAATTCCAACTATATAGCCCATCTGAACCCTTGCCTTGGCTCACTCCAACCCCATTTGGGTTGTATCGAAGCCGACACTAGGTTAATTGAGGTGAACCTAGAAGGGTTTCTCTTCTAAGTTTGCTTATTTTGCAAGTTGATTAATAATAATTAATTAATATCCCACAAGGGGATATTATAGCAAGATGGATATTTTTCGTATTGGGGGTATATTTTCAACATATTAGATACTTCTCATATTCTCATAAATAGTTGGAAGTTTCTAATACAAGTTCATATTTAGTTGGCACAATCCAAAGAAGCGTCTACTACATTTCAGCATAGGATATAGGAGGTTTGATTACATCATTCCTTTCTGAAACTTCATAACTTGAGCATAGTTTTATCACATGGTGGGGCATGGGCCTTATCCTTCAACTATATTCATCATTGTGCATATGATATTCATGGGACATCACAAAGTGGTGGCATGAGACAAGTCATTTTGTTTCATATTAGTATTATTTTTAACTTGGACTTAGATCTAGTTCTAATGGTGAGGTCCATGAGAAGAATATTTCAGGGGTGACCAGAAAGCCCTATGTCATCCTTCTTATCACTTTTTCCCTAAGGATTTTTGGGATGATTATAATTCCCTGTGACACTCGTTATTTTTGAAGGTATATTTGGATGACTAGAAAGTTTTATAACACCCTTATTTCAGGTTTTGGGTTAAGAGACACCTTATTCCCTTGTACATCCATCATATCTTTTAGTAAAATTGGGGAGTGATCTCCCTTGATATTTCAATACATTAATTTAATCCGCATCTTCAAGTATTCGGAAGATTTTCCTGCGGAAAATAAAATAGGTGTATTCTTTCCATTCTTGTTATCTCCTCCACTTAACTCGTTACAAATTCAATTTTCAAGTTATAAACATATTTTTAGAACTAGGTTAAATTTCAATTCATTTTATAGACATTGACTACACATTGTGTTACAAGTTTCATCATCAAGTATTCCAATTTAAAATTTGGTTCAAACGCAACAAATAGAATAATAATAAAATTTCTACTACATAATAATTTGGCCCAATAAAAATATATATAGGATACTAAGATCCTAAGATAAATGAGATGGGTGTAACACATCCCACAATATCTCAACATGAACTATTCTAGGTTGAATGTTATAACCATCTAGCATACACTCACATGGTACAAATATTATTCCCCCTCTCAAATATCATGGAGCACTAATTAACATATTTTCCTAACATCCAACACATAAATGGAATCAACAACATCGAGAAAAGACAATTTTTTCTTACATGCTTATGTATCTTTTCCTTCAAGCATGTAATTTTTATTTCATATATCATGGGGGTGGAAATGTAGAGACCTAAATTTGGTAATATATCATTTGGTACTGGAAACATTGGCTTTGCACGTAAAACATGATTTTCATGCACATCTGAATCCTATGTGACCTATATTTATCTCTCTTGCATGACTTTATTATCTATTCACACCTCTCATTCACTCAAAAAACTAATTACATCAGTCCCTAATTGTATATATTTCTCTCAAACATCATTCTCAGAACTTGTAGGATCCCACAAGCTGCTTGTATGGGACTATTCATTTTAGGACCAAACCATCTAATGGTAAAATTCAACGATGGTGTTTTCATCCCCATCCACCCAATGGTTAATTTTTCAATTTGATATATTTTCATGGGTCGGTTCATAACCTATAGGTCATCCTTAATACAAAATTTTACCTACAATATATTATAAAAGCAATTCTAACTCACTTATTTACCTCATTTGGAACTTTTAAGAGCATACTTGTAATATACATTCCAAAAGCACTCCAAACTCTCTTGAATCCCTTCAAAGCAATAGCACAATCTAGGTAGCACCCACACATATTAGAAACACTGCCAAAAATGTTCAAGAGTCACTCTTCTCAATCTAAAGACCTTCAAATCCAATTCAATCCTAAGCATGCCAAGTCATTATTACATTTTCAAGTGATTAAGTTTCTAACTAGGTACATCCATATAGATACCACATGTATGTCTAACTCTATTAATGTATGTCTAACTATGTCAAAGTTAATTTTGTCAAAGTGTCAAAGACTAAATTTTGATGTTTACACACATATGTATTTATCAACTTCTTGAATTCAAATTAGGACCCTAATGGCACACATAATTGACAAAAAAAAAACTTATAAAGAAGACCTGAAAATCCCAAGGGATCTTAAAATGAATTGAAAGGGCCCGCACAAGAAAAGTCTCCAAAAATATATAAGTACGGTTTTTGGGACTCGTGACCGTATTTTTGGGAATGTCTCAACTTTACATAAGACTCTGCAAGGCCTTTATGTAGGAATTTTCAAATTATGCAAGGAAAAGAGGGGCATGTGTGCAGGTATATGAGTATATGGGAATTACATGGGACTTGCACAATAAGGATAGAAACTATGTGCATAAAATTTTAGTGTGCATAGGATTTTCATAGAAAGTATGTGTGCAGTGGGATGTGCATTATTGAGTACAGTTTTGTTACGCAACATTAGACTACGTGTGATTTATTGTCAACACTTCTCTAACTGGACTAGGAGATTGGAGGTGTGAAACAACATGTTGATAATACTCAAAATCAATTGGTAGAGGGATAATATTAATAATGTCTGGAGTGGGTTTAAAAATAATATCATGATTTTATATCAAGTAAATTCGTGACTTAATTTAAAGAACGCATTTTTTTAAGAGTAAATAAATGAAAAAGGTTGTAACAATCTACGATGTTTTTGGCTATATTAGGATGGTTAAGTCTTAGCATGCATGAGAGAGAGAAAACTAGGGAAATTCTTAGAGTGATGATAATCGAAGAAATTGTTAACAGTTCAGTCCATGGAAAACATTGAATATGGTTTAAGTTAATGCAATAAACAAGGTTAGTGTGATGGAATTTTTACCTAAAATGGTTTTCCCATGTGAAATTTTATGTTTATATATTATGTGTCACTTATTAATATTGTGTAGATCATAGTTCACCATATCTCTCTTTTGTGTCTATTTATTGTACATAAGCACCAATATCTCAACATTTGGTATCAGAACTTCATTTAGAGCTCAATAAGCACCAAGTTTGCACATGTAATGTTTGGTTGGAGTGGATTTCTTGTGTTGTTGAAAGTAGTGTATAAGATATGTCCAGAAGCACAAGAATAGAGATTAACAAGTTCAATGGTCAAAACTTTGAGTTATGAAAAATCAAGATGGAAGATCTCTTGTCAAACATATATCGATGGGTTAGTGTGTCAAAATTAAGACCTATGGGGTTACAAGAAGAAGAGTGGGATATTTTATTTAAAATATAGATATCAAGATTTTTCTATTAGGTTCAATTCACTAAATGTATATGATGAAAAGATAACGAGCTTATGGGATAAGTTGGGAAAGTTGTACCAAGCCAAATCTCTAGTCAACAAACTATTCCTACACAAGAAGGTATCTTCATAAAGGATGAATGATGGTGACTCAATAACATAGCACCTGAATGCCTTTAATAATGTGATAAAGAATTCATTTTTCATGGATAAAAAATGGATGGTGAAGAAAGGTGCATTGTGTTTATGTGGTCTTTTGTAAAGTCTTGCAATAGCCTAGTAATGGTCATTACTAGCACCTCATCTAAGTTAATATAGATGAGATTAGTGTGGCCTTATTATCAGAAGAAATGAGGCACAAGACCCTTGAAGATCATAAATTAGGTGTTTCATTACTAATGCACGAGATAGCGTAGGAAAAAGGCAAGCAGAGATCAGGGGATAAGTATGAGAATTCTAGAGGTAATTTTAAGACTCTACAGAGACCCTCTTTGAAGAAATGTTGGAGTTGTGGAAAAACAAGGCATTTTAAGAAGGATTGCAAAGTGAAGGTGGAAAAGAGCACATCACCAAATGTTTCATCCTTAGGTGGGAAATGATTCGTTGAAGAAAATGGATATGTGTACTTGAAGACCTTAAGTACGCATGCATGCAGTTATGCACGCTTGATGGAATTTGGAGCCTCCTATCATATGAATTCCTACAAGGATTGGTTATGGGAATACGTAATATGACAATGGTAATGTTTTTCTAGGAGATGAATCAACTCCCTAGATTATGGGTCGAGGAAAAATAAAGCTAAAATTTTGGGGTGGGAGGATCAAGACTCTTTTGGGTGTCTTGCATATTCCATGCCTTCTGAGGAATTTGGTTTTGGTTAGCAAGATGTGTGATGTTGGTTTCCAGGTGTCATTTAAAAAGTATAGTTATAGCATGGATTAATGTGTCATGGTTATTGCAAGGGGAGTGTATAATAGAACCTTGTATAGACTGGATGCAAGTATGATTATTAGTGCCTACAATAACACTATTTTTCTAAGGCGAATAACAAATATGAGAAAACCAGCATGCTTTAGGATGAAAGGGTGGGTTATATTGGTGAAAATAGGTTGTGATCACTACAATCCAAATGAATGGAAAACATATCACTAATGCTCCCTTGGACTTTGAAAATTGTGGGCATTGTGTGTAGGGAAAGCAACATAAAGTCAAGTTCCCCACTAATGTTGCACACGTAAATGGGAACTTGCAAGCTATACATTGTGATGTATTTGGGTTGGTGAAGGTCCCATCACATAGAAAATCCATGTACTACGTGTCTTACATGGACGACTTTTCTAGAAAAACATGGATTAACTTTTTTTGGATAAAATATGAATTTCTTAATAAATTCAAGAGTTCAAAACCCTTATGGAAAACTAGATGGATAATAAGATTAAGATCTTGTGCATGGAAAATTGAGATGAATTGTGTTCAAAGGAATTCTACAAGCAGTGTAGAGTTAATAGACAAAAGACAACTCCATACAAACCGCATTAAAGTGGAATTGTAAAGAAATGGCTAGGACACTAATGGATAAAACATTAAGTATGATAAGTGGTGAACACTTTCAATAAAAGTTTTGGGCTAGAGTAGTGATCATTGTTTCTTATTTGGTGAATAATTCACTGACATAACAAACCATTATAAGATTGCAAGAAGTTTGCACTAGTAAGAAACCTTTATTCAAATACCTCAGAATTTTTGGTTATGATGTGTATGTTCATATTCCAAGGAAAAGAGGACAAAGCTTAACTACAAGTCTAAGATGTACATCTTCGTTGGATATTGAAATCCTAAAATAGAGGAGGTGGTTTACAACTAGAATGTTTTCTTTCAAAGAGGTAATTTGGATTCCTACAAAAAGGTTGTGTGCATCATTGAAGTTGTGCAGGAACAATGAAAGAAGCAGTCAAAAAATTCAAAAAAGGTCTAGGTCGGCTTGGAGTCTGAAGAACATTTATCTAAGTATGACATTGTTGATAACAATGTGATAGAGGAGGAAGAACCTGGAACCCCTACACAAAGGTGATCAAGAAAGGAGAAAAAAGTGCTTACGGTATTAGCCCATTCTATTTTCATCATGCTTTCTTACTTTTGCGGATAATGATGATCCCAAGACATTGCAAGAAGCTCTTGGTTCAAGAGAGAGTAAATCTTGGAAGAAAGCCATGAAAGAGGTGATTGTGCCTCTAGATAAGAGTGAGACTTAAGATTTGGTGAAACTACCTCCTCAAAGAAAACATGTGGGTTGCAAGTGAGTTTTCAAGAAAAGGTGTAATGCACAAGGTAAATTGGAGAAGTACAAGGATCATCTAGTTACAAAATGATTCTCTCAAGTTGAGGAGGATTAACTTTAGTGAGGTCTTTTCTCCTATTGAAAAATTGACTTCCATTAGATTTTTTTTAAATATTTTCGTTATGTTTGATCTAGAGATGGATCAAATGAATATTAAACAACATTTTAACATGGAAGGCTTAAAGAAGAAATTTCTGTGTAGCAACCGAAAATTTTCATAGTCAAAGGGAAAGAGGACATTGGTTTCCACCTAAATAAGTCATTGTATGTCTTGAAACAATCACCATGGATGTGAGAAGTTTAATAGCTACATGTTAGAACTCGGCCTTGCACACAACAAGGTAAATCCTTGCATATACATCAAAGAAGGGGAATATTTTTTCATCATAGGTCTTTAAATGGATGCCATGTTGTCGATTAGAAATTGCAAGGAAGTGCTCAAGCAAGTAAAATCTCAATTGTTTGCGCTACTTGACATGAAAGATCATTTTGGACATGGAAATCAAATAAGATCATACAAACAAAAAGCTTTGGTTATACCAGAGAAAATATGTTGAGACAATGTTGGAAATGTTCAAGATGCATGATGACAAACCTACCATTCCCAATTTGATTAAAAACTCTCTGTTGGGAATATCCAAGACATGAGGACATGGAAGACATGGCTCAAATTTTGCATGTGTGTGCATAAGAACCTTAATGTATGGAATGCTCTACAAAAGCCTTGAAACTTAACACAATGAGAGTGAGAAAATATACATCCAATCCAAGCAATAAACATTGGACTATGGTGAAGAGAAACTTCATATAACTATGTGGAACTTCTAGCCATGTTATTTATTATTAGGGAACTCTAGTGTAAGCAAAGAAGTGAGTCTGGATGGCTTTATGGACTTTGACTCAGGGGGATATTTTGACTTGCGAAAATCTTTTAATTCATACATTTTCAACTTATTTAATGGAGCTATAAGTTAGATGAATAAGCGTCAAACAAATTTTGTGATATATACCACAAAGATTGAGTACATAGTAACTACTCATTCAACAAGAAAGTGGTTCACTTCAAAGATTATGTTCCACAATTAAGTTCATCCAAAATGAGGTAAGTATAGATTTCAACTCCCAGGGCACAATTTATCTAGTAAAGAACCTTGACTATCATTCTCATATAAAATGTTGGTGCCCTAAGTTGTCCTGTGAATCACATCGTGCTCCATGTTTAAGTTATCTGTTTCTAAAATTGCTTAATGTCGCATTCTGTTTGTTTCTCTAGTTTTTAAAGCATTTATCTTAAACCCCGAGCTTTGTATTCAAGAAAATTCACATCATCTACAAATTTGTCCATCGTTTTGAGTGAACGTTTTAATAACTTTTTGTATTATGCGATATAATTATGATTTGCAGGTTCGTCATGAGATAGATGAGTTCTCGCAGGTCCCGTTGATATGCTTGAGCCATGGTAGAAAGTTTTTTCAGCTTTGGAAGTTCGTCATGTTCAAACCTACAAGTTTGCAGTTAATGCGGGATGGACAACTATCTTTGATGCCCGATAAAGCATGGATACTTTTCACGTATTCATGCCTTACGAAAAACTTTGCAACTTGTGCGTAGTTGCAACTTGCAAATGCATACTCAATGCCAGAATATCCCGTCGGACGCATTTGAACCGTCTGTCTAGGGGCTATTCAGGGAGATCATAGTCGAGATAAATCACAAACCAATTTATGACATTTCATTGAAAATGTGGAGGATGCAATACAGTTTGCATAAATGAAAACAGAGTATAGAAAACATTCGAGCGAGCATAAAGAACATTGAATTACATAGATACTAAGGGGGATTCTATAGGGCCCCGACCCATGGTAATATGAGAAAAATATACAATAGGTATATCACGCTTATTACAATCATGTTTCCATTTTCACAAATTCCTCTGTGAAAATTAGAAGTGGGTTCAGAAGCTTCTCCTCGTGGAAAATGAATTTCTTGTCGTCAATTGCACAAAACACAAATTGAATATCTCTCGTCATTCTTCGAGACATCCCCTTCGCCATGAGATCATGAACACTCACACGGGGCCCATTTAGAATCTAGATTAACTCTTATTTCCTCCAAAAAGAGTTGGCCCATTCCAAAAGATCGACTCCTCCCTTAAGATACGCCTTGGTCCCGCAGTGAGCCTTTCGTTTTGGTGTTGGGGTTGTTTTG
Source organism: Taxus chinensis (assembly GCA_019776745.2). Lineage (NCBI taxonomy): Eukaryota > Viridiplantae > Streptophyta > Pinopsida > Cupressales > Taxaceae > Taxus > Taxus chinensis. Next base: position 546,966,690 of record CM034151.1, on the reverse strand, counting down.
AGCTCGGTTGTTGCTTTGCTTGGGGATGATTGACGTTTTCTTCCTACGAAAGGGAGTTGGTTTAGCAATGGATCTCTTCAAGGGTACAACTTCTTTCTCAAGAACATCTAGCCGTTGGGCGACAGTTTCCCTCTTGGGCTGAGGCTCATCAACTGGTTCGAAATATGGGAGTTCTTACTCCAGCAATGCAGGGGTAAAGTAGGTTTGTGGTATCCCCGGGATGTCTTCCTTGATGATGAGGTGGTTGTGAAGCCAAAATTGCTTCACTATGTACATTGTAACATGGTCTTGCGGGCGGAGGATATGGTGGAGCAAAACTTGAAAACACAATGAATGTAGGCACCATTTTTTCGCAAGTCCATTCATGAAGGCCGTCTACATTGCATTGTGGGTCAGATCTTCAAGATTATTTGTTTTCCCACTGGGAATTTCGAAGACCATTTTGACAAAGTCTTCCTCAGCGCCGGAGAGTTGAAAAATAGACCGCAAATCATCAAAAGATAGGTCCGCCAAGTTAACTCCATTCGATGACGACGCCATTTTTGAAAATGAGGTTGTGAAAATTCAAAACAATTTTTCGGCTCGTGAAGAACAAATGGAAATGTAATTTGTGGGGGCAGAGTGACAAAAAAAGATGTAGTCCCTTGGGCAACATGTGTGATCCATTAATTATCCAAACTGTTGCGGGTCCTTTCAAGCGAGTTTGCACGAGTAAGCGAAGATTGAGATAAATGGCTTGCAGGAGAGAATATTTCTGGATTTAATCATAATTTAACATATGTCAGAAATCGAATTAGATGATTGTTTAAGTCTCCTTTCATTTCCCCTTTTTCTTTTGTTGAATATCCCTTCAAGTGGAAAATCAGATCAATTGATAGTGACAGGTAACAAATTTTCCCCAAGAGGCGTGTGCATAATGTTGACAAGACTCGAAGGGATAAGGGAAAAATTTGTTAGATAGAATATTTTGTGTTCCTTAAACAATCTGAAAATTGCTCCAACCTGGGAGATCAGGTGGTCCCTTTAGGGTATTTGAGCACATTCCTCGGGAGAATACTTGATATAAGAGGGGATCGATTATTGAAAAAGAAGAGAGTGGTCGGTGGCCCTTCCGAGTACTTTGTTGGGGATATACAGGGTTTCTTCTCTTGGGGTTGGTTTCTGTCAAAGCTCTGTTTCATTATGTTTCTTCCTGAGATTCATGCTAAGGTGGTTGCAGTTGTACAACCATTAGTAGGCTTTGAGAGCATTTGTATATGTTTCCCTTGTTTTTCTCCATGAATGAATACCTTGAAGCGTGTTGTCATGTTTGTTTTGTTATATCTTGTTGTTGACAGATTTTGGGACTGAATAATCTTTATATTCCATCATAATCTTGTATGCATTATGGTAGAGAACTACAGAAAAGCATTCATTTCATAAATTGTTTGGTTTGGGTAGTGAGGGGAATGGTGTTCTGTAGGGCTACTTAGCTTCATTTGTTTTATTTATAAATTCATTTCTGCAATCTACTAGGAATGAACATTTGTTGCCTCTGGATGTCCTTTGGCTCTAGTTGTTTAACATGATCTATACATGAAATTCTGGTTTCAGGTGCCTATACTGGTTTTTCAGAGGTTATTTTTGTATTGTTTGTTTTCCTTGGGTGCCCCTAGGATCAAGTGAACTTGTTCCCTTTTCATATTTAGATATGGTGAATGCATCAGGACATGGTGGTTAGTGTTGTTACCTCCTCCCCTTTTTAGTCTCCCTTATTTCCCATTTCCAATCCCTCTCATCCCCCACCATCACACTTACATTTTGTTATTTGTCTCACCCCTTCTGCAGACCTCGTCACCATTGCATACCTCATATGAGATTTGTTATCCAAACACACAAGCTTTGCATATTCAAAGTGTGTTTGCTTTGACACATAAAGTTCTAGCATCCCAGGCATCAATACACACCAAATTGTCAACAATATATTCAAAAGTGGTGCTTGTGATCACATTCCATGTGTCTTCAATAGCATGTGTCTAAGTTCCCAAATGTATGCAGTAATTTTTTTTACCACTCCTTCGAGTGAGTATTGCATTCAGTGATTGCATTTGGTCTCAAATTGACTTTCTCAACCAAGATTGAGAATTTGAAATATCACATTTTTCTTTCAAGCTACACATTGGGTTCTCTCACCTTGGTTCAAGCAAAACCAGAAGTAGTAGGTGGACAGCAAAACCCTCAGTCAAGTGCCTCCCTGTCACTCCCAAAAGGCTCTGTCAAGTGATGGAAGCAGACCCTGTCCCTGGCTACAAAACAACTAAACTCAGTGGGTCTCTCTCTCCTCCTTGCCCTCTCATCCATTTCAAGGCCTTTTCCCATGGTGTTAGATTGGGAGCCAACACAAAGTACATTGATTTGCAATGTCATTTGGTTACAAACAATGGTGGAGAAGAGGATATTGTTAGAGAAGGTGGAGACTAGTTTGAATGTTGGAAATATGTTTACTAAGGCAATGACTACTGAGAAATTCTCTTGGTGCAGGATATGTATGGGCTTGTCTACACGAAGCTACAAAAGAATGGGCATGTGCTCCTTTTACTCAAAGGGTTCAACAAGTGAGAGAATGGTAGGAATGTCTCAAGTTTGCATAAGATTCTACAAGGCATTTGCATAGTGATAGTGGTGTTGCATAGTCTTATACAACACTCCTACATAAGCTTGTGCAGAGGCATATGCAAATATATGAGCACATGGGCATTTTCCAATGTGGATTGGAATTTTGTGCACGACATTGCAGTGCATACAAAATTGTGTGCAAGAAGTATGTGTGCATTGGGAATTGCATTATAGTGCAGTGTCATTGCATAACATTGAAGTGCAACGTGTTACACATTAGCATTCGTCTAACTTGACTAAGACAGTTAAGTATAAAATGTTACGTTGGTTGGTTGGTAAAAGAATATTATGAATGACTTTGGGATTCTAAAGCATGAGTTGCTTTAAAGCATGTGGATTCTAAAGAGTAATTCAAAGAAAATGATCGTAACAATGTACAAGATTATTGCATGTGTGCATGGACAATATTGAATATTTAACAATGCCTTAAAGCTCATATTATTGTATTTGCAAGTTTTTTTAAGTCAGTGTCATCAAGGAGGTTATTGTGTTGGCTTTTTTATATCCGTAAGGGTTTTCCCAGGTGAAATCTTGTGTCTATGTAATGTGTGTCATTTATTTATACTGAGTGAATTACAATTTAACATAGCTCTCCTTTATGTTTATTTATCGCACATAGGCATGAATATCCCAATGCATGCATATATGGTTCCGAGGAAAAACAAAAAATGTGTTGTGTGCGTGTGCGTGTGCATGTGTTGTGTGCGCATACGTGTGCACATGAGTGTGTGCGCATGCACACGTGCGTGCACGTGCATGCGTGCACGCATGGGTGTGTGCATGCATGTGTGTGCGTGGGTGTGCATGCATGTGTGTGGGTACACGTATGCGCATGTGTGTGGACATGTGCGCGTGTGTACGTACGTGTGTGTGTGCTTGTGCACACGTGCATGTGCGCGCACTTTGTTGGAGAGTGAATAAGACCAAAGATTAGGGAAAGGTGCCCATATGAGGCTAATTCAAACCAATAATCGACAAACACATTAGTACCCTAGAACAATACAATTATACAATTAGTAACTAGAGTCTACCAAAATTAGGTGTCTACAAGTCTATAATAGCAATAATTTAATAATAAAAAATATAATGTCTTTTATTTCTGTTTTTATTTCAATAAATTCTTACATAATTTACATTATTTGTCGTTTTAAAAATTTAGTATTTAATTTAATCAAATAATGCATATCTTCAATAGAAAATGTATTACAAACCTATATAAATTGATCCAAATTACTATTCATTTGACATCAACACAGTGCACGAGTTTTCACTATTCCCAGCCTTGACGGGTAGTACCCAACCATTATAACACAGTTTCCATGCTTCCCTCAATGTTCTATCATAGTTTTGATACGTTGTAATGATCAGTGGTGCATCACTACTGAAAATGTTGCATCAATGCTTTATTGCAATGGTGTAAAATATAGGTTTCTTGGAAAACCAAGCGCCCCAACCACCAACATATGGATCAGAAGTACCTTAGTGTTCATTTGTAAGTAATGCCATTTCATTAATGGTTTGTGCATATACCAGATTTGGAGCCGATAACTATTTTGAAAAATGAGGCTGACAAATATCAAGGACAATAAATAATCTTAAAATGCATGGATACTAGAAATTGCAGACATCACAATTGAAAAAAAAAAAATTATATAAACACTAGAGATGCAGAATACAATTCCTTTCACGGAAAAGGAAAGAGCATATCTTATCTTTATTTCTCAAAGGTTAACCTCTTTGGATGGCTTTGATGATAGGATTTACAATAAAATTTGTAATCCTTTCAAGCCATATGTTATCTGCCTGCAGGATACTAAATCTCTAGTCATTCCACAGAAGATGTTATCGGCCTGCAGGATACTAAATCTCTAGTCATTCCACAGAAGCTATTATCTGCCTGCAGGATACAAAAACTCTAGTCATTCCGAGCATAATACTACATATACGCTGCCTGATCTAGAATGTCACAGTTCATTTCTCACTGGAACACCTCAGGAGGCAGCATTTAAAACTAAATGTAGCCTTTAAACCTAAATTTCCACTGAATGTAAAATGTAACTCTCAAAAACGAAAGTTTAGAGAGTTACACATCAAGATCTTGATTGGCCGTAGCTTCATAAATTGTACAAACCTCAGATCATATATAGCCTCTAAACCAGGAATTTGCATCCTTGAGGCCCTCCTAGACAGCACATTGTCAAATTTTGCTAACAAATTGTAAATGCCTAACCAAGCACCCCGGTTTGGTGATTTGTGGTGGATTTACATTTACAAGTAAATTGATCTGTGCTCAATACGTCCCAATTATGAAACTTGAGCATCTGCAAAGATAGCATTTTATTGACCGGAATTTTTGGTGCCAACTATAAGAGACTCGAGGATGGTTGCACTTTGCATTTGATTGAGGGAAACATTTGATGCCAGATTTGGCATCTTAATTTAGCTCTTGAATGAAAGTTGGCAAGTCAAAAATCAAGCCTGCTTCAAACATATACCATGATATGCATTTGATCTTTAAGGGAAGATTCCAAGTCATAAAATTTCATAAGGGACTACCATGAACTCCTCTCCTGAGTCTGGCTCATGGAAATTCACTGCAACGATAGAATCAGATATGAGCACGCTAATATTAAATATAAAATATTCAAAAGAATAAGACGCCTGTACAAGGATAATTCTCTTACCTGAAATTTTGATCTTATCAAAACTAAGTTTCTACTTGATCCTGAGGGCTCCCATCATCCTCCATTTTTGCTGAAGCAAAAGAATCTGAAGATACTGAACTCAATGGACTGTCAGGCATTCTATCATGTTCTTTAAGATATGATAAATCAGTTTCTCTATCACGTGCTACATTACTTTCTAGGTTGGAAATTTTATAAGAATTTCCTGCAGGTTCTCCCTCAGCATCTGCAATGACTTCTCCACCAGGCAAGCTAACCATCACGGGTTCTCCATCACACTTTTTATCAATTTCTATGTCAGGCACTGTTTCTGAGTTGTTCTGTGACCAGTCGGTACGAAGTTTACAAATAGCTGCCTCGGCAGCATCTACAAACCATTCATCCTCTGGCAGGGCACTACAAATAGCAATTAATTCATTCACTTCCAATACACAGAAATAAATGCAGCCAAATAAAATGAAGAAACAGGTTTGAGCAATCTAAGGCTCCATAGTAATTACCTGTTATGGTCTATTCCTCTTGTGGAGAATACATTGATAGCACGTGCTCGTATAGTGGGGACAATTTGATGCATATGTCTAGATGAATAACCGCCAGAATTTGCAATTTGAATGATAAAGTGCATATCCAAAATAAACTGTTTCCGAACAACAAAGCAATATATAATAGAGTCACCAAACACATGGTTAAAAAATCAGATAAAGCCTGACAACTATCTCAAAGAGCTGGTGACAAGAAATTTAACAGCTTTTCATGATTTATCCATTCAATTTCAATATTTTGGAATCCTTATGTGAATAAGAGTAATCGTGGCATCTAAATGGAAATTGTCTCCAAAACATACTTGCTGCAATCCAAAGGGGGTTAACAATGCTGCATCATCCTCAATCACTTCCCAGAAGTCCTGATCATTCGATAACCATATCAAAACCGTTTCGGTGAGCCTTGTAAGTAAATGCTTCACCACCTTGTCTCTTCCAACCAACACAATGTCAGCAAGCTGTGCTAGCTGGTTTAATTTCGTGAATAATGCCTGTACATGCCTCATTCAGATGTCAGAAGAATCATAGTGCATGCTTGCAAAGTTGAAACATCTGATTTTAACAACCATTTATTGTTATCTGGAAGAGGAAATAGGAATGGTGAACCTCCCCAACCTGGAAAGATAAAGATGGCAATGCATCGGAGTCCCAGAATAAATCCTCACTTTTCCCATTCAGGTATGTGCTTCCAGTCAGTTGTACGTTGCCTTCCCTAGAATAAATAAGCCCGAGCACATATTGCCGACAGAAATGATCTCGAAGTCTGTCCACAGCACGTTGAAGATGGCGCCTCCAATCCCTTAGTTCTATTGGAAGTGACACAAGCTGATCTTGTGTTCCTGGAGATGTCTTGGATGGGTCTTCTTGGTTTTCAGTTTGTTGTTCCCAAATCTTTGAAACAGAAAGTGGTATAAGTTCATCAGCAAGAACCGATGCATTTCCCAAAAGGGCAAGCTGTTGGGCCTCTGTTCCGGCCCAGATGAAGTTAGAGTTATCCCTAAAGTCCAAGCTATTTTCATCTTCAGAAGGACAGGGTATAGCTCTAATGCATGTGTTTATGTAGCTATCAAAAAGACATGCCAGCCCGTTCAATATGCTTCCTCCAAAGTGCACGCATACAAATGGGGTCATACATTCTGCAATATCCTGTAAAAGAGAAAAGGTAACTTCCATGAAATAGCATTGCGGGTTTATAAATTCTGTCATAAATAGCTTCTATAAGGATACCTTAAATGAAATAACAAACTAGCCAAGTTGGCCATTAGCCTGATTCGGTCCTATCATTCCAGGACAGACTGTAGAAAACTTTCAACTAAAATCGTCAATAGTGACCGTATTATTGTTTAGAAAAGAAACTCAAATCTTTGCATTAGTTCCAACTGCAATGTGTCAAATTTTGGTCATTTTATGTCCCAGATTGTGTTAAAGAACCATGTGTTTCAGATGTTACACCTACAGGATGTTTTCAATAGGTTATTTGTTATTTCAATTTGCAATCGAGAAGCCCAATCTATTGAAGGGCATGGCCCTTTCTACTATTCTGTAAATGGAATATCAAACTTTCTAGTATTTTTCTAAGGAATATAAAAAATACAAGCATTTCTTGAAAATTAACGAAGATGCATTCATGTTCTACTGGACTACAAATAAGCGTAATTGAAATCCAAATTTCAGGAGACAGAATTTTGAATTCCAAACCACAATAAAAAATATAATCTCTGATAGGACTGAAATGAACCAAATTGAAATCTGGAAATCATGGAAATGGAATTGGATAAAAAACTCAAATACAAATATCTTGAAACCCAAAACAGGATTAGTAATACTTTCAAAGGACTGGCTGTTAAGAGGGCCCTCTATCTAGATTGTATGAGGTTGAGGTGAGACGGTGTGGAGGGGAGTGGAGTGGAGTGGAGTGGAGTGTAGATACCCTAATCCTATAGAGTCTATCTATACAGAGTAAAAAATAACAAAATTCCATTCTCATACAAACAATAGTAATACCCATAACAACCAATCTAAAAAGCAAATGTTGGTCTTGCCATACTTGTAGAAAAGGAAGCCCTCTCCTATGTTTAGGATTCAAACAATAGTAATACCCATAACAAGCAAAATATAAATATCAAATGCTGCTCTTTCCATACTTGTAGAAAAGGAAGCCCTCTCCTATATTTAGACATATGTTTCAACTGGTTTTTAATGAGCCCTCTCCTATATAAATATATTTCCCCCATGTCCCGAGAAAAACAAAAAAAGAGGGGACATCCCGGGGACTAGGGGACGGGGACGGGATGTTTCCCCCCATGTCCCGAAAAAAACAAAAAAAGAGGGGAGGTCTCGGGTGCTTTAAGATGAGGGGGATGCACTAGGGGATGCCGTGACATCCCTTAGGACGTTCAAGGAAACATCCCAAGGGACATCACGATGTCCCCTACATTTTGCCTCTTTTAAACATTAAAAAAACAAAAAACTTAAAGTTTAAGCCAATACTTAAATGGTCATTGGTTATGTAATATCATATATATATTTTTGAGTTATGACTATGAGCCTGTGACATAATATTTAATAACATATGTAATTGTACTCTTCTGAAGTCGATTATTGAAGACTTGTAGTTGTTTTTAATTTTCATTGTCATATTGATATCGTTGATGTATCATTGATTGATTGTATCTCTATCTAGTATGAAGTATCAATGTATCTCAAATTCTTTGTTCTAATAGTAATTTCTAAATTCTATGATAATCTTACGTGTATTACTATTATCATTTTATGTCAATGACTCAATATGAAACATTGAAATATGAACGTTGAATATATAGCATTTTGGGCCTTGGCTTATGTGATGAATAATTGGATTAATCATTGATGGCTTCAATCTTCAAACTTTTAGTTTTAAGTATTAGTTTATTGAATTATTCATGTTATATTTGTAAAATTAATAAATTATATATTTTTTTATCATCCGTCCCCTTGCCGTCCCCAAAATTTGAAAAAAAAAATTGCCATCCCACAAAAACTCCATTCCTACATCCCACCATCCCGAAGTCTTAGGTAACTATTAAAAAAACTCATCAGTTTATATATCATCACTGAATTTTTTAAGCTTTGTACTCGACAGATTCTGTTGTGAATGCATTGAATCAGAATATCACATTGCATCCATGACACTCATCACCAAGAACATAGACCCAACATAAATTATATGTATAAATGGGATTTTGTATTACTTAATGAACCAGTACATGTTGCAGGGGTGTGATTAATGAACACATGATGGGTAAATTCACTAAATGGTCTTTCTGCAATCTCTCGCCTATGCTACCCAACCACAAAAACAAAAATGATTGCAGACTTGACATGGACAAAAAGGTGCTCGGTACAAGGAAGGTTCACGACAGTGTTACGTAGAGATGTGTCCCATAGATTTTGGCAACGTCCCAGACATCTCGAATGTTCCAGGGACTTCAGACCATGGAGGGGATGTCCCCATTTTTTTTAATTTTTTCCAACACTGCAAAAAAAAAAATTCCAAAAATATGGAATATAATCCAAAACGTACCCAAAAAAGCATTAACTGGAATTTCAACTCCAAATTTAATGTTACTATTTATATATTGTTTTAATGGCCATCCCCACTGTCCAAATTTGCAAAATTCTTTGCCACCCCCAAAAACCACACCGCTCCATCCCAATGTCCCCCGAGACTTGGGTAAGTATGGTTCGCAATAATTGAGGGACAAATGTTCTCATTCGTTACCATCAGAAACTAATACACTTACTCATTACAATATTGCAAATAATTCCATGATTACGGATCAAGGTGAACCTTCTCATGAACCTCTTGAATAACTTTCAAGGGCTAGTCATGAGAAACCCTCACAACCATGGTTAGCTAAGACTCCGCAGCGAAAGGAAGACGATGTTTCCAAGGCAAGAAAAACATTCCCATATTTTAGGGATGGGGGGGGGGGGTGGGACAGCTGGGGCATGACCGTCTCGAATATACAAATAAATTAACAAGATCTTAGATAACTTAAAGAAACAAAAATAAGCCGAAATTTAAACCAATAAATTACTAAATAAAACCATTGATCAAACAATCAATCTGCTAAGTGAAAATTATTAATCCAACAATTCAAGGCTTCCAAGAAACCCCTCTTCACCTCCTCATCATCCAAGGGGGACAACTCTGTCAGGCCTCTCCACATACCATTTCGGATTTAGTGTATATGCAGCCATATGTAAAGAGATGTTTAGTTTCTCCCACCTATGTTGAAAAATGGGTTGAAGATGGTGATGGCTGAAATCTAAAGACAGATCCCTCGCCCAAAGAATGGCCTTCATCTAGCCAAACATGTTGTTGATGCACTCGTGTATCTCGCAAAAGTTGGAGCTATCAGAATCCCCATATTTGATGACAATGAAAACTAGAGATATAATCTATGTAATGTATCTCACATCTTCCCAAAATGTCTCACTACCATTGCCTTCACCCTCTTCCCCTACTCTGTCTTGGACTCCCCCCACCAAGTCCACTCCTCTGTCATTGATCATAAGTTGCAGGGGCTCCTACAACTCAAGCATCATATTGAACAAAATAAAGTAGGATGTAAAGCAGGTGTCCACCATTTTGAGAATTTTCTTCCTCAAAAAGGCATGAAAAAGTGTCATTGGTGTGTGGTGGTGGTTGCAAATGAACATCTACACATCCCTAGCCTCTGCCCCCACACTTTTGACCTGGTCACTTTTCCAATGTCTTTCAGTGCATTGTTGATTGCATAGATGCATCGCAGGGTCCAAAATATACGTCGGTAGCCTAGTTTACCATGTTTGAAAAGTTTAGGTTGTTCAAACAGGGAAAAAAGTTCAGAAATTCGGGATTCTACAAAAGGTTAGGATTCGGATTGGATAATTTAGAATATTAAAAAATAATAATTATCCATATTTGTGAAAATAACAATTACACATTAAAATAAATAAACATACAAGTATTACCCAAAATACCACTGCATAAGAAATCCAATAGAGTGTCAAACTTCATACATATAAAATAAGGCGACGACAATTATCCATTGTAATAATAAATTTATAATGGAACAGGCTAAAATAACAAAAAAAATAAACTAACTTCATTTAAAATTTTAAACTAAATTAAACTAAACAAAATCTAACTAAATCTAACAAAATACAAATTAAACTAAATCTAACTAAGTTACTAAATTCATTATAAAATCTTACCCAAAAAAACAACTTACAGGGACGAATACCCTGGCTCTAAGCCTCTAACTCTTAAACGCAGCCGCGGATTAGAGACAGACTAATCAAGATGGAGCTCAATGCCTTGGCAAAAACAGAAAAACATAATGTGAAACAGAAAACTGCCCGTAAACCACAGATTGTGTCCCACGAAGATGAAAATGACTGGACGGCTTTGTTATTTGCAGAGGAGATTGAGGACTGAACATGTGTATTAATTTCCCTGCTCGACGGATTTGCAAAAGTTCAAATGTGTTTTTGCAGCACAACTTTGAGGGTTTTGAATGCAAAGCGTGACAGCAGTTTGTTGTAGTTATGTTTTAGGTTTTGATGTTACGTGTTTCTTAATTTTTTGTCAAAAAAAATGGAAATGATTCAAACTTGAACGTAAAAATTTGTTTTCTCTTAAAATTTTGTTCTACCCCGATTTTTGACCATGTTCAAAATTACCTATGGTAACTATGGTTGATAGTGAGTCTCAACAAACTTATCTAGTGCTCTACACACGTAAGTTGCATCCATACAACGTTGGAAGGCCAACCTCCTCAATGGCATTTCTCAAAATATGAAACTCGAACTTTGCATCCTTATGCTTTCCTAATCAATCAACCGCCATTGGGAAGTAAGGTTCGTCCTTACAGTGGACAATGATATTAATTCATGTGTGGCGTCCACGATGGTGTTGCATCCTTGAAAGGTCCATGTGGCCCTCATCCTTGGAATAGTTCTTATCCATAATTGCAGTCTTCGGTTTGTGTGTCTCAGGGGCATGTAACATGCACCTACTTTGGCTACTATACCATAGCCTCCTTATAATAAGGAGAGCAAGCAACAGAAATGGAATGACAGCAGAATAGAAGAATTTCCTAGGGCATTGTTGGCCTCCTACCTAGCCTTTCTATCAAACATGTCACGGTTGGAATGGGGTCCATGACCTTCCCCTTTCCTAGCTTCCACTCAAGTCACCTCATAACTTGAAGTTGTTGCAAGAATTGAAGTAAGAACTCCTAGAAGTCCTATGAGAACTAGAAGGATTGCTAGTGCCACAACTGTTGGAATGTTGTCTGTGATATCTCCAGATTCTCCACTAAACAGTCTGATAAACTCTACCCTCTCATCAAGTATGAGTTTTGAACAAAGCCCAGAGCCTTTACCTAGGATGTGCAAGAAGTGTGCATTCACCCTCATGATGTTTCCCAACCAAGTCATGGACAGATATTACACTTCCATGCCTTAGTCCACCCTATACTGCTTGTTTGGGGGTGTCAATTATTTGAGCGAATTGTTCCAAAGGTTTCTTCTTGTTGAATGGTCCCTTAGCATATTTGACCAATGCCTTAGAGAGGCACTCACAACTAAACTTCCATTTGTGCTGCCCCTTCCCTTTCTCCTTTCCGCACTTTGGCCACAACCCAACCCCTCATCCATTCGAAGATCTGCTTCATACTCATCAAAAATCATTTAGGGACTGTAAAAATTAAAAAAAACCAGCAAGATAGTTATTTTGATTTTCATATGACATAAACATTTAACAAACAAAAATGGGAAAATTTAAATAATTTAATTAATTAAAAAAAGTTGATAGGAAAACAACAAATCATTTAGTATTTTAATAGTCAAGGTAAAAAAATAAAACAAAATAGAAACCATTTAGCAATTTGAGGGGGGGAAGCGAATGGCATGCCCATAACTCATTACTCATTTTGCATTTTTTTTAAAATAAATAAAAAACCAGCCAAGGCCTATAACCCATTTTACATTTTGAAAGAAAAAACAGACAATGGCATATAACCCATTTTGCTTTTCGAAAAAAACCACAAAAACAGCAAATAACAACCCACTTTGCATTTTCAAAAAAAAATTGTCATAATCGCTTTGCATTTTGAAAAAGAAATGAAACAGCCATATCCCAAGGGCCAATTGGCTTTCCAAGTCTGCAATGGAAAAAGTAAAACTAAAAGACAACCTTGACTCATGAATAAATTTGGTAACTTTTTATTCCATTTGTAAATAAAATGCCATAAATGATGATACAAATTTTTAAAATTAAAAACAAGAATGGTGATCAATGTACACTTACCGTGTTCTCTCTCTTCATCTTCCTCTTCTTCTTGCAAGTGCGATTGATATTAGTAGTGGGTTGAATTTTTTATAATTTTTAAGGTCTATTTTATTGTTAAGGTTTAGCTTTTTATGTTTTAATGTTTTTATCTTTTTTTAAATCTAAAACAGTTTTTTATGTTGTTCAGCCTGTCTTAACAGAGAAGGCATCTCAACCGTCCCAAATGACATCCCCATTTCCTTGTAGTACACATCTTGTGACATCCTAAAGATGCCCCCAAAATTCAGGGGACGTCCTCTCTTTTTTTTCCTCCTACAGTTTATTTGCATGGAGGAATGTTTCGCCCCCATCCACAAGACGTCCAGGACAGCTTGGAAATGCGAGGGATACATCGCCACGTAGCTATGCTTCAACTGATCACAAGAAACAATCATAGAAAACCTTACAGTTTAATCACTATTACAAAAATAATTGCATGAAAAATTTTACAAGCATTTACATTGTTTCTTTTTTTATGAAATCCACGTCTAATTATGATTTACATGAAAGATTCTCCAAAGCCAACACTCCCTAGACAATAATGTATAGGGGTACCAACATTCCCTTGGAATTGAGACTAATGAGCCCCACAATCTCTTTAATCAAGAGATTTTCAGAGGCCACAGACCAGACTAGCAAAATTTGGGTCACTAGCATATAACTTATGCAATTTTCTAGGAAAATGCACATAAGTGTAATGCATTGATACTAGAAATGTGATATAACATTCAATAGAACAATATTACTACATAAAAACACCAATAAAAAATGTTAGAATGTAACTTATATGCATGACTTCAAGACAGAAGTATTTGACAAAAACCTGGAACATATTAGACGCATGAAATAAAAGACAGATAGTTATGGTGGAACGTTACTCACTAGTCAATAAAAAGCTGAAACATACACTGAAATTCTAATAAAAGTCACTACAAAGCCACTGTTAATGTGCTCTACATGACAGAGAAAGTAGAATTGGTGACATGTCAAATGAGCCCCTATCAGTTAGCATATATATATATCAATTAATGTAAGATTGTCTCTCCTAATTCGGCTGAATAATTTAATGGGTTGATTTTGAACCCATACCTTAATGAGTCCACCTGTCTCATTTTTTCATATGCTGTTTCTCTTATGATGGTTACTGAGTGATGAAATCACTTGTCTTGAAGCTTATCATACCTCTCTTCATTGTTGACAGAATTTATCTTCCCTCCATGAGCTTCAATATGACTGTCACCACTGCTTCAGTTTTTTTTTATCTATTATCTTGGGTTGTAACATGTACCATTGTATACACTAGTAACTATGACTATAGCATTTGAGAGTTCAGGAAAACTGAATTCATAGTGAAATCTTGACCATACTTTCTTTAGAATCTCTAACAATTTAAGCTCAAGAATATAAATAAAGGTACAAAATTTAAACCCTAGGTTTGAAACTGAGCCAAAAACAAAGCTTCGACTGCACCTCATCAGGATATAAAAAAGTATGTCTTAAGTATTTATGATGAGGAAGACGAATGCAGAATCTTTACGAGGAAAGGTAAATCAGCAAATAACATTACAAAACTGGTAGTGACTTGCCTGTTTGATAAGAAAAACAACCTATGATGAGGCCAAGTTATTAGCACTCTATTATTCGTCAACTTATCAATTAAGCTTGTCACAATGTCATGAGAAAATAATACAGTACCTGAACAACTGACATAAATTTGTGAGCACTAGCAGTCAGCTTAACTTCATATATCATTTGAGCATCATTTTGTATGTGTTGTGTGTGATCCATACAGATATAAGTAACTGGTGAAGTGAGAACCCAATCATCAATTGCTGCAGAAGAACAGACATTTTCCTCAACCTGTTTTAGGTATGCATCCAAGGTGCTTTCAAAATAAGGCTGTAGGAGCTCCAGTAGATATAGACATAATTTGAGGCCTTGCCTTTCCAACAATGAGCAGAGTGAAATAGAAGCCTCCACACACATTGTGGCAGCACGAAAACCTGCTTGAGTCTCTGGGGAGGATACATGTTGTATAACCAGCTTGACAAAATTCTTTGTTTCCATTTGAGCCCAGTGCACAAGTTCTGGGGTATATTCTGGCGCATCTTCAAATATTGCAGCAAAATCCTTCGCTGCCTGTGAAATTACTGAAAATACTAGCTGTGCAAGGGTTGTAGTGTAAGTTTCAGAGAAAAATGCACTGGAAGGAAGAAAACTCTCTATACTATCTTTGAATCGGGTATGATAAGAGTGTAACAACAGGGTAAGTGCCTGAGGACCATTGCCCAGTCTGAGCAGTCCAGATAGTGCTTTCCGCAGCTCAGAGCTATGCACTGCTGGTTGCTCAGCAATTTCAGCAAGTTGTTTGGCAAGCTTGGCCTTCCACTCTGTCAAAGCGGATTGATATAACAAGAATGCTGATGATGAAGAGTCTTCTATTTTCAGACACTCATAGAAAGCTTTCTCCTCTGTGTCTAAAATAACCAAAGCTTCATCTACTTTATGCTCTGCCAGAAGAACATCTAAAACCTCAGAAAGACTGTCTGTATGATTTTGCAGTCTATTAGGTGAATGGTCTTCGCCTTCCTCTAGGTATCCAAGTTCAGGAGAAAAAACGTTACATGTCTCATTTATTAAAGACTCGAAATAAACTCCATTTCTTAGTTCTTTAACAAGGTTTTCTTGGGTGGAAACATGCTTTTTCAGTTCTTTCACCTCATGCTCCAAGTCCAGAATTTCTTGACCTACTCTGCATGCAAGGAAGCTTCCAAATGTCAGAATTAGAGTGTCATATCAATGTTCTAATTGAATCTAGGAATGTTTGTACAAAGAAAACCAGCAAATAATGCATCAGGTAAAACTCATTTTAAACAAAAATTCAGTAGTAAAAATACTTGATGCATAAGATAAACACCAGGTGATATTGTGCAGTAGTATGATATTAGCATGCAAATTGCACCATACAGGTGTGCTCTTTACTTCTGCTTTCCAGGTTTC
Organism: Taxus chinensis; assembly: GCA_019776745.2. NCBI lineage: Eukaryota > Viridiplantae > Streptophyta > Pinopsida > Cupressales > Taxaceae > Taxus > Taxus chinensis. Next base: position 546,950,449 of record CM034151.1, on the reverse strand, counting down.
CCAGGAATAGGATATCTACAATTTAAACTGCACCATGTAGATGATCTTTACTCGTGCAAATGGATTTACAACATTTGATGTGAAGAAGCCTGTTTTCCAGGCATCCCTACTCCATATTTGTGTATATAAGGAAAGGTTTATATTTTAAAATTAAGCATATTAGAATGACTTTTCATATTTGAAAGTCAATATGAGGAATATATATATATATATATAAAATGCAAGACAAATTACTTGATAAAATTTTATGATTCCAAATAGATTGGAAGCATAGTTACCATGTTTGAAAAGTTTGAATACTTCGAATGGGGAAAAAAGTTTGGAAATTAGGAATTTTTCAAAAGGTTCGGTTCAGTTTAGAAAATTCATAAATATAAAATATATATAAATAATAAATACCATACATATATGACAATATTTGAAAAAGAAAAACCAATTACACATCATAATAAATAAATATATTATCTACTGAGTTTTCCCTTTACGTTCTTAGATATTAGTGTTTCTTGTTTTGTTTTTGTTTTGTGTTGAAGTTCTTTTAATTTAAAGGAAAAAAGAAAAATAATGTTCAACCAAACTTGTTCAGTAAGTTCATAAGAACAAGGTAACTATGATTAGAAGTAATAATAATATCACCTTTTGGATAAAACTGAGTAGATTTTTAGAATCAACGTTTCGAATCACACTCCCTGATCCATCATCAGGAGTTTAATTTTGTGATCCTGGCACACATAATTTGCATCCTGATTCCTGATGATGGATCATGGTCTCTGATCCAAAACATTGACTCTAAAAATCTACACAGTTTTATCGAGCAGTTAACATTATTATATATTCATGGCCTGTGGAAACTTCATGTCTTTATTAGATTATAAGCAATAAAATTCGACAAGAAAAGCTTCTCGAAGATGAAAGATGAAAGATGAAAGTGCAAACCATACCCTGTATCACCAATATAGAATAAGATTTCATTGGATAGATACATGGTCAGACCTCAATCTCCATTTTTTCCCTAGCATACTTAGACTAGGCCAGAAAGTAATCATGTTGCTACCCGTAACTACCATTGATTAGTATAAATGATAAAGTAACAGGACTGAAGAAGAGATGAATACTTAGAAAGCAACAACTTCAATCAATTCGGACTGGTACAAGATGCCATCTTTCACCATCTCCTTGGACACAACACCAACGAACAAAGGACAGGACTGGTGAAGGTAGACAAGGAACAACACACAAAATAAGAGGAAATATTCCATTGTGTACTGGATGAGGTGAACAGCCTCCTTTACATATGAAGGAAAACTTCAGATGTGCAATCAAGTCCACCTCCAAGAGACAATGCCAAGCCATCAGGTATCAACAATGCAGATAGAAGCTGAAACTCAAAGAAGGACAAAATGAACTACAATAACTTCTACCACAGAGCAAACCCCACAACTGATCTGTAATTGCATGACTCAGAGCCATTACAATTCTCTACTAGGATGCTTGAAATTATTTGTTGCTGATGCACTGAACAAACTATTGAAATATAATGTACATATCGCAAGAAACATGTATTAATGAGCTCTTTGGAAAAATTCATCGCTATTTCATCTTATGATGAAAAGCAAATCATATGGCGAACAGCCAATGTAGTTAAACAAACACAATGGGAAAATCATACAGCATTATTCCCTTTGAACAGCCAGATGTACAATGTGTTTCAAGGATGACTTTCCCTCTTGTAGCATGGATTCACTCCTCCACTCTCCGCTCCAACTGCGTAAAGTATCCAGCGGGTGCAACTTGATTGTTCCTCTCACTTGGAAAGAATGTGTTTGATCGTGTTGATGTCATTTCATCTCTACCTCCTCATCTCTCGATCATTTCATACTCCGTTGGGTCTTACCTTGACCACAAGCCAAAAAGTCTATCCCCTGCTTGGGAACATGATTCTGCAGGTTGCAAGCTCGTTATCAGCGGTTGCTTACAAGAAATTGCCAATTCTAGTAAAGAACCCATCGATTGCATTAAAGAGCATGCTTGCTGACTTGCAAACCCAGTTTGACCATTCAAAAGGGTAAGTTTCTTGTTGAAAATTGGTGGGCAGATAGGAAGGAATGTCTCGTTTCTCTGTATCAAGTTTCAAGCTAGGTAGCTGACATGGGTGCAGAGGACCGGTACGTCGGTATGCTCAATTTTTTGGGGCCCGGTTATGGCTTTGGGTACAGCCATACAGAAAATATATATAATATTAAAAATATAGCCAAATAAGCAAAAGAAACCATTACACATTGAAAAAAACAAAATAAGTTAAATAACCACAGAACACAATTTCAATGCGTAGTGTCATGATATTCATTGGTCGAGAACTTAGAACGAGTACATTGAGCAGATGTTACAATGTATACACAAAAATCGAAATAAATCAGCATATTCAGTATATTCATAATTGCATCGCTCTCCAATGTCTTCATCGAGAGCGTCAACACCACCACGTGGTTCATTAAACCCACAAGCAATAGCAGTGCCACTCTGGCTAGATCCGTCATGCTGGTCCTGCGACGTACCCTCTAGCTCTGGGTCTAGCAATGAAAGGTGGCCAATGGAAGAATCCAAGTTAGGATTATCTGGGTCTACATCCCAATACATTGCCCAACTCCTTGGTACTTGTAGCAGGGTAGGATTAGCAAAAGGATAAGAGTTTCAGCCCTAACAAATTGAAATATGAAGGTGAGAGGAAATGTGCTATGAGAAGTATGCAAAGTGAGGTAAATGTTTTGTTTAGAAACAGTTTGGGAGTGTCTTTTAGGGTTTAGGAGTTTTTAATTCAAGTCCTTTTTTTATTTTTTGACATCAATAAAAAAATTTTTTGGGCTAGGTACACTGCAGGTTCACACACGGTATGGTAGAACAGACCTGGGTGTGTCCAAGTTTGTTCTGCCATACCTTGTGCAAACCCACATGCGAACCGGACCCATACTGGTGCCCAATACGTACCATACCAAGGCTGGCCCCCTGCAGGTGTGTGCCATAACTTAAGTTTCTAATCATTCTAACATCATATGTAGTTACAGCTTCCGCAATGAGACTGCCTTTTTTTCAAATGACAATTGCTGAGTTGAAAACCTATCAAAAAATCTCAAATTTTCCACAAACTACAAGGAGTGCTTCTCTGACAAGAAGTACTCGTGTATCAAGTTTCAAGTCCTCATGTTTCCAATTGGGTGTTAAACCACATATGAACAGCTCTAGCCACTTGCAATTCATTAGCCATTCACTATCTGTTCCACATCATTCTTGCCATACCTCACTTTGACTTAAGTGTACTAACAATATGGCCTTATCCATTTCGGCCCATACCTCCCTATTTTGTGAAGCTTTTTGTCCCTCAAAAGCTTCTTTGAGAAGACAGGGAATTTCCCTCACCCTTGCTAACTTCTTAGTTTGCCTAGCGGTCACACAAGAAACCCTTTGGTTGGCCATTGTTGACCAAGTGGTTTTTGTTCTCTTCACTTGACAATTCTATTCATTTCCCACAAGTGGATGCTTCCAAACATCACATAACACACATCATGCGGTACAACATCCCATTCTAATTCACCAATAGAGTTTCTGGCTATTGTAAAACTTGATTTTACATTTTCGAGTGACCTGATTTTTTGTATCTTTTGAAATTCATCCCAATGGATGTAGTTGGGGATGCTTATACAACTTTAATACAAGCTTTTTCACTAAATCTTCAGAAATCAACTTTTATTGATAATTGGAATCAAAAAGTGTATTTGACTTCATGGCCTTCACTTGGATCTTGATGTGGAGAAGCTCCCATAGCTATACACTGAACTTCATTTCGTCTTATTCCATGATTACCTTTCAGATTGTAGTACATTCTATCTTCTCATCCAGATTGGAGCTACATTCAACATTTTCAACCCCAACCTTGCAAATCTCTCCCTTCTTGGACTACCACTTCCAAATCTTAGGGTGCAATTAAGATGCAGGCTCTAGCACATCTCATTCGTATTCTAATCAACATCACAAGGGTCACAACGCTTCCCTTCATGAACAGCAATAGCGTCTTTCTTGTCCTTATCTTTAGTAGCTTCTCTTTATCAACTAGGGACATATCCTTTTGCTCCACTTCTTGTTATCCAACTCAAAGTAGAGAGCCTCCTAGCTTGCCCCATCAATATTCTTCAAATTAAAGAGATATAGTGGCCTTTGAATATGATTATGAAACCCTCCAAGATACATCACTATTACCCCTGGTTCTTCAAAGAGACATTCAACAAGATAGCTTACCTCAAGACTTTGGATGTGTATTCTTGCATGTGTCCTCACTTGTCATATCCCCCTAGATTGCTTACTTTGCATTTGTATTTCACCGACACCCCATTGTAATTTACTCTCGGGAAATGCAACATTGTTTGATTTATATTTTATTGCTTACAGCTACATTTTATGATTTGTGTGTGCATTTGTGTATGAAATTATTTTTGTACTTGATTTAATGTGTACCCTGTGATTGATCATATAGCTTTTTGAGCTTGTTAGTATAATTGGCATTATGATAATTCATTTCAGCATGGGATTATATGATGTTGAATTTAATCTAATGTTGTAAATTGAATTTCAGACAGTGATTAACTCACTCCATATTCAACCTTATTGCATTACTAAAATCCACACATATTAGTACATGGTACATATCCTATTATTTAGGATATGATTCTATCAACCTCCTAATCTCTCTCAACCTCACACTATTATTAGTTGATCTCCTAACAAGCCTATGTGAATAACTTCTGGGATAGAATCTAATAATAATGTACAGTATACCATAACTATATTTAACATTGTTGTCCAAGTGCGCATACCCGCCCATTTTTTTAGTGCACCCAAACAAGGTGAAATGCATCCATTTCTGTACTTTTACCATACCCAATGCAAAATGCCACAGCCCCCACACCCAGGTGCATTTTTTCAAATTTAATCTCGCATCCTCCTAATTTTGCATGTACAACACAAACATTTAATAAAAAAAAATAATAATTAGTAGGTTGTTACCCTAAAAGGTAAAACATTAAAGCAAAGTGATTTTCATCGGAATCAGCTGTGTTTTACAAAGTTGTGTTTGTATTTAGCATAGCCAAGTTTCTAAGGGTTCACACCCTCACACCTTGTGTACACTGTACCCTCACACCCTTGAACCCACATACCCAAGTTTTGGGAGCCCACATCAGGTGCCGTGTACCCCGGCACATGCACACCCAAAAAACCTTGATATTTAATAGCATATCTAATTTCACAACATTCCCCCTTTATTACATATAGTTCAAAGACAGGAGAGAATACACACTTGTATGTGAACTGGAAAATACTCACAGTTCATCATACCTACTAACAACTAATGAACGTGGAAAAACCTATTGTTTCATCAAAAACGCCATGAACTAGGACATACACAACAGTTCATACACATAAAACACCTCTATACGAATAAGGACACATCCAACTATTCATCAGAAGCATACCAATGGTGGGAATGGTCCTTGTAGACACCTAAATTTGGTCTTTGAAACTTTGGCATCATCAATTTTGGCATCCGTTGACACGCTCGATCGATTTGTGTAATCTAACTCTTGAGCACACTTTCCCTCTATCAATTTACCCAGCCTATGCCTTAGCCACCCCTATCTGCCAATTATACTTACTTTGGATCAGCTTAGTTGATACAGGAACACCTTCAGGATCCTAGATAAACAATCTCCATACCTAAGATTCATATTTGCACTCCCAAGACACTACTGGTAAACCAAGATAATGTCGGGTATTGCACGTACCCGACCTTGTCGGAAGTGTGCACAGACCTTCAATGGCTAGTTTTCAAATTGGGCAAACTTCATTTGGTTAGCCCGGATGTGTTTCATGGGTCGGCCATTGGCGGGAAATCAATAAAGAGTCACCTATATATGCAAATCATCCCTAAGATCATAACACACCTTGGAAGCACCTCTCTTACTCTCTTAGAACAGTCACAGCACACTCTGCAACCCATCATCATCCCCTATTGTTTTCTCTGTCAGTATAGTCGAAAGGGTTATTCAGAATTTATTACCAACAAAGCAGGGGATTGTGAAAGTCTCCATGTTGAGTTCATCAAAGATGGTGTGGATTACATTGCCTTACCATTGGCATAGCTTTTTAATGCAGTTGTTTGTTCTAGTTTTTCTTGTTCTTGGGCCTAACACATAATTCATCCCATTCTTAAGTCTGCGGATAGCTCCAACTCTAGCATCTACAAGATCATTATGATTGGGCACAGGTTTGCCAAAATTTATGCCATGATGTTAGACATGCAGATCTCGGAGGACTTAGAGAGAGCTAATCTTAGATCAGGGGAGCAAGCCAGTTTTAGAAAGAAACACGGACAATTGAGCACATCATTACACTTTGGGCTTTCATTGAGGAGACTCATCGTTCTTCCAAAGACTTTTATAGTAGTAATCCTTTGACTTGGTTCCACGACATCTGATCTTCCAATAGCTGTGTTATTGACATTCCATAATCTCTCATTACCATCACTTGGAGGTTCAACGAGACAAATATTGTGTAGTTTTGTACCTCTCACAATCTTTCTAACTTAGTGAGGAGTACAATTGGGGTCAAGCAAGGATGCCCTCTCTTTAACCCTTTTTAGCACTTACATCGATGAGCTAGAGGATTTTCTTCAACAGCATACCCATGCAGATAATGGTTGCATTTTACATGATGTGGTTATAGCCATAATCCTTTTTGTCAACAACATCAATCTCCTCTCTCACTCCGTCGATGGTTTACAAAGACAACTTGATGCTTTTCTCATTTCTGCGAGTTGCATCAGTCGGTGGTCAAGCCTAGCAAAACTAAGGTCATGATATTCAACACCTCCAAATGTTCTCTTTCCCTGTTCCAGCTCCTTTATAAAAAGGAACTTGTGGAGATCACATTGGATCCAGTTTTCTAGACCATATTGCTTCCTCGTGAGTAATCAAACATCATATGCCTACTTCATCGTGCGACTCCTTTACCTGCCTGTTCCCGAGAGCACTCCAAGCGATCTGCCTATGCGAATCTACAACCGCGAGGAATCTCCATAGTCAATTCTCCATTGGAAAGGAATGAATTTGGAGCTACTACGAATTCACACAATCTAGGAACTTCCATGATGTTAATGTGATTCAGTGTTGACCTCTACTCCATTCCCAATTCCCAAAGGAGGCTGGGAGGAGTCAACCAAAACCAGGATGCTCAGAGATCTAGATGGCAACTATAGATTGATAAATGTCCCAATATCTATATTTTCCAGATCTCCAGAGGGGGAGGGAGCTAGCGCCATACAGATATAAAAGGCCTACATCCACCACTTCACTCTTTAGTGGGCACCCCTGCCTCACTCACATTCGACAATAGGAGTTTCATAAACTTTCACTAACATAAATGGTTATAACTATGATTAAATCGCTGTAGATCCAAGTGAATTTTCCTTATTATTTTGATGTCTCCCCTCATCAATAGGATTGTGATAAAGGTCAAAGAGAACTAAATAATTTCTGATTTGGTATAGAATCTATGGGCACCCATTTCTAGATAGGCCCCCTCTACTCTATCTATATGGTCCCACTCCATATTGATAGATTGAGAGCACAATTATATAAGCATGGCTCTCCTAACGGCCTACTATACTTATACTATATATAGGTGGCCAGTATTTGTATATTGAGTGAGCCTAGCAAAGAGAATAGGGGGTTTAATCGGTCAATCACTAGTACGGACTATACTACACTAGCTTCACTGGTATGGTCACTCACAAGTATGGACTAGACTACACTAGCTTCACTAACATGGTAGTTGTCGAATCATGAGCCAAGCAAAACACCTATTAATTATCCATTGAATGTCATTCTTGCTAGGGTTGTATGTCCTTTTCAACTCACTAAAGTCCAAACCATTAGGACCCCTTAGAGGTTCCAACCTAGCACGAAGCTCGCCTTTCAATTGTGTCTCTGAAAAGGATAGGCTCCCTTTCTATCTTTGAGCACTAATGCTTTCAAATCCACTTCCAAGATATCCCTTAGAAGTTGTGCCTCCTCAATATAGTCATCAAACCTACAATTTTATATGAGTCTGAGATTTGGGGATCTAGTCTAGGTTTTATTGATTGGGGCTAGTATTGAAAGTGTCCAAACTCATGATTCAGCATATGATCGGTTTCAAACAGACTGTTCCTCAGGGCATCGATGAAGCTGAGTTTTCAGCCCAGTATTTGTGCCTTGAGACTATCTTCAGACTTACTTTCTACATTCACAGACTGAAAAAACATGGGGGATTCAACTTCAAGTCGTGTAAGGTATCCATACTTAGCCTTATGTTCTTTAGAGAGGATTGCATCTTTGGGCCTCAATAGAAGTTGATATTGACAGTACTCGGCAACTAGTTTGCTCCACCAATCTATTGGCATCTCTATTGATAGGTTACCTCCTTTAAGGTACTCTTTGGATGCCCCTCCTCAGCTTTTTCCCTTAAAAGAGGTCATCATTACACCTGTCAGAGAGGATACTTATGAGCAGTGCCTCCAAGTCACTTGGACCTCCTTCTCAACTTCTCAACCCCAAGCTTGCTTTTTTATGTTGGAACTTCTTTCCAGGCAGAGGATGGTGGCATTCATCACCCTATCTCCAATGTCATTGGTCTCACAGTTTATCTTGAGTATTGTGTAATGGTTGTATTGGAATGTGGAGGCTATGAACCTCACTGCTGTCATGGATGTATGTAGCATTTAACTTGGTTATGTAAAGGATGACTTTCTAACTTAACATGTAGTATGAAGCATTGATTATATGGCAGATAGTGGTGGTGTTGAAGATGTACTTTTGGTTGGTTGTGTATACTGGACAAAGTTGTTGTCATGAGGGAGTACCCTGTTGTCTGCATAAGTTTGGGTCTGTGTTATACCTAGCATATCGTACCTCTTTTTTTAAATCAAGAGGCCTCAGGGGATTTCAACTGTTTATAAGATCATGCAATCTCAAAATGCTCCAAACAGTAATAGAGCAAAGTTTTTAGATGGACCTGTGTAAGAATTTTTCGGATCGACATTTTGGATAACCCTCTGTCATCCATCATCAAGAGAGGGAAGTAATCCAATGTCAATCCGGAAAAGACTTTCCCAGGTTTAACCAGAAACTTTTCTCTATTATTATAATTGACTGTGGAACACTAAAATCTTGAATTAACTCCAATGAGTGTTGCTCTAATAACCAATTAGTTAATTTGACACATGAAAATGTCAAATTGACTGTGACTGTCAATTTAACTCAACAAAGAAACCAACATTAACAAAAAAAAATCATTGGAAAGATTTGCCGCCAAAGAGGAAGGTCAAATTACCTCAAAAATGCAGAGTATTTTGAGTACACGTTACAATGCAGTTCTTCGGCAGACCCGCCTACCCTCATGTTTAGTAGATGTAAGCAAAGTAATATATATATCCCTATATAACAAACAATTAGCACAGTGGAATATTCCTATCATTGAACTAGTCACAAACTCACAATTGATTGAATGTAGCCCACAAACAAGAGGCGGTATCACATGAAGACAAATAACATGAATTACTTTTAGCACCTAATGTCACTCTCATAAACATTTTTTTATCATAAGATCATAATAATCAGACTCATGCATCATATAAAATAATATTAGAGTAATATCACTGGAAATACTCAAGAAAACAGGTATGATCAATACGTAATCAGATATCATAGTCCATAATAGGTATCAGTCATGAGGTCTCATAACTAATAATACCACAATATCTGCATAACTACTGCCAATTAAGGAGTCTCTTAACACAATGTCTAAGCAAATTTATCTACACCCAAGCATACAAGAAGCCCTATGCATAATTTAATTTATGGGCGTTGCCATCCCTGAGCATAAAATCTGTCCACTTTGCATACAATGTAAAACTAAAGAGTATGACTATACTGTTGCATATGGAACAAGCTTCCTTCTCTCTAAGATGATTTGTTTGCAATTATATCCTGAGTGACGTTGCATATGAACAAGAACTATGTTTTCCCTAGTTGGATTGAAATCGAATTGTTGGAGTCTGAAGTCTAAAATTAGCTGAGGTGCAGAAAAAGGAGAGTCTCATATTACCTACTCTTCATAGGAATACTCAGGTTGAGTGAACAAATAGCCCTATGTACACCATAGAACTTTCTTGACAATAGGAATGATGTCTGTTACATAGGTATGATGTCCGTTTGCAAAGAATCTTAGAAGTAACCTCAACCCTGGGCCTGCCATCATATATTCTTAATCTTCGATGGAAATTGATGAAGTAACTTAACAAAATAGCGCAAGTTACACTAAAAGTTCATTATTGAAGGTCAATGAGAAGAGTTCCTGCATATCAAGCTGATTTGATGATCCAACTCATGCAATTATTAGTCCACACTAAACCAAGCCATCACATATGAAAAGTACACAAAATGTAATACATGTATAACCCACTAGTGTTCATTATGATAGAACAAGTCATGGTTTGATTGTAGGAATTTTTCCTACAGTTGAACTTCAATGCGTTAGTCTCATGATACACAAAAGAGTGTAACTATATGTATACGGAAGTGTGTTATTAGACAGTGTTTCAACCTTCAATTTGGAATCTCCACACTCACATGGCAGATATATGTACTACAAGATGTATATTGCTATACCATGGGAGAAATTTACAACCACCAGGTAAATCTATACGAATATCCGCTAACATAGTTATCTAAAGAAGTATTACTCTCGCACTTCATCCGATCCAGGGATTGGATGAATCCACCACTCCAACCCTATACATAATTTTTAGGTCTTTGTGCAAGCCTCATTGCATAAACTCTCTTTACATTTTTTAGGTCAAAAGGAAAGCTCGGGCTTAGGAGTATCTTGCAACTCCCATGGAGGAGGCCTATCCTAATATTTTCTCACTCTAGGCATTGCTGATGAAAATCATAGGAGTCTTTTCAGAAGCAGGTAGCTCCCATAAGACTGTTTAATTTTTTTAAAGAAGTACAGGATGGTTACAATTTTCCCAGGTTAGAAGATTACTGGGAATGCCAATTTGACTTTTGTAGAGCACCAAACTGCTAGGACTTGCACACTTCAATTGTTCCATCGACAAAGCCAACCAAAAGACAAAGTCCATGGTGCCTCGTGGGCAGAAATAACCCTAAATAGTAGGGAAATGTTCTATTGATTCAATCTCATCGAGCAAGGGAAGTGAAAATCAGTGTGGCATGCCACAAGCCAATTTCGGGCTTCAACTATTTGATTAAACGTGGAAGAAATTCATGGGACCGATAGCCACATGTATGCAGGGGTCAGAAGCCCCTCAAAGGGATTCAAGCCCTAGATATTTTCAGCCATATCGTCAATTAAAATTTGCAAAGATGTATACCTAAATCATGGAAAACTATTGAAGATAGCACATTCCATGGGAGGCGGGCTCCTAGATGTTATTTCTTTTGTCCTCATTCATGTTACCTAAGTACTCCGGGACGGCAGGACGTAGGGACGGGGTTTCTGGGATGACAGATTTTTTTTTGAAAATTTTGGGACGGCGGGGAGACGGCTGATAAAAAATATATATATTTTATGCTACATAGCTACAAATATTGGACATGAATCAATAGAATAATTCAATAACTCTGGGAAGACGGCGGTAGTGGGATTGAAAGGTTCTGAAGATTGAAAAAAAAATCTAAATTTTGGGGACATGGCGGGGGGATCAAAATGCTACAGCTAATATATAAATATTTAAAATATAAAAATAAAGACTAAAGAATAAAAATAACTTGGAAGACTAAATAAGCTGAAATATAAATCTTAAATAAAGCTGAAATTATAAAACCATTTGAGACTTAAAAAGTTAAATAAGATGAAATAAAACCATTGTGATTGATCAATTGACAATATTTGATATTCATATCATTAATCAAAAAATTTGAAATTCAAATACACCAACAATTGTCAATATTACAAAAAGAAGAGTACAAGTTACAACTCAAAAATCAAAATCAAGGAATCATTTGAAACAACATCCATGAACTCCTCATTGGAACTATCATCCTCATCCTCAACGGAGAGCCCAATCAATCCCTGTTGCACAATATTGTCCTCTTCTATACCTGCCTCGGCTCCTCAGGATCTACATCCCACCATAATGTTGGGGTCTGCTTGTACTCAATTGTCTTGCGATCTTATGAGATACAAAGCACTCGTGTACAACTACAAGCTTCTCCACTCTCTTAGAGGTAAGTCTATTCCTCTTAACATGAGTGGATCCAACCATATGTTGACCAATTCCTCTCAGAAGTAGAGGAACTAGAAACCTGGAAAAGGAGGCGAATTGCAAGTGTTCAGCATGTGCTCCTGGATGCCCATACAATCGCCACCAACTCACTGGCTTTTGCTATGCCAATGTTACCCTTGTCCATCTTTGCTGAAGTTTTGTAGCCATCAAGTTCAGTGAACTTGAGACCACTCCAATTTGACCTGTGAAGCCTCCTCTGCACTATACATTTTTTTAAGGGCTTTCATAAGGCCCTTCTTCACCTCCTTGTCATCCAAAGGGATAACTCTACCTGGCCTCTCCACATACCATTTTGGATTAAGTGCATATGCAACCATATGAAGTGGGGGTGTTCAACTTCTCCCATCTATGTTGAATGATGGGCTGAATATGTTCATGGTAGAACTCCAGAGTGGGGTCCCTCACCCGAATAGTTGCCTTCATTTGCCCAAGCATGTTGTCAATGCACTCATATATCTCACCAAGATTGGGCTATCAGAATCCCCATATTTGATGACACTAAAAACCAGAGATATAATTGATGTGATGTATTTCACATCTCTGCCCAAAATGTCTCCCTCACCACCACTTCCTTCACTCTCTTCCCTTGCTCTGTCTTGGACTCATCCCACCTAGTCCAATCATGTGTCATGATCATAACTTGCAGGGGATCCTGCAACTCAAGCATCCTTTCCAACAAAATAAAATATGATGCAAAAGCGTGTGTATAACTAGTTTGAGGAATTCCTTCCTCGAAATAGCTATTGAAAGAGTGCCAACAATGTGTGGTGATTGCATATGAACATCTATGCACCTCCCTAGCCTCAACCACTATCTTTTTGACCCACTTAATTGTTTCCATATGTCTTTTAGTGCATTGTTCATGGCATGCATGCAACACGGGGTCCAATAAATATGATTGTAGGTACCCTCCACTAGCTTGCCTACTGTTGCTTTGCTACACATAAGCTTGCATCTGTGATTACCTGTACAACATTTGAAGGGCCAACCTCCTCAATGGCTTCCTTCAAAATCTGAAATTGAAACTCCGGCATCTTTCCACTTCCTAGAACAATCAATTGCTCTCAAAAAATACAGTCCATCTTTGCAGGAGACAATGATATTGATGAGTGGTCAGTATGTAATATCCTGTCCACCCATCCATGATAATGTGCATCCATGTAACACCCATGTGACCTTCATCTCCTCCATTAATAAATTAACCTTAGAATAGTTTCTATCTCAAGATTGTTGTCCTAAGTTTGGTGTCTCCCATAGGGCACATAACTTGTATTTAGCTTTTGCTACCTTGGCCATAGCCTCCTTGTAATAAGGAGAGCAAGCTGGCATGAAATGGGATCCTACTAGCATAGAAAAATTTCTCAATAGCATCATCTGACCTCTTCCCTTGCCTTTGAATCAAACATATCTACAACTAGATTGGGGGGGAGCCCCCATGACCTTTCTCTTCCCTCATGCTTTCCACATTTTGTCACCCCAAAACTAGAACTTACCAAAGCATTCTTACAAGTCCTATGAGAGCTAAAAGGGTGCTAATGCATCATGGCTAGTACCACAAACTTCTGGAATGTTGTTCGTGGTATTTCCATAATAAATGCTCACCATCTCTACTTTCTAAAGATCGTGGTACCATAATCTCTCACTCTCTGATTTCTAAGTGAAAGAGCCTTACAAACACCAACCATCCCCTTTCTTGTAAGGTGCAACAAGTGTGCATTGGTCTTGATGATGCCGCCATGCCAAGTCTCTAAACATATATTGCACTTCCATAGTTTACACCCCCCCTCTAAACTTGGGGTTTGCAACTATGTGAGCAAATTGTTGCAATGCCTTATTTATATCGAATGGTCCCATGGTGAACTGCAGGACAAACATTTGAAAAGGGCAATTGGTAACACTCACAACTGAACTATTAGTTGGTGTTGCCACTACATTTTGCCTCACTTGCCTCGCGTCCTGCCATCCCTCCCCACCACCAATAATGTTATCACCAACACTTCCACCTATCTCAATTTTTTCCTCCTTTGATTCAAAATCATTTTTAGAAGAATTCATTGTGATGATTGTCAGGGCGGCAAAATGAATTTAAAAAACAGCCATAACTATATGCAAAAATTATTAAAAAACACCAATGAATCAATTAATAATCTAAGCAGTTTTATATTTTAAAATTTAAAAATTACAACCCTAACCATAATAACTATATGCAAAACATTATTAATGAATAATAATTAATGAATCAATAATCAAGACTTTTATATTTTAAAATTTATGAATTTAAATTTTTTTAACCCTAACACCCAAACCCTACGCAAGTATGCATTTTTGTGAAGTCCTAAAAACTATAAACAAGTTTACAATGTGAATATAGATACAAAAACTTAAAAACAACAATTAAATAATACAAGCATACAAACTAAAATTTTAATAGAGAGTATTATCGAGTATGTAAACCAATAAAATTATAAATACCTCTTACTTGTTCTTGTTCTTTCTCTTTTTCTTGCAGTTGCCCTTCCTCTTCCTCTTGATCTTGTGGTTGCTCTCCTCTTCCTCTCTTTGCTCACTTTGCTTAAGTGTGAATATTGAATGTGATATGGTAATGAGGCCATAAAATCATCTTATAATTTAGTAGTGCCGCTTTTAGGGTTTAGGGTTGTGTTATTCTATTTCTTTTATGCTATTTTAAGTTCCCATAAATTTAGTGTTGGCAAAAGAAAGTGTTTTAAAAAGTAATTGCAAAAAAAAGGTTGTCCCGCCGGGGACGTTTGGACGTCCCCTAGGATGCCCCTCAACCATCCCAGGGACGTATAGTTGGCCCCGACATTTCCAAACAAAGGGGATGTACCCGAGACAGCCCTTGATATTCAGGGACATCCCCTAAAGTTTTGTGCCTTTCAGAACTATGGGGGGGGACATTTCCCCTTGTCCCGGGGATGTCCCACACATGTTGGTTTGGGGGGACATGTCCCCATGTAACACTAATAGTTTCTCCTTTTCGTCACTTCTTGTCTATGTGATCTAACCATGGCATCCTACCCTGAAATTGTAGATGTGGAAAATGATAGCAAGGGTTACAAACCCTAATCCTCTCACGCGCACCACCAAACCATGGTCGGGGTTGTGGAGAGGAGGAAAATATTTCCAACCCATGAAGACCATGAGGATGGTTAAGGGGTATTATTTAAGGATGCTAGGGTAAGGAATGTCACTAAAGAAGAAATTGTTGTAGATAATAATGCTCAAAGGTATGATAAATAGGATTTGCTCTAAGTAGCCGGTATAGGAACAGAAAGCCTATACAGCAATATTTTTGGGGGGCTTGGGTATGCCCATACAAAAAATATAAAAAAATATAGCTAAATAAGTAAATTAACCATATATATAGTATGTATAGAGTAAACAAAATAAGCTAAATAACCTCAAAACATAATGATAATTCAATGCTAAATGTCATGATATTTATTGTCAAACATAGAATAAGTACGATTGCGCAAATGTTACAATGTATCCACAAAAATCAAGGCAAATTAGCATATTCATTATTTTCATTATCTAATTCTAATGTACTTCAGCAATTGGATCAGAGCCATCATGTGGTTCAATTGAAAGTGTATCTGTGGTTCATTAGAGTGAAATTGCATGCCTTTTCAGACATCAAATGTGCAAGAAAAGATAAGTATGCAATGTGAGGTAAATGTGTTGTTTAAAACAAGTTTGGGGGTGCATTTTAGGGTTAGGATTAGGCTTTTAGGTTTGAAAAGTCATATTCACTTTATTTTAAGCAAAAAAAACATTTTTTAGGGGAAAACCATCACGGGTACAGCAATCAATACCCAGGTACTTATTCCCATACTTGGAACATCCCCCCGCGTAACCGGGGACGTACCCATCTGTGGTACATACTGTACCAGAACCCTGCCTCTGCAGAGGCATACCTGGTGACCCAGGATTTGCTTGAATGGAGGAAAGCCACTCGAGATGAAATTATAGACAAAGGGCAGCTTCAGAGGTTGACTTCTTGTGCCCTACAAGTTCAATTAAGGGAGAGGATGGGTGAAACAAGTGTCGTAGATAAAAAAAGCTGCAGCCATGACCAACTCCAACTAGACTGAGACAACGGCCCAAATTATTTGGCTTGAGATTGCGGTGGCATGTACCACCGCAACATACAAAGTCCAAAATATTTGGGTAAAACAGAAAGACCATCTTACCTTTCAATCAACCAAAGTCAGATATTAAATTTGATTTGTAAGAAAAATGGATTGGATATTGTCATATTGATGGGCATGATGAGGAGATAGGGTGGGGTCAGATGGTCTTACCTTCCTCGTCCCTGCAAGCTGATGAGGTGGATTAGGAACCCTGTTTTTAATTCAGATTGTGAGGTTTGGCTGTGAGTAGAGTCTAGGTGGATATATATTAATATGTATCATCTTTTTTGCTGAGTTGAATATGTGAATTTTGTACTGGAGGAGGAGAAAAGTGTCAGAGATGTCGCAGTCTCTTTGATGTGCATGATCGGGTAATTAGTATGGAAATCCATATGAATGGAGCCAATTCAGCGCCTCTTTCGGAAATTTGGATTCGGAAGACTAATTCAGTTCTAGAAGTAAGCTTTAGCTGATCTATTATGCAATCCAATCTATGCTGTCGAGAGTCTCATTTGATTGTTAGAGGAGTCGGATAATGTGCTTGTTATAGGATGGTCTGCTGCAGCTGTAAATAAATAATCTGGGTTATTAGAAATAGTTTTTACCATTAATTACTAAATGAAAAACTCTCTTGTTTTCTACCTTACTGCTCTCCATGATGTGATCTGTATCTTTAAGATCAATATTGGTCCTTAAACTCCTGGTTCATGGACATATCTATCATTAGCAATGACTCATGGTTAGATTAACACACTGGTATACCAGAAGGTTTTGGTTTTTTTTTTTTCTATATACAGCTGGTCACTGTTTCCCTTTTTGCATTGTTCTTTTACCTATCAAAATCTGTTATTGTCAAAAAGTTAGTTTCTATTTATTTAATGAGCTACTCTAATCTTCCGCAGATGGTATTTCCTAAGAAGCCGATACGGCACCCCTAGGGCAGCTGGTACTGGTACGAAACGTACCCGGTATGGGTACGGCCCGGATACGTGCCTGGAAACGGCCAGGATACGGCCAGGCAGGTCCGAGTATGGCCGGGTACATCTACAGACGTACCCGGACCTGCCTGGCCATATCCAAGCCATATCCAGGCCGTATCCAAGTGTTTCAAGGCTCAAAACTGTGTTTTTATTTTGTTTTTTTTTTCTATTTTAAATTTTTTTTCTAGTTTAAATTTAATATATCATTACAACAGAAAGTACAGTTTTCACAGCACCACTATTTTACAGAAAGTACAGTTTCAATTTAATGTCTCATTACAGCAGAAATTACAGTTTTCACAGCACCATTATTCTACATAAGGTACTAAATACAAGCCATCATAAACATGGATAAAAATAGTATGTATGAGATAAATCATAAATGCAATAAACACCTCAACTAGATATGGTAGGGACAAATGAAATTATGAATGTATGAGTAGTTTGTTGTGGTTATTTAGCTTGTTTTGTTTTTCATATGCATAATATGTGGTTAATTCCTATTTAGTAGGCTGGAATTTATATATTTTTTAATTTATATATATATATATATATTGTACGGCTGTATCCAATGCCGTATCCGGGGCCAAAAAAAATTTTGCCGTATCCACATATCGGATACTCTGTATCCGTACCCGCATCCAAAATGTATCGGCTACTAAGGGTATTTCTTTTCATTATTATAAAATTTCAAAAACACTCAAGATTTGAAAGTTCATTACAACTGTGTAGCATACCTTCATGCATAACAACCACATTTATACAAAAACATAACTAAGGGAAGCTGCGTGCCTAAAAGTATGAATTGCACCTGCAAATCCAAGTAGCAATGAAGGAAAACAGTTCAATGGTAGAAAGGGAATAGATCCCCTTTATACAGCCGAATTCTAGACCCAAGACCATTGCAGTATTCCACCCATGGTATTTCATTGACTGTGGTATTCACCTAACAGCTCTAGCTATTTACCTAACACCGCCTGCTGCCACTAACTAAGCCCCACAAAATGGGCTTGCACATAAAATATTACATCATATAACAAAAAATAACAAAATGTGCAGTTTTTTGACACACAACATGCCCTTCTCCTTTGAAAAGATTTGGCCCCAACACTTGAGTACCAGAAAGAGGCACATACATGTGTCTTATTCTTGTCACTCCAATTCTTGGTGTGTCACGTGACAAGTGTGAGTTGCAAAAAAGTTGAAATTGCAACTTACACTAGTGTTGCTTCCAAGCTATGAAAATGCAACCATATGGCTCTTAAAGGTGCTTGGAATTGTCCAGAGGCATCATAACACCACTTAGAATTCGATTGACATATGATTAAGGGCAACATCGATGTGTAGGTTACTAGAGGACTCCACAATCTTGGGCTATGAGGGTCATGGCCCCCAAATGTCGTGCACTAGTGGAGAGAGTGGTCTTCCTTGAATTGTGTTGTAGGACAAAAGATTGTATGTGCTTGTTTGTCTCTTCAATAAGTCAATCCACTTCCTCAAATTGGTCATCCTCTTGGTCCTCCATAAGTGAGTCTGCAATATCACATTGCTTTTCCACTGAAGCGTCCATGAGCGGTTCCATGTCAACTTTTCCAAAGAGAAATTGAAAGAGATTTTTTGCTACTTGAATCTTAAGAGATAAGTACTTGTGTATTCTCTTGCATAGAGGTCAAGCATATATTTCAAGACTCTTCTCATACAATTTTAATATCATCTTTGAGGTTTTTCCAGGCCTCTCATTCCTCTCTGTATTCCCATTATATATAGATTTCAATGATTTATCTTGGACTTTTTGTAACAATCTTGTCTCAAATTCCTTCAGAGCCTTCTCCAGATATGTCATGTTCACCTTCACCATCAAACTAAGCCAAGAAGTGCGGGCGCGCTCCGAGGAATGGCCAAGAAGAAGGGATAAATTGGGCTTCTTCCTTTTTACAAAAAGTGCCCGACAATGTGATCTGCATCATGGGGCCCATGATGGTGTCGCGGAGGTCAAAACAATAACTTAGCAAGTAAATTAATGTGTTATAATGAACATGCAATAGAGATCAACATAACAAACCATTACTCATTCATGAAAGATGGAGATAGTAGAAAAATGCTCTTCTATTCAATGAAACTAAACAGGTATAGTACACGTGTACAAACACCCAGAAGGTTGAGGATAAGAACTCCCGTGATCAGAAAGGAGAAAGACTTCCTAGCTGCTTTGTCTAATTAGAATACAGAATGCATGGATGTATAACTTTATCGACCTTGGGGCTGAATGGTTATACAATTACAACATAGGAAGTTACAAATAAGGACAGTTACAGGACGGTTCAACTTCTGTAATGGATGACAGTTCGCCTTCCTGTTGATGAGTCAGTTCATCTTCCAGGTGTTTACTTTTCTGGTGAGTCTGCTAATGTGACGTGAACTCGGGAGCATGGTCCGACATGTCACAATCTAGCACAAAGGTTCCATGTGGCACACATGTTTGGCATTGAGCCTGGCCTATGCACTATTCTTCCTTAAATAGTCACTTGTAATGGCCAATTCACTGCAGACTTAAAGGTTACTTTGTTCAAAAAAGTAGTTTAAAATTTAAATGATGTGCTCATGAGCAGCCCTCAAACCATACTAAATACCATAAGCTTCTGCAAGGTTGTTTGTTGAGATACTTAAGCCTATGGCATACCAATATAAGGGCTGCCCGTCATGATTGCAACATATACCCCTTCCCTAATGAAAACTTGTATGTGTCTTGTAGCAAATTCGAAAAATACAAGCAATATCAAGAAGAGATAGTAAAGAGATGAGAGCCTGCGTAAAGCAAATATCCCGAGAAGACACTCAAAGATGGCCAGGCTCAAGAAAAATAAAATCCTTACTCAGATCAGATCCCAGCAGAAAATGTACCAAGACATGCAGCTAACATAGGTGATGAAGAATCAGGGGAAATTTTCAGAGTTTTAAAAAAACTGTGAATGGCAGGATAATTTTGATAACTTTAAAAAGTCTATGAATGGCAGGAGAAATTTGCAGAACATTAAAATAACAATGAATAGCCTGACTTGTAACATCCCAAAAAATTTTGTAAGTTAAATTAACTACGGTTAAGTCTAAACAGGATTAGACGAGATCATCATTGGGTGTAAAATTCATTTGGTTCGTCGTATCATGACCCACAGCTTTTGCAGCGGGGCATGACATTGCGGAACGAATAACCCCGCACCCACCTTGATGATCCTTCCTAAAACATGATTAGGCCTTAATCATAGGTAAAACGATTCATAAATGATAGTGAATCTTTCGGTGATTTGTATTCCAGTTACTTTATTTTAATCGGTTTGGTCGTCTATTGTTTTGTTCGACTTTTGCATGACTACGATGATAATTGTCTCTGTTTAATTTGACAATGCTATATCAAGCCAGCTTTATGAGAATATTCGAATTATTATTTACGGACTTGGTGATATTTGTATTGGAATGTTTTATATAAACCTGGAAATTCAACTAATTTTTATGGTAATATATTGTTGGAAATATGTGGACTTGTATTATGAAGGTTAATTTTAACTTAACCATTAAGCTGAGTAACAACTAAAGTAAAAAAAATGTATGAAATATTAATTAGTATATATATATAATATATATATATATATATATATATATATATATTAAGAGGGATTTGGCATGTAAGCCAAAAGTTTTATTTAGTTATTGAAATTTATGGGTTTCATAAAGTGAAACACCTTCACATGGCACAAGTGTGCGACATGCACTAAAACACGTACCAGCATTGGGAAGCCCGAAAATTCTTCAATATGCCGTCCAACTATAGTTCTTTCATTATATTTTTTTGTTATTTTTCCTTCGTCTATTTTCATTCTCCCCTTCTGGAATACATGTGTGAGTTTTGGAGGAATGAAGGATTCAACTTGTTAGAACGGGAAGAATAGAAGGTTGCCAATTCTGGGTTTACTTCAAGCATGAATATCTTCTCCTTTCTCTGTTGTATTATTTGTAAAAAAAAAAAAAGGAAATACACATTCTGTTTTTAATGGCAATCAAGGAAATTGTGGACAGTTTTTTATTTAATTGTTTGGAGATGAAGTATGAAAAGGAAATTGATGGATTTTGTATTCTTTTTAGTTTTCTTTGTGTGGTTTTAACCTAACCCAGAAAAATATGCAAATGGGGTTTTGGGTTTTGATCAGCAAAAATAAAGTAAAAGAAAGGTTAAAAATTTCTTCTCTGCATTATAATAAATTATACCCAAAAGGAAAAAAGTTGGGTTTTTCTTGTACAGGAAGAAGGAAAATGTTTTGTGAATTTGTGTGTTTAAAATCAATTTATGCTTGTGGGTTTTCATTTTGTTAAACCGAAATTTGATTGTGTTTTCCATAAACAAAACGATTTGGGTATATAAATCGATTTGCATAAAGGAATCGATTTGGGTAACCCAATCAATATGGGCATGCAACCGGTTGGGGTTTTGTATTTTTCTTCTTGGTTGTTATATGCAGGTCTGATTTTTAATTTATTGAGATCTTTTGAATAATAATTTGTGGGTGTCAAAGCTCTTGCATGGGGCTGCATTTTCCAGAAATTTTATTATTATGGACCACTAAATCAGTTCATGTATAAATGAGGGTGTCTTGTTATGTGTGAATAATTAAAAAAAAAATAGCATTTAGCCTGTAACTTCCAGCCTAGCAATATGACTTGAATTCTTGTAAGACTGTGAAAAATAAATTGCTTGTCTTGGTAAGGGCATGAAAGCCAGGACAGCTTGACCGAGATGCACCAAGGAGTAATTGGAGGCATGATTGGGTTAAAAATAATGATATCTTATGAAAGAAATTATTAGCTATTTTTTTTACTAAAAAGAGTATGTTTAAATGATGTAACCATGATGCTGCTATATTGTTGGTTGGGATGTTTGTTTACCAAATAGAACATGTTAAAGTGATGTAAATATGGTGATATTTGTGCTAATTTGTAGAGTTGCTCATTGACTGAAAAAAATACTCTTCTTAATCATATTGTTTTTACGAAGTTATGTAGAAATTTTAAATGTCAAATGCTTATTGATTGAAGCTAGAATACGGATGTATTGACCTTTGTGATTAGAGGGAAACATGATCGCTGAAATAGAAATTGATTGTTCCATTTGTGAGCATTCATGGTTGTATCTTGATGAGAAATATGTAGTAATACGTTCTCAGTTGTATTACCCTGCGCTTGTTGATAAAACATGTATATCTTTTCATATTTTACTAAATAATTGCATCAGAAAATGGAGTTAATATTCATGTCAGTTCATTTTGAACTAACATCATACCACTACTCCAGTCTTGCAAGACAATTAGCCGTCACATTCGGATATGCGGAAAATCATGACTTGTGAAAGTTTTATCGTAGCATAGATCAAAATGAGTTACTTGGATTTCAATTTGTACAAGGATGATATCCTAGACCTTTTGACTGAATTTATTGGGATCTTGGACCCATTGTTAATATTCAAACCTCACTATGTAGGCGTTACTGTATCAATTTTATATTTCACCGTAACGGCATATATAATTTATGGTTTTAATAAAGAGATGATTACTTTGTATGTAATAATATCTCAATATGAGTAAATGACAAATACTAGAATTGAGAAATCTTACTTATCATAAATTGTTAAATACATTTATTTGATATTTACCAATGTATGAAGCCGAAAATTGGACAATTATTATAACATTCAATTGTCTTTTAATTTCTAAAGTAAATAGCTATTTAGTGGGGTAGTTGATCGGAGGAATAATTAAATATCATAGTTGCAGGGAGACGCGTCCCCCAACTATTGGGACGCGTACCGGGTACGGGTACACGTACCGGGTACGGGTACACGTACCGGGTACGTCTCCCGTACGCGGGAACCTTTGTTAACGTCTCCCCCCGTCTCCCCACGCACATGCGCACACACACAGGGATTCTTTGCATATTTCTGTTACAATGTACTCTTCCCACAATTTGTGAGATATCAAATATCAATAGAATTACTCATCTTTTGTCAACATTTGATTTCCTTACTTCAAAAAGTACAGTTATTTTTAAATTTCAGTGCATTTTGGATCTAAATAAATTAATAATGTACAATAGTATTTTTCTAGTAGTTTCATATATATTGCCGTCTCCCCGTACCCGTCTCCCACTTTTCTAAAAAATGCCGTACCAGTACCCGTACCCGTCTCCACGTACCCGTACCCGTACCCGTCTCCTGGTAACTATGTTAAATATATATTAATATATATTTAATTCGGCCTTCCAGTATACTTGACATTAATTTGTTAAGATTGTAAAGCCTAATTTTTAGAGGATGGAAGAGTATCGTTATAAAAAGGTAATTTAAGGTTAAAAATCGAACATCAGGAAAGATAAACTAGATAGGAAGTTAATTAGATGAAAATATCTATTAGGCATATTAAGGGATAAATACATGCGGAATGCTGAAATAGTTACATTTCAGCATAACGAATGTACTCATCTCATTGGCCTTGGCATCTATCTCAATATAAACTCTTGCAAGATATGTTTAATTGGAAATAAAGTAAATACAAATTATAAGATCTAAATAACAGTGAACAGGGATAGTTGTGAGGTGGCGGAAGACTTAAAACTCATAAGACTAGTGTGTTGTCTTGAGTTTAGCCGTAACCTGCATGGCAGATAACTTTGGCCAAAGCAATGCATTGATGGCTATGCATTGTCTGATCACCTAGTCCTCCAATTAAAAAATTGTTAGTAACCTGATCATGGGAAGTTGAACACTGAACATGAGGTAGGCAATGGTCGGATACCGAAATACGAAATCGGGAAACTAGCTTCGTGGTTGACCCATGGACTTTCACATGGTTCCCATGACCTGATAAAGGTTGAGCCGAAATGCTAGTAAGCATTGTCACTCGAAGTAGTGACGAAGGGAGATCGTGGAGATCTCGATACACCCTTCTCAGCCGCACATGGCTTACATGGATGTTGTCAGATAGATCAAAAGATCAAATTTGATTTAATGAATTTAATTAAATAAATCTGTATGATTGCAACTGTGTAATTTGCTTTTATGTTTATGTGTTAAAAAAAAAAAAATCCTCATTTTCCAACTCCTGTAATTTTGAGTGTTACATTACATCTTAGGAAGGTGGGGGCAGAAAATCTGAAAACATCCCTAGTGATTGATTTGCTCTACACCATCCTATTGACAAAGGTAAAAAAATGTGTAGAGGATTGATTGCATCCAATTAGGGCTTCGTGGGCCAAAATAGGTGTGTCCATCAATTATGGTGGATGGAAAGATGTAAGAAATCGGCCTTTAATCAATGTAGATGCAATATTCCTAAAGAAGCAATGCTTTTTATAGTCATTGATTGCAATGGGCATGTAAAGAACACCCAATTTGTCACCAACACCCTCTTTTAAGCCATTGAGGCCTCAAAATGTTGTTCAAGTCATAACTGACAATACTAAAAATTTCAAAGCCACAAGAATGTTCATGTAGCCGAGGTATAGGAGCATTTTTTGGACACTTTGGATTGTCCGCTCACTCAACCTAATGTTGCAAAAGTTGGGTGGAACAATCAAGTGCATCAAGCAAGTGTATGTCAGAGGCTGTCAAGGCCGAGGGATCAAAATGTTTACCACTAACCATCACTTGTCATAAGATATCTTCATATCCTCATTCTCACATTTGAAGCTATTGAAGGTGAGTTAAACGATCTTTTTTAAAATTATTGTAGTATATTAAAATTACAAATCAAATATACTAAATTTTATATCATCTAGTTTGTTATGTAAATTTTAAATTTTAGAATACAATAAATGATGTTGACAGGTTTCTATAATCCAGTACTTGTAGCTTTTTGAACATTCATTTGTTTTAGTTTTCTACAATAGGTTGTTGAGACTTCGATTCACCTCATACACAATCATCTTGAACTGGATGAGCAGTATGTGGAAAGTGTGAGAGGCACTTAGCAGCATCATCATCAAGGAAGCCACTTCGCAATCCTCATGTGGAGGCAATCAAACACTCAGATGGGCCCAAAAAGTGAAGATGTTGCATCTCTAAATCGACAAATCTGGACCTGGGCATCATGTAGATTACTTGCTTAGTTTTCTGGTACCAAGCCCCTTCACATTTACCCTTGAACAGTGAGTATCAGCTAACTTTGGGAGAGAGTCGCAGGTGATAGCATGCAACTTCAATCAATGACAGAATCTTTTTGGCCACTTTTCAAATGCTTGAAAGCCTGGTAAAAAATCCTTTTAACAGAGAATCGTTGGTTCAAAAAGTGCCAACATAGGCCTCTATGTTGGTCGGTGGAATAAAACTTTGAGCACCCCACCATATGTCCTTACATTGGTGCATTGACTACCAGTGAGATTCTATAGTTACTAAGATCTCTTTGCAGAATTTTGGAACCCAAGTATTTTGGAAAACATTGCCAACCTAATACAGAAGATGTTGAAGTCAATGGTGGAGTATAAGTTGACGTTCTCTATGCTCTTCCTAGATCCTGAGGTAGAAATGGTTATGTAGTCCAGTTTGGAAATTTCATAGCCCTTACACGAAATCATAGCAACTCCGAGAAGGAAAGTGGCGTCTTGTGTCAAGACAAGTGACTTTGAATGACATCTCAATTACATGGTGATACTTGCCATGGCGAAGGATGCCATGCACCTACAACAGGCTCTTGCAATCAAAATCTTAATCACACGGAAGATTTTGGCACCCATTTAACTCTTTCTGTTTTAAGGTTTTGGGGGCAAAAGTACAGTTCAAGTTTTGGAGCTTGTATCAATTTTAATTTTGGCATTAACTTTGCACTTTCGGGTTACAATACAAATCAAGAAGTTATCAAAAGAGACAACCTTATGATTCTGCATTCATACAGGCTATATCAAAAGGAGCTTAGAAGAATTATGCACCTTCTTGCAAGTGTTAGAGTTGGCTGATTACAACGTTCCAGATATGACTGACATATGCTTGTTCTAACACTGGTGCAAGCTCGTAGAATTGCCACTTGGCTGATGGGTTCAGAAGGTCCTAACATGCAACATCTAAGAGGCATGCGCAATATGCTGCTTGACATTGAGCAAGCTGTGCAAGGGTATTGCAAGGCCTGCGGATGGCATGAGCTGCCACGGAGGTTGATACTGCATCAAGGTCTTCCTTATGTCCCAGTAGAGCGCTCAGACTTAAGTCATAGCTGTGCTCAAATTGTTTTCAGCGCCTGTCTTGATGGATGCATGCCAACCCTAGCAAGCGTCGTCTTCCTGTCAAATCCACGGAAACTTTAAGTTGTTTGCCCTGGCATCTAATGAGTTGAGCAGAATGCCACTCAACGTTAGTGACAAGTGTCACGAAGGGTACGTGTGATGCAATCAATGCATGGCATGGTCTCAAACCTTTGCCCCCAAGCCTCGGGAACTTTGCACAAGGCACCGGTGTGAGGAGAGCATAGACTGCCGTGGACAGGTGGTGGCTACTCAGATCGTTTTCCCTGCATCATCTCAAGAACCAATGGACCCTCATCGTGTCTTCGGTCAAACCCAATCGAGTTGCTGAAGCACTGATTGAAGCCACATGGAACCCTAATCAGCATATTGCTCATGCCTTGACCACCATGAACAACTGATGTGTGTCTTGAGCAGGTCACTACCGTGATCTGTAAACTCCCAAGTTTGCTTACCGATTGAAATTTCGTAGTAGTGTCACTATATGTTGTTCTACTTTGACATTTGACTTCAAAAGGAAAGGTTTGAATGCTTAGAATCATTGCATAGATCTCTGCCGCCATGTACAATTAATAAGTAGTAAGGGCATGTCCATTTGATTCGCAATTGGTTCCCATTGGTGTAATTTACATACTTCTGCAAGAATAGAAGTATTGTCAAGATGTTGATTTGCAAGCACTTAAGTCTATACATTGATTAGTATGCTCTCCTACAAGTTCTTGAAAAGGAAGGGACTTCTATGGAATCCATTTGTTGGTAGAAGCATAATAGGGAATTAACTCCACTATCTGTGGACAGGCAAGAGGGACATTGGTCCACTGATCAAGGGATAATCTGTGGATTAGCAATGACACACTTGAGGCTATACACAAGGGGTCGCATGGCTTGTAAAAGCACATGAGGTTTTGAATAACAATATTCCAAGAGAACAATCATTACAAGCAAGAATATCGACACAGTCTCTATTGCAATTCATCACAATAACCCTACATAGCACTACATTTGAGCAAGAATATGGACACAGTTCTTGGCATTGGTGATCACAGTAGTGGGTAGTGTGCTGATTTGAGCATATTTTTCCCACTGTTGTATATTCTTCATGACCAAGAAAGTTAACATGCCTATTCTCTCAGTCACAATTATTGTAAACCATGTCCTACGGGCATCACAAATGATTGTAGCATGAGCATGGTGAGTAGTCTTGGTGCATCATCTAGTGTGGTCTGTGTGTTCAACCTGAACGCACCTACAACCTTCATTGTAAACCCATGGCCATTTCATTACACGAATGATTTTCAGCATTTATTACCCCACATAGAAAATGCAAACAGTGGATGATGTTTGGGGAATCGCACCCCTATTGACCATGACCAAGTGCCAAAATGTACTATGCCATGTTTTCACTGGACCAATGGGTTGTAGTAGGAAGAATCTATGAATAGAGGAGCACAGCTATATGAAGTGATTAGATCATGGAGGCACAGTCCTTAGCTGATAGAGAATTTTTGATAGTGTATAACCATTATGGAGGAAGTATATCCAAAGAAGACTTGACAGGGGTTATATTTTATGAGGAATCCTTTGTCAAGTTGCTGAAGGTCATGAATCAACTTTGCCACAAGATTGATAGAAATGAATTATTTGAAGTTGATTGTCGTAGCTCAGGTCCCATTGGTATAGGACCCCGAGATGTAGGCTTTACGCCCAGGGATCGCGTTAACAACTAGATTTTGGTGACTGTCCTCGAATTTTACTTCGGATTTTACTCTGGAGGGGACAGTCCTCGCAGATTTTTAAATAATAATTAAAAATATCAAACGTTTTCATGATGTTAAAATTTATCTTTTAAAAAGATCGTTATTTTTACCAAGCAACATCAAATGAATAATCTTGAAAGTACCTTATAATTACGATTAAATGGACACGTTTAAATCCCTACGGGATGTTATTGAACAACAATGTTAGAAATATTAATTTTTATGTATTAAGTTAATAAAGAGCGAACGTCCCCAGCAAGATCATGGCTGAAAATTTTTGTTGTCACCAGAGAAACCCCATCCCTCAAGTCCCCGAGGCTTAGGTAACTATGAGTATATACTTCTGTTGAGCACTAGCCACTTGACCTGGTATTAATGGCTTTATAGTTCGGTCATTGTGAAGTAATAAATAGAACTCTTCTAATGGCTGTCCAGCTATGAATTGGTAAATTGTGTTTCTTAGCACCTGTTGAACTTTATTGAAGGCAGTACTGAGGTTTAAGGTGCTAGGCCAGCTTGGGTGAGTATCTGAATGTTGTGTTCTTTCACTGTTCAAGAACCTTGAACTTATTTTTGTCGCGATCTGTGAAGACATGAGGATACCCAATGCTTTCTATCAGGGTACAGCAATCTTTTCTCTAGGCTATAATACTTACTGAAGTCATGTTGAGCGTCTACGCTTGAAAACCATAGAAGTCCCTACTTTTAACACTTTGCAGTTAACCTCAATTTGGGTTCGCACTCTTCTCCTAGTTGATAAAATTTTGTATAGAGGGTCATTAAGCTGAGCCGAGTTGGTGACTATCTTAAGGAAGGTGACTGCCCAATCTAATTTTGAAGCAATGATTGATGGGCCTAACGGCCTCCCTAACTGTGTTTAAATCTATAGAATATGGTATTGACTGTGGATATATCTATTTCAATACATGTTATATAAGTATGTTTCTGTATGAAGTTATCACTACTCTTGACATGCACATCGAGGTGGAGGATGTTGCACTGCTACGTTGATCACTGTGAACAACTATCAAGGGCCCTAGCCACAATTGTTTGAAGTTGTGGGGAAAAGTTGGAAGCCCAAGACTGGTGGTCCCTCAGAGACATAACCCCTTAAGCCTCAAATTCATTTCCAATTTGTTTCCAAATCCCAGCATGTTGAATAACTTCTCCCAACTGTTCAGGATCTAGTAGATTTGAACTTTATGAGTTCTTGAAGGTACCTGCAAAGAGTCCCTTTAGTCAACCATTACTGTTCCTTTACTGATTATACTTCAGGATATACTGAATGTATAGTTAAAGACTCATTTGATATTGTTGCTTTCCTACACTACTCCCTATCAGTTGGCTGCCAAGTTTGTATTCACTCAAGGGACTGGAAGATTGCAGGAAGAGTTGCATTCAGCTTGGTTCTTTCTGGAGATCATAAACCCGAACATGACTTATATATGGGCATGAAACACGGGTGGGGGTTTACTGCGAGGATGTAAATAGTCTTCCTTATTGCCTTGATTGAAGCCAAAACAAGAACATGGGAGATTTTTAATCACATGTTCCACATTCTAACATGCAGGGGGGGATTCCTGGAGAAGTCTGCACTGCTTCTACTATCACACGTTACATGAGGATCTCAACAATGTTCACTTTGGGTAGGGTGTGTAACGAACTGTTACACCAAATCCTCGAGGCATTAGTGAAATCCGCACATGAGGATCATATCATCCCACCACGCTTCCGCAGAGCCCGACCACAGGCTGGGTCTGTGCCCATACTCCCATACGTACGAGGCCTGCTTCGCTGATGTTTAGGCGCCCCATGGGCCCCGGCTACACGGTGTAACCAACCGAGTGGGATTCAAACACATGTGGAGGCTTTGATACCAAATGTAATGAACCGTTACACCAAAACCCCGAGGCGTTAGTGAAATCTGCACATGAGGATCATAACAAGGTGTCAAGATAATTGGGTGGAAGGGTTTCATTGTCACTTTCTCTATGCAGACCAATGTTGGTGGAAATTGTATGATCCCTCTTGTCTTAGGTTCCAATGTCCTTACAATTGATATCTTATTGTGGCCGCATTTCATGGCGCGCTCTTTTTATGGTGCTACCAATGGTTATAACTTGGAACTCAGTCATTTATTTGCATGGTTGAGAACTTGAGACACTTGATGATATGAAAAAAGATTTGTTCTGGCTGGATCAGAATTTTTTTTGTCATGGATGGCGAGTCAAATGGATGGAGGGAGATTTTCAAGATGAGCAACACTCTCAGTTCTTGGTTGGGTCTGAAGATGATTTGAGAAAAGGATGTGCCCTTTCGGGTGGAGGTTCTCCTATTTTGGATTTTATCTTGTAATCTTTGGCTTTCATGCATGTTTTTTTTTGGTTAGGTTACCTAGGGAGAGGGGCCCTAGTCCATTGTGGCATCACCAACCCACACCAGCCGTGGAACCATCTAAGGATGGAAATTTTAAGCTCTCAGCTAGCCCACGGATTAAACCACATTACTATCGTGCCCTATCATCAAGGTATCAAAACCGTCGGTAGTAGGCTACCTTAACACAGAGCCAAGATTTGAACCTTAGACCTCCCAATTATTAAGAGACCCCAAGAACTGTTACACCACTACCCATTGGATGACTTTCATGCCTGTTGTAATCAGTCTTCATTTTATTTTGTTTTTTGTTTTTTTTGGGGAAAGGGCCCTCTACAACCCTTGTTAGCCAACCAAAAAAAAAAATTGCCCCTAGGATGCTTGACATTATTTGTCACGAGTACCTATATTATATTATATATTATATGGATACACCTTATAATAGGGGTCTTATATATATTTAAAGGCCACTATAGATAAGTGCAGATCCCCACAAATATTATGCTCTAACAAAACCTAAAGGCAGTCAATTAGTTGATATGTATTTCACACTTAAATCAGCTTTGATTCTCTAAGTTGTCTAAGCAATTTGATATAAGTACTGGAAGTTTTCTTTAAAAAAATGCCTTGACACATTTGGTGCAGCAATGGGTGAGGAAAAAAATAGAGGCCTTTCTTATTCGCTACAAAAATCAACCCAGTTGGTTGAACAAAAATTGAAAATTATTAAGCCAGGTGAATTCATTAGGTGCTCAAGTCTATCCCTCAGGATTGAAATATCTATTACAAAACAACGGGGGATCACTACTAAGCAAATTTTGAAACGAAAAAACCAAGTTGGGCATGATAATGATTTTTCGTTGGCACGGAAATTTTGATTGTGGGAATTTTTCTAGCAATTAGACACGCTTATAAGTTCTAGGTACAAAATACTAGAGATGTTGTGCAACTTTCCATGGGCCAAACAAGGGAGATGAAAGAGTTATCAAAACTAATGCTAAAACTACTCCTACAGAGGAAAGCAAATCTAACTAATCCTAATCTACACATTCCAAGGGACCAGGGAGAGAGAGATGGTTAGCAAGATGCATGAAAAAAATCCTAAGCTAAAAGGGTGGTGATAGCACCAGAAAAAGGGGTTGATCACTCTCCACAAGGGGAAGGAAAGAGAGAAAACATGGGAGAGAGGGTAGACAAGGAGTGCCACAGAACCAGAACCATGTAAATTCACCTTTCCCATGCATTGACAACACAAAAAAAAGGAACCTACAAGTAGGAAATACACACAACATGCCAAAAAAGAAAACAGAGAGGCAAGAATGCACAATAAAATGAAAAGGGAAGATAGATGTGCCACAAAGCCCGATTTTATTACTTAGAAATATGCACATAGACCATTACATTCATTGAAGAAGGTGAGAATACATTACAGAGACCAAATTAGAGGTTTGAAACTCATGGGAAGTCGGCCACCATTTTGGCATGGTGTCGTTACAACAAAGAGAGATGTTTTTACAATGCATGAGTTCCATATTTATAGAGAAAATGAGAAAGGAGAAAGAGAAGGAGGGAGAGGTGCACAAAATGATGGATTCAACCACCAAGTATTGATCACCATTGATGCTTGCAGGAAGGTGTGGGCACCTGACATGGCTTCTATCACATGTTGTTACATTTGCAGGTCACAGAGTATGATGCCCATACTTCATTAAATTTAGTCAGTGGTTGAATTGTCATAATTTGAACATTGTAGGTACTTTTCTGAATATTTTCTCCAAATTTTTCTCCCTCTTAACCATGGCTCATACAATTCTACACTTGATCTATAATTTCCATCATGAAGATCTTCTTAATACCTTTCCAATTGATACCAATTTTATCTGATTTGGAATTGTTTTACCATGACTTTGAAATATGGCCATTTGAAATTTGTATGGTTCAAGTGGAAAAGTGCAGGCTACAGTTAAAATTGGCTATCCCATGAAACCTAGAAAAACCTATTTTGACTTCTTCCACCTTAAACTTCACTTGAATTTCCATTTCTAGTATTGCCTTCCACTTCCTCTTGACAAAAAATTCTACTTCATTTGAAGTTTCCATGGTGGCCAAGTGCTTACTGCCACTAGGACCTCCAAAATAGGCCATCAAAAAATCATGTATGCTAACCTAATGTGGCTAGTGAAAATTCTTGAAGCATCTAAAATGGGTCTCATGAAACAGTTCCAAATTCTAAATTCTCCAAATGGGAATTTTGCAAAGGTTGGTGAATGTAGCCTAAACCAATCAGTGCTAGGCTCTTTTTCTACCCTAGTGACCAATTCGTTCCATCTTTTATAGCCTCAAATTTTGTATCCTAAGCGACCATTAGGATCTTTTATAACCTTCGTTCCTTTGTATCCTAACGACCTAGAGCTCACGAACATAATTTTTGAAGCATGAAAAATCCTAGTGACCTCTCCCAGCCTCTTAGAAAAATGGCTAAGTCCATTTTCATGATAAGTTATCCAAATTTGCAAGGGGTGCAAATTTGGGATAATAGTTTGGCGACCTCCAAGGGACATCTGCCTACTAGAGATGAAGACCCATTGCCTTGAAGCATCCATTGAGCATGGAGTCAAGCCTAACCTTGAATAAACTAATATTTTCCTTTGAAAATCTATCTCTTGAATCCATATGAACTTAGCACCAAACTAAACTTCCTAACGAACTTAGCCTTGAATTGATCTATGGAGCTTTGAATAAAGCTTAGAAACTGCTCCAACTATCTGATTCCACCATGAACTGGACTGAAACTGGAATGTGCAACAGCAACAAAATCCCGCAAAAACTATATACAAACAATGAAAATCATACATGCTTCTAAGGGGAAACATGCAGAGTGTGCACAAGCACTTGTTTTGCTGAAAACAAACCTACCTAACCTACTCTAACCAAGAGAAAAGAGAAGCTAAACAAAACCTTGATACAGGTTAGGGAGAAATAGCATCCTTTCCTCACAAAATGTGGCCATGTGATATGTTTGGAATAAAATCACATGGTGGGAATGAAATCATGGATTGCACTCCCTGTTTCTTCAAAGTATCAACTAAAAACAAAACATATACCTCCTCAAGTTGTTCTATTTTTTGGTTAGAGGTGTTGAAGCTGACCTTTGGTACTTTTATGATCATCCTCATGCTCTGAAATGAGCATGAATAGTTGCAACTCCTTTTTTTTAGCTCTAAAGCAGCCAAATATCTGATTGGACAAGGATAATCCTTTTGATTTGATCTTCTTTGAATTCAAATCCATGAATGGAGCTACAAAGAGCACTTTCTTCATCATTGAGCATGTTTGAAATTGATTTGGGAACTCTGTTCTTCTTCTTCTGCAAACAACTTTTCTTCCATGATGACTATTTGTAATGTTGTCATCATCTTCCTCCTTTTCCTCATCCATCATGAAGTTTGAAAGATCAAACTTTCTCCTTTTGCTCTTCATGAGGACTGATTTGGGCAAACAGGCTTCTTCTTTGATACTTTCCTCCATGGTAGTTCATCAAAAAAATCAGATTCAACAAAGGATGAAGAAATGGAAGATATTAAATTGTTACTTCCTCAAAAGAAAGAAAAAAAACTTTCTTCATATGATCTCTTCTTCATCCAAGACCTCAGAAACTGATTTATCCTCCTCCTCCTCTTTGATTTTGCAAGAAGATAAATCACAACCTCTGTGAACATGGCACCATCATGCACACTACATTCAGAGCAAAGAGATTGTTGGTCATCTTCTTTTGAATGCTCTTCTACAAAATCAGCCTCCTTTTGTAGCCTAGGACCGCTAGGATATTTTGTTTTCAGTCCCAACCTCTTGTTGAAGGTTTAATCAGCCATGGCATTTGATTGGATTCAAATTTTGAAACCCAATCCTTCAAATTTTGCAAAATTCTTCTCTGTTGGGTTCTTCAATAGGCTTCCCTCCTTAACTGATTTTCTATGATTATGTTTCTTCCCAAAATGGATTTGGGAATGTGCAAGAGGAGGGGTGGGCTGGGTCTCCAAAATGATTTTACAATGTTTGTAATGAAGGGGAGGGTGTGAAATCTTCTTGTGGAGGAGAGGAAATGGAAGGAGAAGCCTTGAGGAAGCTAGGGATTTTAACCTTGGGCTGAAGGTGGTTGATAAGGAATGGGCATTAGATATTGATAGGAAAGGTAAGTGGGAACATCCCATTGACAGGGTTCCTCAACCTTATGCTCATTAGCTTCTAATGCTTGCAAATATGAAATAAAATCAACCATTTGAGTGAAAGACTCACTCATTACCTCAAGCCTTGTTGTGGGCTAAACCAACTAGGTATAGGACCTCCCCATGGACAGGGCTGCCTAAAACTAGGTTGTTTAGCTTGCAAGATTTGTAGTTGCTCCTTGACAGCCTGCAAGATCTGCTCCATTCTTTGAACTCGCCCTTCAAAATCATCTTCAGGTGTAGAATGACCTCCAAATTCTGCATTCATCATAAGAACATGCATACTCAATTTGATTTTGCTCATAAAATTGATCTAGAGGTGTGTTGTAATAGATTGAAGATATCTTTTGGAAGGATGGAGGTGGATTTGAATGGTACTGCTGCTGAAAGTGAGAAAAATGAGGAAATGAAGTCATGATTGCACAACTTCATGGGAAAGAGAAATGAAATGATGGAAAGAAAGGAAATGGTCTGATGAATGAGAAAATGGGTTAGTTGGATTGAATGTGGAGTCACCAGATGTGCTTAAAAAAAATGCCTCTAAAGGCTGAATATCACCAAGAACACATCAAAAATTGGAAATATGAAGTTGTAAAGTGCTTCAAATTTGTCCCACCGGGTGTGCCAGAACTGTTATCACAAAAAATAGCACCCTAGGATTTGTTCATGAAATGTTGAAGAGAAATCCCTACTTTTTGGGTAACATGGGATTGTCTCAAGTGTGGGACTTGCAAAGTGAGATCAAACCTCTAGAGAAGGTCAGGTTCCTCTACCTAATCTAATGCTAAAACTAATCCTACAAAGAAAGAAAATCTAACTAATCCTAATCTACACATTCCAAGGGACCAGGGTTAGAAGGAGGTGAAAGATGCATGAAAAGGAAATCTAAGCTAAAAGGGTGGTGATAGCACCAGAAAAGGGGTTGATCTCTCTCCACAAGGGGAAGGAAAGAGAGAAAACATGGGAGAGAGGGCAAACAAGAGTGCCACAAACCAGAACCATGTAGATTCACCTTTCCCATGCATTGACAACACAGAAAAAAGGAACCTACAAGTAAGAAATACACACAACATGCCAAAAAATGAATAGAGAGGCAAGATACACAATAAAATGAGAAAAGGGTAGACAGAAGTGCCACAAAACCCAATTTTATTGCTCGAAATATGCACAGACCATTACATTCCTAGAGAGAAGGTGAGAATACATTGTAGAGACCAAATTAGAGGTTTGAAACTCATGGGAAGTCAGCCACCATTTTGGCATGGTGTCGTTACAACAAAGAGAGATCTTTTTACAGTATGTGAGTTCCATATTTATAGAGAAATGAGAAAGGAGAAAAGAGACAGGAGGGAGATGCCAAAATGATGGATTCAACCACCAAGGATCAATCGTCATTGATGCCAGCAGGAAGGTGTGGGCACCTAACATGGCTTCTGACACATGATATTAGATCTACAGGTCACAAAGTACGACGCCCATACTTCATTAAATTTGAGTGGTTGAACTGTCAGATCTTAAAACTGTAGACTCTGTCCAAATTGTTTCTTCATTTTCCTCCCTCTTAACCTCATCCAATCTGATAAAGCCATCATGAATATCTCCTCAAGACCTTTCCGTCTATACCAATTTTACTTGATTTGGCGTTGTTTTGGGGATAGTTATGGCCATTTGAAATTTGCATGGTCAAGTCAAAAGTGCCTAGCGGCCACTAGGCTCCAAAAACAGGTCAATGAAACATCCTAGCGGCCGCTAACCTCCAAAATAGGTCAGTGAATCATCCTAGCGGCCGCTAACCTCCAAAAATCTTACTTGAAAGTGTGCAAAACGGCTACGTCCAGAATGAAGTTACAAGTTGGCAAATGTGCTAGGCTACATTGTACCCTACCGACCGCTAGGCTACACTGTACCCTAGCGACCGCTGGGATCTTTTGTATCCTAGCGACCCCTAGGATCTTTTGTAGCCTCCTTTTTTGTATCCTAGCGACCGCTAGGCTTTTAGAACATCACTAGAGACCGCTAGCGTCGAAGCATCCTAGTATCCGCTAGTCTTATGAAAATTCGGTTAAGTCCAGTTTTGATAAGTTATCCAAATTTGAAAGGGGTGCAAATTTGGGATAACAAGAGCTACATTTGGCGGCTTAGGACATCTGCATTGTCCCAAAGGATAAAGGATGTACACGTGTCACATCTATTTGAACTTGAGGTGGAATTTTGGCATAAAAATGAAAGGCTAAACCAAAGGTTGGAAAGGCTTTGTGGCATATTCTAATCTGAAACTCAATATTATTAACTCAATAAATTTAGAGAAACAAGGTGCAATTTAAATCGTGATATAATCATCAAAGTAGAGGCCTTCAAACAATCAAGGTCAATGCTCCAAAGCTGATTTGGACTGCCTAGAAAATGTTACTGATCATTTTAATTTTTAACTAAAATTATGAGGCATCATAGGAGGCATGATGCATGACATCAAAACCTTTATGAATTTCCCTTCCCCACAAAGTCAACTTTGTTCCTTTATATGCTATAAAAAGTTTGGCAAGGAACAACTTTCTTCGTTGGTCGATTGTTGGAATGAGGAGCAACAACAATGATATATACATGGACGGATCTAAATCATGCCCAAAAATTGAGTGAAAAAAAACCATTCTTCCCAAAGCTTTGTAAAATGATTCCTAATAAGTTGTTTGTTCAAGCTTCAAATTCAAGATTCGGATCCTTATTGGAAAGCTTAGAAGTTAAGTAATAAAGTCTTTCCATACTCCTGTTATGGTGGTAAGAGATAAAAACCAATGTTGCGCAGGGACGCGTCCCCTTGATTTCAGTGACATCCTGGCGTCCCAAATATTTCAAGGACTTGGAAGGGATGTCCCCAAAAAACTTTAGATTTTTTAATTTTTCAGACGATTTTACTTTAAAAAATTGTTCTTTTTACCAAAAACATTGAAACCTAACCCTAAAAGTACCCTAACAAACATTAAATAAATTTTAGACTCCTAAATTTCATTGAATAAAGTTAAAATAGTTCAATATTATTTATATATTATTTTAATAGTAATATTATTTTTTATATATTATTTTAATAGTCATCCCCCACAGTCCCCGGAATCAAGGAATTTTTTTTTACATCCCATAAACCCCATCTCCCCATCCCTGAGACTTGGAGAACTATGATAAAACCAAAAAGTTTGGCAGGGAAAGACTTTCTTTGTTGGGGGAGCCTTTGGATTAAAGAGCAACAACAATAATATACAACAGATCTAATCGTGCTTGAAAACTGAGTGCAAACAAACCAGTCTTCCTAGAGCTTTGTAAATTATTACTAAGAAGTTTATTTAAGCTTCAAATTCGAGATTTAGGTCCTTACTCGAAACATTGGAAGTGACATAATAAAGTCTTTCTATACCCCAGTTATTGCAGTAGGAGATAAAACGTCCTTGAGGAACTTGCCTAAATAGTAAATAACCTCCCCAGACCAAGATTTGCAACACGAAACTTTGATGGGGTTTCAAAGGGTAATCTCAACCTGACAGTAGCAGGTGTCTCATCCAGTACCATAATGAATAATCTATATGGGCAGCTTCCTTCTTCATCCCCTCTAAAAAAACGACGAGGCAGAAGATGTGGGCCTAGAGGAATGCTTGAAAACTGCTCTATCCTAAACTTTTGGTACATTCAGGTTGAGGGCAATTCGTAATTAATTATAAATGCAATGATAAAAGGCAACAACCAGAGCTGGAAACTGGAGAGTGTCCTCAAAGAAGCCAGCGATTTACTTGCAAAATTTGAGTCAGTGAGCTTCAAGCAATGCCATAGAGAGATTAATAATCCAGCCAATCTTCTTGCTAGTGCTGGGGTAAATCAATCCCCATTAACTTCAGTCGCCTGCTGGCCAAGGATTGAGAGGACCTCCAACCTCTCATTCGAGATATGCTAAATTTGTAATACTCCCAATATAGTTTGGAGAACAAATGATTTTACGGGGAATTTATATTTCTTAAATTTTTGCAGGTTTATTAAAGCCCCTTAGCTATCAATCTAGCTGCAGGCAGTAGGAATGGGCGTTACGGCAATAATGCCATAATGCATAATGAGGAGATGTCGGCAGCCTTGGATCTTGTCAGACCACCACCAGAGCAGGTTTATTATTAAACACTGCCTTTTCCATTCTGATCACTCCAACGAAAGAGAAAAAAACTATCTAGATGTGGTTCACTGTGGAGTGGCAATCTGTTTTCTGTGCAGGTTCCTTGAGCAGGCAATGGCAGAGAAGAACCCGTAAGATACTCCCCAATGGTGGGAACGGTATCAGATCACAATTTGAAAATTAATTTTTTGCTAGATAATGATGCTGGAACCCTTGCAATTATAAGAGAAAACTTGGGTTTTGAAGGCACCGCCAACACAGGGCAGAAACGCACCCATAGCTTTTATTGAGCAGAATTTCATGGATAATTTGGCCCTCTTGGTCAAAGAAAAATCCATTTTTATTAAATCTTTAAACAGGATTTCCACAACAACTGGCAGGATGGAGTTGGCAGAGAAATTAGAATCCAGCAGTGGTAGAGGATGCGGTTGAGCTCAGGGCAGAAGTGAAATCCCTTTGAGGAAGGCATGAAGCACCAAAGTAACACTGGTGGGGAAGTTAACAAACTATATCAGAGGCCTTGAAATTCAGCATGAATCATCAGCGTAATGTAAGCTATGAGCCCTTATATTCAGAGGGCAGGAGGGGAATGCATTTCTCTCGGGCACCTAGGTAATCTTGCACTGAACATATAAAAACTAAAGAAGGCGAGTACATAGACTTACGGATATCAAAAATGTCAATTCCAGTATGTGGGTCAGATATCCTGATCCACTACAATCATGTCTATAAATCTTCTACGAGAGCAAGCAATACCCTTCATGTTGTTCTAACGCTTGTCCCTTGTTATAGAGCTTCAAAGGATTTTTAAGAATATACAGAGAAAAAAGAAGATGAAAAAGAAAAAGAGATACCTTTTCCGTGGTGGACTGATAACTGGATTGAACAAGTATCTGAGGAGTAACCCAATGACGACTGTCGTTATCGTCTTCTTCAAAAGCAGATCCCATCTCTCTCAATCCTTTCCTTACCCAGTATTTTTTTTTATTGAAGGAGAAACATCCAGTTTTTTTGAGTAAATTCGCAGTGTTGCATTAAAACGATTTAAGGAGTGCCATGCCTATTTATAATGTTTTATTTCCTTTATAGAAATTTTTTATGCATTACTATCATTTTTTTTAATTCCTTTTGCGGAGGGTTATTCTACATTTCATATTTACTTTAATTATGTCGAATTACGCCGAAGGAGTTCCCCCGATGGGAAAGGCCTTTGCGGTCGTTCATGGGACTATGTTAAATTTGACATCCGTTTGGATATTTTTGCATCGCGATTAAATTTGATAGTCGTGATGACAGTTATGACGACCTTTTGACGTTTTCACATTTCCTGACTATTTTTGCGGAAAGTTTGGCTCTGCAGTCGAGAATTTGATGGAGTTAAGTGAAGATTTCGCAGAAAGTTTAGCCCTGCAAGAAAGAATTTGATGGCATTAAGTGAAGATTACAATGCATAGTTCAACCACCTGTTATTCTTGGTGTTATGTGAAGATTACTTGAGTTGCATGAGCTACAAATAGGCGGTGAGCTGTATGAGCTAAAAACAGAGAAACGATGAGCATATTTAGAGCTCAAAAAACTTATAAAATAAGGAGGAGCAAACACAAAACACACATAAATTCATCACACATGACATAGAAATTCATCGCACGGGGCACAAAAATTAATGAGGATCTGGACTTTGGGGGGCAATATGAGGGTTTATTTTGAGTCCTAATTGTATTTCTCTTCAGGGCAGTTATCGTTAATCTCCTCTTCGTTATTTTGGTGGTATTGTTATTTATGAATTGTATTACACCTTCAGGGTAGGCTTTAACATTGTAGAGTCTTAAGCTTCTCAGTAGTCTGTAATATTTTTTATGGCTAAGGTTAGGGACCCAGTATTATCGTTGATTTACAATTCTCACATTACGGTCCAGAGTCAAGTAGTAGTTGAGTTTAGAAGTACTTTTGGGTAGATCCCTTTCATTGGCACTTGGTACTTAGAGAGTTCTTATTGTGGTGCCTTGTGGTTTATCATGACCTAGAACTCCTTTTTCAGTCTATTTAGCATGTGATGGGGTGTGCTTAATAGTATTTAGTAATGTAACTTGTTATCTTTTTTGGTCATTTACCTAAGTATTGAAGTTTGTGTTATAATGTAGCTGCCTTTTCCATTCACTTGAGGACTGATTGAATATATTTCCCAAAACAAGTAGTTATCTTTGACTGATGAAATGCTTTTCCCAATGTGAGATGTTATCTTGGCTAATGAAATGGGTTTTTGTATACATTTAGTTAGTTGCATTGGCTATTTGCTTGAATATTGATGATATAGGTTATACTGCTCCAATGCATGTATTTAGTTGTACCAACTCTATGTGTAATGATTAATGAAATGGGTTTGGTACTCATGGAGAAGGAAGCAATCTTTTAGTAGTTATGGCTTTTTCTTCATGGAAGTACATTAATTATGTTCAATGTTTTGTTGAATTTAGTGGCCATATTATATAGGGGATATGTAATTGTGAAATACTAAAGGCATTCCCCTTATCAACTTCAACTAAAAAAGTAATAACTATCCCTATAAATCAAATAACATATATTCAGTGTTCACATTGCATTATACACATGCGATTGCTAGTTATTTATTATTATTTTTGTCAGAGGTATTATGCACTAGTTTTAAGTTTCCAACAAATTTCTGACAACAATTTACCATTAAAATTTTTATGGAATGTTCTATAAATTTTTATTCCTAATTATTCCTTTATTAAAATGAAAACATAATCAATTTTAGTAGAAATATAAATTTTATATATAATTAGGGAGTAATAATACAATCCCTTGATTAATTAATCTTAATCAAAAAAATCAAAGACAACAAATTGTTAATTGTACATGAGCTCCTTCATAGTTGTCTCTCTTCTAGATACTTCTCTCCACTCAAACACTATTATGGAAAGTAGTCTTTGTGCTTGCTCAACTCTACACCCTATTCATACACTCTCAATGTAGAATGGGTGTTGAATATAGTAAGGTGGGTAATCATACAATCCCTTGATCAATTAATCTTAGCAAAAGAAAATAAAAAATAACAAACTGTCAATTGTACACATGAGCTCCTTCATAATTGCCTCTCGTCTAGATATTTCTCTCCACTGAAACACTATTTTGGAAAGTAGTCTTTGTGCTCGCACAACACTATACCTTGTCCATATGTTCATAGTGCAAAATGAGTGGAAAAATGGATGACATGATTATGGTTTAGGGAAGAGAGGATGAAGGAGGTCATTCATGTTATAGATCTTCAGCTATGCCAGGTTTGCATTCTAAAGAAATAAGTTTTTTGTCCAAATTGGTTGACATTATTGGTATACATTATTTTAAACTCCTTCATCATTGTTACCTATCACCTAGTTATTGCAAAAATGGGTACGTTGAGAGGGTCTTAGGATAGTTTTAAACAAACACAATTGATAGGTGTAAAGCAGGGTCCAAAACCATTGCTAATGTCAACCAAACTCGTGCCATCAGTGAGTTTTTCTTGGTAATACCAATCTGGAAGGTTGAAGCATGACAAATGTGCATGTTATATAATCCACTTGTATCAAAAAAATTATTATCATGACCAACAAATTTTTAACCGTCATCGTCGTTGTTATAGAATTATATAAGCCTTTGTTACTGCAACATTGCTATGTATATATTTGA
Source organism: Taxus chinensis (assembly GCA_019776745.2). Taxonomy (NCBI): domain Eukaryota; kingdom Viridiplantae; phylum Streptophyta; class Pinopsida; order Cupressales; family Taxaceae; genus Taxus; species Taxus chinensis. Next base: position 546,907,452 of record CM034151.1, on the reverse strand, counting down.
CTATGGCGGGGATGGATATACAACTAAAGAGAAAGCCTATGTGATGTTTTTATATAAGAATGTTGAATGCATTGCTAGTAAATAGGTAGTAGAACCAATTGGCATGTGACTCCCCTTCCTCTAGTTGGGCATTTGCATGTATTTGTGTTACAAAACATATAAGGTTAAAGTTGTTGAATGGGTTGAGCCCAATTTGTTCTTACAATGAAAGAATTGTATGACACGGGTTATGCCATATTATTCAATCTATTAAGGCATGGCATGGAGGGTTGAAAATCTTATATGTTGAAATGTGGTAGTGGAAGTGGTTGAAGTACCATAACTCCAAGGCATATGACCAGTGAGTAGTTCATTGTACCCTCATTACTTCTCTTTTACCTGCAACAAGTGAAATTTAGCTTTTATTAACCTTGTCATTATATTTTTTTAACTTATAATTATTTAATTTATATGTTATTATATTTATCTTATTATCCATATACCATATTATCATTACAATTAGCATTAATTACACCAATAGGCATTCCCTACTAAGTGAAGGGTCCTGATCTCTAACATGCGCCAAAAGATCAATGGTCAAACAAGTTATTCCCAATGAAAAACTCTTTCACCCATTTGAATATGAGTCGTCCACATGGTAATGCAACTTCAACATTTCCCATCCAACATGGACTAAGCTTGGTGTCCCCAAAGATTTCACTTAGAAATCTTGGGATACCCCTTTTAAATTTTTGGGTCTTTTGCCTTGTTAAGATTTGCTTAGGAGGTTGCAATAGGTTACTTGGTCGCATTTGCAAAATACCCAATTCCCCAAAATTGCTCAAAATCTATAAAAGCTAAGTATTTGGCTCATTAGTAATGCAGGTTTTCCGGGTTACTTTACTTTTAAAAGTTGTAATAAGTCATCAATTAAAACCCGATCTACATTGTAGAGTGTTATGCAAATTTATGTTGTTGTTTTACTTCTTTTAAGTGATCCAACAAAGAAGTGCCCAAAACTCAATCTCCATTAGGCCAACAACAACCTGGGTTTACGATACTTCTTTACTTCTTTAAAGCAAGTAAAGTTGTCCAAAAAATCTAATTCATACCACTACCAGTTCATTGTAGGAAACCGATACTACTCTACTTTTTTTAAAACAATTAAGTAAAGTTGTCCCAAAAATCCAATTCATGCCACTGCTAGTGTATTGCTAGAATTTGACCCCCTACTGCTGACTACCTAGTGTATTACAAGAATTTGACCCCCTACCATTGTTGCTTAGTGTATTGCGGGAAATTTGACCCCCTACTGTTGATTACCTAGTGTGTTGTGGGAATTCAACCCCCTATTGTTGTTGCCTAGTATATTGTGGGAATTCGGCCCCCTACTGCGACTACCTAATATATTGTAGGAATTCGACCCCCTACTGTTGACTGTCTATGTATTGTGGGAAACCTAACTATTGTTTTTTACTGAGATTGAGGTTATTCAATTGGAATAACTTCTTCTTCCTATACTTATTTTTTCTTCTTCTTTTTCTTTTTATCATTTCCAAATGGTGTAATTAAGTAATCAAGCAAAATTGTAAGACCTAAGTAATTTGGTTAAAAGTCGTTACTTCAAGTCATTTTGAAAAATTCAAATTACTTAGAAATAGTTGGCACTGCATGCAAGGTATTTGATTTTGTAGAACATTCAAATATCATGTGTGCCAAATAATGAGAAATTCAAGGAAAAAGATTCTCAAATTCTTGCAGTTTTGTAGCTTGGCACGTGTGGAAATCTAGTTAATGTCTCTTTTTTGTATTGCCTTTCTAAGCTCTATAAATGGAGAGAGAATCCAACGAGCTAGAGGATCGAATTTTTGTTGGCAATCAACTATTGTACTTTTTTACATTAGAGGTTTCAAACTTTTGGTTGAGATTCTCATATGTTCATTATGTAAACTAGCTAAACTTGAATAACAAGAAGGTGGATTTCTGTGGAAGTTTGCGTCTAAGAAGTCTCGTTGGGCATTTTATGAAAATTTATGGTAAACTTTGTGTTATCTTGAATTTGAATCTTAATGCATTTCTTTTTATTTGATGGAAACTGTGGATCTCATTAAGTGTTTATTTATTATGTACGGTTACATTAAGCTTTGTGATCTACTTATTGCGAAGTACTTTTCTTTTTCCTCGTTGTTGTTATAATTCCACATCTTCTTCCCTTTTATATTTTGCACAACTTCCAAACACCATAGTTGTTTACTTACTGGAAAATTGTCAAGTTATGGTTCATGAGCTTTGTAATTAAAGTAATACCCAGAAAATAATTTTTAGTTTGCACATAAGTAATTAAAGTAAATAAATATCCTGCATGGGAGCTTCACTTTTAAATGAAGGGGATTTATCCCATGACTGTCTAGGTTTGTGTGTGTAGCCAAACATAAAATCTAGCCAACATTTTTTGGTGACTCTGCTAGGTAAATAAACAAATAGTGTTGAACTCTGCCTTTCTCATGAGCCTGTTGTACAAAAAACTAATGTTGTTATAATATTGGCAACTCCATATTTGATTTGTTCTATTGTTTCTTTCCAATGTCAAGCTGGTGAGAATGGCGTATACTCAAGAATAATGTGTAGACACCCAAAATTGGATCAAATTCCCCTAACCCCTTTTGATTAAATCACTTTACACTATACCTACTCGTGCCCCTTGTGCACACATTTTAATTAATTGAATTACTTTAATTAATTAATTATCTACCTCACATATCTAACTCACCCAAGACCCATTCTCCATACTATTAATTAACTAGGACTAGGTATATACTTATCCTAACTAACCAATACTTAGTCTAGCCCTGGCAATTAACTCCCTTAACTCCTCCAACCTATATTATGCTTATATGGGCACAATCTATCACTTAAGACCCGAATTTAAAATATCAATCATGCCAAAATAACAAATATCAAGATATTTTTGGCAACCTTGACCTATTCTCTCTAACCGATGTCAATTTTTCCTTGTCCGACACCGGTTACCTAACCGCCATCGATCACTTTATATACACTTTCACAACTCTTCACGTGGGTTGGTCATTCAGTTGTTGGATCCCTCTTGTATTCAAGCTCGAGTCTTCAAGCTCTCCTGCATCCCAATGATAGACACACAACCACAGTGTAAGAAAATTAGTCAAGTCCTCCTTCCAAAGCATTGGAATACTCACAGGAGTACATAGGCTTCATTTTCACGATAGTGGACCCAAACATCTCCTCTACAATCAACCACCAACCATCTCCACTCACAAGATCTTCAAAATACCAAGTAAGTATTGTGATTTTATCATTTGTGCTTGTTCAAGTGTAGATCTTTTGTTTCTTTCTGTCTTTCATTCCTTCCACTACTCGTATATCACCTTCTTCCCACTAACCCACTATTCAACCATCCCAATCCTTTATACTCTTTCTAACCTCCTTTTCAGCATACCTATGTCTTCTTAACAATAGCATGACCTTATCAACACCACCCTTACTCTCTATGCAATCACAGAGAAGTTCAAAAACCTATTTTTAATAATTCTCTCACCTATTGCCCCTACCAACACCGATCACCCAACCAATTTTGGTCTCCTAGCCAACATCGGTCTTTGTGTCTACTGAATTTCCTTAAAATAGCAAGCTCACCGCCTCTTTAAAACAACCCAAAACCCTTCCTAACTCCATCCAGACTTCACCCATGGCCTCGGCCTCACCTGACAACCTACCCATCCACTCAAATCTAAGCTTAAACTTACCTTTTTAGAAATATTTTATTGTATGTTGTTAGAGAAGCCTAAATCTTATAACTACAGTAGGATGCACTTTTTTCTTATTTCTTCTCGCATGGATTTGTATTAAACAAAGGATTGACAACCCTCTAGGAAGTATCATACTTCCCGGATCTAGCTACCATTAGGTAGTCCTTTGACTCTTGTTATTGAATACTATTTTGTGGTCTTGTTGTGATTCTTATACAAGTCGTTCCTCCTAACCAAAGGGAAGCTCACAGAATCAACTCAGATCAAAAGTCTACAGCACATGCAGTGCCTTCTACCATCTACATAACACAGGGATTCCTCCTACGCCCATTACCTTCTTATTTGTTTTGTCTCTACTACAATATTGGTGAACCATTTTGGTCGACCCTAGATTCGGGCCATGGGATGTGTACCCTCGACTCTCCATTGTTGCATCAAATTTGAATATGAGGGGCACCCTTACACTATTTTCACTAATCCTTCACCTTTCAAAACCTATTATATATTATATAGACCAAATGATGTGTTTATCCTCGTCAAGGCATCCACTACCGTTGTCACTTTATCCACTACTGTTGTCACTTCATCCACTACCATTTTTGCTTCATCCACTACTGCTATCGCTTCATCTACTACCATTGTCGCTTCATCCACTATTGTTTTCATTGCATCATCTTCTTTTTCCACTTCATCTTCCGCCGATACCACTTCTTCATCTTATTCTATTGCCGCATCTACTAGTCCTACTGCTCCACCTACCACAACTAACTCATCCATCCCCACCGTTGTCGTTGCTTCTAAAACTAGCCCATTTGCATCATCCCAAGAACTTGGTAGTGCATTTATTCCCACATCCCAATTCCCAACTTCTGATCCCCTGGTAGATGTTTTTCAACGTATTTCCTTGAGGGAGTACCACCTCTACAACGTTAATACTTTCCTTACTCCTCAAGAGTATGGTAGCCTCCACCAACATCCCCATTACGAAAAATGTATAGGAGAGATGTTTTCATATGGTCCTCCTCACCTTCATACAAACCTGACCTATGAAGGATTAGATACCTCTTCTTGTTCTCCCGAACTGCCACCTCAATCCAAACCCTTTTCTTCTGATTTTAGATACCTTACCAACCGTTGTTTTGCACATACTTTCCTCCATCATTGTGCTTGGAAAGGCTTTGGCGTCGGTCTTTACAAACAAGGCCATCATATAGTTATACCATGCACTACTTACAAACACAAGGACCGATGTGGTATTGGATTCTCCATACCACCTATCACAAAGAAGGCTCGAATCAACCTCGTAGAGGAGGATCAACCTTTCAAACCTTCATCACCTATATTTCCATCATCTACACCATCTTCACCTATCACCCCACCTTCACCCACGGAGTCCATGGATCCAGAATCATTCCTCCAAACTTTTTTTTTCGTAAACACCATTTCCTTGGGACCTCTAACCTATCAACGCGATGGCGAGGATTCCTCTTCCATTCCTCTTTGTTATCCTGACATGATCAATGACGACACACCTTTTATAAACGTCGTTCAATGTCACAATGATGATTCCCTTCTCACCTAGTTAGGTGCAGACAATTCTTATATTCAACGGTCATTAGCTTCTGAGACATAAACCATGTTGAATGAATCGACCATAGAGATCAAAATTCACACTCAGGATGACCCCCAAATTCTAAAGATAGTCCAATCTTTAGATCCCGTTGAGCAAGAAGCCTAAACTTCTTTCCTCTGTGAACATGACAAGGCTTTTGCTTGGTCGTATGCTGACATGCCTAGTATTGAACCCAATATAATTGTCTATAACATTGTAATTATACCCAATGCTAAACCAATGAAACATAAGCTGTGAAAAATGCATCCACGCATTTCTCTTCTTGTGAAAGAAGAACTCCAATGTCTCCTTTATGTTTTCTTTATCTTACCCATTAATTATCCATAATGGATATCTAACATCGTGCATGTCACCAAAGTGATAGGGAGACTCCACATCTGTACCAATTTCTGTGACCTCAACCTTGTTTTCCCAAAGGATGACTTTCCTCTACCCAACATTGACCAACTCATTGATCTCATAGTTGGCCATGAGATGTTATCTCTCATGGATGGGTTCTCAGGTTATAATCAGATATTGTTTGCACCTAAAGATCAACATAAAACTACCTTTATCACCCCTTGGGGGACTTTCTGCTATCGATTCATGCCCTTTGGCTTGAAAAACGCTGGTGTTACTTATCAGTGTGTTATGACTTACATATTCCATGACATACTGGAAGACTATGTCAACGATCTTCTTGGTAAGTCCAAGAATCGTGCAAAACATCTCCCTGACCTTAAAATCATTTTTGATCGTCTTATCAAATACTTCATGCACCTTCAACCAAAGAAGTGTGTCTTTGCTCTCCTCTCTAGAAAATTGTTTAGTTTTTATCATCTCTTTGCGTGCCATCGAAGTCGACCCCACTAAAATCAAGGTCATTCTTGAGATGCCTCCACCCACAAACCTAAAATAGCTTTGTATTTTGCAAGGCAAATTACAATCTATTCGATGTTTCATTTTGCAACTTTTCGATCGTTGTCATCCTTTCCACTATCTTCTTAAAAATGATGTCTCCTTCAAGTGGGACGATGAATTCCATAAATCCTTTGAAGCGTTGAAGGCCTATCTTCTTCAACCACCCATGCTCATCCCACCTAAAGATGACCAACCTTTCTACCTTTACATTTCAGCTACTAACCATTCCTTGGGTGCCATGCTCACTCATCATGATGAGTAACATAGGGAACAAGCAGTTTATTACATAAGTTGTACACTTTTAGACTACGAGACCAGATACACTCATGTCAAAACGCTCTGCCTCGTCTTATTCTTCGTGGCCACCAAACTTTGCCACTACTTACTTAATCATAAAACCTTGGTCATCACTAACACTGACCCTCTCCACTATATGTATGCTAAGCCCTACCAACACCAATGCACCTTGTGTTGGCTCATGCTCCTTGCAGACCTAGACCTTGATTTTACTCATCAAAATTATATTAAAGGACAAACCATTTCTAACCAACTTGTAGATGCATCGCTTCCTGAACATCAATCCTCTAACTTTGAATTTCCTGACAAATCAATTGCCATTATTTCTATTGAAGACATGGATGTCATGGCCTACCAAATGACCTTATTCTTTGACAGTTCCAAATGTCAACGTGGGGGTGGCGCAGGTGTTATCCTCATTCCTCTTGATGGTGAACCTATGCCTTTATCAATCAAACTTGATTTCGAATGTACCAACAACATGGTCGAATACAAAGTAATTGTACTAGGTCTCCAAACCACCAATTCCCTCGATATTAAAACCATTAATATCTTCGATGATCCTCAATTGGTAGTAAATCAAGTCAATGGATCATACTAATGTTGTAATGAAACCCTTCAAAAGTATAAACATCACGTCGACATGCTTTTGACCACCTTTGATTATTACAAATTTTGAGCGTGTGAAATATAGCTCAGGTATGAAAACACACAAGTAGTGGGCACGAAGGAACTAGACGTGCAGGAAGGCGTAGATTCAGGGGGGAACATGAGCACGCCAAAACAATTTGAATTCAAGATTTAGCCACTTTTCATGAGATAAGGCTATTTTTGGAGATGGAGTGTTGAGCACGTGATAAACATGAAGACTTGTAACTCACACAAGGCTATTTTGGGACATGCAGCAGTTCAAGCGCCATGCAGGGTCTTGATCTAATAATAGGATTTCTACTTAGAGTTAACTATAGGAAATATATTATTATAGCACTTGCATGCTTTTGTATTCCTTTGTAAAGGCACATGGCTATTATTAGCATGCAACTTATTTTTGAAAGGTGCATGGGCGGTGAAGGGCAAGTCCCCACCCCTATATATATGTATTAATTTGCATGGTTTTGGGAGACCAATTATTGTAGAGTTATGTTGTGGATTTGTTAGTGCGCATAACCATGGGAACTGGATCTTGAATGTATGAAGCTTCTATGTTTTGTAGTATTTAATATAATGGATCATATTGGCTAGATATTGGTGATGTGACTGATTCTGGTTCTTGCATGGTAAATCTCATTACAATAATTATTTAGTCACTATTTCATATGGTTTGGATCTAGATCTAATTCATGCATTGTGGTTTACTTAATTATCTCTTATGGATCCGAATATACACATGCACAATCATGCTAGCATTCTGGACAAGCAACTCTAAAGAGGGACCTAGCACCCTTATGCACTTCAGGGGAGCACTTAGTTCTGGCTGAGTGATCTGTCAACACGCCTTGGGATTTGTGGGTATATTCTACGTTGCATCATTGGTTCCATTTTTGGGACCTCTTTTTGATCTATTTTTCAGGATGTTGCGTGATGAATACATACTTACTAACCTTAGCCAGTATTAAAGAGTGGTTAGTATACCTGGAAGAAGAATATGCTCGTAGATTCAACACTGGACCTGAGTCTAACATAGTTGCGTGGGTCAAGCATCATATGTATGACTGCTTATATGAGATCTTCTTTGCTATCTTCTCCATAGAATTGTACGAGTGGCTGGTTGCTTACGCGTCAAAGAGGAATTAGAGGTTTCACACACTTATTTGGACACAGGAATAATTTCAGGCCTTGTATGATGCAGATCTGATTCAGACACGCTCTGTGGATGTTTGCTTATGTGGTGTTTTGAATAGTTATATTTTGGAGTACGTGGTTTCAACTTACTCTTTCCTAGAGGTTGTTGAGTTTCAGTTTTTGCCCGAGCCCAGAGGATTATATTTGCACAGTATTTCTCTGGCAATTAAGATCTTGATTGTAACCCTAGATTTGGAAAAGAAGTTGATGGCTAACTAAACCCCACCACGCACGGGGGCAAGAGTAGGTTTGGTAAGGATGGCGGACTTAGTGATAAAGAGACAAAGGGAAGAAAGGCAGCTTAAGTTCAATAAGGCACACGAGAGGGAACTAGAGAAATAAGGTGAAATTGCATAACAAATGGCATTGTGGAGAGAGATGGCTCATGAAGGATTTAGGGCTCACATAGAAGACATGGAGCCAGAGCATCTGGATCTCCCCCATTTGGAAAAGTATGGTAGGGAACCCTCTTTAGTCTCAAATGAGAGCATGCTGGTAGAGACAACATGGGCCGGGGGTGCACATCTGAATCTACCTGGCGACGTAGCCCTTGCACTTGGTTTTCCAATTTCTACAACAGTTAGTAATCAACAAGCTAGTCTGAGCAGTAGAGTTGCAGTAGATAGAGTTAATTTGTTTTAATTTAGGAGTTAATCAAGGAGCTTATTCATCTATGGTGTAATTTTCATCTAATTTATTTGGAAGACATGTTGGAGGTATCTTTTTTTAGCACATCATCAACATAAAATGTAGGCGCACAGAACCAAGGCATCACATCTAGAAGTAGTGCAACTTTGTAGACTATGGGAGTTCAGTTTAGCACAACCATCAGAACATGAGGTAATGCATCCTCTAGTCCATTACCTGGTACAGGAGGAGGCTCAGGAGGATCATGAGGATCAGGTGGCTCGAGGGGTGGAGTATCTGGTGGATTTGGGGGTGGTGGAAACATAGGAGGAAACACATGAGGCTCTGGATTTGGTGGGCAAGGTTCACACCAACCTCAGTAAATTTATATGGATATGTCTCTCTATCTGCCACAGTATATAGGTATTGAAGCTATAACTGAGCACATGCATATGTGTGAGACACTATGGCACATAAAAGGGATTACATCTCCAGAGTGCAAGGCAAGCTAGTTCGCAACTACGTTGCAGGGACGCACACACAGTTGGTACAGAAAGTTTGATCCTGATCAGACTTATGTGGATTATATAGCACTGCGAGATACTTTCTTAAAGGAATTTTATATCCCTGAGTTTGAGTAGAATAACATAAGCACACTTAAAGACATTAAACATGGCACTACTGAAATTATTTGGGAATATGATGCATGATTCAAGACTCTTCTATCTAAGTTATCTTATGACATACAAGTGAGCCAACATGCATAATGGGTCGTTGGAGGACTGATCACACCTTTCATAAGGGCACTTTCACATAAGACTTACATAGATCCGCGTGAAGCACTTGAAGAATCTCTGCGTATAAGGCAGTAGGAAGTGTGGACAAAGGAGTGAAACCATTCTTAGAAGCTCATATTATAGAAATGGCGAAGCAGTTGGAGAAATTATCTTCTAATTCAGTGCATGAGACGTGCAGTGAAATCTGGTGTACAAGATGTGATGTAGAGGGGCATAATAAGGATAGTTTCCCTTGGGAATCAGTGCACTCCTTGTTACTGGATTGTGAGATATGTCACTTGGACCATAGTTCAAGTCGGTGCCCATTATTGCAGCACGTGATAAGAAAGAATGTGTCTAGTTACTCTAAGATTTGTAGGTCCTGGACTCATGATACTGAATATTACAGGCCGATCGATCAAATCCAATATGCTATTGATGTTGGCGTACGACAGACTGGTGTTGCCAATAATTCCAAGGAAAAGGGTGAACATCGTGGCTATGATCATAGTGAGGGGCGTTCTAATGGCAGTCGTGGTAGAGGTCGAGGTTAGAGAGGTGGATTCTGAGGTCAAGGTCATGGGGGAGGAAGGAGTGATTTCCCTCGTGGAACCTACTATACATGTGGATCTCCTAACCACTACAGGCTTGAATGTCCACAGACTATTGTGTATTCTTTTTGTGGAAAGAATCATAGTTATGAAGAGTGCCCCCACTTGTATGAGCACTTAAAGTAAGAAACATAAATAGGAAAACAAAGGCATGGGAATGGTAAGAGTGCAACGCGTCATGGAAGATCAATGGATGTCAAAGCTAGCGTCGGATCCTTAGTTGGTGCATGTGAAGATTACTACACACACTTAGGCAATGCGTGTCAGGGAGACTCTGCAATAGAAACCTACCATTACTAAGGAGGAAGTCCTACATGCTAAGTATCTAGACCCTATACATCAAAAGGAGGTTTGTCAAGAGACAATGGAAGTAATTCAAAATTTACAGGGTAAGATACAATGATTGAAGGAACAGTCGCGGAAGTTGGAACAAAAGAAAGCAACTAATCTCCATCAGTCAGATGTTGATGACTTGAAGGAGGTTTGCAAGATGTTGTGCCAAGAGAACATTATTCCTTTTTTGGGAAGCTGGTTGAAGGGAAACACTCCGCACGTTGGGACTGAACATGAGAGATAACTTTTTCATGCTAATCTTCCTCCGGATAGTTTGGATTATGATAAGGAGATTACTCTAAATGTTGTTGTTAATGGTTGGCTTTTGACTAACCTCTTGATCAACACAGGCGCGGAAGTGAATGTTCTCACTTTGGATGTATGGGTTCAGATGGGAAGACCTCCATTACAACAATCTTATAATGTGTTGTTCATGGCAAACTGAATTAAGGAAACACCCATTGGAGTTTTAAAAGATGCATCCATTACTATACAAGGGGCCAAGTTCACTAGGGACTTCGAGGTCTTATCACCTACAGAAGCAAACAACTTTCCCACATTACTTGGGTAGTCTTGGTGCTATTGATCCATAGGGATCCAAAAAAACACACCACTTCATCAATTCCATCAACACCAAGAAGGAGAAACAAGAAAAGTGAGAAAAATGAGGTAAACGGAGGTTCTAGAAGGAACCGATGCTCTGTGTAGAGTGGCAGTTTCAGAACCGCCACCCTACAGGGCGGCGGTCTTGAAACCGCTGCCTAGCCAGGGCAGTGGTCTTGAGACCACCGGTCTGCTCAGGGCAGTGACCCTGATACTTTTGAACAAAAAAGAAGAATGGAATGCGAATGGACGTGATTTTTAAGCGCTCGGCTGTGTCTCTTCCCTTCCATGCCCTTTCACATTCTCCAGTGCACGAGAGGACATGTGAAGGCCTATAAATGCATGAAGGGAACAAGAGAATAGGCATTTGAAGATCTAGAGAGATCGAGAAGCAAAGTTTAATGAGAGCAGTGAGCAAGATCTTCAGTGCTGGAATGGAATTGTAGGAGCAAGGTGTAGAAACAAAGCAAACAAGTAATTGGAGAGAAGGTTTACATTGTTGCTTATTTTTATACTTATTGTAATATGTAATTGTCTATATTAGACCAATAAAATTGGGAAGAAAGAGTAGTTGCCCTTCCCGACTGGTTTTCCTCCATTGGAGGTTTCCAGGATAAAATTGTAGGTGTTAAAGTTTGAATTATTTCCTTCTCTACAATTTCCTTTCTATAACACTAGATAATCAGTCATGAAGCTCTAAATTTCAAGCAAATCTATCATTTTCCAAAGTTGAAAGTAGAATAACATAGTTGTGTGATTCATAGAGTTCCAAAGTAGAAGTTTACGGATCAGCTATGCAAACAATGCTGACTTGCATTTCAATAAGGGTTATATCAAATTTAATAACAAGGAAGAGCATGGCATCATACCTCTGAGAGATGGGAAATTTGCATGTTATGTAGATCCCTTAAGTGAAGAAGACTTGAACAAAATTTATGTGTGTACCATATGAGATCTGGAAGTGCTTAAGCCATCAATAGAATGAGTTCTCCAGTGGGATGATGCACAGTCCATGAATGATACTACAAGTGTTGCATGTGATAAGTGGGCGCACGACACTTATGAAATGGTCGGGTACAAAGTACAAAGTGCATCTACGCACGTCAATAAGCGACACAATATCAGACATTTAGGCAGTAACCAGATACCAAAGTACACAGGTGAAGATAATCTAGAAGTATTCCTGCTTGCTATAGAGGTTCAATGGGAATGTCAGGTGGAAAGAAGGAATATGCTAGTATATACCTTGTGTGGGATGACAATACGTTGGTGGATTGTTCACAGGGATAATCTCTTGGAATGGAGAGAACTAAGGATTTATTTATCTACTCAATTTCTAAGGAGTAATGCGCTTACTTAGATCTGTGCCTTTCATGGTTATGATCTTGTTCAACACCATGTTCAGCAGTGTGAAATCCTCTGGATGGTGAGGCAAGAGGCTCTACCACCTTCGTTATGGGTGCACAAGTTTAATTTCACCTTGCGAGGATCCGTGCGTGCATGGTATGTCTACGCAAAATTGAATATAGTGACTGGAAATTGGTAAGAAATTGTTAAAGGTATGACTTAGACCTTTGATTACTTTTCTTCTAAACTTTCGGTAAATGAGGCGCTACATGTTATGAAGAGCTTAACTATGGAGGATAGTGCAAAGGCCGAAGAGTTACTTCAAGAGTTATTAGGAGAATTAGACTTGGTGGCACATTTTGAAGAGGAAGAATCAGATGCTGAGCAGCATGGGTGTGCCTGCCTAGAAAGAGAAAATGGTAAGATGATTTACATGGTTGATGATGAAGAGGTAGAGAACCTAGACATTAAGCACACAGAGGGTACATGCGAAGTCTTGGACAGTGCATATGAGAAGACACGCACCTACCATGAGCCTATGAAGACCAAGAAAGTGAACATTGGCATGGATGTTGAACCTAAGGAGGATATTATAGGAGATTACTGGTATGACTTTGAGGTTGCTAAGATCATTGAGTTGTTGCATGACTTCCAGGATTTGTTTCCTAGAGGCTATCATGAATTGAAAGGCATACATGAATCATTGGGAGAAATGAAAATAAAGCTAAAAGAAGGCAAACACTCAGTCCATAAGAGGCCTTATAGGATGAATCTAAACTTGCGCATCAAGGTAAAGGAAGAAATTGAAAAAATGCTAATTTCTAGAATTATTGTGCTAATTGAGGAGTCAGAGTGGGTAATCCCTATGGCGATCAACATCAAGAAAGATGGTAGAATCAGGATTTGTGTGGATTACAATGCTACATGTGTGATTGATCCCTTTCCCACACCCTTTACTGAGGAAATCTTGGAAGGCGTTGCAGGGAGTGAAATCTACTCCTTCACTGATGGATTCTCTGGATATCATCAAGTGAGGATAACTATTGAGGATCAAGAGAATATGACTTTCACCACTGAGTGGGGAAATTTTGCATACAAAGTTATGCCTTTTGGATTAAAGAATGCGTCTGCAGTATTCTCACGCATAGTGGTACAAGCATTCTAGGATTTTATTCACAAATTCTTACAGGTGTATCTGGATGATTGGACAGTTTACGTGCTCATGAAAGATCATTGTGATAACTTAAGGCTGATGTTTGAGAGATGTAGGTAGTTGAACATATCCTTGAAATTTAAGAATTGCATATTTGCCACCCCTTTTGGAATTTTGTTAGGACACATCATCTGTAAAGAAGGTTTGCTAGTGGATCTTGCTAAGGTAGTTGTGATTTTGGGCTTGGAGGAACCTACTAGCCAAAATGAGGTGTGTGGATTCTTGGGGCACATGGGTTATTACAAATTTTTTATTAAGGGATATGCCACGATCAATGTGCCCTTAGAAGAATTACTCAAGGGAAAAGGAAATTTCTATTGGGGTGAGGCACAGAAGCACATGTTTGACACACTGAAGGAAAGGATTACTACAACACCCATTTTGTGTTTTCCTTCACGGTCCAAGCCCTTTCATGTTCATGTATATGCCTCTGACATGGCCATTGGTGCCGTATTAGATCAATTTGGAGAAGAGATTGTCGATCATCCTTTCCTTATCTTGGTAGATAAATATGTGCACCAGTCATACTTTTGACCACCAAGGGTACATATAATATAAACCAAGGCCCAGTTAGGAATATCAGTATATTTTCCCTGTAAAATAATCCTTCTCAAGAAAAATTTTACCATGGCATGCAAAAATGGGTGTGTGACATCCTAAAGTGAAATTCCCCTTTTAGAAGGATTTGTTGTTGCTGGATTAATTCTCAGGCCGAATTTAGACTCCAAGTGCTTGACATCTTTATCAGTCAAATTATTCATTGTGATAGGATTCACATTTTTTATGTGAAAGTCCTATCAAATGTACTGAATATCTTTAGGGGATGTTCCAAATGAAAGTGTGTGCAATGTGAGTTGTACTTGGAAAGTATAATCATGTTTGTTGAAATTCGATACCATGTAGTTAAATAACTTGTAGTTTATTTCAAATTGTGGACTATAGATGAGCCTAGTAAAACTACTTTGTTCAATCCACATAGAAAAATAATCTGGATCCTCCAGGATCTTCAAGAGTTGAGGAAACACCAAGCTCTTGTATATGGATTTGGGAACAAGTGATGTCTTATTTTTGTTGTCCTGCTTCCTAGGTTGACCCACTGTAGTGGATTTGACTATGTAAATGGATTTGAACAAGATGGAGTGTTGGTCCTTAGATTTGAATGTGTAACTTAATGGTGAGTGGCAGAGGCAAGAAGGGTTTGTTTTCCTTTTCTTGCGATTTATTGGCGAGAGCAATTGCTTAAAGTGACAAAAATAGTGAATTTGATCTATTTATAAAATAGGGGACTACGTGGCATGCATTGTTTGGCATGATAATATGTTAGATGCTACTGGTCGGCTGCCTTCAGGAATGCTACTAACCTTTAACATTATGAAATAATTTGCCAACCGTTTGAAACCCGTTTTGTTCTGATTCACCATGGTTGCGAAAGCCTCTTTCACATATTTGCCAAGTAATATCCACAAAAAAATTTGGGGGGGGGGGTCTTAAAAATTTCCCTGGTTAGTGGAGAGGATGATTGAGTAGTAGTCTCTATGACATCCTAAGACTGGAAAAAGTGAGGACAAAGGCTTGTATTGTTGAGGGATTGCTCATTTATTTCAAGTTGAGAAGTGACATGGACGTGATTAAAGGGATGATATCCCAAACCAACTTGAGGTAAAATAATTCAAAACCTCATGTAAGATTAATAAAATATTTTCATTATAGATTGGAAATCCATGGTGAATGAAGATATACAAAGAGAAGATAAATCAAGAACAACCCTACAAGATAATATGGTTTGGTGCAAAAGGATTGATTTAGAATAGGTTGACGTAGGGAAAAAGTTTAAGGATTCAATCAAAAAAGGTTTCACTAAATGATTCAACCTTTAAAAATCAATAAACTGTGTGGGGAAGAATAAGGAATTCCTTTACTTGTTTAATTCTATATTAGGGTTAGAAACAAGATGTGTGACTATTAATTAGGACTAACATTCATATAAAAAATTCATATTGAGTAATTACAAGATATATCAATTAGAATGTGTTAAATGTAGTATATAACATGATAAGATGAGTGAAATTAGCTATTTGATCGATATAGAAGTTGATATAAGTGTGATAGAGACAAACTGGCTGAAAATATCCTATAGATACTTCGTCTCTTATTGTGGCTTTGCAATGTCTGCTGGGACAAAACCATTCCTTTTGGACCTAATTGTTTGGCAATTTTTTCCAACTTGATAGTTTGTTTAGGGATGCTAATGGAGTTCTACAACTTTTAGCTCACCTTTATGAATGACTGAAATATGCTTTATTGTCATATACTAGGTCTCGTAAATGTGTAAAACCCTATGTAATGAACCAAATTGACCTAATACTCTAACCTAGGGTAAAACCCCTATAAAAATATTAGTGTTTAGGTTGAAGTGCAATACTTCGAAGAGGCCTTAAATCACATGTAGTTCTCCACCTAGAGATATAATATTATATGGATGCAATTATATTTGATAACCCAATCACTTGATAATGCTTTCTAATGGCCTGACTTGTTTGTGTTTGACTTGTTTTTAGGGACCCTTGGCTTAGGAATTTTAGCTCTTAAAGTTGGTTTGGGATGCTTCATATTTGTGCAAGGGTTTCCCCTAATGTTTTTTGTTGCTTTATCAAAATGTAGGAGATATTTGTATGCCTTTTGAGTGAAATTTTCTAGTGGAGCTCTTGAAAGTGTCAGGTGAGTAAATGAGTGCATTTGATTTGCTTATATAAGGTTTTGTAGGTATAATTTTGTATTAAGTTCAACTCATGGAGGAAATACTAACCCATAAAAGGTATCAAATTAAGAAAATGATTGTTGGGTGGCCCTGGACGGAACCATTTGACGATTGACCCATGAGGAAAGTGCAACCGTGTAAAACTTTATGCATGATATGAGTAACAGACAACTTATGATTGATGTAAGAATTTTTGTGAGTAACTGAGCATTGCAGTAAGGAAAGAGTCTTACAATAAGACTAATGATATAACAATTCGGTTCATAATAGGTGCATAAATCATGATTTAGAGATTGAGGCAATATTGACATCATTAAGTGATAAATTACCAAATTTAGATGTCTACAACAATGTGTCCTTATTTGAAGAGACCATTCTTTTTATATGGCAAATATATTCTCACAACATACTTAGGTAGTTATTTTTAGAGCTGGTTTATCTCGGAGTTAAACCATGTGAACGCATGCATCCCATAAGGAGCTACCTCTTCATAAATCAACAACTGGAGAAAAAATAATAATAAATCATTCCTCAATTTTGCAACCTTTGTGGAATAATTTAGAAGAAGAAGAATATATTTTAACGTCCATGAGGCTACTAAAGACAATGTATGGGACAACATATCTTGCTAAAAATATTTCTGGCATTCATATCTCTTGTTGGTGTGTTTGATAATCATCTCCCCTATTTTTTCAACCATATTCTTATTGAAAATATCTTGAAAGGAAGCAAAAGCCATCGTGCTAGCAAACTGGGCCTTAATGTCGTTATAAGCATTACACTCCAACATGAAACGTTTAATTGATTCCACTATACTAGACATGTAAAAGACATAGATTCTCTCTTCCCACGCCTTTTAGGTCTTTTCCATCTTCCTGTTTCACACCGAAGACAATGTGAATTAGTTCTTAATTGAGCTATGAAGATCTTTTCTTTCCATGGGATATTAGCCCCTATAAAAGTTTTTTTATTGATGATCACATGTAGAGTTAAATTCCTCCAAATAATACCTCTTCTTTCTCCCTAATGGCTTTCCCCACATAATTTGGCATAATTTATCTATAACAAAAGTTTTTTATCTCTTGACCATTATTAGGACATGCATTCAAGTAAATGTTCCATTTTTAAGCCATTTGTTATTTTGATTCATCCATGACTTCTTTCTTTTCTCTATAAAATCATTGAGGACAACCTTATGCCATCTAGTACCTTCCATTTTCTCGATATTTTTAAATGTGTTATGAGAAAAACCATAACAATAACTTCGAGAGGTACAACCCCCATCTCTGCTAGAAGAATCTCATATGGGACAAAGATCTTTGATTTGAACTTGCTATTAATCATGCTTTTTTGAATCCTCTCAAATTGTTTCCAACTTGAGTTTGAAATGCTGCTAGCCCAAACCTCACATACGTAAAGCACCACTGTATTCACTAAAAGCCCAAACAAAGTCTACATAATTTTCCAATCCCATAATTTCGCCTCTCTACATTTGTTTTAAAAAGCATAAAAATATCTCCACCCCCCTAAAGTTTTCTTTTTTGTTACAAATCTCCTAGTTGAGCTTGTTATTAAAGTTTAACCCAAGATATTTATACTTTGTTACTTCCTCTACAATGTTTCCATAGAAATAGAAATCATATCGAGTTTTTTTTTCTATTGGAGAAGATCACAATTTGTTAGGAAATAAGTGATAAAATATGCGGAACAATCCCTCACAGAATCGCAACAATAGGAACTAATATGCATAAAATATACAGATCTGAAATAAAAGATTAGAATAAAAATAACACAACACAAAGAGACAATATTTAATGTGGTTCACCCCAATTTGGGCTACGTCCACCAAGAATCACTTGTTCAGATTTTATTACAAGCCACTGCTCTCTCAATACAATACCCAGATCTGTTTGGAGCTATGCTCAACAAACTCTACATAATTCACACCTGAATTCATACACATCTGCAATGTTACATAATGCATAACATATGCACAAAACCACATAAGTAGACAAATGCTTAAGTAGTTTTACAAAACCGTGGGTATCAAAACCATGGGCCAAAACCGTCCCATAAACCTATGAGTCAAAAATCTCGCCCATATGAGAAAAGCACGTTTCTCGGTATATCAGGAACGTTTCGAACCCCGGCGAGACAACTGTGGAAAGTGTACAATACTTCTTAATGTACAATCTTCAACACTTTCATACATGAAAATAGGCTCCCCAACCTAACATAATCTTGGTCTTATTGGTGTTGACTTGCATCCCCACTTATTTACAAAAGTGCTGAAGTGGACATAAATGATTTTGAAATCCTTAAGCAGACCTAGTAATCAAGATAAAGATCATCAACATAAAAGAGAAGTCTTACAACATACTCTCCTAGGAGAACACCATCTTTACTCTGCATATTTAACCATTCCTCAAGTTTGTCAATATATAGGCCAAATAGAGTAGGTGATAATGGGCATCCTTGTTTAACCCCAATATCACTCATGAAACTTTTTGAGACACCAGTTTGAGCTCTAATTTTGACTCGTACATTTTCATAAAGTCTATAAATAGCTGCTCTATGATGCATTGGAATACCAAGCTCCTTCATTCTATCCCATAGCTTGTTCTTAGGAATTGGGTCAAAATCCTTCTTGAAGTCAACAAAACAACAATAAGCTTCCTCTTTATCATTCCAAACTTTTTCAATAATGTGCCTTAAAGTGATACCATGATCTATGTTGAATACTTAAGTCTGAACCCTGCTTGCCCTTTTGCTCTCTTACCTTTTTCTTCTGCCCACTTGTTGATTCTGCATTCCCCCATTCTACCAAACAACTTTGCAAACAAAGGGTTGATCATGATGGTTCTATAATTAGAATGATTCTTAACATCTCCACTAGCAATCTAATCTTCAGGAAAATGCTACTGAATGATGTTGTTGAATATGTTAATAATGTAAGGAGCGAGAAATTATTTCCCCCGTTTTAAATACTCTACCTAAAATTCATCCAAGTCTTTGGATTTTCCAACCCCAAATTTCATATTACCCTCTTCAACTTCTTGCTTAGTAAAAAACTTTGTTGTTGTGTTGACCAAAAGGGGCCCTTCAACTTCTGGATCTTGCTCATAAAGTTATCTTGCAAACTCAAACCACTGATTAACTGTGATATTATTGTCATTTGTATATTTTTTCTTTGATTGAAGCTCTTTCCAAAATACTTTTGGGTTATGTTTCCCTAAGTGTATAATCTCTTCCCTCCTTATGGTCATGAACTCATCTTTTTTTCCTTATGATATGTTTGTACAACTTTGAGTTCAACTTCTCTTTTTCTGTTTCTTTAATAGCTCTCCTTGTTGCTTTGCAATCCTCATCAAACCATCTATTTACCGGAAAACAGTTTGTTTAATTCTTCTTATTTTTTGTTCTTTTACAACTTGTAAGGGTATTCTTAATTATGTTTGTTAACTCATAGCTTTTAAGGACTTGTGATCTTACTTTCCCCTCTTGCATTAAGCGACTCAACACCACTTTGAAGATATCTCAATTTTCTTGTGTTACAAGAATCCCTTCTTTTTCTGGAAGATGTTGAGATTGTTCTTTCCTTGCGAGCTAATTCTTGCTTGACCAATCTACCACTATGGAAATTAGATTATGATATGATTTTAGGTCCCTGATAGAATCATCAATCCCCCCCTTCTTTTATCTTATCGATTAAACTTTGAGAGCAATTTGCATAGTCAAAAAAACTTGCCCCATTGTAAGTTTTACAAGCAAAATTTCAGATTTATGTCATCTTTCCATACCATTGCAAATAATCAAATCAAACATGCCTAAAAGAGTTAATAATTCTTCGCCAAAATGATTGATGTCTTGGTTGTCTTCTGACCATCTTGCCCACTATTGGTTATCTTCTTCTATGAGCCATAACAGATCATGGTTCTCCTTGCTACTCCAAGTGTTAGTTTGCTCATTTGCAGTCCTCACATTGAAATCACCTACAAGAATAACTTCCCCTTGTTGTGAAAACTCTAAGATATCTTTCTTTAGGGATGTATACGGATCTTTCCCATCTAGCTTACCTTTTTTGTATGTTTTTGAGACCCAAGGTGCAAAGTAACAAGCTGTTATTCTAATGTTACTCTCATTTTTTGATATTCTAAATCAAATGAACTGCTTGTTTGTGTCCTCTTTTATCTACTAAATCTTTCTACCCTCCACTTCTCTAAATAAAACCACTATACCTCCAAAACCTTTCCCATTGCTAGCTACCTCATTCCAGACTGCAAACTTTCTATAACCTTCAAAAGAAAGAGTCTTGTAACCATCATGTTTATGAGTTTCCGTGAGACAAATTATGTCTCTTGCTTTTGCTACATGCCCTAACCCAGATCCCCTTCTCTACGGATAACCTCTACAATTCTAACATGCAAGTTTTAACAATAGCTGGGAGGGCCCTGATTCCTATTTATTTTGGTGTTGAGAACTTGAAGCATGGTTATCATATCTTTGCATCCACGATATGCCCCAACTCATTTCTCGTTGACATCAATTTCACTATTCTCCTATTGTCATCCATTTGCAAAGATTACTGTGACATTATCTTGTTAATAATGAATTTTCTGTTGCACAACCATGCTCTTTTACTTTCGTCTCTTGTTGCTCTTACTTTAGTTAATTATTTCCTTCTATCCTCCAATTGTATCGAATTTAAATCATCATCTAAAAAGAAATTTGACCCCCTTAAGAGTCCCTTCTTACCCAAAAGTTGGTACTTGTCTTCTAATCTCCTCATGACAACTTTGATAGGTCTAGCCCTTTCTTCATCTAACTTTCCAATTCTCCTTGCTTGCATGATTGAACCTTGCCATTGTAGTGTTTGTCTCTGAAAAAGCCATTTGTCAAAACGAATGTGTTTCCATTTTTGCCATACTCTTTTACCCCTTTGATAATTAGATTTTTTATCCTCTCCTACCTTTCTCTATGTTCGCTTTCTTGCATTCTTCCCAAATTTGCACCTACCTCACCGTCCTTATGCGATGGTTCCTTAACAACATGAGACCATGACTTGGTTTCGTTTGCATTTATATCTTTAGCACATTCCTCAACCACAAAGCCATAAGAGTTTGTTCCCTAATCCTTTTGAGTTCTTGTTTATGTTGTTTTTAAGTCCGTTACACCACACACCACCCGATTTTGTCGATGTTAACATGTCTTACCAAGTTGTTTTCACCCTTTCATTATCATTTTTTTTCCATTCATGCTTTCCTATTTGTAAGGCCTCTTGAATTATTGCCACTTGCTCCTTTAAAACTTTGTTGTCTTCTACAAGAGTCTGGTTTGCTGTTAGAATCTCTTGGATCTTGCAATTTTTTTCTCTTTCCTGGGATTCCATGCATTCTATTTTGTTTTTCACATTCATCAACTCTTGAACATATAACTCGGATGACCAACTAAAAGGAGTGGAAATAGGGTTGTAGACTTTTTCTACTCTTCTCTCCTTATAGTCATGTGCCTTCCATTTGTGTGCTCCATTTTTAGTTTGAGTTTTTGACATTTATTTGAGTGGAGTAGTTTTCATCTTATGATCTTGGTGTCTTTTTTGAAGTCCTCATTTAATACATGAAAGCTTGTATTTTATTCGCCGAAGGCGTTTACTTTGAAGAAGGCATTGCTGGAAAGTGTCAAATTCCGGTGGCTTAACTTTACAGGTTGCCGGCTTTTAGATATTTTTGTAAGTCATAGATATTTACTATTCTTTGACTCCACATCCTTTAAATGACATTTTAGACTTGGCAATAACCATTCTTTGGTGCCCTTGCTTTTGGGAGTAGCCGGCCTGAGAACATCATGAGTGACCATGGTGTTAACTCATAGTTCTGTTTTTTATTTTACTTTACTGGCAACCATAGCTGGCCTACAGAAGAACCGACTCTCTACACCTTTCCCTTCTTTATCTTTACACTAGAATTGTTCTTTGAGTAAAATTATACACATAAAATTGAAGCCCTCTCCGGTGTAACTTGCAACTTGCAACTCATTTGCAATTGCTAGTTATACCTCAATATTGCTTTGTATTGACCCACACCCATTTCCCACTTTTGTCCGCTAATGCAATTTTCTCTAAGTTATTTGACTCCTCGACCCCCACACTGGTTCTTTCCATTTCCAGTAATTGACCACACAGAAGAGACCAAATGGAATCGAGTTAAGTCACAAACCAAGAGCTTGACGAGATGCAAGCAGATCTGTGCCACAAAGAATAGAGTAGGAGCTCAGTCGGGGGTCGGAGGTCAAGAGTAGTCGCGGGTCGGAAGTCACGAGTCCTGAGTCACCCGCTATGTTTCTTGTTTCGCCGCTGTTTTGGTATCGCCGCTGTTTTGGTATTGCCTCTGCCGTCACCCGCAATGTACAGATCTGAAATTGCTTCAATGCTCGGTACTGGAAGTAGATCTACACCGCCACGCTTTCTTTTAGGGATTTGTATGTTGTTCTCTTTCAGTTACAGAGCGGTTAGTTTAACCTCATGTGCGAACTGCCGAGGCTAACATTTTACTTCATAATACCAGCTCTTTTACTGCACCGAAAGCTACAGCCTACGCTTGCATACCTGATTATAGCTGAAGAAGGCAAAGCACAGAAAAGTACAGTCTAGTCTCAGTCAAACCAAACAATGCCCAATGCCAGCTGCCATTTCCGTACCATGTTAAACATAAAGAATATTGCTGTTAGTTCGATTTTCTTCCTCAACAGCCGTTCTTCCCCTTTTCTGGTTATTCAAGCGCTGCTAGATAATGCCCTCAGTTGTCCTGTGTCGTCCAGATATTCCAAAGACGAACACAAACATTGCCATTTTTGGTGAAAAATTAAAAAAATGGGAAGACGGCCTTTCGTTTTGGCGTGATGCCCCGGCAAAGATTGGCTTTGACTCAATCCGTATGGACTGACATAAAAAGAAAATGTGGTGTTATAGTAAATATAATCTCGCTTTTAGCACTGACCATCTGTATAGTAATGGCAATGGCAGCACCGATGGAAGCATGTCTCATAAATTGAAAACAAATTGCAAGCAAGGGCTGTTGACTCTGGCTCTGGATAATTTGTATTGCATGGACTGCAGAGCCATTTTGCCAGACTTCTACGTCTATTCCGCTCTCCTGGAGGGATCCATCAATGCAAAAGCCCTCCCACAAGGTAAACTAGTCCATGCCCACATGCTCCAACTAGGTTTTAAGACAGATGGTTTCTTAGAAACTAAACTTTTGATCATGTATATCAAATGCCGAAATCTGGAGGATGCACGCGACGTGTTTGAGAAAATGCCTCAACGGAATGTGGTGTCATGGAATGCAATCATTGGAGCTTATGCGAGGAGTGCACACTGCGTGAAAGCGATAACTCTCTTTTACCAAATGGGAGAAGCAGGGATTAAGCCCGATGGATTTACGTTTGCGAGTGTTTTGCCTGCCTGTGCAAAATTGTCTTCTCTGAACCATGGTAGAAAAATTCACGCGGGTATTATTAGAAATGGGTTGAAGTCTGATATAGTTGTGGAGAATGCCCTTATAGACATGTATGTTAAATGTGGTAGCATAGAAGGTGCACGCAATGTCTTTGATGATATGCCTGAGCTGAATGTGGTTTCTTGGAGTGCAATGATTGCAGGATATGCACAGGGCGGATGTTTTGACGAGGCACTGAAACTGTTTGAACAAATGCATCTTGCAGGTGTGAAACCAGATTCGTTTACTTTTGTTGGCGTGCTTCCAGTATGCACCACCTTTGCAGCTTTGGAGCAGGGCAAGGAGGTCCATGGAGCCATAGTTAGAAGTGGTTTTGATTCTAATATCTTTGTGGGGAACGCACTTCTTGATATGTATGTGAAGTGTGGAAGCATTGGGGATGCACGGAAAGTGTTTGACAAGATACCCGTGAAGAATGTGATCTCTTGGACCTCCATGGTTGTGGGATATGTGCAGAATGGTTGTGTCAATGAAGCCCTTGAGCTCTTTCGAAAAATGCCTGAACGAAATGTTGTTTCATGGACTGCAATGGTAGCAGGATATGCACAGATTGGCTGTGTTGACAAGGCCTTGAATCTCTTCAATAAAATGCCTGAACGGAATGTTGTCTCCTGGACTGCTATGATTTCAGGGTACACACAAAATGGTAAGTTTCATGAGGCACTGAAGTTCTTTAGAGAAATGCGATTGACAGGTGTGGAGCCAAATTCAGATACCTTTGCTAGCCTTCTCCCCGCATGCGCAAACATGGCAGCTATTCATGAGGGAAAGGCATTGCATCAATGTATAATTAGAAGTGGATTTCTTTGTGATGTTTATGTAGGAAATGCCCTCATAGACATGTATGCGAAATGTGGAAACATAGAGGGTGCAGACAAAGTCTTTCAGAACATGCATCTACGTGACGCAGTTTCATGGAATACAACGATTGCAGGACATGCCCAGAGTGGGCTTGTTGATAAGGCGCTTAAGCTCTTTCAGAAAATGCCTGATAAAAATGTTGTCTCATGGAATGTAATTATTACAGGATTGTCACAGGAGGGTCACGTTGATGAGGCTCAAAAACTCTTTCAAGAAATGCCCCAATGCAATATGGTATCTTGGACAGCAATGATTTCAGGATATGCACAGAACGGGTATTTTGATGAAGCTCTATCCCTGTTTGGAGAAATGCAATTGCTAGGTTTGAAGCCAAGCTCGGCAACCTTTACAACCGTTCTTTCGGCATGTGCCAACTTGGCCACATTTTTCCAAGGGAAGGAGGTTCATGGACTCATTATTAGAAGTGAATATCAGGAAGACATTTTTGTGGGCAATGCACTTATTGACATGTATGCCAAATGCGGGAGCATCGACGATGCATACGCTGTGTTTCGGAAAATGCCTACAAGAGATGTGGTCTCATGGAATGCAATTATCTTAGGAAATGCTATTCATGGGTGTGCCAACAAAGCCCTTAAACTATTTCAACAAATGCAACACTCTAGCACAAAGCCAGATCAGATCACTTTTATTGGTGTTTTATCTGCTTGCTGTCATGTGGGCTTAGTGGATGATGGCCGTTATTACTTTGCTTGCATGAGTCATGAGTATCAGATCACACCAGCAGCAGAGCACTATTGCTGTATGGTGGACCTTCTTGGCCGTGCAGGGCTTCTGCATGAGGCACAAGATTTCATTACAAATATGCCAATAAAACCTGATGCTGCTGTATGGGGATCTTTGTTTAGTGCTTGTAGAATTCATAACAATACATACTTGGGAGAATGCGTGGCCAAATGTCTTTTTGAGTCTGACAATAAACATGCTGCACATTATGTGCTGCTGTCAAACATGTATGCTGCAGCTGGCAGGTGGGATGATGTAGAAAGAGTGAGAGAAGCAATGAAGCAGGAGGGGTTAGAAAAGATGCCTGGATGTAGCTGGATTGAGATCAATAACAAGATGTATGCATTCCTTGTGGAAGACAAATCAAACTTGCAAACCCAATGAATTTATGCAAGGTTGGAGATTGTTAGAGCTGTCGTGTTAATCAGGAATTTATCTGAAACAGATTTCATGTTCCATGACATTCAGGAAGGGCAGGAGGAATATCTCTGCCATTGGCAAGGTCAATAACAAGATGTATTCATTCTGTGGAAGACAAATTAAACTTGCAGGCCCAATGAATTTATGCAAAGTTGGAGAGGCTGTCGTTGCTGTTGAGGGATAAAGGACTTTCACTTGCAATAAATTTATGTTACATGACATTCAGGAAAGGAAGGAGTAAATTCTTTGTTGTTGGCAGTACGAATGGCAGAGAATTTCCCTAAGATTTCATCTTATCTACATTTCTTTTGAGAGACCTATTTGGATTGCGAACAATTATCGAGCATTTCCCGGGTGCCACAATCCCGCCTCTTGAAGATAGTTTAAACAGAAATCATTGAGAGGAATGTCAACTATTTTCTTGGTTTGACAGAGTTTCTTTAATAATGGAATGAAATGAAAGATTTTCATGATGTCTACGAGACCAAACAGTCTATGAGACCAAAGCCACAGCCCTAAGATATATTCAGATTTCTTTCAATTTTGGACCTCCTACAATGGATCTTGATCAGAAAATCAGTAGTCTTGTTAAGCCTTGCTTCTTCAAATAACTCGCTTAGGCTGTCCACTTTCAGGCTGCTTTCGTACTGGATACAAATATCATCAAACTGTACATTTGATGATGAAGTGCCATTCCGTCTCCACCACCCCCTTACTAAAAAAAAGACAGGTTCTCCTATTCCCAATTCTCCTTGGGAATAGTCCATCTACCAGTCTCACACCGAAGATGATGTGATCCAGTCTTCAGCTGCGCAACTAATGTCCTTGCTTTGCCCTTGATGGATGCACCTAGATATGTTTTTTCATCATATTTCCAGGAGGAATTAAATTCTTTGATGCAATGAGCTTTCTTTCGGCCAATCTGCCCTATACACATGACAGTCCTAAATTTGTCTATCACAAAAGATTTTATTTCCTCATTGGTGTTAGGACACTCTTTCAAGTTGATGCCCCATTTGTTCATCCACTTGTTGTTTTGCTTCATCCAAGTTTTCTTCCCATGTCCTAATTTCTCCTCCACAACCGTTTTGGGCCAGTGATGGTTATCCATACTTTCAACATTTTTCTCATTACTTAGCATAAGAAATGATGAAAAAATCTATTGAATATTATCACACAAAGGATGCCTTAGTAGTAAGTATTATTCGGGATCAAAATTAACATTCAGCAAGCATAACAGACATTGTGTTGTATCGCCTGCCTTGCATTGGAAATGCAGGAGGCATGTTAACATACATTAACCGCACCTTACCTAGGACCTCTCCTATGCATGCTTAGGTACTCTACCACCTGAGCTACCAGCCCTTTTAGGACCAGGATATTTAGGGTTTGGGTATGGTTCATTTTTTCCAACAATCTGCCCAATGTCAATGGATTTGTGGAGTGTAGAAATAAATGCAGACTCCAGAAAGTTCATAGCGCATACCCAATTAAAAATAACTTGATATTTAAAAAGGAAAAAATACTTCAATGTCCTAAAATGCTAATTGTACTAGTAGTACTGAAAAGGCTGTAACTCCATTAGCAAGAATATACTGAAGCAACTTCCAACCGTGTGAAATGTTGATAATCCATGAAATCTACAGCAGATGACATTTGGGAACGTTAGGCCTGACCAAGCAATGAAAGAGCTTCTAGTATATTGTATGTTACTTCTACGTTGTACATTGTGCTGAGTTTACCATTGGCTTGCGCTGATAATTTTTTTGTGGAGATGACATTTTCATGATTTTTTTAGACATTCCAAGATGCAAGGTTTGGCTAAGCAAGCTGTGGAGAAAACCTATTAGCTCTGATCAACTAGACACCCCTTTGCCAAGTAATTCAAAAAACCAAAATAGACTTGCATCTTCTATGATTGATTTACTGAAATTTACTTCTTTACTTCTTTAAAATTGTACAGTCTAAGGGAGAGATTGTACATATTTCTTTACTTCTTTAAAATTGCAAAAATGTAGAATAATAAATTTAAGGAGTTTTCCTCTGTCATTATATTCGTTATTTATTACTTAAATTTAAATACTATTATAGAGGTTCCGTCAAATTATAAATTGGTTTTAAATAAATATTAAATACTTTAAAATTTAAAGTTAAATATAAATTATTATTATATGTCTCATCTAGTTGTAAATTGTATTTAAATAAGTATTATATATCTTTAAGAAAAGTACAAACGCGTTATAAATAAATGCAGAATTAAAAAAAACTTACAAATTGAAAGCTACGTATGTGTCTAATATGAAATTCATGGAGTATTAAAAAAAAATGTTTTTTATAATAAGAAGAAGAACTTGAGATTCATCCAACATTCTAGAGATTGATTTTTTGGTTAAAATTAATAAATATACAATGAAACAAGGGTAACTAAATTATTACTAGAGGGATATTAATAATAAGAAACACATGTAATTGATTTACATATGGATAATGACAAGGATATATAAATATGTACATATCATATAACTAAATTTATAATGGAATAATAAACACATTGACATTGATAAAGCTAAATCCAAAAATCAGTTAGCTATTAGTTAAATTGGCATAAGTAAAATCCGCAATATAATCCTTATTTTAGATCAACATTAAAATCCTTAGTTAAATGCTAATTCAAATTAAAATAACCGAAGAACATTAAGACATCAAAACTAGACTGTTGGGACAACCCTTAAAAAACAAAACCTCTACGAGCATCTCACTTGGCACAAGCTATTATGGCCCCTGAATGCACTGCCATACACCTATGCCCATACACCATGCATTATACACACATGTAAGTTGTGTTCAGTTGTGTAGAAAAGTCAAACGACTTTTCACTCCATAAATAAATATAACACACCAGAAGTTATAGTCAAATGTGACCATATATGACAGTTGGTAAGATGTCTCCAATAAAAACTAATAGGTTGGGTTCAAATTGCACGAAAGACTTTAGTGACTGACAATTTATACAAAAAAATTACGTAAAAAAACTTAATGAATCGGTGGTAAGGCGGATGCATGTATGTTTTATATGTCCATAAGTGCGTTTTGGCGCTAGGATAGCCATCGTCATCTCACCTTGACATTGCAAACTCTGGGGATGCTATCTAAAAAAACCTATATAACCATCTGACCTTGCCTTCACATTGTCTCTTTAATTATTGTTTCTAGCGTATATTTCTAACCTAAATTTCTTAATTTATATTTAAAGCATAAATTAGTTTAGTGAAAATTAGAATACTTAAATGTTCTACAAAATTTAATACACCATTTTTCAATTTCATTCATGAATTATTTTATGTTTGTAATTGTAAAGCAAAATGATATAATAAATATGTATATTTATTTATGAGCTAATGAATGATATATAATATATTGGAGGTGACATACATAAAAGGATGTATATTGAAAATGTTTTCTTATTTTATAAAATTATAATATTTCAAGGAAGAATGCGACCTTAATTGATCATTTCATCGTTTAATGATAAATAAGTCACTTTGTTATCTATGTATATATGAGTATTAACGTGCATTGATTATTAGATTAATAATAAAAATTAATTAAAACCAATTAATATGGGAATACCACCTATTTATGTCTTATCACACTAATTTCAGCCATTAATTAGAGTTCATTAATATTT
The DNA here is from genome assembly GCA_019776745.2 of Taxus chinensis. Lineage (NCBI taxonomy): Eukaryota > Viridiplantae > Streptophyta > Pinopsida > Cupressales > Taxaceae > Taxus > Taxus chinensis. The sequence goes on along the minus strand of CM034151.1, from coordinate 546,877,515 downwards.
TTTTAAATATGAATTGTGAATGGATGAGAAAATTGTAACTAAATTGATTTGGGTGAAAAGGTATAGAAATGCCTCTGCCCAATACAAATAATAAAGAGTATAAAAAATAACAAATGGTGTGATGCCACCATTTTACGAAATTCATCACGTTTGTAATAAGGCCTCAAATTTATTAACCAATGAAATGAAAGATAAATCAAATTGTAAAGGACTATATATATATATATATATAGGATATTTATATATATATATATATATATATATATATATAAATATGATTGTATCGATACAACTTATTTGTTGAATCTCTGAAATTTGGCAGGTCATAGACCACCATTTTATCCCACAGTTGAACTCAGTGGGAAAATTTTCTTCGGCTAAGTGGCTAAGGATCTGAGGGGTTTCAATACATTCTTCTTGCCAAATTCGTATCATCCCTTATTACGGTATCTCTTGGCTTTGCTTTCAACGAGAATTGAACCCTGGTGGGCTCTTTACAGAGCCAATCATCTTTCACCATTGAGTCAAACGCCACTTGATGAATATATAATATATTTCTGCAATATTCCCGAGTATCGGAGACATTTATACAATGTAAATATAATACTTATGATGAATATAAATTGAAAAACTGAATGAGTTATAGTAGCATGCATTTGGGATGAACTAATGAAGAGGAACCTTAGAAGGAAAAACCATCTTTTTTCACTCAAATAAATAAGGGATACCTGAGGCCTTCACCCCAAAGTTATAAAATAACATGTCTAGGATGAAAAATTACCCATGATCTTTTACACAGATGTAGCCAAAATCAAATGAAAATTGAAAAATTATGATATCCAGTTATGTAACAAGAGATATAACAAGATTGCATATAGCCAATAAGCCTAATAAAAAAATCAAGTTATAACCACTAAAGAGTTGAAAGGAAAATAACTAACAACAAAAGATAGAAATCTAATAAATGAATATTGTTGAAATCCTTCAAAGTGACCTTCTTATAGAGGATCTCAGCTAGGTATCCAACCATGTGAGTAATTTTGAAAATAGTTAAGTTCTGCATAATGGATTTTAAGCATCACAAAATATTCCTTCGAATACTTCACAACTCTGAGTCATGTTCACCACCTAAAGCAAAATATTCTTGAACACAAACCATTTAACCAGAGAGATCTTTTTTTTTTTATTAAGGGCAAATAGTTTCAGATTGATCTAGGGACTATACCCTTATACAAGAATTGCTCAAAAAGCCAGATGTCAACAAATAAGACCACAACGAACAAGAACAAGAACAAAAGCAGGAAAAAACCTGCACAAAATAAGAACCCAAGACCAATAGCAAATCAACATAAAAACAACTGGTTTACAGCGATCAAACAGAGGATGCTGCATGACAAATAAAGTGAAGCATTGATGATCAGCCGAGCAGCACCGAGAAATTCTAGCAAGGCGGAGAAGTGTTAAAATTGGAGAATAGTTTTTATATTTTTACGCACCGTAATCCAGCAACATAGAAGCCTCCGTAATTAGGGTATCCATGAAACAAGGAGGCATATTTTCCTTATCCTCCAAAGATCCAACTGGGACAATATGCGGATTCATTATCCCAACTTTTGTATCTTTCTTAAGGCCACCAATCAGAATGAGATTCTTTGGCGCATTCAACAACTGGAATTTCTGAAAGAGGGGTTTCCAAGCCAAAATCATCTTCAGTATCTGTATTTGACTCCTCTTTGGTTTCGAAAATCAGGTGTTCAGGAAGGGCATTTTTCCACCAGTTATTTTTTCCAAAACTTCCGCTTTTCTACTCCGCAAACATCAGCAGTGTGCCTGGTAGCAAAACACTTTCTACACCTAAAGGGCAAGCTATTCATGATTCTAATGATTGTGTCCAAGTTCTATTTTGGACTATAAGCTCTATATTTGTAGGTAGATTTCTTGGATGTGTCCAGCTCAACAAGGATTCTAGCAAAGGTTGTGCGACTTCTGAAATCAGTGGTTTGGGGGTCAATGAAAAGGGTATGACCCAAAGTATTTCCAATAGCAGTTAGACAAGTACGGTCCCAAAACTAGAGCATGTAAATAACATCAGTCTAATCTTAGACTGGTTTGCAGGCAAAGGATTCAATGATTGGGTTAAAAGATGGGAACCAGGGTTTCAAAACCAAGTAGTGGGATTGCAAAGCCCAGAGTTTTTTAGCTATGAATTCCTTATCCCTAATTGATACTTGAAAAAACAACAATAAATGTACCTTTCGCACATGGATAGAGATCTAATGATTACTAGATTGTTAGATTCGGGATCCAGTGCTTTGTAATCCAGTCATGATGGGTAGCTAGGTTTGGCCAGAGCCCGCTGAATCTCCCGATCAGGGTTATACTCTGCATTGGTTAGAAACGTTCTGAATACGATATGACATTCATCCCCAAATGAAACACATGGGGTTAGTAACCGTAGGGGTCACTTAAGGTGTGATGGGGCTCATTATAAGCTTGTGCGATACTCCTGCCCTGTGAAGCAATATCTACTAAATGTAGTCGATCTGTGTGGGTTATTATTCAGGACATGAACCCTGGTATCAGGACAATTTGTCATAGTGACACTTCGTGTGTAAATCCACTGAAGAAGAGCGGTTCAGAGGTTGCATTGGAGAACCGCCGCCTACAGTTCTATAACTGTTGCAATCAACATTAGCAAGCAAAGTGATCAGCATAGGGAGATCGTGCCTTCTTTAAAGGTGTCAGATGAGATCCGTCCCCATGAGATTGAACTAGCATGGTTGGGAGCCGAAGAAGCCAATAGCCTTAGCGTCACAAAATGCTAGAATCATATCCACGAAAGGACTTGTTCTGCACTTCAGTTCGCAATTGTATCCTGTGTGCGTCTACCAACATCTCCACTTCATTTTTCTGCCCTCTATGGCCGCCGTGTCTTATCTCAACCATTTAGGGTTCAACAGAGGTCGCCTAAAGAGGTCACTAGAGAGGTTCGCACAAATTATTGAGAGATAGTTGGGGATGATAAAGTTGACCATGAGCGACTTTATGCTTGACATTATTATCTAAATATTGGGTGCTAAGCACTATCACATAAAAATGAGCACAGTGAAACCTTTAAACAAAATGTAGAGAGAAGAGCCATTTGAGACATTAAGGAAATGACCAAGCAGTCCTCACTTTAAAAGACTCCATCCAAGAAGAGGGGTCACAATTTCTAGAACATGAGTAAAGGTTCTAGCTACTATGTTGAGGTGTGAAAACACGAGTGGAAGTGCCATTAGATTTACAGGATTAGGAACAAAAGAAGACAGGGCTTGTTAGGTTGTGGAGTCTGTTTTCATGTGTGAAAGTGTTGAAGACTGTACACTAAGAGTATTATATACTTTCCACAGTTGTCCTCGAAAGCCCCCAAGAAAAATTTTCATGCCTCGAAAAATGTGACCGGGATAATGTGAGAACATATTTTTCTTATATGGGCGGGATTTTTGACCCATAGGTTTATGGGACGGTTTTGGCCCATGGTTTTGATACCCACGGTTTTGTAAAACTACTTAAGCAGTTGTCTACTTATGTGGTTTTGTGCATTTGGTAGGATAATGTAACATTGCAGATGTGTTTTGAATTTGGGTGTGAATTTTGTAGAGTTTGTTGAGCATAGCTCCAAACAGATCTGGGTATTGTATTGAGAGAGCGGTGGCTTGTAATAAAATCTGAGCAAGTGATTCTTGGTGGACGTAGCCCAAATTGGGTGAACCATGTTAAATATTGTCTCTTTGTGTTGTGTTATTATTATTCTGCACTTTTATTTGAGATCTGTAATTTTTCTGCATATTAGTTTCTACTGTTGTGATTCTGTGAGGGATTATTCCACATATTTTATTCCTTATTTCCTAACAATTGGTATCAGAGCCTGGTTTGGTTCGTTGAAGTGTTGAATCACAGGGAAAGTTTTAGCTTGAGTGGGAGCTATGACAGATGATGGAAGATCAAGGGTTGATAAATTCAATGGGCAGAATTTCAGTCTTTGGAAGATGCAGATGGAAGATTACCTTTATCAGAAGGATCTTTATATTCCGTTGTCTGAGAAGGTGAACAAACCCTCGAGCATGATGGTTGCGGAATGGGATTTGCTGGATAGGAAGGCACTTGGGACAATCCGGCTGTGTCTTGCATCTTTGGTATTATTTAATGTTTCAAAGGAAAAGACTACAAAAGAACTGATGGATGCATTAGGGAAGTTGTATGAAAAACCCTCTGCCTCTAACAAGATATTTTTAATGAAAAAGTTGTTTAATATGAAGATGTTTGAGAATGGTTCGTAGCAGATCATTTAAATGATTTTAATACGGTTGTAAATATGCTAGCTTTGGTTATAATAGAATTTGATGAAAAAGTTAGGGCTTTATTAATTCTGTGCTCTTTACCTGAGAGTTGGAATAGCCTGGTAATGGCGGTAAGCAACTCGGTTCTAGCTAACTCAAAGTTGAAGTTTGAGGATGTTGTAGGGGTGATTCTAAGCAAGGAAATGCGAAGAAAAAGATTTGAGGAATCTTCTACTTCAGGGAATGCTTTGACAATGGAAACTAGAGGGAGACAAAAGAATAGAGGAAGCCATGGAAAATCGAAAGATCGGGCAAGGTCAAAATCCAAAAGCAAGATAGTATGCTGGCACTGTGGAAAGTCTGGGCATGAAAGAAGGACTGTTGGGAGCTTTGGGACAAGAAGAAACAACAGAAGAAAACAAGGAGGCAAATGTGGCAATGGGTAATGTATGTTAGGATGCTTTGATTCTTTCTTTGCACAATATTATTGAATCTTGGGTTTTAGATTTGGGGGTTTCTTTCCATGCTACTCCACATAGACATTATTTTGTTGATTATGTTTCAAGGGGATTTTGGGCATGTTTTTCTTGGTGACGATGAGCCTTGCAGTATAGTTGGAAAAGGTTCTGTTCGGGTTAAGATGCAGAATGGGAATACATGACTATTGAAGGATGTCAGATATGTGCCTACATTAAGGACGAAATTTGATATCGGTAGGGCAGTTGGGAAGTGATGGTTTTACTGTGATATTTACAATGGACTCTTGGAAGGTTACTAAGGGTGCTCTTGTGGTGGCAAGAGGTAAGAAGGTTGGAACCTTGTATTTAACCACTTATAGTACTAATGTTTGTAATCTTGTGGCTTCAGAAGTAGATACAACATTGTGGCACCATAGGCTTGGTCATATGAGCCATAAGGGCATGACGATCATAAAGAAGGATTTTCCCGGATATACAGAAATAAGTTTGGAGTTCTGTGAGGACTGCATATATGGGAAACAAAAGCGAGTAAGGTTTCTCAAGGTTAGACCTACAAAGAAAGAGAGTAAGTTAGAGTTGGTGCATTCTGATGTGTGGGGGCCGGCTCAGGTATCATCTCTTGGGGGTTCAAGTTATTATGTTACTTTTATTGATGATGCAACAAAGAAAGTTTGGGTTTATTGTATTAGAAACAAATCTGATGTATTTGACACTTTTGTTAAATGGAAAGCCTTGGTAGAGAATGAAACATGTCTTAAGCTAAAATGTCTCAGGTCAGATAATGGAGGGGAGTATTGCAACAATGAATTTGATGATTACTATTCTAAGAATGAAATCCGTAGGAAGCAAAAGATGGTTCCAGGAACTCCACAACAAGAATGGGGTGTCAGAAAGGATGAACAGAACAATAATAGAACGTGCTTAGGAGCATGAGGTTACATACAGGACTACCTCTTTCTTTTTGGGCAGAAGCGGTGAGCACAACTATGTACTTGATAAATAGAGGACCCTCAAGTTCCTTGGATGGAGGCATACCTGAGGAGGCTTGGTATGGTAAGAAAGTTGATTATTCATTTCTTAGAGTCTTTGGATGTGAGGTGTTTGTCCATATAGACAAGGATGATAGGACCAAGCTAGAGGCTAAATCAGAAAAATGTACTTTCATTGGTTATGGTGGTGATGACTTTGGATATAAATGTTGGAGTATTAAGGACAAGAAAATCATTCAATCTAGGGATGTGGTCTTTAATGAGAAAGTCATGTATAAGCAGCAGTTGCAGGAAAATTGGGAAGAATCCAAGAAAGAATATGCAGCGGTAGAGGATAATCTGGATGGGAAAGTGACACATGAATCAGTTCAGGAACCTCTTCAACAGGAACCCCAAACTCCTATATTGAGGAGGTCTTCTAGGGTAAGAAGAGAACCTGAACATTTTTCTCCTTCTCTTTATTATTTATTACTCACTGACAGTCGAGAGCCAGAGAGATTTGATGAAGCAATGCATGTAGATGTCTAGGAAGAAGTGGGAGCAAGCCATGGATGAGGAGCATCAGGATCTCATGGAGAACCAGACATGGGATTTAGTGAAGCTACCTACCCGAAGGCAAAAGAGTCATTACAGAACAAGTGGGTGTTCAAAGTCAAAGAGGAAGGAGGCAAGAAAAGATACAAGGTCCGATTGGTGGTTAAGGGGTTTGCACAAAAAAAAAGGTATAGATTTTTATGAGATTTTTTCTCCTGTAGTAAAAATGAGTTCTATTAGAACTGTTCTTGGAATAGTTGCAGTATAAGACTTGCACTTAGAGTAGCTTGACGTAAAGACTATGCATTTCTCCATGGAGATTTGGAGGAGGATCTATATATGCAGCAACCATAGGGCTATGAGGTCAAAGGTAAAGAGGAGATGGTGTGCAAACTAAAGAAGAGCTTGTATGGCTTGAAACAAGCTCCACGTCAATGGTATAAGAAATTTGATAGCTTCATGATGGAGCAAGGTTATATTAGATGTCATTTTGACCATTGCTGTGTATACAAAGAAATTTGAGGATGGAAGTTATATTATCCTGTGTCTGTATGTGGATGACATGTTGGTTGCAGGTAAAAACATGTAGGAAATAAAAGTACTCAAGAAACAACTAAGTGAATCCTTTGCTATGAAGGATTTGGGGGCAACCAAAACAAATCCTTGGTATGAGGATATCTCTAGGATAGGAAGGAATGGAAGCTGAATTTATCTTAGGAAGAATACCATTAAGAAGGTCTTGGAGAGGTTTAATATGCAGGATGCTAAACCTGGTTGGGATTCCTTTGGTAGGCCATTTCAAGTTATCAAAGGATCAGTGTCCCAAGACAGAGCAGGAGAGAAACTAGATGTCCAAGGTACCTTACTCATCAGTGGTTGGTAGTTTGATGTATGCCATGGTGTGCACCAGGCTCTGATATTGCCCATGCAATGGAAGAAATGAGTAGATTTATGAGTGATCCAGATAAAGATCACTGGCATGCAGTAAAGTGGATCCTTCGGTATTTGAGAGGGACAATGGGGACAATTTTTTGCTACAGTGGATTAGACACCACTTTGTGTGGTTATGTAGATTCAGATATGGCTAGAGATGTAGACACTAGGAGGAGCACAACAAGTTATATTTACACTGTCGGTGGGACAACAGTGAGCTGGATTTCATGACTACAGAAGTTGGTGGCTTTGTCAACCATGGAGGCTGAGTATGTTGTCTACTCAGGAGGCAAGCAAAGAGATGATTTGGTTACAACAATTTCTTAAGGAGTTGGAGCATAATTAGGAGGAAGGAAAGCTGCATAGTGATAGTCAGAGTGCTATACACCTAGCTAAGAACTCTGCTTTCCACTCTAGGATGAAGCATATACAGTTGAGGTACCATTTCATCAGAACAACTTTGGAGGAAGAGAAGTTGAAGATGGAGAAGATTCATACCAGTCAGAATCCTATAGACATGATGACTAAGGTGGTCACAAAGGAAAAAATGAAGTTGTGTCCAGCTTTGGTTGGTCTTAATGGAAACTAGTGAAGGGTTGAGAAGCTTTCTCAGAGGAAAAATAGTCTCTAAGTGGGATATTGTTAGGTTGTGGAGCCTGTTTTCATGTGTGAAAGTGTTGAAGATTGTACACTAAGAGTACTATACACTTTCCACAGTTGTCCTCGAAACAAAACGTGCCCGATATATGTGAGAAATGTGATTTTTCTCATATGGGCGGGATTTTTGACCCATAGGTTTATGGGATGGTTTTTGCCCATGGTTTTGATACCCACGGTTTTTTAAAACTACTTAAGCAGTTGTCTACTTATGTGGTTTTGTGCATATGGTAGGATAATGTAACACTGCAGATGTGTTTTGAATTCGGGTGTGAATTCTGTAGAGTTTGTTGAGCATATCTCCAAACAGATCTGTGTATTGTATTGAGAGAGTGGTGGCTTGTAATATAATCTGAGCAAGTGATTCTTGGTGGACGTAGACCAAATTGGGTGAACCATGTTAAATACTATTTCTTTGTGTTGTGTTATTATTATTCTGCACTTTTATTTGAGATCTGTAATATTTTCTGTATATTAGTTTCTATTGTTAAGATTATGTGAGGGATTATTCCGCATATTTTATCCCTTATTTTCTAACAGGGCCAACAACATTCCTTGGATCCACATTAAGGGAGACCAAAAACCAATAGACATTAAAGATTTAAATATTTTAAGAAATGAATAAAATTTTCCATCTGTTATTGTGAAATTCAAGCAAACTTCACTTACAAAAACATTCAGGATTACCTGTAGTACCATAAATTTGGTCTTATGGCACTTGAAAAGAATACTTTGGCATAAGTTATCCTAGCATTATTACCATTTACCTATTTAATAACTAAGCTTAAAACATCCTTATCTATCTTAGACTTTGAGTCCATTAGGTCATGAATTGTTCTTTAGCTTAACACTTTAGGAATCAACAAACCTCATACAGAACAAATCTTCGAACACTCTACAAATAATATCTCATCTCATATTTGGTTCCATTAAAGAGAATTTTATTTGATAAATAAATACGAGAGAAAACAATACTTCATAAAATCTTCAAGATAAACAAAAATAGAGAAATGACATACACAAAATAACATAATAGACAATATATATCATGGGAAACACTTTTGGGAAAAAAAACCAGTGAATTTTTCTTATTTCCTTATTGAAATAACTTCTAACCATTTATCATATAATAATACACTTCTCAGTTATACTCTATCTTAATGCATGTACAACTATATGTAAGCACATCAATAGGTAACCATCAAAATGGTATTACAAAACAATGGGTACCAAAAAACATGGACCAAGAATACAACCCATAATGGTTCCCCATAAACATGAGTTATACAATCACCCATAGTATCATAGGTTAAAAGCACCTATATGGCTCCAAAATCCTATAAAGGGGACTCCAAAACCCCCTAACCCAAACCAGGGTGCTACCCTAGACCCCACAAGATGTGATGGGTTATACAGTCTATATACACCTAATTGTTGACTTTTTCATCTTTTATACCTATTACTAATAATATCCTTTGTGTAGATAAGGGTCACTGATGCATACATTTCTTGAGCGAGTGCCTTAAGGTGCCTATCAGGAATGGGGAATGGTTATTCACATAACCATTATGGGTTAGAGACAATACACAGAGAGAGTGTCACTATTTGGTCTTGGTCTTAGTTGTCCTTGCACTACTTATCCTTTTCTTCTTAGGTCTCACACACATTGCACTCCCATGATTCATACTTATTTCTTACCATTTGGCACCTTGTTCATCCACTTATCATGACTCACACGACACCTTTATTTCACCTTTGCATGACACATTGCTATCATTTTATGCATCCTTGGCTGATGCAATCACCTATGGGTGATTGTGTCAAATGTTATGTTTTCTTGGCCGACACCATCTCCCGTGGGTGATGGCATCCTATATATACATATATATCACATCTTGAAATTCACAAAAAGGAAGGAAGCTAAGAACCATATGAAATGTCATATGCTTTGCTCTTTTGTATGCCATCTTTGACATTTTACTCACTTATATTCTTGGTTCATCTTGCACTTTGCTTGGATTGGATTAGACACTCTTCTTCTTGGTTGATTTTCTTACACTATTGGGTCATCTTATAGTGAGTCTAGGACAAGAACCTTGTTCCCCTTCTCCACCTAATAATGATTCTCTCTTTGCTGTGCTACTTCTCTGGAAAGATAGATGCATTAGTGACCACCCTACATGTACAAGGTGAGTGCTCTAACTATCTTTTATCATTTTACATAGATTAGTTCATCTCCTTCCCTCCTTGTGCTATGTTAGCTTAGTATTACATATGTTTGATGCTAGTTATCATAAGCACTCTTATTACATGATCAACTACTTAGCTTTACTTTAATTTCATTTTAGTTGTATTATGAATTCTTTCCTTATCTATTGTTGATCCATACCTCTCCTCACCCAATCACTGATATCTCAGTAGGGTTCTCTCCTCTATCTTGAATCACGTGCCTTGGAAACCCTAGGTTGACCTAGTGTAGGGATTACTTCCCTCTAGATATGTGACCCTAGTGCTCATTGTAGCTCCATGTAAATATATCCATTATATGGTCGGTTCATGTGTGTCTCCTCACTCGTTGCCTCAATACCCTTGTAGAACAGATGATTTAGGAGTGCAAGTTATTAGAGACACATTTTGGCCCACATACATTCTCTGGTGAACCTAACTTAAATCCTACAAATCATTTTGATCGAGCACAACTCGTTAAAATAACCCATCTTCAAATTTGACTTCATTCTAAGCATCCCAAAAACCCTAAAATCCCTAATATTATATGTTATCTGCATAGACACCATCACCCAGGGGATGATTCTTGTCTATGTTTCTGTCACATCTATTTTCATACACCTTCAGTCCCATGTGTAAGATCCTATTTGGCACAGTTGATCCTACTCTATTTTTATTCCCTGTCACTTCCTGAGACACCATCGAGCCTATGTTTGAGCATTTCTTGATAGGGCCAATTTATTTATGTTCCTCTCTGAATATGTTCTATAAGCCATTGGCCCCTATGTAAAACATTTTACAAGGCCGATTCTGTCTGTAGCACAAAAATTCTAGAGCCTTGTTTTCAGCTTCCAAATTGTAAATGATGACTCACCTCTGAGGATATTTTTTAGCACAATTGAACTCCTTTGAACTTCTCTATGGGATATTCCTTTGTGCCTACATCTCCTCTCCATCTTCCTAAATGTATCTAGATCTCATCCTACAAGTACTAACCTTTCTAGTCACTACAATCTCACCCATGAAACTCTATGTTGTCCCAAACCTGTCCCTCTAATTAGTTAGAGCAGGGTCACTCAAAATAGAGTGTAATGTGGTCGAGATTGAGAAAATATATCCTAGATCTATCATTAAAAATCTCAACAAAAATGAAGTATTTACCCTTGACAAGTATGTAAGATTTTTGAAAGATATCTACCGATGCCATGGAAATGACCATGCCCCATACCTAACTAGGGAATACCATACCATGATCAAAACTCCTCCCTACAGGTCTGATCAATAATGAATCTCCCAAAACTCCCATTCAATGAACATGACAATCATGAACAAACACCTACAAATAAAGGCCATTCTTCTTCTATGGATCTTAACATGGTAATAGTTAAGCTCCTAGATCAGATGGCACTTATCCCAAGCTACCACTACTGCTAGCATGATCTCAAATGCAAAATCAGATGTTGTAGTTAGCATCTCAAAATGTGGTGTCTAGCTTACCTTCTTACACCCAACCTCCATTGGTGGATGCACATGGGAATCCTATTCCTCCTCCACCAATTCAGAGCAAGATGTTACAAACTATCCAAAATGAACCTTTAGCTCCATACATTACTATCATGGACTTGGGAGAGATTATCCCTACCATATCTTATGATGGTTCTATGGATCCAGCCCTTTACCTCAAGACCTTTGTACAATATACATAAGGAGTGGATTCAAACAAACACCTATGCAACCACTAAGCTTATAGACAAAGACTTTCGTAGGCGAGGCATTAGAATGGTACAACCAACTTCCTCCCAATGTCGATAGTTGATTTAGAAGGCTTAGTCAAAGCTCTCTCATTTATGAATTTCAGCAAATGAGATCTTCCCAAAAACACCTTACAAATATTCATAAACCTTAAGCAAGGGACTCATGAATCTGCCCAAGGCTTTATTAAGAAATGGAAAATCACTTTCCATACAGCTAATCATAATATTGATAATTAAAGCCTATGGCATATCTTTCTTAAGGCCCTTACACCCACTGTCCAATATAAATTTAGATCCTTTCTCCCCCAATACTTTGGAGGAATCCCTTGAGAAAACTAAATGACAAGATCATCTCATGCGTGAATTTGGATGCACTTCCAATTCATCGCCTAAACTCAAAAGCATAACACATGCAATTAACCCCTTCAAATCATCATAGAGAGAAAGGAGTAGGAGCACATTAGGATTAATCTCTTTGTACCTACCTTTCATACTCCTTTATCTTGGGCCATGAGATTTCTCCAAATTATTTACCACTCCACAAATAATTCCCACTTCAAAGACATGTCATTGCCTAACTTTAGGGGTGATCTATTTTGTTGGTAGCCATGCCATTATAGGAAATTCTTATAGTGATTGTAAAGACCTTAGGAAGGTATCCCTTGACTTCTTCCTTAGTTATTCTTTCGAATACTATACCATCATAAAAGAATGCTACTAGATAAGTTTCATTCCTTGGAGAGCTCCCATTCCTGACTGTCAAAATAAACGCCATAAAAGCCCCATGAAAAATTTTGTGGGCACCATAGAATCTTCATTGTTAGCAAATAAGAGATAAAATGTATGGAATAGATTCCCAATATATCAATGCGGCTACAGTAGTAAACTATATATGTAGAAACTATCCCATAAAGATCCCAAATACCAAGTGCAGAAGGAAATAACTTCAACACATAGACCCACCATTTAACATGGTTCACCCACCACTACTTGGGCTACTTCCACCAAGACCCACCAATGCTCGGATTTTATTACAAGCCTCCACTCTCTCAATACAGTACCCAAGTCCGTTTGGAGTTATGGTCAACAAACTCTACAGAAGTCACACCCAAGGATTCTTATCACATCTACAATTCATTTGCTTGTATATCTATCATATGCATAAGACCATACTAAATAGAGATCTGCTTAGGGCAGTTTTACAAAACCATTGGTGCCACCACCACGGGCATCACCATAGAATTTATTCCATAAACCTATGTTGGTAACTTATTAGATGCAGTTTTACAATTACAATGGGTACATGCAAGATACCTTGGGCACATAGCTCATGCCCATAACGGTTACCCATGTTTCTTTGAAGATTTCTCCTCCAACAGTTGCAGAGATTCAAATATTGCTTCTTGTGCTATCTCCTAATATTCCTTTACATCCCTTCAAATAAAGAGGCCTTCACCATATAAAGACTATGACACCATCCTTACAGACACTCTCATTTGCGAGTTGGACTAGCCTTGGATTTTGACCCGAGGATGTAACATGATTAGTGATGAGTGTACCACATTTCCTACCGATGACCCTAGGCTTTCTCATTAGACATAACATTTATTCATGATGAAATTAGTGCATAGGGTATCAATATGTGGATGAGGGATCAAGGTAAACTATAACTGTAGCATATTTCCCACTCATCAAAAAACTTAGCTATTCCATCTGAATGAATCCTCAAGCATACTCCACTTGAATTGCTTGATGGCTTTGAAAAAACCCCCAATGACGAAGCATACTCCTATAATTGATGCCTCCATTCATGGCTTCCCATAAAAGTATGGACATAAAGATATTATCCCACCTTCTTCTAACAAGATTATGGTTCAACCAGATCATCCTCTCATCCTACATACCTCTTATAGTTGATGATCATGGACCACGGTATCACTATGAAAGCGTATTCCAAGCATCATCTGGGTACCAATGTATCAATGAGCTAAATTACCATAACAACTAAAATGCCCTTTATGTAACATGACATTGCATCCCAATCCTTGGGACATCCCAGTGACCATTTTTCTCCTAATGAACCTAGTCCTAAAGGTTTCTAGATCCTTCTCCTGAGGCTCCAAATCATTCCCTACCGCATCCCCAGAATTCTTTAATCCATCAGGTCATAAAAACTACAGAATCATCATTAGCAACACTCAAATTAAGCCTAGAGTCTTATGATATCCAAAGACATTGATGGAATATGAAATAGGTTACTCAATGAAATTGTGCATCAGTTACCTTTGGATCCTCTAACCTCGCGTCTATTAGTGTCTATCATTCAAAATAGTACGAAGGAGCCATACGATCGATGCCTCGACCTCCAATCATCTTAGAATGAAATTGAATTCTAGGAATCCCTCATCAATAATCTCATTTATTCTATTGATCACCTCTACCCTACTTCACCTAGATCTTTTAGCAATATCGACATTTCAAAACAAAGGAGGAGGTGCCCAATATTAAAGGAAAATGGATTCCCTTTTACGAAGATTGTATCATTTCATAGGACGAGTCTGCAGGAAGCTTGATAGGTCTAGATCATCATCTACTTCAATAACCTCTTCCTTGGTCCAAATCATGGATCTTATCGCATGTCGAATCAAACACATCATTGATGTATCTTATGAGATCCTATTCAATTGATACTAGTGATAACGAATGATGGATGAATGAAACTTACTTCAATCCTTGGGTTATCTCAACACCATTTCCTAACGAGTCTTGTCTACTGCTCGATACTGCTCCTTGGAGATCATCAATAAAATATCCCTAACTAGAGTTCTCACATCTTACGCTCCCACAATCCAACTCCACTACTTAGCGGATTCAGATTTTGATGCTAGCCTCGATGATAGTCAACACATAGTCAACAAAAGTAGGTTACCTAATGCATAACCATGCATTGATTACCTTTGGTTCTTTTACCTCGAGATAGGTTTCCACCTTAGAAAAACACAAAGGTATTAGATACTATGAAAAACCTCAACTCTTGATAACACTCAGATATGGTAAGTGGTATGTAGGAATCTCAAAATCAATGTGGAATATCATGAGCCTCTCCCTTTCACTTAGAAATTTTAGGAAAATTGGCTATTTTAGAACTAAGGAGGAGGTGTCTGATCTTAAAGGATAAAGGGATCCCCTGACATCATCATGAAGATTAGGAAAATTCTCTAGAAGCTGAGTCTATGCACTTTGATGAATATGTCACTACTAATTGATCCTATGGCCAAGACAAGGTAGTTGAATTTTCGGGGTTAGCACACTGGTTGTACAGAATAATATATCAGATCTAAGCATACATGCAAATAAAAGCAGATATTCTACTAGAAGAAATATACAAAACAAGAGACATAAATCAACACTAGATTTAATGTGGTTCACCCAGTGTCGGGCTACGTCCACCAAGAAACAAGCCAATCTATTATCCAAAGCTTTGATAAGATATACAATTGAAGATTTACAATCTTCCACACCTCTCAGATGTACAATACTTTCTTTCTAATTTAAGATTTTTCTTCTATCTCCAAGAATTCTCTCTCTCACCAAATTTTGCAAGTTCTTCTCTAATTCTTGTTATTCATCTAATTCTTACTTCTAAACCCTAGATTTCATGACTTATATAGTTGTTTATAGACTTAGGGCACTTAGCCATGCAATTACAATCAATATAATATACTTTAATGCTAAAAATATATCTAATTCCTGAGAGTTAATTAAAACATCCTCGCACAGGTAACCGATGCCGGTTAGCCCTAACCGATGCCGGTTCCTCCCTTTCTTGACCGATGTCAGTCATAGGTGACCAATGCTAGTCCCTCCATAACTCAATGATCGGTTACTGTATTTTCTAGCAAGTTTCACATTGCATGCTAATCTAAAGTAATTGAGCTCCACAACTCAACAATCTCCCACTTGGAGATTAATTACCTGCACCATACCTGTACAACATCATTCTTGGATCCTTCCTTAGATTTGTTTCTTCCTCTTCAAGTCTCAAACTCGAAGACCAACATAAGTGGAGTGTAGCTCCAAATTCTCCTTTGCTAATGGCTTCATTAGCATATCCGCAGGGTTCTTGACTCATATGCATATTTTCCAGATTCAACTGTCCATCCTCCAATACCTGTCTGTATGAAGTGATACCTCAACTGAATGTGTTTCATTCTCGAATGAAATCGACTGAGTTCTTTTCCAAATGAATTACACTTTGACTATCATTAAACAATTTACAATCATCTTGCTCCTTTCCCAACTCTTCCATGAACCTACTCATCCATATCATCTCCTTGCTAGCCTCTGTAGCTGCAACATACTCTGTCTCTGTAGTATACAAAGCCATAACCTTCTACAATCTTGAAATCTAGCTAACTGTTATTCCACCTACTGTGAAAATATATCCAATAGTGCTCCTCCTACCATACAGATCTCCAGCCATATCCGAATCAACATAGCCACATAATGAAATATCCAAACCTCCATAGCATAACTACATGCTAGATGTCCCTTTCAAATACATGAGTATCCATTGGATTACTTTCCAATGCTCTTTACCTAGATTAGCCATATATCTACTCACAACTCCCACTATCCTGTGTAATGTTTGGTCTAGTACAAACCATAACATACATGAGACTCCCAACTGCTGAAGCATATGTCACTCGTGTCATGTATTTGACCTCCTCATGTGATGAAGGACACTGATCTATTTCCTCAATTTGAAGTGTCCAACCATAGGTGTACTAATAGGTTTTGCATTCTACATGTTGAACCTTTCTAACACACTGTAGATATAATCCTCCTAAGACAAATACAATTTCTTGTTTTTCCTATCTCTGTGTATTTGCATGCCAAGGATTCTTTTTACAGATCCTAAATCCTTCATAGAAAATGTGTGAGCTAGCTTTACCTTAAGCTCACCAATGTCCTTGCATACTAGATCTTACAATAAGCATATCATCCACATACAGTAACAAAATAATATAGCTTCCCATTTTCAAGCTTCTTGAAATAAACACAATGGTCAGATTCACATCTCAAGTAACCATGCTCATGCATAAAACTATCAAACCTCATGTACCATTGCCTTGGAGCTTTCTTGAGCCCATATAGGCTCTTTTTCAACCTGAACACTAATTTCTCCTTACCCTTGACTTCATACCCAAGTGAATGCTGCATATAAATATCTTAATCCAAATCACCATGAAGGAAAGCCATCTTCACATCTAGTTGCTCTAAATGACAAATCATTCTACTGCAACTGAAACTCAATATAGTACGAATAGAAGTCATCTTTAACAATAGGAGAAAATATTTCACCAAAGTCAATACCTAATTTCTGTGCAAATCTTTTTACTACAAGCCTTGCCTTGTACCTTTTCTATCCACCCTCTTCTTCCTTAATCCTGTAAACCCACTTGTTCTGCAATGTCCTCTTACCTGCTGATAACTTAACCAAATCCCAAGTCTGGTTCTGTTCCAAGGAGTCCATCTCCTCATCCATGCCATGCTCCCACTGGACGTGGGTCTTATCTTGCATTTACTTATTCAAAGCTCTCTGGTTCACCATTATCAGTCAATAATAAATAAAATAGAGGTGTAAATCTTTTTGGAGGTTTACTTACCCTTTGTGACCTTCTCACAGGAGTTTGGGGTACCAGAGGCTCAATTTGGGACCTCTTAGACATTTGTATCCAAATCTGACAGTGATCGATGCCGGTCACCTATAACCTATGTCAGTTCTACTAACCGATGTTCGTTTGGATCTTCTGTAACTGATATCGGTTCTGCTGACCGATGCTCGGTTAGGGGTCAACCGACAACGGTTACTGTGTAACCATGTCAGGTAATACTTTTAAATCTGAGAGTTCATTTTCATTCACAAACTTCTCAACTGGTTCATCCTTGGGTACCAAAATTTGATCCCTGTACATTCTCTTTTCATTCCATTCAACATCGCGACTCCTAATAATTTTAGAATTCTCTAAATCCTAAAAATAGAATCTGAAATCACCAGATCCATAACCAATGAAAGTGCATCTCTTGGATTTTGCATCCAACTTTTTCCTATTTTCCTTATCAACATGCACAAAAGCTTCTGAACCAAAAACTTTAAGAAAAGAAAGATCTACCTCTTTTCCAGTCCAAGCTTCCTCTGGTATTCCTCCATCTAGTGAACTTGAAGGCCCACGGTTAATCAAATAAACCATTGTATCAACTACTTCTACCCGAAAACTGTAAGGGGTCAATCCAGAATGTATCTTCATACTTCTAGCACGTTCCATGATTGTCTTGTTCATTATTTCTGCAACACCATTCTCATGTGGTGTTCTTGGAACCGTTTTTTCTCTACGTATCCCATTCACTGAACAATAATAATTGAAATCCTTGCTATAGTATTCACCACCATTGTCAGATATAAGACACTTTAACTTAGAATTTGATTCATTCTCAACAAGGGCTTTCCATCTTTTAAAAGTTTCAAAAACATCATATTTACGTTTAATACAATAAACCCATACCTTTCTTGTAGCATCATCAATGAAAGTAACATAATACTGGGATCCTCCATGAGAAGCTACCTGAGCTGGTCCCCACACATCTGAGTGTACAAGCTCCAATTTCTGCTCCTTCTTAGTTGCCCCAACTTTGAGAAATCTCACTCTCTTTTGCTTTCCAAAGACACAATGCTCACCAGAAATCAAGATCTAAATCTTTCAAATATGATAACTTACCCTTAGCCTTTAAGATTTGCATTCCTTTTTGACTCATATGGCCAACCGGTTATGCCACATGCATGCATCTGAATCTGAAGTAGATAATGCAGAAAAGGAATCAGTAACACAGGTAGATAAATATAACGTTCCTACCTTCTTACCTCTTGCCACAAAAAAAGCACCCTTGGTGACTTTCCAAGAGTCTCCTGTAAAAGTAACCATGTAACCAGATTCACCTAGTTGCCCTACAAAAATAAGATTCCTCTTGAGGCTTGGCACATGCCTCACATATTTCAATACCCATGTATTTCCATTATACAATTTTAGATGAACTTCCCCTTTACCAGTAATACTGCAAGGTTCATCATCACCCAAATAAACATGCCCAAAATTTCCTTGGACATAATTTTTGAAATAACCCTTATTAGGGGTTGCATGGAAAGAAACTCCTGAATCTAAAACCCATGATTCAATTCTATTATCTAAAGAAAGAATAAGAGCATCTTGCATTACCTTTGATGTAGCAAGATTTACTTCTTTACCTTTGTCTGGTTGTTGGTTCTCTTTGTCCTTTGACCAACAATCTTTCTTTGCATGTCCTTTCTTTCCACATTTCCAACAAGTAATTACCTTAATTCTGGATTTAGATCTGCTATCCCTTGACTTTGATTTCCCATTACTCTTACTCTTGGATCTCTCCTTCTGCCTGCCCCTGCTTTCTACATTCAAAGCATTCCCAGATGATGATTCCTCTGTACTCCTTCCTATGAATTTATTCATTCAAGATTATACTAACCACATCATCAAACTTCAAAATATTATTAGCAGATGTTGTATTACTAACAACCATTACTAAGTTATCCCAACTATCAGGAAAAGAACATAAGAATAAAAGTGCTTTCACTTCATCATCAAATGGTATATCAACTGATTTTAACTAATTTACAATAGATCATGGAAATCATTCAAATGACTAGATGCAGATCCACCTTCATGCATCTTAGAACTAAATAGTTTCTTCATCAAATAAACTTTATTTGAAGCACTAGGTTTTTCATATAAATTAGCAAGAGATTTCATTAACCCTACCATAAAATTTGCTTCTGTAATATTGGAAGCCACAGATGTTGTCAGGCTCAATCTTATAGATCCCCAAAGCCTTTCTGTCAAGAATCTTCCATTCTTCATCAGTCATCTTCGTAGGTCTAGACTTCTCATCCAATGGTAAATACAAATCTCTTTGATACAGATAATCCTCAATCTGCATCTTCCATAATTGATAATTTCAGCCATCAAATTTCTCTACCTTGTATTTTTTTTCTTCTGCCATTGTTGTAGCTCCCACTCAATCAGAAAACCCTCTGTGAGTAAATCTGTCAACACAAAAAAACCTCAAACAAATATCTCTAATACCAGTTGTTGGGGTTAGCACACTGGTTGTACAGATAATATATCAGATCTAAGCATACATGCAAATGAAAGTATGATATTCTACCAGAAGAAATATACAAAACAAGAGACATAAATCAACACTAGATTTAACGTGGTTCACCCTGTGTGGGATACGTCCACCAAGAAACAAGCTAATCTATTATCCAAAGCTTTGACAAGATATACAATTGAAGATTTACAATCTTCCACACCTCTCAGATGTACAATACTTTATTTCTAATTCAATCTTTTTCTTTATCCTCCAAGAATTCTCTCTCTCACCAACTTTTGCAATTTTTTCTCTAATTTCTTGTTAATCATCCTCTTTCTTATTTCTAAACCCTAGCTTTTATGCTTATATAGTCATTTATAGACTTAGGGCACTTAGCCATTCAATTACAATCAATATATATACTTTAAAGCTAAAAATAGATCTAATTCTTGAGAGTTAATTAAAACATCATGTTGATTAGAGAACACTTGACAAAACTCACACAAGAAGTCAGCACAAGAAAACATGCCAGGTTTAAGGGCACAAATAGATAGGAAGAACGCATGCGCGGAGCAGAAGTTCAACATTCAGTACTTAGCTGATTTTGAGCATGAAGACCTATTTTTAGAAGAGGGTGTATGGAACACACCAACGATGTAGAGATGTGTGCACCACACATTTTCTATCTTTGGAGGATCGGATCGAAGTGTTTTGCATGGAGATGAGCTAAGAATAAGATTTTCACTTCAGTTAACTGTGAGAGGTCTATAGATAGAACACTTGCATGTGTGGCTATGCTTGTAAATGGCGCGTGGCTATTAATAACATGCGACCTATTTTTGGAATAGATAAGCAGTGAAGGGAAAGTCCCCACCCTATATATATGTAGTGAATTACCTGAGAGAGCGAGAGAGAGGAGAGAGAGAGCGTAGAGAGAGAGAGAGAGAGAGAGAGAGAGAGAGAGAGAGAGAGAGGTATATGTAGAGCGTAAAATGTAAGTATAAAGAGATATGTGCATATGACTGGATTACTGTATCAGATCCATGCACGCATCAATATAGAATTCCATTATTGTAAGGAGCTTCTGTGTTTATTAATAGATGGAAGTTATTGGTTGAATATAAGTGTCATTCATGTGTGTAATTGAGTAGTGCATGTTCTTGATTCAATCATGATTATCGTTTAAGTTTTTTCTTTCATAGATCTGAATATGACATGCATTGTAGAATGATGGATCATTTATGGATCTATTTGTTTCTTCCTTCATCACGCTAATATCCTGTTACAACAACCCTAAAGAGGGACCTGATACCTTTGCGTGCTTGGGTGAGCGCTCAGTCTAGGCTGAGTGATGTGTCAACACGTCTAGGGTGTTATCTGGTGAAATTCTAGGCTGCATCATTGGTTCCATTGCCAGGACCTCTTTTTTAGTTGTTTTCAGCATGGTTCAGTGATGAAAACATACCGGTTAACTCTAGCAAGTATTGAGGAGTGGATACACGACCTGGAGGAAGAATATGCATGATCGATTCTGTAGTGGATCTGAGTTTAACGCACCCACTTGGGTAGAACAAAATCTGTATGACATCTTATATGAGATATTTTTCACCATCTTTCCAGTAGAATTATACAAGTGGCTGATTGCTTATGCATCTAAGCAGAATTGGACCTATCGCACACTTGTCTGGACACAAGAAGAATTTCAGGCCCTTTATGATGCTGATCTGATCTGGACTCACGCTGTGGATACATGGTTTCATGGTGTTCTAAAAATTTATATTCTGGAATATTCAATTTTGACGTATTCTTTCCCAGAGGTTGCTAAATTATAGTTTTTGTGATATCCTAGAGGAAGCATACCTACAAGGTATTCCACTGGCAATCAAGATCGTGATGGTAACTTTGAACCTGGAGAGTAAATTGATGGCTAACTAAACTTCACCACGCGTGAGGGCAGGAACAAGTTTGGTGAAAGATGGCAAACCTAGTGGCAGAAAGGTAGAGAGAGGAAAGGCAGCTTAAGTATAATGAGGTGCACGAGAGGGAGATAGAGAAGCAACGTACTGTTGCAGAAAGTATGGCATTGAGGAGAGAGATGGCTCATGAAGGATTTGAATCTCACATAGAAGACGTGGAGCTAGAGCATCAGAAACTCCCCCATCTTGGAAAACATGACAAAGATCCCCCCTTGGCTTCACACAGAAGTGTGCCACCAAAGACTACCTGGGCTGCGGGTGTGCATCTTAATCCACCTGGTGACCTAGCCCTTGCGCTTGGTTTTCTGGTATCTAGTACGACAAGTAACCAACAAGCTAATTTGGGAAGTAGTACAGAAAGAGTAAGTCAGGGAGCAAGTACATCAATGGCAGGACATACGACTTCAATGTTATTTGGAGGAACATTTTTAGGTGCATCATCTGCACATAGAACGTGAGCGCGAAGAATGTTGGATTCACCTCTTGAAGTGGAACTACCTCACAGACTGTAGGGGTTTAGTATAGTATCTACTGTCAAAGCACATGGGAGTACATCTACAGGTCCTATTCTAGCTACAGGTGGAGGATCAAGAGGTATAGGTGGTTCTAGTTCTGGATCTGGTGGTTCTGGAGGTAGAGGAAACACAAGAGGTTCTGGATCAGGTGGTCAAGGCTCGCAACAACCACAAAATATCTATATCGAGATGTCTCTTCATCTCCTAGAGTATAGAGGCTATAGAGGATGTTGCCGAACATGTGCATATGTGTGAAATATTATGGTACGCGAAAGGGATCACAGCTTCTGAGTGTAAGGCAAGTCAATTTTCTACTACATTACAAGGACGTGCACACAGCTGGTATAAGAAGTTTGACCCTGATCAAACTTGCATGGATTATGTAGCATTGAAGGATGCTTTCTTAAAAGAGTTCTATATCCAGGATTTTGAGTAGAAGAGTATCAGTGCACTCAAAGATATCAAGCAAGGCACTACTGAGAGTGTACGTGAGTATGATGCCCGTTTTAAGACACTTCTATCTAAGTTGTCTTATGATATTCACACCAATCCAACATGCACAATGGTTTGTTGGAGGATTACACCATTCAAAAGAGCATACACTAAGACATACATTAATCCAAAGCACTAGAAGCAACTTTGCGTGCTGAGGCAGTTGGGAGCATTGACACTAGTGTTAGTCCATTCTTAGAGGCATAGATTGCAGCTATGGAAAAATAGTTAGAGAAGCTATCAGCAAATTCAACCCATGAAACATGCTCAGGGATTTGGTGTACAGATTGTGAAGTGGAAGGTCACACCAAGGATAGTTGCCCTCACAGATCTATACACTTCATTGCTGTTAGACTATGAAATCTGTCATTTGAATCATGATGCTAGCCACTGTCCTTTGTTACAGTGCACGATAAGGAAGAATGTATCCTTCTTTTGAAATATTTACAGATCCACGACCCATGATACTGAGGATTGTTGATTGATTGGTCAGATCCATGATGCTATAGACATTGGGGTATGACAGACAAGTTTAATGGATAACTCTAAGGACAAGAATGAGCACCAAGATCGGGATCATAATCAACTGTGCTATGACAAGAATGAGGGCCGTTTTGAAGGAGGTCATGGAAGAGGATATGGATATCAAGGTGGATATGGAGGATGAGGCCGTGGTGGAGGAAGAAGTGAGTTTCCTCGAGGAACGTGCTATAGACATGTGGATCCCCTGATCATTATAGGCACGAATGTCCCTAGAATGTTACATGTTCTTTTGTGGAAAGAATCATAGCTATGAGGAGTGCCCAGACTTATATGAGCATCTCAGTAAACAACATAAGTAGGAAAACAAAGGTGTAGGGATGGTTAGGATCCAACACGTGGAGGAAAACTAGTGGATGCCCAAGATAGAACCAGAACTTGAGGCCTTAATTGTGAAGATTACCACATGTGCTGAAGTGACATGCGCAAGAGAGGCATTACCAGAAGCCTACAATCATTAAGGAGGAGGTTTTTGCATGCAAGGTACCTAGATCCTGCCCATCAGAAGGAAGTCTATCAAGAGACCATGGAGGTCCTCATAAATATTCAAGGTGAGATACAATGTTTAAAAGAGCAGTCCAGAAAGATGGAACAGAAGAAAGAAGTAGGGAATGTCCCCTCTGATATTGATGACATCAGAGAGTGTGTAAAATGTTGCACCAAGAGAATATTATTCCATTATTAGGGAATTGGTTGAAGGGGAATACTCCACGTGAAAAAGCACTAAGAATGAATGGCAGATCCTACATGCAAATCTTCCCCCTGATAGCATTGACTATGATAAAGAGATCACTCTGAATGTTGTTGTAGATGGATGGTTGTTGAGCAATATTTTGATTGATATAGGTGCGGAAGTCAATGTGCTTACTTTAGATGCATGGGTACAAATGGGGAGACCTCCATTACAGCCATCATCTAATGTGTTGTTTATGGCAAATAGGACTAAGGCCACTCCCATAGGAGTTTTGAAGGATGCATCCATAACTATACAAGGGGCCAAATTCACTGGGGATTTTGAGGTATTAGCACTTGCAGAAGCAGACAGTTTTCCAGCCTTGCTTGGACACCCTTGGTGTTATGCGAATAATGCTGATTTGAGATTCAATAAGGGGTATATCAGGTTTGAGAACAAAGAGGAAAGGGTTGTGATACCTTTGATAGATGGGAAGTCTACATTGTATGTTGAGCCTCTAAGTGAGGAGGACTTAAATAGAATCTATGTATGCAGTATTCAGGACCTAGAGGTCAATGAGCCATCAAAGGAAGGCATCCTACAGTGGGAGGATTCTCACTCTATTAGTGATACTACGAGTATTGCTTGTGACAATTGGGCTCATGGTACATATGAACTAGTAGGACGCGAGGTAAAAAGCACGTGTTGTGCGTAAGAATGGACTTCATTCTGTTCGATGGATAGGTGGCGTAGTACCTTGGTATACAGGAGCAGAAGATCTTCCTATATTTTTGAAAGCCATGGAAGCACAATGGACATATCAAATTAAGAGAAGAGACATGTTAGCATATGTCTTACACAGGATAACATCGCACTTGTGGGTAGTTCATAGAGATAATCTTACGGAGTGGAAGGAGATCATAATCACCTTATCTACCAGGTTTGTAAGAAGCAATGCACCTACGTATATTTACACTTATAATGGTGATCAACCTATTCAGCACCACATTCAACAGTGTGAGAGACTCTAGATAGTAGGACAGGAAGCATTACCACCTTCACTCTGGGTGCATAAATTATATTCCACTCTACAAGGGTGCACACACGCTTGGTATGTATACGTATAACTACATCGAGAGACTAGAAACTGGTAAAATTTGACTGCATAGGAATGATCCAAACCTTTGACTACTTTTCTTCCCAACCTCCAATAGAAGAGGCATTAAGATTTGTCAAGCGGTTAACCATGGGAGATAGTGCAAAGGAAGAGGAAACTCATACAAGAATTATTTGGTGAGATAAAATCAGGCACACATTTTGAAGAAGAACGAGAAGACTCCATATTTCTTGAACGTGCTTTCCTTGAGAAAGAAAAAGGAAATATGGTGTACATCATGGATGATAAGGAAGTTGAAAACTTGGATATTGACCATTCACAGGGGGCGCGTGAGGTCTTGGATAGTGCAGATAAGGATACGTGCACATACCATGAACCAATGAAGACAAAGAAGGTCAATATAGGATCAGAGGCTGAGCCCAAGGAGGTCATAATTGATGACTATTGGTCAGAATCGGAAGTGGAAAATATCATTGAGTTACTCAGGGATTATCAGGACTTATTCCCTCGAGGGTATCATGAACTTAAAGGCGTGCATGAATCACTTGGGGAAATGAAGATAAAACTTAAGGAAGGTACGCATCTAGTGTGAAAGAGACCTTACAAAATGAATCCTAATTTACATGAAAAGGTAAAAGAAGAAATTGATAAAATGTTGAAATCTAAAATTATCAAGCCCCTTGATGAGTCAGAATGGGTTAGTCCAATGGTGATCAGTATCAAGACGGATGGTAGAATTTGAATATGTGTGTACTACAGGGAGCTAAATGCCGCATGTGTAACAGACCCATTCCCTACACCATTTATTGAGGAAATACTAGGAGTTGCAGGGTGCAAAATATATTAATTCACAGATGGGGTTTTCATGGGTATCATCAGGTTTGGATTTCTCAGGAGGATAAAGAAAAGACAACTTTTACTACTAAATGGGGCATTTTTGCCTATACTGTGATGCCTTTTGGATTGAAAAAAGTGCATGTTGTATTCTCACGCATAGTTGTTCAGGAATTTAAATATTTTATTCACAACTTCTTACAGGTCTACCTCGATGATTGGACAAGTATATGGGCTTGTTAAGGATCACTGTGACAATCTACACTTAATGTTTGAATGGTGCAGACAATTGAGTATCTCTTTGAACATCAAGAAGTGCATATTTGCTACACCTTTTGGAATACTATTGGGACACATAATCTGTAAGGAAGAATTGTTTGTTGATCCAGGTAAGGTTGCAGTCATTTTAGGGTTGGAAGCACCTGCCAGTCAGAGTGAGGTGTGTGGATTTTTAGGTCACACATGATATTATAGAAAATTCGTAAAGGGATATGCAAAAATTGCTGCACCTTTGGAGGAGTTACTAAAAGGAAAAGGTACATTCTATTGGGGAGAATTACAACAACACGCATTTGAAACATTGAAAGAGAAACTTACTACCGCGCCTATCCTATGTTTTCCTTCATGGGAAAAACCATTTCATGTACACATGGATGCTTCTAGCACAACCATCGGCACAATATTAGCTCAACCTGGAGAAGGTATTGTTGATCATCCTATCTGCTTTGCTAGTAGGAAGCTGACTCCTGCTGAACAAAATTATACAACTATAAAGCGTGAAGCTTTGTAAATGATCTATGCATTGCAAAAGTTTTGACAGTATTTGCTAGCCACACCATTTGTATTCCATACGGATCACATGGCATTGAAGTATTTTGTGAAAAAACCCATATTAGAAGGGCACATATGCAGATGGGTACTCCTATCTCAAGAGTTTTATTTCATAGTAGTGGTGAAGCCAGGGAAAATTAACTCTAGACTAGACTACTTGTCTAGAATCAACTCAGGAGAGGAAGCACAAACAATTGAAGAAACCATGCCAGATGCCCAGTTATATAGGTTACAACATGCACCATTAGAATTAGAAGACATTGTTGTCTTTCTCTGGACTGGTGTAGCACCATAACGAATGAAGGCATTAGAAAAGAAACAAATTGCTATATGCATGTCACCATTTATGTTAATCAATGGCGACCTTTACAAGTTAGGCATAGATGAAGTATTATGCCATTGTTTATTAGAGCATGAGCATAAGGATATTATGGAAGAAGCCCATAGTGGTATTACAGGAGGCCATTATGTAGGTGATGCAACTGCCTGGAAGATCCTACTTATTGGATTATGGTGGGAGAAATTGTATAAAGACTGTGAAGAATATTGTAAGGCGTGTGACCATTGTCAATGCCTAGGCAAACCTGGACAAAGAGATGGAATGCCACTGAGACCTATTATCAGTGCAGAACTATTTGAGAAATGGGCCATTGACTTTGTAAGACCTATTTCGCCAGCCACACGCAGAACTGGATTGCGCTATATCATTACTTGCATAAATTAGCTCACACGGTGGGTAGAAGTAGCACCTATGAAGGACTGTACAATAGCTAGGTTTCTATGGGAGAATGTTCTTACAAGATACATATGTCCTTTAAGTTTGAAAAGTAATAGGGGTACACAATTTTTAAATGAAACCATAAGGATCCTATTAGATGAGTTTATGATTTCCCACCATAAGACTACACCTTACCATCCTTAGGAAAATGGAACCACTGAGGCTTTCAACAAGATTTTGAGCCAGACATTGACCAAAATTTGTGATGTTGGAAGAAAGGATTGGGATGATAAAGTGTTAGCTATTCTTTGGGCATATAGAATAACTTATAAGAGATTGAACAAAGCCACACCGTTTCAGTTGGTGTTTGACGCAGAAGCCGTTCTCCCTATAGAGTTTATGTTACCTTATTTGTGCATTGCATGCGCTAGAGGTCTAACTAATGAGCATGCTTTAGAAGGGCGAATTGACAAGATGATTCAGTTGGATGAGCGATGAGCCATAACACATTGGAGTTAGAAGCAAGAAAAGGCTAGGCAAAAAGCATGTCATGACATAAATATAAGGGAGAAAAAGTTAGCGGTTGGACAAATGGTACTTCTTTATGACTCTAAGTTCTTGCGCAATCTAGGAAAGCTCAAAGTACATTGGTTGGGGCCATATGACATCACTTACATGCTTGAGTTAGGTGCTTGCTAGTTAGAAGTACTTGATGGAACATGGCTACTTGGTTATTTTAACGGGAGTAGGCTGAATCCCTACTATAAATAAGTCTTCTTGGTGTTTGTAATAAGGCAATATTCCCATTTAGATTAGGTTTTAAATTATGTATTTTCTTAATGTATTTCCTTCATTATCGTTATGCTTTGTCAATTTAGTTGTTGTTATTGTGTAAATAAGTGTGCTTGCGTGTATGAAGCTAATTACTATGTGAAGAATGTTTATGCGTAAAGGACTGCACATACTTTTAGTGTGGGGTGGTTGGAGTTATCCAAGTAAAAGACTGTGGGAATTAAAAGGTGAAAGGAATAAGCTGATACGGGTGTGCTTTAAGTCAAAAGAAGGTTGCTTCTCAAAAGTGACCAAGGATGGAGATAAATGAAAGGACAGTATAATGCGAGGTAAGCAGAGGCCATGATAACTACTAGGATAAGGTACAATACTGAGGTACTCGTGCGCAAGGGTGCATGATGAAGAGAAGTCTGTGACAAGAGGGTAGGAAGGTGCGCTAGAAGGTTATAGCTGGGGTGTGAAGATGTATTATATAGAATGAATGAATTTGGTCAATGAATGAGAGGATATTTGGTAGGTGAAGGAGTAATAAATGCATCAAAATTTGAAAAATTATATAAGGATGGGATGTGAATTCCTTTTTACCATTACTACTAAGAGTATTTGAAGAAAGAGCTAATTACAAAGAGCTGAGTGATTGAGTTAAGGTGTGAAGGGTGTGAAACCAAGCGTGACAAATAGATCTATGTGAAAAGAAGCTTGTGTCTATAATGCCCACTTCCCTTAGACACTTTTGATATTGATCATGATACTTTTGACTATATTATAGACATTATTATAGTTTTTATTTAGTATGGTGTTAGATGTCAAATCATGGATTATATGTTGACTCTGAGTTCATATATGATGCATGATGATTTGTTAGAGACATTTTATATATTTATGTTGACATGATTGTTGGACATGGTATTATATATATTTATGGATGCTGTTAGGATATGCGATATTTTGATATATTGAGTAGACCGAGAAAATTGAATTAAAATTTGATGATGATATAGTTGCTTGATAAAATTGCAAATGATATTGTTAGTTGCCTTGATGTTGTTGTGATTCATATATATAGATATATATTTTGGAATTATATTTATATTCATTTTGGATGTCTGATGTGGCTACGAGGCCGAAGGAGGTATTTGTATTTTGCATGTTAAAAATATCACAACAAACATAAGAGGATTGGAGACCAACCACATTGGAATTCTATATGAATTCAACAAGGTCACCATGGCAGCTTGTATTTGTTTGTGTGTGTTTGATTGTGTTAGGGATTCCCATGGGGGGGATCACTTTTAAATGTGACCAAGGGACTTTATGTGTATTTATTTTATTTGGTTCCTTTGTTATTTGATGTTTGTATGTGTTTATATAAATGATGTGTTTTACCTTTTCATTATCTAATCAAATTGTGGTATATAATGTGAGTAATCATATTGTTAAAATAAATTAATCAAATTGGGTCATAAGAAAGTAATTATTGGAGTTGTTGACTCTTGTATTAAATGTTGTAAGATATGTGTAAGTAATGTGTAAGTGATGTGTAAGAGATATGTAAGTAAATTTTGGAGTATGATACACTCCACCTTCTTTTGAAATTTGAAATTTGTCCTTGGAGGCTGATTTTGGGGGGCTTATGAGACAAGTTAAACTTGTCCCATACCTCTTAAATTTATAACCAACCTTACCTATGGTTGGAGAGTTAAAATCTAGACCTTCATTATGCATTTTTGTAAGTCAAGTTGTAAGTTGTAATTGCACTTTCTTACATGCTTTTAATTTCAGTCCTTTGGGTGTGGGACTTGATTTGGAGTGTGTAAGTAAACTATCATATTATTCACCCACCTATTTATTATGTTTTGGAGAATGAAGTTGACTTGGGTGTTGGAGTTGAGGATGTGTGAAGTGGCATCCTACATGGATCCACCTCATCCTCTTCTCTTCCCCCTTCTATATATTTGAATTCATTTTCTTGTTTTGGGGTTACACTCTTTTGGGTTGCTTCACTTTTGCTTACTTCATTTTGAGGCTAATTATTTTGCTGTTTGAGCTCTTGCTTTTGGAGGAAGTTGCAGAATTTTTACAGGCCTATGTTTCATCGATCTTGGGCTGTTTTGCATTGGAAAGCTTGTTGTTTGGAACTTGGAACAAACTCCATTATGGAGAGGTAAGAGCTTGGCTCTTGAAATGCTCTTATTTTATTTTTGTAAATGTTATTGTTGTGAATGTTTTGGCATGTGTGTGGGTTAGTTGGGTAGATGGCCTAGGAATGGTGTAGGAGAAGACTATGGGGCATTTATGTGGGAGACATAAGTGTTATGGGGAGGTATAAGTGTGGAGGGAGTTGGGATTTGGGTTCCACCTTACAAAGAAATAAAACTTGCATTTCTTTACTCGTTATGGGGTGCCATAAGAGGTTGGGGAGGCATAAGGAAATGTGAGGAATAAGGGGTACTTGGGGGAGGCATAAGGGCATGTCAGGGATTTGAAATGATATATATTTTGGTGTTTGTTCTTTAGGTGGTGATACCCATTTCCCCTTTGGGAGGCATAAGTAACATCCCCCATAGTTTCTTGCTCCTTTGGCTTGCATGATGAAGCCTGAGTGTTGTTTGTTGTTTTTATTTTGTGGTTGCAAACTGCAATTTTGTTTTGGAATTTGTGTTTTAATGAGAAATCGTCATGTGTGTTGTGGAAGCCTATTGTTGCCATGAGTTGAAAAAAACATTTCTTATTGCAATGTGGTTGGGGCTCTGGGGCCAATGAAGAAGGATGGCTTCTCCCTTTTCATTGGATGTCTTGGCTGGGTGGAGAGTATTGCCTTTCCCCTATTCTGTTGTGATCAAATTGAAATGATGGAGGATCTTCATGTTGTTGTTCTGGAGCAAAGGAAGAAGACAGTTTGACAGTCTTTGTTGAGATTATTTCTTATTGTAACCTTTTCCCACTTGAAGTGGATGACCTTGTATATTATTTGTGATGGAAAGATGGTTTGTATGGGCTATGAAAGTTGTAAATTGAAATTGTGAAAGAGATATACTCTGTTTTTCTACTTTTGAAAGAATGTGAAAGAAATTATATTCTGTATATTGTAATTGAGGAATGAAAGAAGAAATTGTAAAGGTATCTCTTTGAATCAATAAAGGATTGTATTACTTTTCTCAAATGGCATTATTGGGTATTGAAATCTGATTGTTGAATGTATTTTGAAATTCTGTTAGAAGGATGAAAAAGTGAATACGTATGGAGAAATGTCATAATACTCTAGTTTTCTTTAGAAATGAATGTTTTAGAAATCAGAATTGTAATTTGGCATTTGAATACTTTGCTTGAATCAACTTAGTATGTTAGAATTGGGTTGGAATGAATTCATAGTTTAAAGTTGGATGAAATGAAAATAAATCTATTCGAATTTGAGCTCTGTTAGATAACTTTCATACTGGCAATTATTAATCAGCAAATTGAACAGAATGACCCTACAACATCAAAAAGACAAAATGAAATATCAAATTTTATTTGTAAGGTCAAAATGACCCCAAACATACTAAAATACTTATGAAAATTTTATAGAACCTTTCAAATCGGGAAAAGGCAAAATTGCAGACTTCTTGTTGTATAAAATTGATAAATTTTGAATGCAAATCAATCAAGAAAACTTAACCTTGCAATCTATCCTAAAATATTCCAACTAAAATCCTCCATGCCTGTTTGGCAAGTTGAAAAAGAATTAATGGAAAATTTGAACAAAATTGATAAGTTAAAAATACCAGTTCACTTTCTAAGTGACAGAAAAACGTTTTCTCAAAATTTACCCTTTAAAATTTATCAAAATCAAATTCTTAAGGATTTCCTGTGCAAAGAGGAATTCGAGAGCTTTCCAGAAAGTCCTCGTTTGCCAAAAACTGAGTTCCCAATCAAAAGTTATGGCCTTCTGAAGTTTTTACTTCATTTCAGGCTCAAAATAATCTAACTGTCAAATTTAAATGAATAAAATATTCTTGGGCAGACCGGCGGGCTAAAACTTTCCTTTTTTTTTGCTTTTTTCCCAAAAGGTGCAAAAATCATGAAGTTTCCCACCACCCCGCTAATCCCGAAGCCTTCATTTTGTCTAAAAATGATCTAAGTCCAAAAAGTTAATTTGGAAATTTTTCCTCTACGGCCCTCGCATCCCCGCAGCCAATCATTGATATGACACGTGGCTTACGGAGGCGTTGGCGGAGGCGTGGATCCTTTTAACCTTAAGTGCTTTCAAAAATAAATTTGGAAAAATTTGTAAATATTCCCTATAGGCCGTGTATACCCATGAGCCAATGGTTGCTGACACGTGGCTTCACGAGGCGTCAGCGGAGGAGCAGATCTTTTTAAGCTTTAACGCTTTAGAAAAAAATTTGGGCAAAATTTCCCCAAATTATCCCCGCCGGCCTGCCAAACATCACAGCTAACGGTTGGCTGACACATGGCATCTTCTCAGGTCGGCGGAGGCGCGGGTTCCTTTTGAATCCCTTTTGCCCTTCCTTTTGAATAGTCAAATGTTTCCAAATGTTCCCCGCTAACCCGCTGACCCCCAGCCAATAAGGACGTGCCACATGTGTCCCCTTGGGTGTGCGGCCCAGGTGCAGGTAAATTTGCACTTTGTCCCAAAAGGGAAAAAGTGCTAAATGTCCCCAGCTCCGTGGAATTGCGTGCGTGGGAAAAGTTAACTTCCCCAAGCTCCAAGTCTCTTTTCTCCTCTGGGAAAATCTCTCCGAAGTCCGAAGGCCCGAGTTGGGGAAAATTTTCCTCCCCAGGCCCGCTCTTGGGGAAAATTTTCATC
The DNA here is from genome assembly GCA_019776745.2 of Taxus chinensis. Lineage (NCBI taxonomy): Eukaryota > Viridiplantae > Streptophyta > Pinopsida > Cupressales > Taxaceae > Taxus > Taxus chinensis. The sequence continues at coordinate 546,844,139 of CM034151.1, read as the reverse complement.
CCAAGTTCCGCCGACTCCTTATATCTTGAGAAATATGAGGAGTTAGGAGGACTTATTTATATCACCGGAAAGGTGAGGAAATTCAGCTATCTAATGGGAATGTTTTCAGGTCAATTTTTGAGTGCATTAATTATGAGAAAATCAAATTGAATCTTTAATTGAGTTTTGGGAGTGGGTAAGTAAGAATTTACTCTGATGATTTTAAATATGTATTCCTTTTCCCCCACCTGTAATTAAACCTTGCTCTTGTCTTAGATCTTGTGTAATTAAATACCTTGGGTATTTAATTTTTTTGGTCCCTTAACCCTAAAATTTTAATCAGGGAATATTTAGCTAAAATGTCAATGTAATCAGTGATTAAATTAATCCCTAAGGAGATTTGAGCTAGGTGTGGATTTATTACACTTGTTGCTTTATAATGTGGAATTAGTAATTGTTATAATGGGAAAAGTTATTAGTTGAATTTAATTGTCCTTGAGACTTTGGTTGTTAACACTTTAGTCTCAAAAAAAAAATTATTCCATAATTTTCTAACTAAACCTAGGTTGTTCTTGGGTCTCAAGTGGGAGATTTTAGCGGGCGTTACACTTGGTATCAGAGTTGTGGATTCAAAGCTTGGACCCTTGGGCACACTAGAAAACTTGAGACATGAATTGTAAACCTAGCACACTTTTGAATCTAGAAAACAACCTTGTTTGAAAATTGAAAAAGAAATGTATGAAGAAATATTACATTACTCTGTTCATTTGAACTACCAGAATTAAAATAATAATAAAATAATAAGTTGTTTGAATTGTTGTACTTGCTTAGTGGCATTTTTGTCTAAACCTGGGTAACCAAGAATGTCAAATTAAATTTATTTTTGTGAACTTCTAGTGTAGTGGAAACTTGGTTCCCCTTTGAAAATGTGTTGTTTTACAAGTCCTAAATCTTGATTTAATTGTATGATGCATTAAGCCCTTTTGAGACCCTTCCTTATTGGAGTTGTTGGAATGATAAATTATATGGTGTGATTCTTGTGGTTGGACAAGTAGTGGTTGTGTTCTGGGGTCGGGAAGAGTTAATTATAAGTTGTTTAGAGCTTCCTTCCTTCAGTGGTTAGGAAAGATGGTCTGGTTGTCAGTTTTTCCATTTTGTTACCCGTATGGGAGAGTGGACATTAAGTCTGGGTGTCGTTTATGGACCCAATCCTACGTATGTGTCCTTGGAACTGACCTGAGGCAGAGTACCCCTATTGGTGGCCATGAAGGGCTACGGAGTGAATGTGGTGTTAAATTTTATATTTTACATTTGTAATCTTGTGTTATTTTATCAAGGACCAACATCTTATTTTATGATTGATTTGAGAAGCTATGAGGATCTTTTTAGTTATTTATATTTTTGCGAGAATTTTTAGACTTTGCAATGTGGCTACTTAGCCACTTTCCTTGATTGTCGACATTTCTTGGATTTTATTTTGATTGGTGACTCAGAGCTCATTATGTTGTTGGCTACTTAGCTAAACGTTACGTGGTTCCTTCTTGCATGATGATGAGATGGTTCTATGCTTCTTGTATTGTGACATTTCATCGTATGGGGGTACACCCTAGGTGTCTTGAATGTCTTCTTAGGTGCTTAAAGTTATGCCTTGGTTTTGGATGCACGGAACCTTAAGTGTGTCTAGGATCTTAGAGTGACCTTTTCATTGCTCGACCTTGCTGGATAGAGAGTTCGTTGTGTTGTATGCTCTAGTTGGCAGTCTGTTAGCAGTGGTGGTGATTCTCTTACAATCTGGTAAGAGCTTGAACCTCATCGAAGTAGAGGTGTTTAATTGTGGGTTGATGAATTATGTTAGGATCGATTGCTTTTGGCTGGTTATGGATGTTAGTGGAAAAGTGGTTATTTGGTAGTGACCTTTCATCAATGGCATGCTAAGTTTTATCATGGATTTCCATGTTTCATTATAAAAAGTATTGACTTGTGGATTGTATGCATCTTGGTAATTATGATTAGATTTAAGCCCATTCAGGCAGTGTGTTTAAATTAAGTGTGTTTGTTTTGCTCATCGTTGACCTATCAATCTCGGGGTTACGTGGAGACACTTATGGATGCTTTGAGTATTTTGGACCATGCCACTGGTGATGTTAGTGTAATTAGACCTTGATAATTTAATCTCGGTGGTATTTTATAATGTGATTCTTCTTGTGAAACTGTAACTCTTGGTCGTAAAGCCATGTTGAATAGATAGCTGATTGTCTGCTTACATTTGATGCTTTCTAGTGCAGTATGTGGTGTTGTTATAGTTAAAATATTTCCTTTTCATTTTGATTGCTTGGTTGGTGGTATCCTATGGTAATATAGGTGTAGATTTGAAAACTTTCCTTGTCTTATCATGTGAGTAAAATGTTTTTGCCAAAACAACAAACATTGTTAAACCCTAGTAATTAGTAAAAGTAATTATGTTCCCTTAATGGGCCTTCCTTGTAACTTCTTTTGAGACTTGTAGAAACCCACTAGGAATGTTTTATGATACTTGTAATTACTGGAAAAATCTCGAAATATTGTTGTGATTCATGTTGGTTGATAGATTCCTAGTTCTTACAAAATTAATAATGTGTTTTCTATGTTGAATGTCCCCTTGTTTCCTTAGAATTAAAAATGTGATGTGTTGATTTACCTCTCTCTCCCATAAAAGTAATAGTGTGATATGTTTACCCTTCCTTCTCATTAAATTTTTAATTGACAAGTTGACTCACCCAAACATCATAAAACTATAATTGAGGAGATTTGGCCTTGAAGCTTAACAAATAAACTGGAACATAGAAAGAGAAAATGGTCCTTGCTTTAACCTTTGTAGATTAATAGAAGAAATAAAAAACAAAAAACATGTAGAAGAACAAAAAGGGAAAAAAAAAAACTTGTCCATCTACCTTTCCCTAGGAGTAAAATAAATACTTTTTCTCTTTTCCGCCTTTACAGAATGGCGAGATATCATGCCCCCTTAGTGGTCCTTATAACAAAAACTTGTGATGTCATAATAGGAGGAAGTTTAATTAAGAAAACTCGTAAAGGAATGTGCTTAGCAAAACAAAACTACAACTTTTGACTTAATTAGTTGAGTTATAAAATAAGTAAGATTTATGTGTATTGAGTGCAATGTATAGTTGAACCTGTAGTTCTGTCACCTACCTGGAATTGTGAAATACTTGGTGGATAGTAATGTGTTCTAGTTTCTTAGTACTTTCTTGTTCATAGATGTATGTGCCTTTCTTTGTGGGAGTTTTTGGGTCATCATACCCTTATCGTCCTTAGCTCGATGAGTGTGAGTTGTGGTCCTTTTGGATTGAGACTTATCTCTTGTTTAAGAAGCAACCTCCTTGCGTGTTGTCTTGTCCTTGGAGACCTAAGTTATTGTAATTTTAAGGACAACATATGTTAAGGATATAAAATAAATTTGGGAAGTCTTATTTTCTTCTTGTTATTCTTGAGACACATTGTTGTTGTTTCCCCTCTTCCGTTAGGATGGAAAGTGCAAGATGATGTTATTCACTTTTGATCACGATGCACCCTTGGATTGTAGTTGGACCCCGTGTTACTTGTTCTTCTCCCTAGCGACCTTGAGTGCTCCTTGGTGTTTCTTTGTGCTCTCTTTATGTTATTCTGAGCTTGAGGAGGAAATAAGATAAATAAATCCCATTGTGTTATAGTGTATGGTGCTTCTTGTATTGATTATGTTAGTTGCTAGTGGATATATGTATTACTAAATTTTGCTAAATGGTTGACATCTCTAGATTTGGTTAGTGTTGGTGTGTTTGATTCTTAAAACAAAAGTGTGTAAATCATGGTTTAGGAAACCTTTTGGTCTTGAAATTCACTTAGTATTACCATGAAAAGTTTGATTGTACCCTCTCGAGTTATAGAAGTGCTTTCCTTCAATAGTTCCTTGATTTTAAATGTTTTTTTGATTTAGGTGTCCTTCCTTGTTGATTAACCTCATCCTGTGTGATCCTCAAATTGTGGGACCTTGAGTAGACATGTTCCTCTCGTAAATTTGGCCATAGTTGATTTTTACTAGCCTTGTCTAGACAACGAACCTATGAAAGCATGGCTTAAACTTAGTGGAAACCTTAACTTTTGTTATTGTAGTATGTTGTATTCCTTGGGAAACTATGTGGTCATTCTCAAACTCATGGAATTCTCCTTATTATTCCTCTACTTGGTGGTTACTCTTAAGACTCTTTTGAACTCTTCATGTTATATTGTTATGTGTTGTATCTTGGTTGATAGCACAAAATTACTCTCTAGATTTAAATGTTCATAGCCTTGCATGCAGAAAGTTTAGAACTCATCCCTTACAATCTCCCTTCTTCTTGATGAATTGCATTAGACCAAACTTGGGTTCTATAGACCCACACTTGTTTGAAGCAAGAAATCCCATAATGGGAGTGATCCTTTTTCTGTTGCATTTGTTCCTATCTCTCTTTCCAGTGACTTCCAGGAGGAAGTCGAGTCTAAGGGGAGGGGGATGTAGTGCCCACTTCCCTTCGACACTTTTGATATTGATCATGATACTGCTGACTATATTATGGACATTATTATAGTTTTGATTTAGTATGGTGTTAGATGTTAGATCATGGATTATTGTTGACTTTGATTAATATATGGTGCATGATGATTGTTAGAGACACTTTATATATTGCTAATGATATATTGTTTGGCATGGTTATATTTCTGGATGTTATTCGGACATGTGATATTGGATCTATTGAGTAGACCTAGAAATTAAATTAATTTGATGATGATATAGTTGTTGATAAAATTGCAAGTGATATTGTTGATTATCCTAGATGTTGTTGTGATTCATATATATATATATTGATGATTTTGAATTATATTTATATTCATTTTGGATGTTTTGATGTGGCCACGAGGCCGAAGGAGGTATTTGTGTTTTGCAGGTTAAATTATCACAACAAACATCAGGGATTGGAGACCAACCACATTGGAATTCTAGATGAATTCAACAAGGTCACCATGGCAACTTGTATTTTCGTTTGTGTGTGTGTTTGATTGTTGTTAGGGATTCCCATGGGGGGATCACCTTTAAATATGACCAAGGGTTATGTGTATTTATTTATTTGGTTCCTTTGTTAATGTTGTATGTGTTTTATAAGTGATGTGTTTTCCCTTTTCATTATCTAATTAAATTGTGGTAAAGTAATGTGAGTAATCATATTGTTAAAAATTAATTAATCAAATTGGGTCATCAGAAAGTAATTATTAGAGTTGTTGGATCTTGTATTAAATGTTGTGAGATAAGTGTAAGTAATGTGTAAGTGATGTGTAAGTTGTATTTTGGAGTATGAAACACTCCACCTTCTTTTGAAATTCAAATTGTCCTTGGAGGCTGATTTTGGAGGCTTGTGGGACAAGTTAAACTTGTCCCATTCCTCTTAAATTTGCATACCAACCTTACCTATGGTTGGAGAGTTAAAATCTAGCCTTCATTATGCATTTTTGTAAGTCAAGTTGTAAGTTTTAATTGTACTTTCTTACATGTTTTTAATTTTAGTCCTTTGGGGTGTGGGCTTGTTTTGGAGGTGTAAGTAAGTTGTCATATTATTCACCCACCTATTTATTATGTTGGAGAATGAAGTTGACCTTTGTTGGAGTTGAGGATGGGTGAAGTGGCATCCTACATGGATCCACCTCATCCTCTTCTCTTCCCTCTTCTATATATTCAAATTCCTTGTTGCATCTTTTGGTGTTGCTTCACTTTTATTGACTTCATTTTGGGTGACTTGCTTTGTTTTTGGAGCTCTTGCAAATTGGGAGAAAGTTGAGATTGTTGCAGCTTGTATATTGTTGATCTTTGGACTATTTTTCATTGGAAATCTTGCTGTGTTGTGAACCTTGGAACAAACTCCATTATGGAGAGGTAAGAGCTTGGCTCTTGAAATGCTCTTATTTCCTTTTTATGGTTAGGTGCAATATGTTGAATGTTGTGAATGTTTTGTTATTGCTTGTTGGGCTATGGTTGGGTAGATGGCCTAGGGATGGTGTAGGAGAAGACTATGGGGTATTCTTGTGGGAGGCATAAGTGTTTTGGGGAGGTATAAGTGTGGAGGGAGTTGGGATTTGGGTTCCACCTTACAAAAAGAAATAGATTGCATTTCTTTACTCGTTATGGGGTGCCATAAGAGGTTGGGGAGGCATAAGGAAATGTGAGGAATAAGGGGTACTTGGGGGAGGCATAAGGGCATGTCAGGGATTTTAAATGATATATATTTTTAGTGGTTTGTTCTCAGGTGGTGATACCCATTTCCCCTTTGGGAGGCATAAACAACATCCCCCATAGTTTCTTGCTCCTTTGGCTTGCATGATGAAGCTATGAGTGTTGTTTGTTGTCTTTATTCTGTGGTTGCAAATCTGACAGTTTTGTTTTGGACTGTGTTTTTAAATGTGAAATTTGCATGTGTGTTGTGGAAGCCTATTGTTGCCATGAGTTGAAACAAAACATTTGCTTATTGCATTGTGGTTGGGGCTCGGGGGCCAATGAAGAAGGATGGCTTCTCCTTTTCATTGGATGTCTTGGTTGGGTGGAGAGTGATGCCTTTCCCCCTATTTTGTTGTGATCAAATTGGAAAATGGAGGATATTCATGTTGTTGTTTTGGAGCAAAGGAAAAAGACAGTTTCGATACGGTCCTTGTTGAGATTATTTCTTATTGTAACCTTTTCCCACTTGAAGTGGATGACCTTGTATATTATTTGTGATGGAAAGATGTTTTGTATTGGCTATGAAAGTTGTAATTCGAAATGTGAAAGAGATATACTCTGTTTTCTATTTTTGAATGAATGTGAAAGAAATTGTATTCTGTATATTGTAATTGAGGAATGAAAGAAGAAAACATTGTAAATGACAATGTAATATACATTTTGAATCAATAAAATGATTGTATTACTTTTTACTCAAATGGAATTATTAGGGTTGTAATTGAAATCTGTATTTGATTACATAAATGAAAGTTGTTTACTTTGTTCAAATTTTGTTGGTTGAAGAAATTTGATGAAAAAAAAAGTGAATACGTATGAAGAAATGTCATAATGCTCTATTCTTTAGAAATGAATATTTTAGAAATTAGAATTGTAATTTGGCATTTGAATACTTTGCTTGAATCAACTTAATATGTTAGATTGGATTGGAATGATTTCATAAAAAAAACTTAGAAGATGATAAATGAAAATAGATCTATTCGAATTTGATCTCTGTTAGATAAATTTCAAACTCTGGCAAATGTATTAATAAAAAATTGAACATAATGACCCTGCAACATCAAAAAGAAAAAATTAAATACCGAATTAACTTGTAAGATCAAAATGACCCCAAACAACTAAAACACTTAAGAAATTTTTATCAGAACCTTTCAAATCGGGCAAAGGCAAAATTGCAGACTTCTTGTTGTATAAAATTGATAAATTTTGAATTGTAAATCAATCAAATAAGACTTTTAACCTTGCAATCCATCCTAAAATCTTCTAAGTAAAATCCTTCATGCTTGTTTGGCATGTTGAGAAAGAGTTAAGGACGTCGAATTTGAACAAAGTTTGATAAGTTAAAAATTACCAGTTCACTTTCTAAGTGATCAGAAAGATCATTTTCTCAAAATTTAACCCTTTAAAATTTATCAAAATTAAAATCTTAAGCTTCATGTGTAAAGAGGACGTTCGAGAGCTTTCCAGAAAAGTCCTCGTTTTCCAAAAATTGAGTTCCCAATCAAAAGTTATGGCCTTCTGAAGTTTTTACTTCATTTCGGGCTTCAAAAGTAATCTAACTATCAAATTTTAAATGAATAAAATATTCTTGGGTGGACCCGGGGGCTAAAAATTTCCTTTTTCACCTTTTTTGCCCAAAAAGCACAAAGTCATGAAGTTTCTCGCCGCTCCGCTAACCCGCAAGCCTTCATTTTTTCTCAAAATGATCCAAACCTCAAAAAAATAAAATTTGGAAAAATTTTCCCCGTTTGCCAGCCAACCTGCAGCCAATTATTGCATCTACCACATGGCTTCATTGAGGAAATCGGCAGAGGCATCAGAAACGATTCAAAACATTAAGCACTTTCAAAAATAAATTTGGAAAAATTTGTAAGTTTTTCACCACATCCTCGCCGGCCCACAGGTAATCAGGTGCTACCACGTGGCTTCATGAGGCATTGACAGAGGAGTGGATCTTTTTAAGCCTTAACACTTCAGAAAATGTTTGGGAAAAATTTCCAAATTATCCCCGCCGGCCCGCCAAACCGTAGCTAACGGTTGGCTGACACATGGCATCTTCTTTCATTGTCAGAGGCGCGGGTTCCTTTCGACCTTTTTACCCTTCCTTTTGAATAGTCAAATTTTCCAAATGTTCCCTGCCGACCTGCTGACCCGTAGCCAATAAGGAGCTGCCACATGGCCTCCTTGGGCGTCGACGGAGGTGCAGGTGTAAAAATTACTATGTCCCAAAAGGGAAAAAGTGCTAAATGCTTTCCCCCGTTTCGCCGGCCCATGTTTGGGAAAATTTTTCTTCCCCACTCCACCAGTCCACTTTTCTTTTCTAGGTGAATTTTCTCTCTGAAGTCCACAGGCCCAAGTTTGTGAAAATTTTTCCTCCCCAGGCCCACTATTGGGAAAATTTTCAACCCAAGTTCCGTCGGTCCATAACTTGAGAAATATGAGGAGTTAGGAGGACTTCTTTATATCACCGGAAAGGTGAAGAAATTCCCTATATAATGGGAATGTTTTCAGGAGGTTTTAATTGCATTAATTAATGAAAAATCAAATTAAATATTTAACCGTGTTTTTGGGAGTGGGTAAGTAAGAATTTACTCTGATGATTTTAGATATGTATTCTTTTCCCCCACTATAATTAAACCTTTCTCTTATCTTAGATCTTGTGGAATTAAATACCTTGGGTATTTAATTGTTTTGGTCCCTTAACCCTAAAATTTTAATCAGGGAATATTTAGCTAAAATGTCAATGTAATTAGTGATTAAATTAAACCCTAAGGAGATTTGAGCTAGGTGTGAACTTATTACACTTGTTGCTTTATAATGTGTAATTAGTAATTATTATAATGGGAAAATTTATCACTTGAATTTAATTGTCCTTGAGACTTTGGTTGTTAACACTTAAAAAAAAAAATTCCATAATTTTGTAACTAAACCTAGGTTGTTCATGGGTCTCAAGTGGGAGATTTTAGTGGGCGTTACACTGGTGGTGAAGGGGTTGAGCGAAGCAAGGAGAAAAAGAGGTGTTACGGCACGATGTTTCCACCTAGGGCAGATTGAATCAAGTTAGGTTTTGATTCGTAAATTATAGAGTTAAAGAGGAAATGATTGTAAGGTAAAAATGGCACCCAAGAAGGCATTTGCTAGCAACAACAGCTAAAGGAAAGAATAAGGTGGTCATCAAGGAGGAAGAGATGGCATCAAAAAGATGATTTTTCAGAATATGCAATATCCATAAGGCAGTCATCATTGGCCAGGAATGGGATTCACCCATCAGAAAGAGTAAAGTAAGAGAATACAATCATAGGACCTCAGAGAACAAGAAGGAGCTTGATTCCTTTCTCACTGCTAGGATGAAGAAACGTATGGCAGATTACATGCTGGTGTATGATGATGTAGGTGAGAAGCTTCTAAAGAGAATTGGGGTCTACCAACTATATGAGCTTCCATATTTTGGGAAGTATGATCCCTTATATGAGTGGCTCATGAGTAGAGTACACAAGGAATTTTTCTATTTTGCAGGATGTAGAGTTAGAATCTCATCTATGCTTATCTCATCAGTTACAGGTTTCAAGGCCATAGGAGAGGACATAAAGAATGATCTCACAGATAAATTCACAATCTTAAAGACTATATAGAAGTTGGGGTACCTGAAGGGTCTGTGTTGTATGGATATAGACAAATTGAAGAATTTTCCAGTTGTGCAAGTAGCAGCACACCTTGTTACAAAGTTGAATGATCAGGAGCAGTGGTCATAGGTAAATACTATGTGGGTACACATGGTGCGTAAGATGTCAAAAGGATCAATCTACAATATTGTAGGCTACATTGCAGAACAAATAGTCGAGGAAGTGCGCACATGAGGGAAGATCACTTTTGGGGCTATTCTACTATCACTAGTATTCATGAAAATTGGAGTACCAGACGGGCCGAAGGAAAAGGTATGGGATTAACCCATGGAGAATAAGTCACCAGCTGAAAGGTTCAATAAGTACCTACGTAAAGGGGCCATGACAGATGACGTCAAGAAAAGGGTGGATAAATGGTACGACAGGCTCCATGCGGCATTTGGAGAAGAGTGGCACATCCCAAAGGACCTACCATTAGTAGTAGGGAAACAAGTTCAATTTGTTGTATATCAACATTTCTGTATCACATGCTTCCCAATGACAGATGGATTCTGGAGCCCTTGGTGAAAATTTCCTTACGTATTCACTACAATTTATTTCTAAGCATTTATTTATAGATTTACAGACATGCGCTGACTGGTAGTCAATGCAGATAAGGTAGACTATGACTACCATACATTGAGGAAGAAGTATGTGTATCCTAGAAAAATTTCCTACATCCGAGAGGATCATTTTGGAGGTGTTGAATATTAAGATGATAAATCTGGTTATAGTAGATGTAGGGGCATCATTGGTGTATCTTCATCTGAATCCCAAGATGGAGAACAATAAGTATGTAGAGAATGAATTCGCACTTCCAGGGCCTCCGAAGGGTAAGCACATAATAGAAAACATACCGGCACAAAGTTCCATGGAATTTGTTGAAGTAGAGGGTGAAGAGGAGGAGCGTGAATATAGTTGAGGCTTAGATCATAGAAGAAGGAAACCATATGATAGAGAAGAGTCACCATGAATGGACGCTCCACTTCAAGGACACGACGAAGAGGAAGATACAGAGGTTAAGAAGGGGGATCATGGGTTTAAGAAATTGTTCAGATTCACAAGGACTCAAAGTGGAACTTCACAAATGGTACATAAATCACCTCGTCTCTCTCCACAAAAGGAGACCATTGAACTAAAGAAGAGAAGAAAGTTGAAGTTAGATAAAGAAGCGAAGGAATCAGAAGAGAGAAAGCATGTGCATCTCTGACCCCCCTCAAGAAAGAAGATGAGCCACAGAACAAGGAAGATAAAAAAGATGAAGAGATGAAGGATGGAGAAGAAAAATAAAAGGAAATATTTAGATCCACACATGTGACTGCTCAAGATGTAATGGGACATGCTCTTAACCTTGAAGTTGTAATTCCCAAGGGTCCTAGATTGAAGAGGATGATTAGAGAGCACATTCCACCATCCATGGGGTATGCAGAGGATGCAGTTAACATTGTCTACACCACTTCCAGAGCATGATAGCGTAGAAACTATTTATTCGGTTGGGAGCTAATGGAAGAGGATATGGTGACTGTATGCACTTGGAAGAAACTATTATGGTCAATGCACACCCATATGGATGAGCCTAGATTTTGATGTATGTAAAGAGCTATGTGTTTCAAGATGGCTGAAGAAGGCACCCTAAGCTATACATATGATAGTAAATCCTACTATCATGTCAGATGAGTAGGTTAAGCAATGCATTGGTGAAAGTTTATGTTGAAATTACTAGAAGAATCATGGATAAAGTTGCAACAATTAGAGTGTTGTGTGAGGATTTAAAGACAAAGGATACAGAGATAGTATGCATAACACAAGAGAGGACTTCATGCATAAGAAAAACAAAGTATTTATCAGCATTGCAGAGGAGATTGGGGACAATTTCATCAGAGCAAGGCCACACTTGGAGACCAAGGTACCATAGATGTTTCCCTCAGTGATTCATTATGTAGGAAAGTTGGTGGACCTGGTACTTGAAGATGAACCTCTGTGCATGACAACACCAAGAAATTCAGAGCAAAAAGTAGAACAAGAGAAAGCCTCAATGATGTAAAATATTACATCTTATGAAGGGCTACTGCAAGCACTACAAGAAGTATTGAAAAAAATGGACCAGGATTTGAATATATGCATAGCTCTTGAGGTTCTTATCAATATAAAGACCCTAGAAGAAAATAATGAGGTCTAGAAAGTAATGAAGGACAAGGCATTAGGCCTTACAAAAATATTTTCAACAGTTAAGCAGAAGCACGAGGCCTTGGGTAGCAACACAATAGCTACACAAGACTCGGTTGGAAGAGCTTAGGAAGTTAATTACATAGAAGATGGATCTTCTAAAAGGAATAATTACATCAATGTCCAGCATTATGTTGGTTCTGCAAAATTAAAAAAGGGGATATTGTGAGGGATGAGTTGGAGTCTATTGTTTTGGACATTCCAGAGAAATCAGAACAAGCACACGCTGAATGGCAAGCCTTAAAGGCCGAAATAAAGGAGGAGTATCCAAAGTTGATACTTCAAACTGATTCAAAGGAGTCTACCTCATAGCCTCATAAAACTTCTTTATTTATCTACATTCTTTCATTCTTATTCTTTCCATTATTCTATTCTTTACTTCAATTTTTGGAGATAGCCATTGTTGGGATGATAATGTGATTTGTGTGGGGTAATTTTGATCATAGAACACTTGTTAGAGATCACAAGAATTCCGTGCGAGAGAGAATGCTAGGACCAAAGGTGCACAGGAATAGGAAGAACCTGCGCACAGAGGGCAAGTTTAGTTTTTGGGACTTAGCCTATTTTGAGCATGAAGACCTATTTTTAGAAGATGGCGTGCAGAACACACCAATGATGCAAAGACATACGTGCATGAATTATCTATCTATGGAGGATCTGATCAAATCATTTTGCATGGAGATGAGCTAAGAAGAGGATTTTAACGTCAGTTAACTGCAAGAGGTCTATCGATAGCACACTTGCATGTGTGGCTATGCTGTAAATGGTGCATGGCTATTAATAACATGCGGCCTATTTTTGGAATAGATAAGTGGTGAAGGGAAAGTCCCCACCCTATATATATATATGATGTGAAGCACATAGTAGAATATATACATAGAGAGAGATGGATGTATGAAGGTATAGAGGTATGCGCATATGACTGGATTACTATATCGGATCCATGCGCACATAGGTATAGATTTTCATTATTGTAAGGAGTTTCTGTGTTTATTAATAGATGAAATATATTGTCCGAACCTAAGTGTTATTCATGTGTGTAATTTATTAGTGCATATTCTTGATCCAATCATGATTACTGTTTAAACTTGTTCTTTCATAGATCTGAATGTAGCATGCATTGTAGATGATGGATTAGTTATGGATCTATATGTTTCTTCCTTCACCATGCTAACATCTTGCTACACCAACCCTAAAGAGGAACCTGGTACCTTTGCATGCTTCGGGTGAGTGCTCATTCTAGGATGAGTGATGTGCCAGTGTGATTTAGGGTGTTATCTGATAAATTCTAGGTTACATCACTATCCACGCTTTTGTACCTTTCAAGGCCTATCCTCTACACTAGGAAATCCCAAAATTCATTAAATTATATAGTAAGGATGACCTACAAAAACACATTAGAGCCTTCTTTCATGCATGGTATCTTATCACCCATGACCAGGGCCTTATGTTTAGAACACTCCTTGTGTCTTTAAATCGGTCTTTCCCTTAATTGGTATAATAGCATCCCACAACATTCTCTCTTCTCATTCACCAAACTCATGTAGTTTTTCTTATAACCCTTTTCAATAAACATTACTCCTAATATCTCCATCACTCGACCTCTATTCCATTAAAAATTTTGAGCACAATTTCATTACATATTTCATTTCTAGATGGCAAGGTATCATCAACCAACTCTCCTTCTCTCTTCCACAAACTGAATTGATTGAGTTATTTTCTCGATCTAGCACTTAGCACATATCATGAAATCTCCAAAACCAATCCTTCTAGACATTTTATGATTCCTATAACCATAGCCTAGATATGTACCCTCAAGGATAGTAAGGTTAAAAGTGGGTCTAAGAAACAAAAATGAGAGTATTCATTTTTAAAAAATCAACAATGGCAAATATAAAGGTTCGGAAAATGCGATTGTGAAAAATAGGTCTAAATCTTGTTTGGAATCTAAACAAACTCGACATCAATGTAACTACACACCCATAGGGGATTCCTATAGCATGATCTTCAAATAACTTCTATCCACTTGCATGATTAAAATCTCACCCATTACCTATTGATATATCCATGTCTAAACCATCATGGTACCCGAGAAAATGATTATTGTAAATAACATATATTATGAGGCCATTTACATGGAGATATGCCAATGTAGCATTTAAATATGTTCTTCAATTAGAAAAATCCTTTAGGATCTCATTGACTGAGGGTACTATCAATTTGATAACATGAGCACACCTCCAAAAAAACATGGATGTGTTTAAACATAATTTCCTTAATCATTCCCGATTTAGCAGTCAACTCCAATGTAATTCCATTGGCTTCCATCATACTATCAGTATTGTCAATTATCTCCCACTTACATCCTTAGTGCTCAGGGTTTCTAACAAGTGAAAACACCCATCAAATCACATGACTCTTTGGATCTATCACTTACCGATACCATGAGTCTTACTACATCACATTACATAGAATCTATCACATCTTCTTCATGTTCCCCCATTATCTCTTGAAGAGCTATAGAAAGAAAACTTGTCATTAAAATCTTAAAGAGATATTTTGAAGACCACGTCACCCAAAAGATCACTATCAAAAATCTTCATAATCCAGATATATAGTCTAAAAAATCATTCATCTAGAAAAATATAACCTTACCAAACACTCATCAAATAACCTCATACACATAGTAACGCAACCCCTGACCCTCTATCTTTGGGGACCTCATCACAAAGTAAACAACCCCTACCCTCTATTTTGGGGCTTCAAAAATTTGTAATCAATATTACATAATCTAAGGTCGTGTTGATCCAAATTTCTTGTTCATGTTCACATTAGTGATCTAGTAATTAAAAAATATAAACAAATCTAAAATGCAAGGGTTTAAGGTACCTTGAAGTATGATGGATGCAAAAAGGATGGGCACAAAGTGGATGACCTCACTGAAAATCTAATGAACATGTAAAATAAAGGTAACTAAAATTAAATGGATTAGACAGTATGTGAGGGGGTTTCCCAACGAATTTGGTTCCAAGAAGCGTTAACTTTCTTAGCGGATGTTAACCCCCCGTGTTTGATAAAAGATGGTAAAATAAATGAAAGGATTGATTAACATGTAAAAACTGAAGCTAGACAGAATCTAAAATTCCAGGAATGGATGAAAAGTGATGATCTAATCTAAATAAAAACAAAATAAATTGTATCTAGCTAGGTCAACGGTGACCTAGATTACAAAGGGTGGGTCAATGGTGACCTAAGTAAATGGATCCAGACAACAAGATAGAAATGTTCATTTGGGAAATGATCTGGCAACAAGATAGAAATGTAATTTGGGATGATCTGAAGGGTGATCACAGAAGCCTAAGAAACACTAAAAAATAACCTACAAAAAGAGATATAAGATAGAAAGGAAGAGAGGATGGTAGAAAATGGGGATTAGGATAAATTAGATAAAAAAAACAAGATTCATGTCAACAGAAAATAGGTTGATTTAGCAGTAATACTGGAGTGCAGACATGACAGTTTGGGATGACTTGGAATCAAGATGAGAGATATGAGGACTGGGAACATTAATAGAATAGAAGCAGACACTAAGAAGGATCTGGAAACAAGAAGTATGATGGAATAAAACTAGGTCAGCATAGTGACCTCAGTGGATCGATGTTGACCTAGGCAGTGTAAAATAAAGTTGAAGGTAGATGAGGTGAATGATAAACCTACTGGCAGAATGACTAGAAGAACATGCTGAGAATGGAATTTCAATATTAGTTAAATATGTAATATGTTAGATTCTAACAAATAATAATAATGATAGTATATGATAACATTAAATAACACATAATCAAAGTAAACCTCCCAAAGTCTCCATAAGTGATGAAATACAAGATTCAATGGAATCCAAGAGGGTTGACATGGCTACAAGGATGCTCAGATTCAAAGATAAGTTAACATAGTGCAAGAAAGCTCGAGTTATGTCTCATTTTAGAAGGAGGGTGAAATCAATCTTATAAGGTCAACGGTGACTCTGTTGGGTCACCGCTGAATGTGGGAAACTATTCCTTGAATGGTAAAAGAACTTATTTACATGAGATATGGGGCTTTTGGATATTGGGATAAGTGTTTTAAAACATGTATGTGGGTAACGGTTTCCTAGGGAAGTGTCATGAATAGGTAAGAGATAAATATGGGTCAGATAAAAGCTAAAAAAAGTGTAGTATGTGGATTTAGGTGGTTAAGGATAAAATATCCTAAAAATAAATATAATTCCAAAGATAATTAGCTAATGGAGATTAATTAAGGTAATTAATGAAGATTAATTAAAGTAATTAATGAATGTTAATTACGAATTAAAAGATGCTAGGCTAATAAATGATAATTTAAATAAAATAAGTCAATTAAATTAAAATGGGTCTAGATAGGACCATGGTGAAAGATGTGCACGTGGGTAATAAAGGGTAGTAATACCAAATTTCGATGTCTACAGGTCATTCCTCGAAATGACACCTAAATGCACCACAATAAGATATGACCCCAACATCTCAAACTCCTAGGTGTCAGAGAGGGAATTAAGATCCTTAGATGATCCTTCACCACTATCATCATCTAAAGATGTACAGAGCTGGAAACATGATATTATACATCACAATGATATTGTCACAAAGCTTGTCTAATAAATCTATGTGATAACTTTACAATCTTTTCTAGAATGGGGCATCTGGACTCTTGAGTTTGAAATCCCTCTTGGTATAATCATGAGGCTTTCTATAGCATATCATCAGGGATACCATGACACTTCATCGGAGAATTGTAAGGATATCCATGAAACTGGATTTCAAATAATTGCTAACGAATGTGTCACATTCTGCCCTGCGGATACAAATCATCCTATAACTCTAATCAATATATAATCAGATCACTAGTCATTAAACTCAAACTAACCCATCAAATCCTTAAAAGAAAAAGATTCAATTGGGGAGTCAGACTGAGCTCGACGGTCACTTGAAAGAGTGAACTTACAACCAAGTGCTATGCTACATCTCAGACTCCACGTATATTTGCATGCGTGTGTGAAGAATTGTGCCCTAGGTGGTTATTATGTCAGACCTACTTGAATAACGAGAAATAGCTAGGTGTAACAATGTAAGTAGATGTGTGGATGTCAAAAATAACTTTCCCTCCTAGGAAGTGTATGCAGAAGAATGCAGTCCCTTGTCTTTTGAATGATAGCTAGATAGATGCTATGATGTTCTTAAAATTCCTTTAAATGCAACCTTAGGTGATAGTAGTAGATGATTAGAGCTTGGTCCTTTATTATGGTCACATAGCTTTATATTTATATAATTCCCTTGGTTTAATTTCATAATTAACAACTAAAAGGATGACCCATAAGAAAACAAGATGCCTAAAAGATAAAATATTCCCAAAATAGGTGAGTAAGATACAAATAGGTCAGTGGCACCCAGAAGGACGGGGGCACCTAGGCACTGACATCCTGGCTGGGCATTGGTGTCTAGAGTGATAAAAGATGAAACCATGAAGCATGGAATAGGCTGTGGGTTGTTAGAGGCCAAAAAGAAGACCTAAAAAAAGACAAAGAGGCCAAAGACAACTGTTAATTGCTAATTTTCTCAATTAGGAATCATATGAATAGTAGTATGTGACTAGGACTAATAAATGTACCCAAGTACATGATTTAGTGTCTACATTTCCCCCCACTTTATGTTGTTGAGTGAATACTGTTATCACAAAAAAATTAGCACCTTAGGATTTGCACATTACAAATCCCTACTTTTTACTAACATGGGATGATCTCACAAGTGTGGGACTTGTAAAGTGAGATCAACCTCTAGAGAAGGTTGGTTCCTTTACCTAATCATAATGCTAAAACTACTCCTAAGGAAGGAAATAAAACTATCTACTCCTAAACTAATAATCAAAGGTAGCAGGGAGAGAGAAAGATGTATGACAATGGAAGTCCTAAGCTTACAGAGGTGATGACACCAAGAAAAGGGGTAGAGACACTCTTAAATGAGTGGAAATGGAAGAAAATGATGAAGGAGATGGCAGACTTGAGTGCCATAGTCCAAAACAACATTCAAACCACCACGTTGATGAAGCAAAACACATTTCAGACCTTGCAAGGAGAATAAAAGATGCACAAAACTCCTACAGGTGAAATGAAAGGAAAGGAAATGTAATAAAACACAAACAAAGCAAAAGATATCCACAAAACATGAATTTTATTGCTTCAAGTATGTGTAATCGATTATATTGAAGGAGAAGAGGCAAGTATTACTATGTACGATGTCCAAATATGATGCCTACAAATCACCAGTACTCTAGATAAACTTTGACAGAGTTTCATTAAATTCAGAACATCCCCCCTTTCAAAAATGAAAGATTTGATAATATATAGCAGAATGGAATAAAGAGAAGAGGGAAAAAGAAAGGCACATTTTTTTCAACTTTTAACCACCAAAAATCTGCATTGAATTCTTCTACAAAGTATATGGGCACCATACAAGGCCATTACTACGTCCATTCCATCTTGCAAAAGGAAATGAAAGACATACTTCATTAATTTTGGTGGTTGAGAGTGAGATTTGATTGCTTTCGTGCTCAGGATTGTCTTCTCTCCCTTTGAAACTGTGTTTTCCATTTTGACCAACCAAACCTCATCATTTTTTGATTATGATGATTCCAAATTGAAGGGCTTTAGGAGAACTTTATAATGATATAAATTTGGTGAGATTTTTAGCTCTTGATTGAAAGATATGGCCATTTGAAGTTTTACCTATACTGGAGCACAAGAACGTGACACTGTTATCCTGTAAAATTGACAAGGGAAATTTTGCAGGTAACCATACCAAATTTTTGTTTTGGTTCCCCGTTGAGGTCCCTTAACATTTCGGAAAGGCATAAAATCCCTTTCCGGAAAATCTAGTTTTTCAAACTTAGTCATTTGGTCCTTTTTTGGTTGGGCGCAGTTTTTATTCACGCAACATCAAATGAAACTACGCCCCCTCCTTTCCTTTGGCACATCCTTTGGAGTGTCGACATTCCAAATGTTGCGCCTTCCCATGATGTGCCTTTCAAGCCTGTGCCAAGGTGCATGCACCATCTTGTCAACATTCAAAATGTTGCGCCCCTAATGGTGCGCCAAAGCGCTAAAAAAGTAATGTTGACAGTCCCAAATCCGCGCCTAGGGTGTAAATATTTTCATGTTGGCATCTGCCTAGGTGTGCCTTACAAAAAGTTGGTGGCACATTTATTGCACCTTTTTCTATATATAGGCACATCCGACCTGTCATTTTCACGATTGAAAAAATGTGAAAAAGTTAATTCCTCTGCACCTGTCAGCGCTCCTGTCAGCCCCGTGTGTCACTTTTCATCGTATTCGTGGACCCCACATCATTTCCTCCATCTTATATATTCCTGGTAAGTGGTCCTTGCTCTTCTTGTGTTGTTGTTGTGGTTTTTGTGTTGTTTTTGGAGGTTGTTATTATTAAAAACAAAGAAAATGAACCTAAGGAGTAATACAACCCCTGCCCGTTTTGCAAATCAACCCACCTCCAAACCGGTCTTACCCTCCTTCCAGATCTGCTAAACCTGGGAGGCCTTGTCTCAAAAATGAATCCCTGACCCTCTTTTCCTCTTTTCCCCTCACTATCAAAATCTGTGTTGGAAGAGTTAAAAACCACAAAAGCCTGCCAAAAGAGGGAAGTTTCTAAAAGTTATCAAACCCACTATTTTTTCTTTGGCACAAACACCATCGCTGTTACACTAAACACAGTCATGCCAAAGAGGCACACTGTCCCCACCTGTAACATGCATCTTTCCCGTGCCTTATAAAAATTCCTAAAAAACTAACACAGGTGCAAGCGCAACTCCACCTACACCTACATTTGAATGTCATGCAGACCCTTCCCGCGCCATGCCAAAAGCTAAAACCTTGGTGCACCTTAACTCAATGATGCACCCTTTGAACCTGTGCCCTTTGGCACATCATAATGTTTTGCAACATGTACCATATCTGCGCTAAAGGCGCACCCTGAATCCTTGCAACACCAAAATAATCTGTGCCCAGTTAAAACCCTTCATATGGCGCAAGCGCACATCCTATGACACCAACATCTGAATGTTGTGTGTAGTATTTCTTGTGCCCTGCGCCCCTTTTGGCATTGTTTTCTTCCATGCAACACTCTCCAGAAGTGTGCCTTGCTTTTCTGACCCTGCAGCCTACAATAGAATTGTGCCTTGCACCCAGAGGCTTGTAAATTGATAACTTTTCATTCTGTAAAGCTTTGATGGATGATTTAACAGCTAACATGGCTCTTCTGTGATGGACTTCCCTGATTCTTCTTGCAGATCAGCAGCTGAACTCAGATTCACACATGTCTTCATCAAGTAAGAAGCCAACCAAGTCTAAGGGTAAGGCCAAACTCACAGAAGAAGAAATGAAGTACAAATACCAAAGGGTCAGGATGCCTGAATCCCTTGCAGAGTGTGACCTGGACATCAGGGATTCAGAACTTGGTCATATTGATATGGAGGACTTCTGGGCCAGAACCAAGAAGGTCACAGGCAGTCCATGGATGGACAAATTGGTCGGCAGTGGTTTACATTTCACTGTAGGAATTCCCGTGAGCACAGTAAACAATGAGTTCATGATGGTGGTGGGCCGTTGTTACAATAAGGACACAAGATGTGTCGAAAATGAGAAGGGTGAGGTAATAATCAACCTCACTACCCGGCACTTCAAAATCATGTTGGGTATCCCCCACCACCAGCATTTTGTGGCAATAAGCCAAGAAGACTGCATAAAAGCATGGAATGAAAATGAAGACAAATGCATGCAGCTTATGAATGAAGTATATCTGAAAAACAAGAAGGTGATAACCAGGTGGCCGCAAGTTATTCATCGCAGCGACTTCTCAAAAGAGCTGAGTGACACCATCACCTTCCTGAGTAGGGTGTTTGGGCTTCCTGATGCCCATTACTTTCACAAATGGATGCTCAGATATCTGGAAACAATGAGAAAAAATGTTCCTGATCAACGTTTTGAATGGGCGGAGATCATCAGCAGCACCATCTCTGAGTAGCTTCAACAACTCTCAACAACTGGGAGGTTCTACATGAACTCCTATGTGGTATATGCTGCTGCCTCTGAAAGAGACTACCCAGCACTAAGTCGATGTGGGGTGTGGCCCCAAGTAAGAATATATGAGTATTATCCAGAGTTGAGACTGGAAAACAACATCACACAATTCAGCAAAATCAATGATGCCTTCTTCTACGGCATCATCTACCTCTTGAGGCCCAATATGACTCACGGTCGGATGACCAAGAGCGTGGTTACTACCACAGAGAAGTGGGGGGCATTATTTATGCAATTCCCCACTTTCACTTATCTCAGAGCCACCAACTTCTTGGGGGAGCCCACCAAGTTACCGAGGTATGCGGGACCCAAGTTGATCCTATTGGAGCTGTCCAGATAGCTTATCACATACCACGAGAAGTGTCTAAAAAGAAAGAAGGGTGGAACTCCATTCCCCCTCACAGTGGGTAGGTACACCTGCACTTCTCATAGCAAAGCCTGGGAAATGTTTGCAGAGCTGGAGTTGCTCAACTTGAAACACAATTTCCCAGCAAGGCCAACCTTTGATCCTCGCAATTTCCTTCCAAGGGAAAAGCTTGATCCATTCACATCCCACAGATCGAAGATATCTACATCAATCTGTATCACAAGGTCAAGCTCAGAAGAAAGGATCACTCCCACCTGGCCCTGGCAGAGATCATCCAATATGGTGTGGCCATTGTCCCGAAAGGTTTCCAAGTGACTGATCAAGAAGTTGATCAGGTCTATCTAGATACGGACGGGGACAATTGGCCATTTGCCAAGATTGATAGAACAAAGGCACCTCAGACTATTGAGGAAAGAGTTAAAGGCACTCTGCAGTGCACAGAGCATTGGTGCAGGAAGAACGGTCTCATCTACCTTGGGGTAGACTTCACCACGTCTCCTTTGGGCAATGCACCTGCTAAGCCAAAGCACTTGCCAAAGGGAAAAGGGAAAGACAAAGAGGGAGAATCAAGCACTGCTCAGGAGCAAGCTCCTGAGAGTCCTCCTTCCGCCGCCAAGGAACAGGTAGTAAGCCTGGTATCCCCTGAAAAAGAAGAGGTGGTAAGTGTTCCAACGGGCACATCCACTCAGGATGTTGCCACTGCTATAACTAGTGAAGTTCCCACCATCCCATCTCCCACTCCTCCTTCCCCTCCTCACGTCACTCAAGCAACCACTCCTTTGGTTGTGTCTTCTCCCCCATCTTCTACTGTTCCCCCTTCCTCTTCCTCCATCTTCTCTTCCCTCACGGATCTGTCCCCCAACATTTCTTCCCTCATCTCTCAGATCCCTTCCACCCCCATGGTTTCCTCTCCTACAGTGACTCCTACCCCTGTGAGCATTGGAGGGTCAGCTTCTTTATCAATGCCACCACCAAGTGTCTCGACACATTTCCCCGTGTTCACTGTAGTTGCTCCTTCTTCTACCCCCGTTTCCCCTCCTTCCTCTGGTCACACTCCCTTAAGTCCAGAATGGATCTCCAAACACCTGAGCCAGCACAAGAGGAAAGTCCCCATTGCACCTATGGACTTCTCCGTCATTCCAACAAAAGGAGCTAAGAAGAAAAAGGCTATAACCCGCTTCTCTCAGAGCACTTCAGGTGAAAGGGTTATGGAGATCGCATACCCTGATCCCACAAAGGATAAAAAAGATCTGTCTCCTACAGATTATACAGTGACACAGGTCACAATGGGAACATCCTCAGAAATCCTACAGGGAGAGGCCTTATCTGCAGTGGATGCCCTTTGCAAAAATCTTCAGGAAGCAAAGGAAGAGAAGAGGATACTGAAAGAACAGAACAAACATCTTCTCCAAGCCCTGTAGAAAATGGGCAGTGCACCTCCTATAGCTGCCACCAAACTCCTGAGGCCCTTAGTCAGGAAAAGATAAATGAGTACACCAAGATTGGTGAGCAAGGTATGGCAGTATCCACCTGGAGAGACCAGATCCTCAAGGATAGTGAGGAAGTAATTATAAAGTTCACAGAGCTATATCAAAATATTGATCAGGCTAATAAGGAACTCCAGGCGATTGCAGGACCTATCTCTGAAGAGTTGGACCATGCCAGGTTACAACATGAGACATTCCAGAAGATGCTCGACTACCCAGTCGATGACTTAGTAAAATTTGGCATCTTTGATCACCCAAGAGCACCCAACAAAGTCCTTGCTACTTTGGACTATCGGGTTGACCAGATGGAATTTGTCTTGGAGAAAATTGATAAAATCAAGGAGGAAGCCTTGGATGCAATGCATCAAATGGAGCAGATCATCCTAAGGATGTCTCTGGGCTTGCTCACCCCATCATACACCTTGAGGAAGGTAGATGACACTATTCAGCTCTTCAAGGAGATCACGTCACAAGGTTTAGGGTCAGAAGCCACTTTTGACGCAGAATCTATCAACAACCTTCTGGCCTACCATGATTTTGTTGGATACCTGATGGAGGCAGGTAATGAATACTTCAAGCTCCCAGAGAGACTCAGAGATGAATGGGAGACTTGCGAGGTCATCGGTGATCACACCAAGGGTCCCGCTCAGGATCAACTTCAACCGATGATTAGCAAGTTCATGGAGTATCGTGCTCAATTTCACATTTCCTCTCCTGAGCAGAAGCAGGATACTCCTTTCCAGCCATGGGACGACGATGAATAGGCTCCTTCCTCTTGGGATTGTTCCCATTTTTGTAAAGTATTTAAAAGTATGTTGGCACAAATGATGACATCATCCATGTTGCACCATGAGATGTTGTCATCCACCAAATTGCCCCAAAGTCAACAGTTGACTTTTAGATATTTTTGTAAATATTTTGTAAATAGTTGTTGGTTCCTTTTTGCCTTCTTTCTCCTTCTCCTTCTATATATACTTGGATACTTGTTGTATTCAAGGGGTGAACATTTTTTAGATGAAAAATAGAAGTGAGAAGGAAAAGGCTTTGTACTTTTTGTAACAGAAAATATTAATACAGAAATTAAGACTTTGTGCTCAATGGATGTGTTATGTGCATTAGATCTTTCTTAAGTTAGATCTGTGTTGCTTTTCTGTTAGATCTATCTCTACTTTTTTGTCATTTTCTCATCAGTATTGCTTTGTTCATTTATGCAAGTAGGTTT
This sequence comes from Taxus chinensis, assembly GCA_019776745.2. NCBI lineage: Eukaryota > Viridiplantae > Streptophyta > Pinopsida > Cupressales > Taxaceae > Taxus > Taxus chinensis. The sequence goes on along the minus strand of CM034151.1, from coordinate 546,819,768 downwards.
GGCTCTGTTTACTACCAGCCCAAAACATAAACCCTCTGACCTTTCTGCTTTGGAATTCATTTCTTTTCTCCCTTCGGATCTATCCTATCTCCTCTCCTCCCTTCATTCCTTTCTGTTCACAGTTGGAAATACCCCTACTGGGATGAGATCCCAAACCCCTGAAGGTAGAATACTGTAGGACTTGCACAGATTCCTGCTGGTAGAATAGCAATAAACCAGTTTCGCTTTGCTGTCTCAAAGAGGGGCTATGCCCTGCACACTGTTGGCTCTGTCTATCCATAGATCTGCCCTCCCGACAGATTTTCAGACCAACAGTTTTTGGTGACTCTACTGGGGAAAGAACCAGATCTATGTGAGTGTTGTGTCAGTTAAAAGACACTAACAACTTTTAAGGTTGCTAAGGTAACTAAGAAAATAGATAAAACTATAAAAATCACTACCTGTTTGCAAATCTTAACTTTTGCTTAAAATCCAATTTTTTTTGCAAAAGTGATCCAAACTGAAAATTTTCTTCAGAGATCCATAGATCTGGGCTAGTTAGAGATCTTTAGTTCACTGAGTTTTTACAAAAACCCGTATATTTCCGTAGATCTGAGATTCTGACAGTTTTACAAATAATTTCAAACCCTTGCAAAAAGTCAACTCTAAGATCCAAAAATCAGCTTACTAAGTTAACCATCATTTTATCCTCATTGATCTTTGTCATTAAACCGCAATCAGTTTTCAAAAGAGGGATAAAATTAAATATTTAGAAAAGTACATGCTGCTGATTTTTGTCAGAAAAATCAGAAAATCAGCAAGTACAACCAAAAAGAGTTTTTAAATCTACTCTAAAAACATTGCAGATCTGAAAGATACGCTGGCAAGTGAACCATTTACTCATAGCAGGAGAGCTCGTGGAGAAGTTGATCCTATTTTTGATCTACTTCAAAGGCACAACTTCAGTATTACACCAGCATGCTTCTCATCACTGAGTTCAGCTGATCGGTCAGCCAGAAGTGTCTCGCCTCCACGAAAGAACCATTTTTCGCAAGGAGCCTCCACATCCCTTTGCAGTGCTTTGTTACTCAGTAGAACCGCACTCTCCAGCTCACGTCCTCTTTCCAGATTTTCAAATGGCAGTACCATGGGGAAACGCTATGGGCCCTCTTGCATTGCCACATCCTGTTCACGCACTCCCTCATGGAAACCGCAAGAATTTCCCAAGATTTGATGGGAGTGGAAACCAAAGCATGGATTCACATATATCTGCATTCATTATGTCATGCAGCATCCTGGATGTGACCCATGAAGATGTGTCAGTACACCTCTTTCTAGAGACCTTGCAAGGACCCGCAGCAGAGTGGTTCCAACATTTGCCAGCCGGATCTATCACCAGTTGGGCCACATTACGAACTGCATTTGAAGACAGGTATAAGCCTTCAGAAGACGCATTTGTGTTACTATCAAAGATCACTCACCTGAAGAAGGAAGTCAATGAAACCATGCATGATTTTATCACTCATTTCAATTCACTAATTAACCGTGTGCCACCTGCCATGCTGCCAACACCAGAAAATTAGAAGTGTTTCTTTGTGAACGCCATGAGCTCAAGAGTAAGTTTCTTACTCTTACAAGAACAAATCACCACCCTGGTTCTCACTCAAGCTGCAGCCATTCGGATAGAAGATAACCTGCTTATATCTGGCGAGTTAAAATGAGAGTTTCCAAGCCTAAAGCTTCAACTCCTTCTCAAGCCACTTCATCAGATCCAGGCATTCCAGAAGATGGCGAATGACTTGCTCGCATTAAAGAAGCAATTAGCTCAAGCTTCTCCTAACACTTCATACCAGGATATCCCACGGAGAAATTTCACTTCCAACAATGCCCCACAAAGGCCACGTTTTCCTGCAACTACTCCGCGGTTGGCACTTGAGGCCCCTCCGGTCAATGCCCTGGTCGAGGTCGAAGAAGAGGAGCAAAATTATGAAGAACCTTCATCGCAGGGTGAAGATGATCAAGATGTCGGTGAACCGACTGGTGACTCTACAATTGGGTATATGGAATTTGAAGATGAGGAATCTGATGAAGAAGAGGGTACCCAAGGGTATGCAAGCGGATAGTCATATGCTGTTTTCACCCGCTCCCAAGGAAAAGAAGCAGAAGTTGCTGCCAGGATACAAAAAGAGAAGGCTGTGTCAAACACGCCTCCAACCATTGCTAAAAGAGGTAATCCTCTTCCTGCTCAACCTCCTATTAAGTCTTTTACAAAAAAATATTTTCCTCCCATCTCTCCTCCAAATCAGCCTTCTTCTATTCCCATAAAGACCAGTAACCCTACCCTACCGCCGCGAAGTGAGGGACTCATTCCTTCATCAACGCAACCCTTGGCCTCATTCGATATAATCGATCATGCTAAAAAGACCAAGATTCAAATGTCTGAGGCTGAATATCTTCAGTCTAACCCTGAGCAGCTTGTAAGATTGACCGAATATATCCAAAGCCAAGCTGCCATAACCTCTCATGCCTCCCCTAAAGGAATCCTTTCCACTCCTCCTGCATCTCGCATAAATGTTGCCTCGACTTCCATGTCAGGCAAATTGAACCTTTTTATCTCTCCCTCCTAATCAATGGTCACAAGCTAAGCAACTGCATAATTGATTCTGGGGCTTCCGATAATGTCATGCCGGCAAAGGTCACCCATGCTTTGGGCCTCACTCTTACCAAGCCTTTCGGTAGATGTTACTCCATGGAAACCAAACAGGTTCCATTGATTGGTCAGATCAAAGACGCACAGTTCGCCTTTGCAGCGTTCCCAGAGAAAAGAGTAAAGATGACCATCCTCGTTGCTGATATCCCAGCAGCATATGGAATTCTACTAGGAAGAAGCTTTTGCAGAGAAGTTGGTGGAGAGATCCATATGGACTGGTCCAAAGCCAGAATCCCCGTCAAGGGTGTAATGCAGACATTGGAGCCTGAATCACAAAAGAAGTACTTGGTCACCAATTCTGACGACCCCAAAGCCCAAATTCTCTTCGAATCATCAGGGATGGGGAACTACTTCTTATCTACTGAGTCTGATAAAATGGACGTTCTCATCCAGGAGGAGGACCTTAACAAGATATGGACACTGCAGTTTGATGGCAGTTGTGCAACTAGCGGATGCGGTGCTGGAGCTGTGCTAATATCTCCTGAAGAGGAGATTTTTCCTCTCTCTTTCAAGTTGCAGTTTTTCAATACAAATAATACTGCTGAATATGAATCTTTGCTACTTGGCATGCAAGCTGCAAAAAGAAAGGGGAATTAAGAACCTAAAAGTACAGGGTGATGCCGAGCTGATCGTTAATCAAGTGAAAAGAATATACCAAGTAAAGAATGAAAGGCTCAGACATTACCGCAATGCAGTATGGGACAACATTGAGGAATTTGATGCTTTCTCAATAAAATCCGTTCCAAGAGCTCAGAATGACATGGCCGATTCACTGGCCATCTCAGCGTCTCTCATGCTCCCTCACCCAGGGTTGAAGATGGACACATATACCATTGAGGTAGTCTTCCGCCCAAGCATGCCAGACAATTCTCAGCACTGGCAGGTATTCAACATGACAATCAACTTATTGCCTTTCTAGAGAAAGTAGAAAATTTCAGTGAGCTTCATTTTGAAGGATCTACTTCTGCATGCCGTGAATCTATTACTGATCAAGCAAATGAATCAAAAGAAGGTGATGGCATATGTCAGCTCAAGGGAAATAAAATTCCAAAAGGTTTAGTCTCTCTGGAATGATTGTTTGACAAACATGATCATTTTGTCAAGAAGAAGTGACAAGATGACCCTAACTCCTCTCCAGAAACCGAACCGGTCAACTTGGGTACTATGGAACATCCGCAGTTTGTGAACATCAGGAAATGTTGCACACCCGAAGAAAAGTGGAAGTTTGTCAAATTGCTGAAGAAATATATGGACGTATTGGCATGGTCTTATGCCGATCTAAAGTCTTTCAAGCCGAAGGACGTTCAACATGACATCCCGTTAAAAGATGATGTCAAACCTTTTCACCAGAAACAGAGGCACTACAATCCCAAGATCTCGGGTACCATCCAGGTGGAAATACAGAAGATGCTGGATGCAGGATTATCTTTCCTATCCATCACAGTACCTGGGTCACAAACATCATACCAGTATGAAAGAAGAATGGCAAGATACGCATATGCGTAGATTTTCGCAACCTGAATCAGGCATCCTTGAAGGACAACTACCCGCTGCCTATAATGGATCAAGTTCTGCAGGCAGTAACCGGTTCAGAGATGTTGTCCATGCTTGATGGTTTTTCAGGCTATAATCAGATTGAGGTCTCACCTGAAGACTGATTCAAAACAACATTCACTACTCCCTGGGGCACATTCACCTACAGCAGGATGCCTTTTGGCTTGACCAACGCTGGTGCCACCTTTCAGCGAGCAATGGACTTCACATTCAAAGGTATGATGGGAAAGGTCATCATAGTTTATTTAGATGACTTAACTGTGTTCTCTAAAAAGTGAAGTGATCATTGTGATCATTTGGAGCAAGTATTGATTAGATGCCGAGAACACGGGATTTCCCTAAATCCAAAAAGTCTATTTTCGGGGTCACTGAAGGAAAGTTGCTGGGACACGTTGTCAGCAAGGAAGGAACAAAGATAGATGTCGAAAGGGTTAAGGCTATTCAGAGCCTTACCTTACCCACAAGCAAGACCGGTGTTCACTCCTTCTTCGGAAAAGTGAATTTTCTCAGATGCTTTGTTCCTCGACTTTGCTGAAAAGACTCGTCACATATCAAATATGATGAAAGGGTCACAAAATTTCCAGTGGAGCGAAGAAGGAAAGATGTCATTCAAGGATATAAAAGCCTCCGTTGCTCATGCACCCATCCTGGTATGTCCCGACTTCTCCAAGGATTTTATCATGTACAGTTATGCATCTGAGCATACTGTATCAGCCATCTTAATGCAAAAGAATTCTGAGGATGTTGAATCTCCAATCACGTTCATGAGCTCTCCTCTCAAGCCTCATGAATTGAAGATGTCTCAGTTAGAAAAGCATGCATTCACCATTGTCAAAGCAGTCAAGAACTTCCGGTACTACATCCTAAACTCTCATACGGTAGTGCTGGTTCCTGACACGGCAGTCAAGTCTATCTTAACTCAACAAGAGTTAGGAAGCTTACGAGGGAATTGGATCGCAAAGGTCCAAGAGTATGATCTAGACATAAAACCAACCAAGCTGGTAAGAGGCAAGGGCCTATGTCAGCTTATGGCTGAAAACAAAGGTTCAGAGGTCCCTAAAGAGGAAGTTGATTGCATCGATGGAGTGCAGGGTAAACTAAAGAAAGTTGATTCTCTTGCCTATGGTTCTATTTGTTGCGACTAGCGACGAATGGTATTCCGATATCACTTTCTTTCTCACTTACGGTGAGTGCCCAGCTCATCTAACTTCAAAGGAGAAGTGGACTATAAAGCTCAGGGCAGCCAGATATGTCATATGGGATGACAGTTTATACAAACGCGTATTGATGGCATCTTCTTGCGATGTGTTGACAAACCGCAGTAGATCAAATTGCTTGAAAGTTTTCATGACTCAGCCTGCGGTGGTCACTTCTCCTCATCTGTGACAGCACATAAGATCATCCAGGCCAGGTACTCCAGGTACTACTAGCTATTTCAGGATACAGCCACCTGGGTAGCAAAATGTGAGCTCTGCCAACAGTTTGTTGGCAAACCAAAATTGGCTGCTTTTCCCCTCAGGCCCATCATTATTGACGAACCATTCAGGCAATGGGGAATTGACTTTATTGGAGCACTACATCCCCAATCAAGTGCCAGACATAGTTATGTCCTAACAGCAACAGATTACTTCACCAAATGGGTGGAGGCCATACCTGTTAAGAATGCCACCTCTGAAGTTGTTTGCAACTTCATCAAAGAAAATATCATTGTGAGGTTTGGCATCCCACACAAGATCATTGCTGATAATGCTTCCAACTTCTCCTCATGGGAAGTTATTGGTTTTTTCTATGAATACGGATAACCTTGGCCCATGCCTCAGATTATTACCCCCAGGGAAATGGTCAGGTAGAATCCAGTAATAAGAACTTAGTAACCATCATACGGAAGCTAGTCGATGAGAATCAGCGGTCCTGGCACAAGTCATTGTATGATGCTTTGTGGGCAGACCGTATTACTCCAAAGAGGTCTCTCGGTATGTCACCTTTTCAAGTATTATATGGAATCGACGCTGAGCTTCCCATTTCTGCGGAACTTCCTACTCTGCGCTTGGCACGAGCGATCAAAGATGAGACTTTCCAGAATTCTCTTGAAAAGAGGGTCATGTATCTAACAGAGCTTGAAGAAAAGAGAGTAAGAGTGGTCGACAGGATCACCGAACATCAGAATCAAGTCAAGAGACTGTTCGATAAAAAGGCTAAGCAGAGGGATTTTCAGGTGGGAGATCTCGTCCTTTTATGGGACAAGCGAAGAGAGCCAAAGGGCATGCACATGGAAAATTTGACTCCCTTTGGAAAGGGCCTTTCAAGATCAAAAAGCTCAACAGAGAGAATAGCTTCTATCTCTCATATCTAGATGGAACTGAGCTCCCGCTTCCCTATAGCGGGCAACATCTCAAAATATTCAGGAAGTAGAGCTTGCTCTCTTCTTTGTATAGTTTGCTTTAGTCGTGTGTTTGTTTTGGTCATGTGTTTGCTTTTGTTGGTTGTGTGTTTTCCTTTTTCGTCGCCCTTGTTTTTGACTCTGTAACCCAATGGATAGGCACATGTAGATCTGGGATTCTCTACCCTTAAGCTTCGCTTAAAGATAGTCCCCAGAAAGAGCCAGCTGTTATCCTGTAAAATTGACAAGGGAAATTTTGTAGGTAACCATACCAAATTTTTGTTTTGGTTCCCCGTTGAGGTCCCTTAACATTCGGAATGGCATAAAATCCCTTTCCGGAAAATCTAGTTTTTTGAACTTAGTCATTTGGTCCTTTTTTGGTTGGGCACAATTTTTATTCATGCAACATCAAATGAATTTGCGCCCCCTTCTTTCCTTTGGCGCATCCTTTGGAGTGTCAACATTCCAAATGTTGCGCCTTCCCATGATGCGCCTTTCAAGCCTGCGCCAAGGCGCATGCACCATCTTGTCAACATTCAAAATGTTGCGCCCCTGAATGGTGCGCCAAAGCACTAAAAAAGTAATGTTGACAGTCCCAAATCTGTGCCTAGGGCACAAATATTTTCATGTTGGCATCTACCTGGTGCGCCTTACAAAAAGTTGGTGGTGCATTTATTACACCTTTTTCTATATATAGGCACATCCGACCTGTCATTTTCATGATTGAAAAAATGTGAAAAAGTTAATTCCTCTGCACCTGTCAGCGCTCCTGTCAGCCCCGTGTGTCACTTTTCATCATATTCGTGGACCCCACATCATTTCCTCCATCTTATATATTCCTGGTAAGTGGTCCTTGCTCTTCTTGTGTTGTTGTTGTTGGGTTTTTGTGTTGTTTTTGAGAGGTTGTTATTATTAAAAACAAAGAAAATGAACCTAAGAAGTAATACAACCCCTACCCATTTTACAAATCGACCCACCTCCAAACCGGTTTTACCCTCCTTCCAGATCTGCTAAACCTGGGAGGCCTTGTCTCAAAAATGAATCCCTGACCCTCTTTTCCTCTTTTCCCCTCACTGTCAAAATCTGTGTTGGAAGAGTTAAAAGCCACAAACCTGTCCAAAAGAGGGAAAATTCTAAAAGTTATCAAACCCACGGTTTTTCTTTGGCACAAACGCCATCACTGTTACACTAAACACAGTCACGCCAAAGAGGCACACTGTCCCTGCCTGCAACATGCATCTTTCCCGCGCCTTATAAAAATTCCTAAAAACCTAACACAGGTGCAAGCGCAACTCCGCCTACACCTACATTTGAATGTCGTGCAGACCCTTCCCACGCCATGCCAAAAGCTCAAACACTGGCACACCTTAACTCAATGATGCACCCTTTGAACCTACGCCCTTTGGCGCATCATAATGTTTTGCAACATGTACCATATCTGTGCTAATGGCACATCCTGAAGCCCTTGCAACACCAAAATAATCTGTGCCCTAGTTAAAACCCTTCATATGGCGCAGGCGCACATCATATGACACCAACATCTGAATGTTGTGTGTAGTATTTCTGCGCCCTGCGCCCCTTTTGGCGTTGTTTTCTTCCATGCAACACTCTCCAGAAGTGTGCCTTGCTTTTCTGACCCTGCAGCCTGCAATAGAATTGCGCCTTGCACCCAGAGGCTTGTAAATTGATAACTTTTCATTCTGTAAAGCTTTGATGGATGATTTAACAGCTAACATGGCTCTTCTGTGATGGACTTCCCTGATTCTTCTTGTAGATCAGCAGCTGAACTCAGATTCACACATGTCTTCATCAAGTAAGAAGCCAACCAAGTCTAAGGGTAAGGCCAAACTCACAGAAGAAGAAATGAAGTACAAATACCAAAGGGTCAGGATGCCTGAATCCCTTGCAGAGTGTGACCTGGACATCAGGGATTCAGAACTTGGTCATATTGATATGGAGGACTTCTGGGCCAGAACCAAGAAGGTCACAGGTAGTCCATGGATGGAAAAATTGGTCGGCAGTGGTTTACATTTCGCTGCAGGAATTCCCGTGAGCATAGTAAACAACGAGTTCATGATGGTGGTGGGCCGCTGTTACAATAAGGACACTAGATGTGTTGAAAATGAGAAGGGCGAGGTAATAATCAACCTCACTGCCCGGCACTTTGAAATCATGTTGGGTATCCCCCACCACTAGCATTTTGTGGCAATAAGCCAAGAAGACTGCATAAAAGCATGGAATGAAAATGAAGACAAATGCATGCAGCTTATGAATGAAGTATATCTGAAAAACAAGAAGGTGATAACCAGGTGGCCGCAAGTTATTCATCGCAGTGACTTCTCAGAAGAGCTGAGTGACACCATCACCTTCCTGAGTAGGGTGTTTGGGCTTCCTGATGCCCATTACTTTCACAAATGGATGCTCAGATATCTGGAAACAATGAGCAAAAATGTTCCTGATCAACGTTTTGAATGGGCGGAGATCATCAGCAGCACCATCTCTGAGCAGCTTCAACAACTCTCAACAACTGGGAGGTTCTACATGAACTCCTACGTGGTATACGCTGCTGCCTCTGAAAGAGACTACCCAGCACTAAGTTGATGCGGGGTATGGCCCCAAGTAAGAATATATGAGTATTATCCAGAGTTGAGACTGGAAAACAACATCGCACAATTCAGCAAAATCAATGATGCCTTCTTCTACGGCATCATCTGCCTCTTGAGGCCCAATATGACTCACGGTCAGATGACCAAGAGCATGGTTACTACCACAGAGAAGTGGGGGGCGTTATTTACGCAATTCCCCACTTTCACCTATCTCAGAGCCGCCAACTTCTTGGGGGAGCCCACCAAGTTACCGAGGTATGCGGGACCCAAGTTGATCCTATTGGAGCTATCCAGATAGCTTATCACATACCACGAGAAGTGTCTGAAAAGAAAGAAGGGTGGAACTCCATTCCCCCTCACAGTGGGTAGGTACACCTACACTTCTCATAGCAAAGCCCGGGAAATGTTTGCGGAGCTGGAGTTGCTCAACTTGAAACACAATTTCCCGGCAAGGCCAACCTTTGATCCTCGCAATTACCTTCCAAGGGAAAAGCTTGATCCAATTCACATCCCACAGATCGAAGATATCTATATCGATCTGTATCACGAGGTCGAGCTCAGAAGAAAGGATCACTCCCGCCTGGCCCTGGCAGAGATCATCCAATATGGTGTGGCCATTGTCCCGAAAGGTTTCCAAGTGACTGATCAAGAAGTTGATCAGGTCTATCTAGATACAGACGAGGGACAATTGGCCATTTGCTGAGATTGATAGAACAAAGGCACCTCAGACTATTGAGGAAAGGGTTAAAGGCACTCTGCAGCACACAGAGCATTGGTGCAGGAAGAATGGTCTCATCTACCTTGGGGTAGACTTCACCACGTCTCCTTTGGGTGATGCACCTGCTAAGCCAAAGCACTTGCCAAAGGGAAAAGGGAAAGACAAAGAGGGAGAATCAAGCACTGCTCAGGAGAAAGCTCCTGAGAGTCCTCCTTCCGCTGCCTAGGAATAGGTAGTAAGCCTGGTCTCCCCTAAAAAAGAAGAGGTGGTAAGTGTTCCAACGGGCACATCCACTCAGGATGTTGCCACTGCTGTAACTAGTGAAGTTCCCACCATCCCATCTCCCACTCCTCCTTCCCCTCCTCATGTCACTCAAGCAACCACTCCTTTGGTTGTGTCTTCTCCCCCATCTTCTACTGTTCCCCCTTCCTCTTCCTCCATCTTCTCTTCCCTCACAGATCTGTCCCCCAACATTTCTTCCCTCATCTCTCAGATCCCTTCCACCCCCACGGTTTCCTCTCCTACAGTGACTCCTACCCCTGTGAGCATTGGAGGGTCAGCTTCTTTATCAATGCCACCACCAAGCGTCTCGACACATTTCCCCTTGTTCACTGTAGTTGCTCCTTCTTCTACCCCCGTTTCCCCTCCTTCCTCTGGTCACACTCCCTTAAGTCCAGAATGGATCTCCAAACACCTGAGCCAACACAAGAGGAAAGTCCCCATTGCACCTATGGACTTCTCTGTCATTCCAACAAAAGGAGCTAAGAAGCAAAAGCCAATAACCCACTTCTCTCAGAGCGCTTCAGGTGAAAGGGTTATGGAGATCGCATACCCTGATCCCACAAAGGATAAAAAAGATCTATCTCCTACAGATTATATAGTGACACAGGTCACAATGGGAACATCCTCAGAAATCCTGCAGGGAGAGGCCTTATCTGCAGTGGATGCCCTTTGCAAAAATCTTCAGGAAGCAAAGGAAGAGAAGAGGATACTGAAAGAACAGAACAAACATCTTCTCCAAGCCCTACAGAAAATGGGTAGTGCACCTCCTGTAGCTGCCACCGAAACTCCTGAGGCCCTTAGTCAGGAAAAGATAAATGAGTATGCCAAGATTGGTGAGCAAGGTATGGCAGTATCCGCCTGGAGAGACCAGATCCTCAAGGATAGTGAGGAAGTAATTATAAAGTTCACAGAGCTATATCAAAATATTGATCAGGCTAATAAGGAACTCCAGGCGATTGCAGGACCTATCTCTGAAGAGTTGGACCATGCCAGGTTACAACATGAGACATTCCAGAAGATGCTCGACTACCCAGTCGATGACTTAGTAAAATTCGGTGTCTTCGATCACCCAAGAGCACCCAACAAAGTCCTTGCTGCTTTGGACTATCGGGTTGACCAGATGGAATTTGTCTTGGAGAAAATTGATAAAATCAAGGAGGAAGCCTTGGATGCAATGCATCAAATGGAGCAGATCATCCTAAGGATGTCTCTGGGCTTGCTCACCCCATCATACGCCTTGAGGAAGGTAGATGACACTATTCAGCTCTTTAAGGAGATCGCGTCACAAGGTTTAGGGTCAGAAGCCACTTTTGACGCAGAATCTATCAACAACCTTCTGGCCTACCATGATTTTGTTGGATACCTGATGGAGGCAGGTAATGAATACTTCAAGCTCCCAGAGAGACTCAGAGATGAACGGGAGACTTGCGAGGTCATCGGTGATCACACCAAGGGTCCCACTCAGGATCAACTTCAACCGATGATTAGCAAGTTCATGGAGTATCGTGCTCAATTTCACATTTCCTCTCCTGAGCAGAAGTAGGATACTCCTTTCCAGCCACGGGATGATGACGAATAGGCTCCTTCCTCTTGGGATTGTTCCCATTTTTGTAAAGTATTTAAAAGTATGTTGGCACAAATGATGACATCATCCATGTTGCACCATGAGATGTTGTCATCCACCAAATTGCCCCAAAGTCAACAGTTGACTTTTAGATATTTTTGTAATATTTTGTAAATAGTTGTTGGTTCCTTTTTGCCTTCTTTCTCCTTCTCCTTCTATATATACTTGGATACTTGTTGTATTCAAGGGTGGAACATTTTTTAGATGAAAAATAGAAGTGAGAAGAAAAGGCTTTGTACTTTTTGTAACAGAAAATATTAATACAGAAATTAAGACTTTGTGCTCAATGGATGTGTTATGTGCATTAGATATTTCTTAAGTTAGATCTGTGTTGCTTTTCTGTTAGATCTATCTCTACTTTTTTGTCATTTGCTCATCAGTATTGCTTTGTTCGTTTATGCAAGTAGGTTTGGCTCTGTTTACTACCAGCCCAAAACATAAACCCTCTGACCTTTCTGCTTTGGAATTCATTTCTTTTCTCCCTTCGGATCTATCCCATCTCCATCCTTCCCTTCATTCCTTTCTATTCACAGTCAGAAATACCCCTACTGGGACGAGATCCCAAACCCCTAAAGGTAGAATACTGTAGGACTTGCGCAAATTCCTGCTGGTAGAATAGCAATAAACCAGTTTCACTTTGCTGTCTCAAAGAGGGGCTATGCCCTGCACACTGTTGGCTCATCTATCCATAGATCTGCCCTCCCGATAGATTTTGGAGTTGGGGATTAATTTTCATTATGCACTTGACTGTCACTTTGTATTTCACCCACGCAGACCCGATGCCTTCTACTCAATTCCATTCATTCTGAGGCTTGAGATCCACCATAGTACATCACCATGAGGTGTGATGGAATGCCTCGACATGCCCTTTTCTAGATCTCCAATTTGTGGTATTCATCCGCATTTCATTGGTTATGGGAGCTGGGGATTAATTTACAATTTACACGTTGATTGCCGTCTTGTATTGCACCCACACAGACCCGACATTGCAAACTGTGAAACTGCAAAAAACATCCCAAGGCCTAAAACTTGAAAAATATGCAACATTAGAAGGATATTTTTAGGTTTTCGGAAAGAGGGAGAAATTTCCAATCTCATGAAGATGACTTTAGGGATCCTCGAGTACTTAAAATATGTTAAAAATCAGATTTTGAAGCACTTAAGGGGGGAAATGGTTTTCATTGCCCAAAATGAAACGTGAGCTCATTTTGGTCAACAAATACTCGATAACATAAAGTTGATAGAATATACATACCTAATAACCATGTATATTGATGGAAAAAATGTGTCAAGGGATAGGAAAAAGTGTGGAGTGATAAAATGAAGTGTGGAAGCTAAATAAAAGGAAGTGATCCTAGGTGTAAAAGTGTATGTGTGTCTGTCACATTATACTTGTTGTCATTATCGCTTGATTTGTTTGATGATGTGAAATATGCTTCCCATAAGGATGGACCTACAAAAGAGAAGAGAAAAAGAGTATTCAAATATGTGAATATGAAAAATTTGATCCAAATATGTAAAAAGTGTGTAAAGTATGTAAAAATGTGAAAAGGAACATGTGCACATGATCCGTGATGAGTGAAAAGGATAGAAATGATCCTAAAATGTTGTATAAAAATGATTTTTTAGGATATCTCATGCCAAGAATGAGTTTTTTTGGTGATATCACGCCAAGTGCACATTTTTTGGGTGATCTAATGCCACAACAGAAAAAGTTTAGGGAAAAAGGTCTAATGTTATTCGATTAACTAGAAATGGGGGATATGTATAGTTAATCTAATCTAGAATGACATGTAAATACAATAAATGAATGTAATAAACAAGTATGGAAAATGACCCAAGTAACTAATCTAATAAAAGTAGAAACCCTAATATGCAAGAAGAAGTATGGAAGTGACTTAGCTGATTAGAGGAGCTCACGAGACCGTATCGCAGAATAAACAAAATAATTTGGAAGTAGGAATGACTATGTCAGAGGCCCCGAAAAGGATGGATCTAGACTGATTCTCTGGACTGGAGCACTTGGAGAGGGATTGGGGTGCCTGTGGGTGCTCTGGTCTGTAAAATGGGTGCCTTGGTCTGTGCAAAAGGTCCAAACTGAGTTTCATAGGTTCAACAGGTGGTCTAAAACCCTCACTGTGTGTCACATTAGATTCGCTGCACTGTTCCAGGTGTCGCTAATAATCCAAGATGATAGAAAGACTTGCAAGAAACCACAAGAAGTATCAAAACCCTAAAAAAAGAAGAATGCAAATGAATGGGTTAGACTGACCTTAGCTACCACAATAATGGGCTTACTAACTGAGTGTTGCACTACATTTCAGACCCAAATGTATTTTGTGTGTGTGTGTGTGCATCATGTGCCCTAGGTGCTCTTGTGCTAGTCACACTTTGTGAAGTAGTGAGAAATAAATAGATGTAAAAAATGTAATAGAATGGTGGATGAAATATAATAGAATCCCCTCCTATGCTTGTGTGATGTAGATGAACCATCCTTGTCCTTTGTGATGGAGCTAAGTGAATGCAAATGATCTCTAAATGGATGAATGCAACTCTAGGTGGATGATAGTAGTGACTAGTGCTTGGTCCCTCATTATGGTCTCATAACTTTATATTTATAGGGTTCTCTTGATCTAATTTTGTAATTAACCCCAAAATGGCTGACCACCAAGAAAGATAAATGTTGCAAACGGCTAGAAAGTGCCCAAAAAGTGGTACGGGAAAGTTCAAAAAGGATCGGGTGCACCCCTGGTGGGACTAGGGTGCCCAGGGTGCCCCAATATACTAGCATGGGTGCCCTAGTCAAAGCTAAAATGATGAAAAATGATGAAAGATGACTAGGCATGTGGGTGTAAGAGGTTGGGAATGAAGAAAGAAAAATAAAGTAAGATGGCCAAAAGATGGGGGTTAATTAGTACTTTCTTCACTCAAAAACCTTCTAAATAATAGTATGAGACTGAGACTAAATAATGCCTAAAGTGCATGATTTTGTGTCTACATTTTCCCCCACTTTATGTTGGTGAGCGAAAATCTTAGTAACATAAAGTAGATAGAGATGCGTACCTGATGTCCATGAATTTTGTAGTAGAAAATGTGCCAAAGGAATAGACAAAGTGTGGAATGAAAAAAAATATGATGAGAGTGTGGAAACTAAAGATGAAAAAGTGCAAAAAAGTGATGAGAGTGAACCTAGGGTGGAAACACGTGTGTGTAATTTCTGATGTGTGTGATGTACCTGCATGGTTAGTATGGTGTGTGTTCTGCCACGAAATGTTGTTATTGATGCCATTGTTGTTGTTGTTTCCCCATTTGACTGCTTGTTTCTCATATGGCCGGACATGTAAGGAGAAAACGATCAAGTAGTCAAATATGTATGCATGTATGTGTAAAATGCAATGTAAAAGACACATGTATATAAATGTAAAAAGCATGTGAATGTAAAATACACAAATGAAAAAGTGTAAATGGAACATGTGCACCTGATCCATGTTGAGAAAGAGGGTGTAGAAGGATATCTTGTACTTCCAGGGTTTTTTGGGCGATTCGACACCATAGGCCGAAGAAGTATAGGGAGGAATTCCACTATATCCTCCAACCTTTAACTGCTTCCTTGAATGTGTGTGAAGAGATCTTTGTACGTCCTTATTTTTGGGTGATCCAACACCACATGGCCAAAGAAGTATAGGGAGGAATTCCACTTGTATCCTCCAACCTTTAACTGCTTCCCAGAATGCTAAGGACAACCATGTCCTGTAAAATTTTACTGTGTACGGGTTCATAGACTGGTCTGAACCCACTCATTGTATGTAACCCACAATGTCAAGGGTGAAAAGTGCATTGAACTGAACCGGTGTAAATGCGTTGTGTAGTATGTAAAACCCAAATGATGCCCCCCTCTTTGGGGGTGCATGTGACATCACTGATAGGAGAATGCGGCCCCAAAAGAGGACCAACCACATGAACTTTGAAACTCTGCCCTAGGGGGGAAAGGAATGCGCTTGGTAGAAACCAAGGCACGCACACAAACAAGAAGGCTAGCCAAAAACAAGTGTTAGTACAAACAAACATGCATGTAGAAAACAATGTATAAGCTACACAAATAATGTATAAGCTACCAAGCAAAGTAGTAATGTAAACACACAAGAAGACAAAGTAAGATGCACAAAAAGGGTTGCAAACATGGGACATCACTCATGATGTCACAAGACATGCAAGGCCATCATGGCCACATACAAATAAACAAGTGTACACACCAAACAAAGGGCAATTCCCACAAATAAGAGCAAACAATAACAGACAATTTAACAAACAAGTATGGAAGAAAATATCCTTGCATAACAAATGTTACACATGAAGCACCCGTTAGCATGTTAGAAAGATAACTAGTATGTCAAAAGTGTGTATAACCAAGTAATGTAAAGTGCTAAGTATGAAATGAAACAATAACACCTGGAAGAGACGAATGTGGATGCCCCCAACGACCAATGTAGGAAGGGTAGAAGGCGAGCATCTATGATGTGTGTAAGAGACCTGTATCTGCAATCACAACTAGAAAAAGACGTGAACGTGCATGTGTGGATGATATAGATAAATGACATACAAGTAATCTAACTAGCATGTGTAATAAAGATGACCATGAACAAACAAAAGTAAGCAAGAGTAAAAGCAACCATAATATGCAGTATGTTGTGGATGGATGGAATGGAATGTAAAATGAGTGATAGGAGCCGCATGCCCCTCAAGTGAATGGAAATGTATGCAGTGAGGTTCATTTGGTTTTCCCCCTCAATAATCAAGAATGAACCATAAACGAGAGTGTGTCATTGGGAAATGGTCGAATAGTGTGTGTTGTGTCTAGTGCACACTGTGATGAGTATGTATGCGTATGATGATGATATGTGATATATAAGAAGAGATGTGCATGAACCTTATAGCCAAAGCGTATATCATGACAAAATGAATGTATGTGATGATTTAGCCCTAAAGTGTATATCACTACAAGATTAATCGTAAGGAGTGGTAATGTATGCCTACAAGCCCTATAACATGTATACCAAAAGATGAATAGAGTAGTGATGATGTAGCCTAAAGCATGTATATCACTACAAGATGAATATTAGGGAGTGGTGATGTAGCCTAAAGCATATACCACTACAAGATGATAGAGTAGGTGACAATTTAGCCTATATCATGTGTCACTATCCTAGAAATTTTGCATGATGAAAGGTCGAATGATAAACATGTGATAAATGTAAGGTCCATTTGATTTGTAAACCCTCGACAGTCGAGTATGGACCGAGGAACTAAAGTGCGTCATAGGGTAGTGAGTGCAACACATAGAAGATGATGTAACATATAGGTAATGAAGATGGTAAATGACCATGTATGATGTGTATGTAGTGTATAGTATTAGAATGTTATATGTGTAGTGTGCCTAAGAGCGTATAGTATGTAGGATATAATGCTAGATGAGTATGATGAAGACTAGTATGATGTATGATGTATGATAAATGATTGATTAAATGATATAGACTGAATGTAGAATGTATGTGAAACATGATGTGTGGTGTCTATAGTGTAATGTGTGGGGTTCATGTGTAGTAATCCCTCAACAATCAAGTGTGAACCAAAGCACAAGAGTGTGTCATTAATGATGACGCTATAACATATGTATGACTATGCTAGATGACATGATGATAAGATGAGGTATGTGTGAATGCTAAGAGCTAGTGATGGTATTATGTATGATGTGAATAATGATAAAGATGAGAGATGTGCTAATTCTAATGTGATGGGGGGGATGTGTGAAATGCTATGCCCCCCAAGTGTATTGAAGATGAAGGATCAATCATGTAATGTCATTTAAGACATCATCAGTTTTAGGGTCAAAATCATATGGATAAGCATTAGAGAACTTGATAAGCAATGGTGTCTGGTTGATCATGTAATGAGCCATTGAGGCGTAATTTTATACATACCCATAGCATACTCCTCATTAGTGAATGGAGGAAGTGGAAAACCATGTGCATACCAACAGTGAGATTTTGTGTGTAGCCTAGAAAAGAACTATTGCAGATGAAGACATGTACAAAAGGGCATATGAAATGAAATATCTATATGATCAAGATCTAAGTGCCCCTAATATAATCAAGCCATGATTATCCCTAATGTGAGTGGAGAAGAGTGCAGGAGTGCACGATAGATAGACTGTAAGATGAAAGACATGCAAGCCATAAGCAAGTAGTAATATTGAAAAATCCATAATATAGATGGGGAACATGAGTAGGAGGATAAAGGTCCTCAAAAGCAAAACCAAGTCAGGCTAGACCATCATGTGAGATAATGGTGTCATCACAAGTAGGATCAAATGGAATATGCTCCCAATATGAGTCATTCATGAAGAGTGTGCAAGTGAATGGTGGGCGTGCTAATGTAGGTGGTACATTGTGAAGGTGTAGGTGATAAGAAAGACATCCATAGACTAGATAAATCCCCTGATAAGGAATCATGGTAGTAGTAGTAGCAGGTGGCATAGAAGAAACTACATCTATCACACAAATGACACTGTCAAGTGGTGGTAAGTGAGGTGGTTCTTTGATAGGTTGGGGCTCATCTGTAATATTTGTGTGTGGAATACGGAAGACTAGTATTAGGATCCCGGTCACAATACTGGAATGGATCATGGTCACAAAAAATGGTGTACTCAATGCTTTCATGTAAGAATTTTACATAATTATGTATAGTAGAGGTGACAACTTGCATGACATGAAGCCATGGCCTACCAAGTAGATAGTTGTAAGAGACTGGGAAATCAACAATGAAAAATATAGTGTGGATAGTCTTTGGACCAATAGTGATATGAAATGTAATGTGACCGAGACATGGATGGACATAACCATCATAAACACATAGTGAAATACTAGATGGACTAACATCATGAGCATAAAGACCTAAAACTTCAAGGAATGAAATAGGACACAAGTTAAGTTTATATCCATTATCAATCAAAGTGTGCTTAAAACTACATTATGAATATGACATATGATATGTAGAGGCGGGTCATTATCAAAAGTGTGAATATCAACGAGGAAGGTTAGAATTGAATACTATGTGTGAATAAAATGCATCAAAAAATGCTTGATAAACTGAGTTTGGATGCATGTCAGCAAATGCAAGTAGTAGTAAGAAAATGTTGGACTCTATGTAGTAAATCAGGATTTGCAAGCAAATAATCATTGATTGAAATAATCATGATGACCAAACCCTAGGATGAAAAGTAATGAATGAAGAACCTATAAGTGTGAATGATTGAGTTGGGTTCACCAAAATGATTAACTAAAATGATGGAATATGTGTAGTTAATCTAATCTAGAAAAACATGTAAATATAGTAAATGAATGCAATAAACAAGTATGTAAATGACCCAAGCAACTAATCTAATGAAAGTAGAAACCCTAATATGCAAGAAGAAGTATAGGAAGTGACCTAGCTGATTTGAGGAGCTTGCAAGATTGTGTCATAAAATAAATAGAATAAACATGGAAACAGGAACGAACTGTATAGAGCCCCAAAAAGGATGGATCTAGAGCTATTCTATCATGGACTGGAGTGCTTGGAGAGGGACTGGGGCACCTGTTTGGGCACTCTGGTATGCAAAATGGGTGCCCTGGTTTTAGTAAAAGGTCTAGAACCAAGTTTCATAGGTTTGGTAGGTGGTCCGAAACCCTCACTTGTGTGTCGCATCAGATTCACTACACTGCATGCTAGGTGTCACTAATAATATAAGATGATAGAAAGACCTGCAAGAAATCACAAGAAGTATCAAAACCCTAAAAAATAAGAATGAAAATGAATGGGTCAAAATGACCTTAGCTGCCACAACAGTGGGATTACTAACTGAGTGTCTGCACTACATTTTGGACCCAAATGTAGTTCTAGTGTGTGTGCGCATCATGTTCCCTAGGTGCTCTTGTTCCAGTTGCACTTTGTGAAGTAAAAAGAAATAAATAGATGTAAAAAATGTAATATAATGGTGCATGGAAATAGAATAGAATCCCCTCCTATGCTTGTGTGATGTAGATGAACCAACCTTGTCCTTTGTGATGGAGCTAAGTGAATGTAAATGATCTCTAAATGCCTTAGATGAATTCAACTAGGTGGATGATAGTAGTGACTAGTGCTTGGTCCCTCATTATGGTTTCATAAATTTATATTTATATGGTTCTCTTATTCTGATTTCATAATAAAAAATGGCCAACCACAAAAAGATAAGAAGCTGTCTATGGCTAGAAAGTGCCCAAAAAGTGGCGGGAAAGTTCAAAAAGGATCAGGGCGCCCTGGTGGGACCAGGGCACCCATCAAGGGTTTATGTGTCCCAAAATGAAAAACAAATGAAAACATACTAGGAAAGTGTGTATGGGGAGGTCGGAAATGATGACATAAATCAAAGTAAAATGGCCAAAAGATGGGGGTTAATTAGTACTTTCTTCACTCAAAAACCATATGAATAGTAGTATGAGACTGGGACTAAATAATGCCTAAAGTGCATGTGTCTGTTCTATGAAAACTTGCTAATATTAGAAAATTACTGTAATTTCCTCTAGTAATAGGTACCCAGGAAGGGTCAGGGATTCTCAGGCACTCATGTTTGTGTCTGGATGCTAGTGTCTGTGCTATGCTGAAGACCCAAGTCATATGATGAGCCATTTCTAAGACTATATACCGTGTTGATTCTGTACTGAATTGTGTTGTACTGTACTTGTGAACAACTATATGGGGTGACTAATTTACCTAATATATGCTCCCCTCATTTGGGGTGCATGTGATGTTACTAGGAGGATGCAGTTGAATGGAGAGGACCTAACATAGATATTAAACTGATACCATGTAAGGGAGAGGGAATATTCAAGTAGAAACCAAGGCACACATGCAAATAAAGTGGATGGAAACATGTGTTAGTGTAATCAATACAAATATACATATAGAAGACAATGTGTAATCTAGCAAGCAAGAAGACAATGATAGATTGTGAAAATTGAAGGTTTCAAATATGGGACATCAGCTCACAATGTTGACAAGACAATTAGGGGTACGAAGAGGCCAAAATCATATAACTAAATAAACAAAAAAGACATAGGGAATATCCCACTTAAACAATGACATACAATGGAAAATAATAGCAAATAGTAGACAAGTAAAGTATCAGACAAACTATGGTGGAAAATAGTTCCTATAAAGAGAATAGTGCACATGACGCACTCGTTAGTGTGTTAGAAAGATAAAAAATATGCTCAAAGATGTGTATATATCGAATAGAGTAGTGTTCTAGTAAGAATATGAAGTGGTATAAAACAAAACAATAACACCTTGTGAGTTTGTACGACAAGTAGATATCCCTTAGGAGCAACTCGATGGGACTAGTGAGATGTACAGTGGGAAGGATCCATGCTACATGTAATATATTTGTGTAAATTATGCATTGAAAACTATAAGAAAAAGTGAATGCACATGTGTATATAGAAAATATAATAACATACTAAGTATTTTTCTAGCATAGTTCAAGCAAAGTTTAACATGCAACTGACTATAAGCAAGAAAGAAAAAATGTTCAATCAAGATATGCAGTATGTTGTGAATGAGCGATATGGAATGGATTTACAGTGCGAGTGTGATAGGGGCAACATGCCTCCCGAGATTAATGTGTATGAGCATTTATATGAGATGAGTTTCATTTATAAAATACCCCTTGATAATCAATAATGTACCAGAGAATAAAAGTGTGTCATCAAGAAATGGTTTGAAATATGCGCTAGATAGATAAATTAATAAAGCATACAGCATTAAGAGTGTGAATCGTGGTGAGGTTCATTTTAGATTCAGACCCTCATTAGTCAAGTATGAATCTTTGAACTAGATTACATCATATGGTAGTGTGTCACGTGAGAATGTGAAGTTATAAATATGTGTTATGAATGTGTTGAGTGTAGAAATGTGTAGTGTGAGGTTCATGGATGTAGTATTCCCTCAATATTCAAGTGTGAACCATATCACAAGAGTGTATCATCATAGGGTAATGATAATATAATTGTATCAAGATGTGTACGAAATGCCTAAGATAGACTAAACATGAAGCACATAGTGAACATGAGTAGAAATGTGAAGACACCTGACTGATGCTAGTAGGGTGGAGAGAGTAAGCATGATGCACTCCCAAGTGTATGATGATGAAAAAGAAGCAAGTAACATCGTCTAAGAGATCATTGTTTATCATGATCGAAGCCAAATGGATATTCATCCTAGATACCTGGTAAGATTTATAGTATGTGGTTAATAATATAAGGAGCCATTGAGGGGTAAATTTTGTACATGTCCCATTGCATGTATTCCACATTGATGTTGAAAGGTGCTAATGGAAAACCATGTGCATACCAGTAAGTAAGATTTTTTTAGATAGCCATGAGAAATGAATCACTGTACAAATAAAAACATGGTTAAAAGGCATGGGTAATTAGGATATCAATATGATTAGCATCTAAAGTACCACCAATTTAGGTCAATCCAAGACTACCCAAGAGTAAACGGAGAAGTATAAGAAGTACATACAACAAAGACTAATATATAGAAAACACTGAAGACCATAAGCATAGAGTAATACAAAAATATCCATGATAGAGATGAGGTGAATGAGGTGGAGGTAATATATCATTAAGTGTGAATCAAATACAAGTCAAGCCATCATGTGTGAAAATGGTATCAAAACTAGTAGGATCAATTGGTAATGTGATGGCCAATAACCAGTTATTAATGGAAAGAGTGAATGTGAAAGGTGGAAGCACTAGATGCAGGTTACTCATGAGAGGGTGAGATGGAAGATGAAATGACATCGATTGTATGGATAAACCCCCGATAAAGAACAATAAAATTATTAGGAGAGGGTTTCTTGAATTGATACTCACCAGGGCTAATAACAATGAAAGTATGATTGAAGTATGAATCATCTATATCGATAGGAGTAAAATTAAAATTACAAAATTTATCATCAATGAGCTCAACGGTATTGACCTCATCATCAAAATAATTGATGCTAGCATTATCATGTTGGATATCAGTATCAAGAATATTGGTAGGAGGTGAGTAAGATGTAGGAGTGAGAGGGGTATTAATGAGTGGAATAAAAGTGTTTAGTAGAACAATAAAAATGGGTGAAACACTAGTAGTAGTTTGAGTGGAAATGTGAAGAATTCTTGTGGATATAGAAAGATGTTTTGAAGAACTATACTGACCAATAACATATGTTCCAAAATCACTATATGAAATAGGCTATGATGAAGGAATATGCATAACAGTAACGAGGTCTATGCGGAAGAAATTGAATGGATTAGGGTCGAAAGTAGTGGTATGTTCATATCCATCATGTAAGAATTTAATGCAGTGATGAAAAATAGATGGGACAACATGCATTGCATGAATCTAGGGTCTACCCATGAAGAGATGAAACTGAAACAAGGCATTGATAATGAAGAAAACTGTAGGAACAATCTTAGGCCCGAATTATATAGGTAATTTGATAGTGCCTAGGCATGTACACGTAGTGGAATCATAGCCACAAATAAGAGTGCAATTTTTAGAAATGCGATTATTAGTAATGTCGATTTTCTTTAAAAGGGAGTGAGCACATAGATTAATGACAGATCCATTGTCAATGAGTACACACTTGATACAAATGGTCCCAATGAAGGCGGTGATAAGTAGAGACACACATGGATTATCAATAGTAGATGGAAATATGTCCTCATCACTAAATGATATGGCACATGGTATATTGTTGAGATACTAAATGAGATGTGTGAAGGATACTGAAGAATTAACACTTTCAACGTGGATAAAGCGAAAGATGACCTCTAATGTATGACAAAAATCAGGTGTATTGCGTAATAATTCATAGAGATATATTTTGGCTGGTGTATTATTAAGTTACTTGATGATATCATAGCATTTGGAAGTGGTAGGAGAAGCTTCAATAGTGATAAGTGGTGGAATAGAAACAAACTAAGCTGAATGCAAATGAGTATGGTGAGTAGTGACTACATTAATAGTTGGATCAGCCGTAGGAGTAATAAAGTGGGGAACATACTGAGTATGAACTTGTATAAAATCAACATCAGTAACAACCATGCCAGAAACCTTAGTTTGGGTAAAAGAAGGATAAGAATATTCATCCATGACTTGATAAGAAGAATACATACTGAGAAGGTAGAGTTTTAATGGACGGGTTCACCAAATGATTTAATAAACATAGATATTTGTGAAATCCTAATTGTAGAGTCACAACGTAATAGATAAGCAATAAAGTAAAGATCTAACCTAAGTAATAAGCTAGAGAAATATAAAACCCTAGGTACAAGACATGGAATAAGAGACTTATCTTATTTCGCAATGATCCTGATGTACAGAAATGGAAAATTGATGAACATGAGAAGGAGACTATGGCAGAAAAAACTAGAAATTTGTGCGATAGCTGAATCTTCCTGGACTGGGTCGCTTGGATCAAGTCAAGGGCGCTTGGGTGTTGTATACCTCTACTAGGCATCTATGACTACAAAAATGATTTCTTTTGTGTCACTTCTATGTCACTACCCTTTGTTTTTGATCACCTGTGTGCCACACTATGCCCATAGAATTCATCTGTAACCTGCAAAGAGAAATAACACCTGCTAAACCCCAAAACACATTAAAAAATAAAAATAAAAATATGCAAATTGGGAGTCGAATTGACTCCTAAGGTCACCTGATAGAGTGAACTTACAACCAAGTGCTGTACTACATCTCAGACTCCATGTAGTTATATGTGTGTGTCAAGAATCATTCTCTAGGTGTATCTTATGCGATGCACACTTAAATAGTGAGAAATATCTAGATGTAGCAATGTAAGTAGATGTGTGGATGTCAAAATGAACTTCCCCTCATATGAAGTGTATGCAGTCCCTTGTCCCTTGAATGATAACTATGTGGATGATTTGATGCTCTTGAAATGCCTTTAGATGTAACCTTTGGTGATAGTAGTAGATGCTTAGATTTTGGTCCTCTATTATGGTCACATAGATTTATATTTATATGATTCCCTTGGTTGAATTTCATAATTAACAACTAAAAGTATAACCCATAAGAAAATAAGATGCCCAAAAGATAAAAGATTCCCAAAAAAGGCTAGTAAGATACAAAGAAGTCATGGGCACCCAAAAGGATAAGGGCGCCTAGGTGTTGGTGTCTAGAGTATTAAAAGATGAAACACTGAAGCATTGACTAGGCTATGGGCTATAAGAGGCCAAGAAGAATGACCTGAACAAATAAAAAGAGGCCAAATACAACTGTTAATTGCTAGTTTTCTCACTTAGGAATCATATGAGCAGTAATATATGACTAGGACATAGAAACGTACCCAAGTGCGTGATTTAGTTTCTACAGTACTTAAGGACAACATCTTATACTATTGAAAATTTAAAAATACCCTAATTCGATGCATTAACAAAGATGTGGTTACCATTATATTATAGGGAGCACATGAGGGCACTTCTAGTGGCCATTGTAGTGGCCATGCTACTGCATGCAAATTCCTATGTATGGGTTACTATTGGCCTACACTAGAATTTGACACTCACACCTTTACCAAAAATTCCCAACCTTTCTAAATGATGATTTGATTCACTCCCCTCTGGATGAGCCACAATTTATTATAGCTTCCCGGCCCTTCAATATATGGGGATTATATTATATCAGTAAATTTCCTTGATCTCAAGATAATCATGTCTTCATCATCACATCCATAGAATAATTTATTAAGTGGGTTGAAGCCATACCTCTCTCAAACATGTCTATCCCTACTACATCCAAATTATTCCTTACCCAAATCATTTTCCACATTTGAGTTCCCCATACCATCATAGCTGACAATGGCAGGGGCATCAAATGCAAATAAATGAAGTAACTTACAGTAATCTCAAAATCAAACATCGATTCTCAACACCATATCATCTGCAATGAAATGAACAAGATAAATCTACAAAAAAAATTCTCAACAAAATTTTACAAAAGATGATCAGTGAATCATGCACAGATTGGCATATGAAGTTATACCCTACATTCTGGGCATACCACACCAGTGTTTGTAAATCCACTGGAGAAACCCCATTTTCACTTATGGATATGAGGAGGTCCTTCCACTTGAAGTGGAACTCCCTTCACTCCACATTCCCCTTCATGGTATCATGTTAGATGAGGAACTCCATGAGGCACATCTCCATGACTTTGACCTATTAGAAGAACAATGTGAAAAAACATACACTCATAATCAGAAACATAAACAACACCTTTCTAAACAACATAACAAGCTTGTTTGTTCACTTACTTTTGACATGGGTGACCTTGTACTTATACTTGATTATACACATGAAAAATAAGGAAAATACACTTAGAAGTGGTGGGGTTATTACTTCATCAAATATAGCATATATCTTAACACATATCATCTTCAAACAAATGAAGGACACATCTTCAAAGAACCAACAAATGCTAAATTCCTCAAGAAGTTTCACTCATAATGGAACCTCGAAGTTTCAGTACTTAGCTACCCTCTCTCTTCTTGTCCTTTTAAATTTACTAATTCATCAACATCCGCCTTCTCTTTACCACTAAAAACATTATCAACATTTTGGATTTTTACACCGTAACCTTTCCCATTGAATCAATGTGGTATCGTGCACATCCTCGCTTAGGATCATGACCTTGCTTAGATTTTTGAACCTTATCATTATAACATCTACCTCACATTTTTTTACATTTTTCAGCATTGCTATCCACCCTTTAGGCTAATCATGCATCTTATCTTCATTTACACCTTTAGGTATTATGAAAATTTCTCTTGGTAGTTTCTACCATATGATTTTTTGCGTTGTTCAACGTTGCTACCTGCCGCTTGGATATGACACTATGAAACCGTACAACCATGACATTTCAACACTATGAAACAAAATCCATCCCTTGGGCCCCTAGTTAGGTGATTTATATCTTAATTTACTTATGATCTTCTAGTGTTTCCTTTCATTTTTACTTATTTAGGGTTCTTGCAACATTGATTGCACCCACACATAGGAGGATACATGACACTATTAGGTACACATTGGTTGGTATATTTCATGTTAGCCACTCCTGTAAGAATTCATTTTAGTATCTACTTTCAATATTGGTGTTATAGACTATTTCTTTCCATTAACCACCCCATGTTTTGTTATTGTGACATGCATTGATTAACGACTAGGGCATAGGGATACACCTAATTTTTCAATTTCCATCTTTCATACCTATTACTAACAATTTCCTTTGTGCCTATAAGGTTCATTGATGCATATATTTTTTGAGTGGGTGCTTTAAGGGCCTACCGAGAATGGGGAATGTTTATTCACATAACCATTATGGGGTAGAGACAGTACACAGAGAGAGTGTCACTATTTGCTATTAGCCTTAGTTGTCCTTGCACTATTTATCCTTATCTTCTTAGGTCTCACACACATTGCACTTCCAAATTCTTGCTTGTTTATTATCGTTTGGAACCTTGTTTTCCCATGTCCATGATCTATAATAACTTACTTTTGATTTTCATGACACATTATCTCATTTCACTATCTTTTTTTGATTCCATATCCCATGGGCAATGTCATCCTATATATACACATCACATCTTGACATTAAAAATGAAGGAAGATCAAACCTTAGTAACTATCATATGTTATTCTATTTTGGGCTATCTTGGCATCTACTTTCTTAGCTATTGGTTTATCTTCAAATTTTCTTGGATTGGATTGGACACTCTTTTTCTTGGTTGGTTTTCTTACACTATTGAGTCATCTATAGTGAGTCTAGGACAAGAATGGTATTCCACTTCTATACCTAATAGTGATTCTATCACTTTTCTGCTTCCCTAGAGAGATAGATGCATAAGTGTACACCCTATAGGTACAAGGTGAGTGCTCTAACCTTATTTTATCATTTTGCATGGATTAGTTCATTTCCTTCCCTCATTGTGCTATGTTAGCTTAATATTACATATGTTTGGATGCTAATTAGCATAGTATTCTTATTCATTATCAAATATTTAGCTGTACTTCACTTTCATTTCACTCATATTGTGCATGCTCTCATTATCTATTGTTTATCCATACCTCTCCTCACCCAATCATCGATATATTAGTAGTATTCTCTACTCTATCTTAACTATGGGCCTTGAAAACCGTAGGTTAACCTAGTATAGGGATTACTTCCCTCTAGATATGCAAAACTAGTGCTCGTTGTAGCCCATTTAAATATATCCAGTATATATCAGTTGATGCAGCTTATAATTTAACAATGTAATCCCAGGCGTGCTGGCACATCACTCAGCCTAGACTGAGCGCTCACCCGAAGCATGCAAAGGTACCAGGCCCTTCTTTAGGGTTGTTGTCACAGGATGTTAACATGATGAAGACTTTATTCATTCAGATCTATAGCTAATATATCTTTCATACAATGCATATTTAGACCTGGATCTAGAGCATAACAGACTTAATAGATAACCATAATGGAATCAAGCATGCAACACTAAATCATAACCATGAGAATACCTTGTTTCAGTCCATAATCTCCATTATATTAACTGCAATAAATACCCAAAAACTTCATTACAATAAAATTAGTATATGTTCATGCGCATAACAGATCTAGCAACATATTCTCACTATACCCTAGTTCTCACATGCATATCTATGCTCTCTCTCTCTCTATATATACATATGTTATATCTACTACACAGTTATAAGGGCGGGGACTTTCCCTTCACTACTTATCTATTCCTAAAATAGGTCGCATGCTATTATTAGCCATGCACCATTACAAAAATAGGCTTACATGTAAGAATGCTAACAATACATCTCTCTTTGTCAACAACCTGTTCTCCATTCTATATTCAGCCTACATCCATACAAAACGCTTCATAGCTGATCATCCAAAAATAGCCAATGCATGATGCATAAGTCTCTAATCAATTTGAGTGCTCCACACGCTACCTCCAAAAATAGATCCTCATCATGAAAATGGCTAAGTCCTAAATTTGTCTCTATTTTATGCGCAATCCTTGCCGATGCTTTCAAGCCTTTGAATGTGCTTTGTTCTCCCATGCAAAATATTTGTATTTTCTCCACTAAGTGCTAGAGTATGACTAATCAACATTACCCCACACTAGTTGCATTGTCACCCTGACAATGGTTCTCTCCAAAAACGAATCAAAGAATAGAAAGAATTTATATGAATGAAAGAATGCCTTCAACTTTTTGTATCTTCTTCTGCAACTGGAATAATAAATTCTAGATATTCCTCTTTTATCTCCACCTCTAAGTTTTTCCAGTCATTGAGTGCGGCCTCTAATTTTTTTGGAATATCCACTACAATTGACTCTAATTCATCCCTTGCAATCTCTCCTTTTTAACTATGTAATACCAACACAATGCTGAACATGCCAGACATTCTCCCTTCCAACAAGTCCATCTTTTGAGCGATGAGTTTGCCAAGCTAATCTAGCCTTTCCCTGTGAAGTTCCTGAGTGGCTGTAAGGGCCTCACACTTATGATTAACAAGTGCTAACCATTATGTGTGGCCCAATGTCTCATCCTTCATGGCCTTTAGGACCTCATTGTCTTCTAAAATGGTCATGGTCCTTATAATAGCCTTTGGCATCGTACAAATATTCAATGCTTGATCCACCTTCTTGAGTTCTTCCTACAAGCTTTGAAGCAATCCTTCATATGATGCCATCTTCTGCATCCCTGAATCCTTTTTGTGCTCTGCTTCATGTGCTAGATCCTTTGGCTTAAGCATGCGTAGAGGTTTATCTTCAATAACTAAGTCCACCAATGAACTGATATAATGTATTTATGAAGGAAACGTTTTGGGTATCTTTGGCTCTAAGTGTGGCCTCGCCTTCATGACATTGTCACCAATATCCTTTGCCATGCTAATAAACACTGCATTCTTCTTTTGTGCCAAGTATTTTTCCTATTTTAGGCACGCTATCTCCTCATCCTTAGTCTTGATCTCCTCCCTTAGTGCCCTAATTGTGGCATCTTTAACCATATTCTGATGTGTGACCTCTGTTGAGACCTTCACCAAAGCATTTCTCACCTATTCATCAGACATAACAACATGCTTTACTGTTACGTGTTTGGCCTGAGGTGTCCTTTTCAACCTCCTTGACATGCATGAATTATCACATACATAAAAGTATGGTTCATCCATGTGTGTGTGCAATGACCAATATAATTACTTCCTTGTGCAAACTGTCGCCATATCTTCATCCATTAACTCCCAGCTGTATAACTCCTTTTGTGCCATTGTGCTCTAGAAACACATGCAAACAATTTTACCTATGTTATCGGTGTAGCCCATGGCTGTTGGAATATACTCCCCACTTGTTCTTCTTGATCTAGGCTACTTAAGAACTTGGGCTTCAAGATTAGGAACTTGTGCTGCTATGTCCTAAGAAGTCTTTGTTGTTGTCTCTTCTGCCCCTTTTTCTTCCTCTTCTCCATCCTTCATTTCTTCATCTTTTTGTTCCTCTACGTTCTCTGGAGGTTTAGGAGAATTGGGAACCATTTCCTCCCACTCCTCCACTTCCTCATTCAACTTTAATTTCCTTCTCCTTTTCTCGGTTGTGTCGTTCTGTGGAGAGAGTCAAGATGATTTACGCAGTATTGGAGTAGCATCTTGGGTCCTTGTCCTTCTGAATACTCTCTTGAATCGGTAATCTCCTTGGACCACATCCAAATCCTCATCATCTTCCTCTTGTGGCTAAGGTGGAGTAGTTGTGCAATCAACTTCATCCTTATTTAGAGGTTGTCTTCTACCTTTGTGTTCCAAACCACCACTATTCTCATGATCCTCCTCTTCATCATCGACTTGAATTATTTATGTGGGCTTGGGTGTTGGAACATTTTCCATTGTATACTTACCCTTTGGCGGCCCCAGGAGTGCAAAATAATTCTCCACATACTGAGCATTCTCCAGCTTGGGTTTAAGTTACAGGTATACAAGCGCTGCTTTGATGTCCCCAATTGCCAAGATCACAGGTTTAATGCGTATAATATCTGAAATAATTCTTTCAATGTATGCATTGCGCCCTGGATATACATACTTCTTCCTCAGAGTGTGGTAGTCACAATCTACCTTGTCTGCATTGAAAATTAAGCTTTGCGCATCTAAGAACCAATGGATTGATGCTTGGAAATACCTTGCTATGAAGGCATACAAAAATTTGCACCATGGGATCCAAACCCCATCCTTCATCGTAAATCGTGCAATGTAAAAATGTTGGTATACGGAAAACTGAACTACCTTACCCACCACTGAAGGAAAATCCTTAGGTATGTGCCACTCTTTCTCGAATGCTACATAGATTCTATCATACCACATCTCCACCCTCTACTTGAATGGTCCACTCATGGATCCATTACACAATTACTTGCCAAACCTCTACGTAGGTGACTTGTGTTCCGTAAGGTACTCCCAACTCTTCTCCTTTGGCCCATCAGGCACCCTAATCTCCATGAATACTAAGGACAATAAAAAAGTGCCAAAAATTATTTTTTCACCTATCCACACTTCTTCAATGATTGTATTTGCTATGTGATTTACAATGTTGTAGACCACTCATTGAGACATCTTCTTCACGACATGCAACCACATTGTGTTTACCTATGACCACCTTCCTTGGTCATTCAATTTTGTCAATAGATGTGAAGCTTCCTGCACTACTAGGTACTTTATCAACTTTTCAATGTCCATGCCACGTGGACCCTTGGTATACCTCAACTCCTTCCTCGTCTCCAAGATTGTGGCTTTATCAGTTAAATCGTTATCCAGATCCAACCCTGGGGCCCTTATTCCTGTCACCATTGAAATCAAAGTAGCTGTGATTCTTACCCTCTGTCTGACAAAATAGAAGAAGTCCTCATGGAATCTGCTCATCAGCCACCGATACAATGGTTCATAATTTCCAAAATATGGTAGCTCATAAAACTAGTAGACTCCATTCTACTTCAGTAACTTCTCACCAACGTCATCATATACTGGCATATCCTCTATCATGCGCTTGTTTATTTTTGTGCTCAGCAATGCATCAGGATCCTTCTTATTATCTGATGTTTGATGGTTGTAGTCATTGATTTTACATTTGCGGATATGGGAATCCCATTCTTATCCCACAATCATGTCCTCTTGGTACTGCATTTTTGAAAAATTTCTCTCAAGAGCAATCTCTTCTTCCACTTCAACCTTCTTCTTCCCTTTATCTCCTGTTGCGGGTGCTTTCTTTGGTGCCATTTGAAAAATATCTCTTTTCTTCCCTCTGTACTTGAGAAAATTGAAGCCCTAGCTTAAATATTCGTGCGCTAGTGGAATTTACATGCCCTAGTTTTTTTATAATGTGTTTTCTTCAATCAAACCTTTCTCCTATGGGAACACAAGCTTCTCCTACGCACAACCCTTCTCCTCAGGTCTAGTTTCACACTCTTTACACCTCAATATGATTGCTCATCTCATTCGCACTTAACCCTTTTCAAATTCTCTCAATTAAAATGGTAAAAATGAACTCACATATTTTCCTTATATAGAATTTCAAAAAGTTAGTGCATTTATTACTCCTCCTACTACCAACAATCCTCGTATTAAGTGACCATTTTCATTATTTCTGTATGATATATCTTCATGCCCAAGCTATAACTTTCTAGCGCGCCCTTCTACCTTTTGGCTACAGAATTATCTTTAGCGAGCTTTCATGCTCTTGAGTACCTCATCACTACACCTTCCACTAGTAGTATTCTCGGCCCCTGCTTACCTCACATTATACTTGTTTCTTCACTCCTCTCTATCTATGGTCCTTGTGTATAGAAGAAATCTCTCTTTTTCAATTTTCCAACCTTGAATACCACCCGTAGATAGTTTCTTTCATGTGGGATTATTTTCATCAGTCATGTACCTGGATATCAATAACCTACCCCACATTAAGGGTATGTGTAGTCCTCTGTGAATAAAAATTCTTCAAATAGTAATTAGCTTCTGGTGCATAAACACACTTATTACACAAACAAACCAACTAAATTGAAAAATCATAGCAAAGAAGAAGTAAACACATTAAGGGAATGTAGAATTGAAAACTTGACCTACATGGCAACACTGCCTTATTACAAACACCAAGAAGACTTATTTATAGTAGGGCTTTTGCCTACTCAAGTTGAAGTAACTGGGTAATCGTATTCCATCAAGGGCCTCTAACTGACAAGCACCTGATTCGAGTATGTGAGTGATAACATATGGCCCCAACCAATGTATGTTGAGTTTACCTGGATGGCACAAAAACTTAGAGTCATAAAGGAGCACCATCTGTCATATCTCCAACTTTTTATCCCTGATGTTCCTTTCATGTCATGCTTTGTGCCTGGCCTTCTCTTGTTTTTTACTCCAACGTGCTATGGCTCATCGTTCATCCCAATTGGATTAGCTGTTTAATGTGTTATTTTAATGCTTTCTCATCGATAAGACCTCCAGTGTGCATAATACACAAAGAAGGTAACATAAATTCCATATGAAGAACTACTTCCATGCCAAACACTAACTGAAATGGTGTGGCTTTGTTAAACCTTTTATATGTTGTTTGATTTTCCCAAAGTATTACAGATACTTTATCATCCCAATCCTTTCTTCTAACATCATAGATTTTTGTCAATGTCTGGTTAGAAATTTTGTTGAAAGCCTCACCAGTCCCATTTTCCTGAGGATGAGAGGGTGTAGTCTTATGGTGTGCAATCATGAATTCATCCAATAGAATTTTGATTGTCTCATTAAGAAAATGTGTGCCCCTATCACTGGTCAAACTTAAAGGACATCCATACCTTGTAATAATATTTTCCCAAAGAAACCTGGCTACTGTGGCCACTGTACAATCCTTTGTAGGTGCTACTTCTTCCCACCTTGTCAGATAATCTATGTAAGTTATGATGCAAAGCAATCCAGTTCAGTGCGTAACTGGTGAAATAGGACTTACAAAATCTATAGCCCATTTCTCGAATAGTTCTGAACTAGTAATGGGTATTAGAGGCATTTCATCTCTCTGACCCGATTTCCCAAGGCATTGAAAATGATCACAAGCCTTATAAAATTCCTTACAATCTTTATATAGGGTCTCCCACCATAATCTAGTGAGTAGAATCTTGTGCACAGTGGCATCACTGGCATAGTGGCCACCTACAATACCACCATGGGATTATTCCATTATATCTGTGTGCTCATGTTCCAATACACAACAATGTAATGCTTCATCTCGACCTAATTTGTATAGGTCACCACTGATTAACATATAGGGGCTGCACGTATAGCAAGTTGTTTCTTTTCCACATATTTCATTCCTTTTGGTGCCATCCTTGTTCGTAGAAAAACAACAATGTCCTCTAGTTCTGATGGCACTCATTGGAACCTGTATAACTGTGCATCTGGCATGGTATCCTCAATTACCTGTGCTTCTTCTCCTAACTATATTGTGAACAGATGGTCTAGTCTAAAATTACTTTTCCCTGGATTCACCACAACTGTGAAATCAAATTCTTGGAATAAGAGCACCCATCGACATATGTGCCATTGTATAACAAGTTTTTTTACCAAATAATTCAATGCCATGTGATCTGTATAAAAGATGAATGGTGTAGCTAGTAGGTACTAGTGGAATTTATATAGTGCATAGATCATTGACAAAGCTTTGTGCTCTATAGTGGTGTAATTTTGTTCTACAAGAGTTAACTTTCCACTAGAAAAATAGATGAAATGATCTATAATACCTTCTCCAAGTTAAGCCAACACTATGCCAATGGCCATGCTAGAGGCGTCAACATGTACATGAAATGGTTGGTCCCATAAAGGAAAATGCAGAATAGACACGATAGTAAGTTTTTCCTTTAACGTCTCGCATATGCGCTGCTGCAGTTCTCCCCAGTAGAATGTACCTTTCCCTTTCAGTAAATATTCCAATGGGGTGGTAATTTCGGCATATCCTTTGATAAATTTCCTGTAAAATCCTGTATGACCCAAAAATTTGCACACCTCACTCTGATTGGTAGGCTCCCTTAGACCTATAATGAATGAAACATTGGCTGGATCAACCAACAAACCTTCCTTACAAATTATGTGTTTGAGAAATATCCCAATCCCAAATGCTGTAGCAAATATGCTCTTCTTGATGTTCAGTGAGATACTCAACTGTCTACATCTTTCAAACATTAAGCGCAAATTGTCACAATGATCCTTAACCAATCCATACACCATCCAATAGTCTAAATAGACCTATAAGAAGTTGTGAATAAATTACTTGAATGCTTGAAAAACTATGTGTGAAAATACAATAGGCACATTTTTCAGACCAAAAGGCATTACAGTATAGGCAAAGCTACCCCATTCTGTAGCAAACATAGTCTTTTCTTGATCCTCATGGGAAATCCAAACCTGATGATACCCAGAGAACCCATCCATAAATGAATAGATTTCGTGCCCTACAACACATTCTAGTATTTCCTCAGTGAATGGCAAAGGAAAGGGATCAATCACACATGCAACATTCAGCTCCATGTAGTCCACTAAAATCCTGATCCATCCATCCTTTTTGTTACTAATCACCATTAGACTAACCCATTTTGACTCATCAAGGGGATTGATAATTCAAGCCTTCAACATTTTTTTAATTTCTTCTTTGACATTTTCGTGCAAGTTGGGGTTCATCCTATAGGTTCTCTTTCTAACTGGGTGCGCACCCTCTTTACGTTTTATCTTCATCTCCCCTAATGATTCATGGACGCCTTTAAGTTCATGGTACCCCCTAGGGAAGAAGTCCTGGTAATCCCATAGTAACTCGAAGATGTTTTCCACTTTAGGGTCTGACCAATAGTCCCCGATTATGGCTTCCTTAGGATCAGCCTCTGATCCAATATCCACCCTCTTTGTCTTCATAGGTTCATGATAGGCACGCGTGGTCATATCTGCACTGTCCAATACCTCATGCCTACCTGTTGAATGATTTACATCCAAATTTTCTACTTCTTTGTCATCCACCAAGTAGACCATTTTTCCTTTTTCTTTCTGAAGGAAAGCACATTGAAGTAATGTTGCATCAGCCTCTATTTCTTCATCAAGATGCGCTCCTGAGTCTCCTTCATCTAATAAATCTTGAAGAAGTTCTTCAACCTTGGCACTATCTCCCATAGTTAAGCGCTTTATGAATTTCAGTGTTTCTTCCAATGGAGGATTTATAGAGAAGAAGTCAAACATTTGGGTCATTCCTGCAATTAAATCTTAACAATTTCCAGTCTCTCTATGGAGTTCTGCATATACATACCAAGCATGCACGCATCCTTCTAAAGTGGAATAAAACTTGTGCACCCATAGTGAAGGTGGTAAAGATTCATGTCCTTCTATCCAGATTCTCTCACACTTCTGAACGTGGTGCTGAACAAGTTGATTACCATAATAAGTAAATATTTGAGTAGGTGCATTGATCCTAAAGAATCGAGTAGGAAGAGCAATCCTAGTTTCATTAAATCCTACTAGATTATTCTTGTGGGCCATTCACCAGCGTGCTGTGCCACATAGTGTATATGCTAGCATATTTCTTCTTTCCAACGGGTCTACCACTATTCTTCCATGGCGCACAGGAATACCATAGGATCTCTTTCTCCAGTGTAACAAGGTACTGAGTTGTTACCTATCCTCTTGACATAACATAGTTTACTACCTCTAGGAAATATGCTCTTTACTCTGTGCCCTACCAACTCATAGGTGCTATGAGCCCAATTATCACAAGCAACACTTGTAGTCTCACTAATAGACTGTGCATCCTCTCACTGAAATATTCCTTCTTTAGTTGGCTCAAGTATCTCTAGATCATGGATGACGCGTACATAAATCCTATTCATATCTTCTTCACTTAAGGGCTCAACATAGGGCACAAATTTTCCATTTGTTAAAAGGGATAATAACTCTCTCCTCCTTATTTTCAAAACTGATATAACCCTTGTTGCACCAAAGATCAACATTATTTGCATAGCACTAAGGATGTCCCAATAGAGATGGGAAGCTATCTAACTCTCCCAGAACTAAAACCTCAAAGTCTCTAGTGAACTTGGCCCCTTGTGTGGTAATGGATGCATCTTTCAAAACTTTGATGGGAGTGGCCTTAGTTCAATTAGCCATGAACAATATATTAGAGGTTGGCTGTAATGGGGGTCTCCCCATTTGTACCCATAAATCTAAGGTAAGAACATTGACTTCCACACCTGCGTCAATCAATATATTACTCAATAGACACCCATCCACAACAACATTCAAAGTGATTTCCTTCTAATAATCTAGGCAATGGGGGGGAAGATTCACATGTAGGATTTGTCGTCTAGTATCAATACTTATGTGGGGAGTGTTTCCTTTTAACCGATCCCATAATAATGGAATGATATTCTTTTAGTACAATAATTTATACACTTCTCTTAAGTCATCTATATCAGTTTGGATCGTCTCTGATACTTTATTTTTCTCCATCTTCCATGATTGATATTTCAAGTACTGTATCTCACCTTGAAGATTCCTGAGAACTTCTATGGTTTCCTGATAAACCTCCTTCTGATAGGCAGGATCTGGGTACCATACATGTAGAACCTCCTCCTTAGTGATGGTAGGATTCTTCTGTAATGCTTCTCTGGCACGTGATGCCTCAACGCGGGTCATAATATTTACTTGCAAATCTTTAGATTCTACCCCCAACTTAGGAATCCATTGATTTTCCAAAGCACGTTGTATCCTACCCATCCTCGTGCCTTTGTTTTCTTGTTTATGCTGCTTACTAAGATGCTCATACAAGTCTGGGCACTCCTCATAGCTATGGTTCTTTCTTAAAAAAGAACATGTAATATTCTAAGGACATTCACGCCTGTAGTGGTCAAGAGATCCACATGTATAACATGTTCCCTAAGGGAACTCACTTCTTTCACTACCACGACCTCATCCGCCAAATCCACCGCAATATCCTCATCCTCTGCCATGACTGCCTTCAAAATGCCTTTCATTCTACTTATAGCACGCCTGATTGTGGTCCTGGTCCTGATGCACGTTATTGCCCTTAGATTTATTTGAAACTCCTGTCTGTCATACACCAATATCTATAGCATCATGGATCTGACCAATCAGCTGACAGTCTTCCATGTCATGAGTCGTGGACCTCCAAATTTTATAGTAGCTTGAAACATTCTTCCTTATCACGCATTGTAATAATGGGCAACAACTAGCATCATGGTTTAAATGGCATATCTCACAATCCAACAACAACGAGCATACTCATATGTGAGGAAAACTATCCTTTTTGTGACCTTATACTTCAAAATCTATGCACCAAATCCCTATGCACATCTCATGTGCTGAATTTGCTGATAGTATCTCTAACTGTTTTGCCATAGCTGTGATCTGTGCTTCTAAAAATAGGCTTACCCCTGTATCTATACTTCCAACTACCTCAGTGCATAAGGATGCTTCAAGTTCTTTGCATGGATCGGTGTATTTATTATGTGATAATGCCCTTCTAAAAGGGGTAATTAGGCCCCTGTTGTCATGCAAATGTGTAACAGGGAAATTGGAAGTTTCCAAGCACGACAACTATACCCCCGTGCCAAATTTTTCATGTTTTTATCATTCCCAAGAACCCCAAGTCAAATCCATCAGTCTAGTCACCCCCTATTTGATGTAAAATTTATCCCTTAGGTGATTTAGGAAAGTCTATTCACTCCCCCCAGTTGATTTTAGGAGTTATGAAAAGATGCTATCTTTTGGTAGTATTGGGAAGGGCTATCATTGGCCTTCCCAGGATTGGATCAAACCCTTGGAGCGGAACGAAAGGGTAAAGTTCAACATGGAGGTGAATTGAAAACCTTAAAACATCATGGAAATGATTTTGGAAGGTTTTGGGAAGTTTTGAGAAACTTGGAGCAGTTTGAGAAAAAATTAGGGTTCACAAGCCTAAGCAGTACATAGGCCTAAAACAACTACTGGGCTTCAGAAGATGATTTCAAGAGATTTGAATGGAGTTAGAAGAAAAAAAAAAAACCATAAAAAAGAGTATTCAAATACATACATGATAGTGAAATCATATTTTTCACAACACCTTTGTGCATAGGATTGAAAGGCAGCTTTTATCAGGTACAAGTGGAGTCTCAAATCACAAATCTAATTTTTCAAGGATCATATGTATGAATCAAG
Source organism: Taxus chinensis (assembly GCA_019776745.2). Classification (NCBI taxonomy): domain Eukaryota; kingdom Viridiplantae; phylum Streptophyta; class Pinopsida; order Cupressales; family Taxaceae; genus Taxus; species Taxus chinensis. The sequence continues at coordinate 546,780,558 of CM034151.1, read as the reverse complement.
ATATAATACCACAACCATTGGATTAAAAATGACATTTCAAGTTAGGATCATATATAATTTCACCAAGAAATTCCACCAGGAGCTCAAGTTATCTTCTTTCTAAGTTGCCCTCTCAAGGCAGTTCAGGAGTTAGTCATTTTTCGGGAGGATAAGTGTCAGCACCAGGAGCCTGGCAAGATTTCATGTCACTGAAGTCCCTGAAGTCAGGTACACCAAACCTTGAAAAATATTCCCAGCCCCAATATGACCTCTTGGACCCTCATATGACCTCCAAACTTGACAGTTCAACCCCCAGGTGTAATTTTGGAGCATCCATTACCTACCATTGGATCGAGTGCCATGTGTCAGCTCCAGGATCACCGTTGAAACTGATGTCCCTTATGTCCCTGAGGTGGGGAACATCAGACATGGAAAAATGTTCCCAACCCCTATGGGGAGTCATTTGGACACCCACGTGACCGACTTTCAGCCCCCGGGTGCATTTTTGGAGCATCCATTCCCTACCGTCGGATCAAGCACCACGTGTCAGCTCCAATACCACCATGGAAATTGATGTCCCTTATGTCCCTTAGGTGGGGGACATCAGACATGGAAAAATTTTCCAAACGCCTATGGGGAGTCATTTGGACACCCACATGACCGACTTTCAACTCCCAGTGCTTTAAAGCAACTTTTCTCACATTCATTCCCTATTGTCGGATCACCACCACATGTCACCATCTTGATCATTATGGAAATTGATGTACCTCATGTCCCTAAGGTTAGGAACATCAAACATGAAAAAATTCTCCCAACTCTAACTCAAAGTTTTAAATTTTTTTCTAACTGTTAGCTACTTCTTGCTACTTCTCCATTACCAGAAACACCAGTTCACCACTCCACCATTGCCAAAGCTCAAACCAGATTCACCACACCAAAAAAATAATCTACTCTATGGTGATACACAAGTCTTAGAATAATAATTCATTGAGATAAGAAGAAGAAATGGAGAATAGAGAAGAAGAACAGTGGAAATCCCCATTGCCATAAAACAAAGATTCAAACATATCTTACAAACTAGTGTTCGGATTGATGAACCATTTGTTGCTAAGTTTTTTAATCTCTTAATGGCCATTAAAAAATAATATTCAAACCTCCAATTTCCATCAAGGAACATTCACAGCGAAGAAATATCATTTTTGGTACAACGAAAGAAAAATTGAATTTCCCGTCAAACCGGTTGCCGAATTGAAGTAAGATCGCACATGAAGCACCAAAAGAAAAAACCCACATAAAAAATATAATTTTCTTCACAAATAGATGAGAAAACCAGACCTGCAATTTTGAGGTCCATTAATGGCTACCGTACCTAGAAGCACTGCCAAGTCTGAAAATTAAAACTTAAAAATCTCTTGGACTATTTAGCGGGCGGCCTCAAAATTTTAGAGGGGTGATATTGGGCAAAAACCCATATCAAAAAAATTTGTTCCACATCAATCTGAATCCCAAAAGCCAAATTTCTAAAAATAGTAGGTCTACTACATAGGAACTGTTATTTTGGGAAATTCATCGACAGGAGAACCTGCGAAAGGAGGTGAAGATAATGGAGGTGCACTACAACTGAGAATTCACTAGAACAAACATTTAGGGCACTTACTAAAAATAGTAAGTGGGCTCTCGAGAACCTGCTATAAATAGAAAGTTAATCCAGAAGGAACGAGGAACGCAAGGAGAAAGAGGAAAATTGAGCCGCAACATCCAGTTGAAGATCGTGGACTTGATTTTCCACACTTACTAAAAATAGTAAGTTTGCTTTTTCTAAGGGAGACATGAAGCCAAAATGGATGGGTCAGAAGCCTTCTCAAGATCATGAAGTAGAGAATAGTCAGAGAATGGAGCCAAGTCCATTGCAACAACTCATCCTTCAACATAATTCTTCTTCTTCTTCTTCTTCCTCTTCCCCTTCTTTCTCTCTCACTCTCTCTCTTCGCTTCTCATACGACACTCTCTCTCTTCAATGTTATATTTTTGCATTGAGGTTTACACTTTTTAATAGGACCTAAGTTAAGTCACCTTGCTATTATAAAAGGGACTTAAATATTTAAAGTGGAATATGAACAATCTTAAGTCATATTAAGGTATTTGAAAGGTCACGAGGAAGACGAGGAGTCAATTCTATTCTATAAATTGTAAAGCCATTCCCATTTCAAAGGGTTGGCGATTGATCTTGTAAACTTAAGAGTGTATTTTACTTAGAGAAAGCAAAGGAGATAGCCATTTTCCTCTACTTTCCTCCATTCTCAAATTTCTTCCATTCCCACATTATGTACAACTTCTGTTTAAGCTTCAATACAAGAAGAAGGAGTTTGTATCCTCTTTGATAAGGAGATTTTAGAAACTTTGAGTTCGCAAGCTTATCTCGTCTTGTTACCATTTACGGGGTTGTTTCTTCTCATAAATGCATGTGTTAAAGTTTCTAACTAATGTGTGCAGGAATCTGATTTCCTACCTACAACATTAGTTTCCCTATCTCATTTCTCACTCCCTTTCCCACCTTCAGACAAAGTCTTCCCTAGTAAGAGATTTATAGCTTTTCCGCAGGGTCAGTGGAGTGCCCCTGTTGGATCCCCGGTTGAAAGGCCACCATAGAAATCCACCTTTTCATGCGGATGCATATACAACAGCTGCATCGGTTAATTAGAGGGAATTAGATTCCCAGAGCGTTGGCAAGAAATCCACAAGTTTGTTCACCCGAAATTTTTTCTAGCCAACAGCCCCCAATAAACCACTGTGCATGTAGGCTTGCGTGTATATTTTAAGAAAAATTAAACAACGTTTTAAAATAGACATCATACTCTCTAACACTCTCAGTGGTGCCTTGCTTAATATCCTTGAGTGCACTTATACTCTTCTGCTCAAACTCAGGGATGTGAAAATCTTTAAGGAATGCCTCTTTTAGAGCTGTATAATCTATGCTAGTCTGATTAGGGTTAAAATTTCTATACCAACTGTGTGCGTGCCCTTATAATGTAGTAGAAAATTTGCTTGCTCTACTCTTAGTAGCCATGATCCCTTTTGTGCACCATGATATTTCACACATATGCACATGTTCAGCAACATCTTCTATGCCCCTATACTCTGGAAGACGAAGAGATATCTCCATGTAAATATTCTGGGGTTGGTGTGGACCTTGCCCACCTGATCCAGAACCTCACATGTTTCCCCTGCCTCTAAAACCACCAGATCCATTGGAGCTAGAGCTACCTATGCCTCCTGATCTGAAACCTATGGTTAGGGTTGGACCAAAAGATGTACTTCCTTGTGTCCCAATAGTAGAACTAAACTGTACCTCGACAGTCTACGAAGCATTAACACTCCCAAAAGTTACTCCAAAAATTGGCACGCTTGTATTCTATGCTGATGATGCACCTAAAAAATTACTCCCACATAACAACGAAGTCATTTTCGTTGCCATTACTATGCCCCTCATAAGACTCACTCCTACTGTTTCATTGTTTGAATTAGCTTATTGACTGCTTGTTAAACTAGATGCTGGAAAACCAAGCGCAAGGGAAAGGTTGGCAGGTGGATTCAGATGTGTGCCCGTGGTCCAGGTCATCTCTGCTAACACGCTTCTACATGAGGCCAAGGAGGGTTCCCTAACATGTTTTCCCAAATGAGGGAGTTCTTAAGGCTCAGGTTCTACGTCTTCTGTGTGAACTTCAACTCCTTCCCGAACTAATTTTCTCCACAATGCTATTTGATTTACAACCTCCTGCTGCTTCTTGATCTCCCTCTCGTGCACCTCATTATACTTAAGCTACCTTTCCTCTCTATACCTTTCTACCACTAGGTCTGCCATCCTTCACTAAACCTACTTTTGCCCCCGCGCATGGCAGGGTTTAGTTAGCCATCGATTTACTCTCCAAATTCAAAGTTACCATTAGGATCTTGATCACTAGTGGAATGTCTTACAGGTAAGTTCCCCTTGGATATCGTAAAAAGTTGAATTCAGATACCTCTGGGCATGAATAAGTAGAAATTGAGTACTCCAAGATATAACTGTTCAAAACACCATAGAACCACGTATCCACAACTCGAGTCTAAATTAGATCAGCATCATAAAGGGTCTGAAATTATTCCTTTGTCCAAATAAGTGCATGATACCTCTAATTCCACATAGATGTATATGTAATCAACCACTCATACAATTCTACTAGAAAGATAACGAAGAAGCTCTCATATAAATTTTCATACAAGTTATGTTCCACCCATACGCGTACGTTGAACTTAGATTCCATGTTGAACCATAGTGTGTATTCTTCTTCTAGATCATGTATCCACTCTTCAACACTTGCTAAGGTCAACCAATATGTCTGCATCATGAACCATGCTAAAAACAACTAAAAAAGAGGTCTCAGCAACGAAACCAATGATGTAGCCTAGAATTCAGCAATACAAGCTCATGTGTGTTGACACATCACTCAGCCTAGACTGAGCACTCAGTTGAAGCATGCAAAGGTACCATGACCCTCTTTAGGGTTGTTGTTGTAGGATGTTAGCATGATGAAGACTTTATTCATTCAGATCTATAGCTAATATATCTTTCATACAGTGCATATTCAAACCTAGATCTAGAACATAACAGACTTAATAGATAACCATAATGGAATCAATCATGCAACACTAAATCATAACCATGAGAACACCTTGTTTCAGTCCATAATCTCCATTATATTAATTGTAGTAAATACCCAAAAGCTTCGTTACAATAATAGTAGTATACGCTCATGCACGTAACATATCTAGCATCATAATCTCACTATACCCTAGTTTTCACACGTATATCTATGCTCTATATATATATGTTACATCTACTACATAGTTCACTACATATTTATAAGGGTGGGGAATTTCCCTTCACTTCTTATCTATTCCAAAAATAGGTCACATGCTATTATTAGCCACATGCCATTACAAAAATAGGCTTACATACAAGAATGCTAACAATAGATCTCTCTTTGTCAAATATCAGTTTGCCATTCTATATTTAGTTTGCATCCATGTAAAGTTATTTTTAGATGATAATCCAAAAATAGATAATGCATGATGCACAAGTCTCCAATCAGTTTGAGTTCTTTGCATGCTACCTCCAAAAATAGATCCTCATCATGAAAATGGCTAAGCCCTGAATCTGTCTCTGTTCTATGCACGCTCCTCGCCGATGCTTCTGCGCCTTTGAATGCACTCTATTCTCCCATGCAAACTCTCTCTATTTTCTCCACTAAGTGCCATAGTCTAAATGATCAACATCAATTCATTTTTGTTCTATTAGATTTAGCAAGGAAATTGAGATCTACAGATCACAGATCCACTATTAAAGGCCGAAGATTATAGATTATGATGTCAGTCGATTAGACAAAGAAATAACTTGAAATGGATAGTGAATAACAGAGATAAATGAGCAAGAGCTTAAATAAAATAACAAGAACAAGAACACATTACACCAGATATAAGTGGAGAAACCTGAAGGAAAAACTCCATTCATAACGCAGTGTCTTTTATTAAGAATCTGATAAAATTTCACCCAACACTTTGAATTTTCTCCTTAGCTTTATTTCACATCTTCAGAGCTATGTCTCACATTTTTTCAATATCTAAAACATTCAGTTATTCAGGCCATCCTACATATAACTCACAATATTTTATACAAGCCTGTATAGCCATTGTAGACAGTAAGATAGTCAATCCCAAGAGGGATCACCCAATAAATTAGGTGGGTGAACCAGTAAGACAATTTCACTATTTGAGCATGAAAGACTTCACACATTAAAGTTTGATTCAGAAAAACTGTAATCATGTTGGGGCGTGTGAAAGTGGATAACACCACTTGACATTATCACCCCAAGACTCCCCCTTAATGTTAATTTGGAGAATACAATCAGACATGCCAAGTTTTAGACTCATGAATAAAAAATAGTGATTTAGGCTTAGCATGAGAATGAGGGTAATCTACAGATCTTCCCAAACAAATATTCATAAGACCATTACTTTACAATATGAAGACTTACATCAGACCATGAAGAATTTTATAAGCTAAGGCATACCCATGACTAAAGCTTTGCTTGGATTTACAAGTAACTTCACAAAAGTGACACATTTACTTATTACAATTAGAGGAAGTATTAGAAGTTTACAATGAACTACCTTATAGTTCACATACAATGTTACAACCATGTGTAACCAATCCTTACAGGATCACTTTGTTACATACAAAGCGGGTGGTCATGATCCACTCTTTTATATTGAGACATCAAGAGGTGGCATTTTCATACACACACCCCGTCAATGACAACTCTGATAGGCTCAATAAGGTAAAATTTTTGCAAAACCTCACAACATTCAATGGCTTTAGTGAAGATATTTGTAACTTGATTTATGATGTTGGACTGAATTATTTATCAAGAGCAATCTGGCCTTCACATAGAGGAGGAGTACTTCCTTTAGCTCCTATGTGTATCACTACCAGAAACCTCTTTATCTACATGGATATTTTTTTTCTTCAAGTGATGACACCTGCATCAAAACTTGAACAAAAATCTAGCTACATATCACACACAACATCAACAAATATCATAATAAAAATCATATAGATTTTACTTTTAACCAAGTATAAAGGTTAAAAATTAGTTTTATAACAACTTAACATATCACTTATGATTAATAATTTAAAAATATGTTTTAACAAACATATATATCATCTAAAGATAGGTCTTAACTAAGCTGATAAGATAATGAAATCATTCAAGAGTAATGATCATTTACTAAAAAAAATGATCCATTAAACAATGGACACACTCATGGTTTTATGTGAATTTTGCTTCAAAAAATGACCATGTAAGCACCCTTTTGAAGTCTAGACATGTCATATATGATTATATTTTTATGCCAAAAAAACATGATTTAACAGTCAAAAGTATTGTCTTACTTCTCTTGATTCTAAGAATTATTCTTGTTACTACTAAGAGATCATGACTGTTTTGACACAAGCATCATTATCAACAAATACTTAGAGAAAAACTAATGCAAAAAACTTAAAAAATGTGCATGTTTTTAGTTATAGTTATGATTTTTATTCAGAGGTGAAAGATGAAGTTTATATAGCTATTGCATTAGCTCTATGATTATTTTCTTCATCATCATCTTGATTTTGATATGATCTATTACATTTCTTATTTTTGAAATTTGAATTCTTTTTGGATTTAAAATCCTCTTTCTTATGGCCAAATTTCCTATAGTTGTGACATCTACCATTAAAACTTACTATGAAGTTTCCTAATTTCATGTCTTTACAAGGGGGTTAAAGAGATGGTTTTTGATTTTTGAATATATAGAAGGTTTAATTTTTGATTCTTGAGTGAGAAGTTCCTAAGTAGCATTCTCTTTGGAATAAAATTTTTCCCTAACATGCTCTTTTTGAATTAAAAAAGAAGACAAAGTGTCCAAATTAGGTAGATCATTCTTATTCTAATATTTGGAATTAAGAATCACGATGTAATGTTTGAATTTTTCATGAATGTTGATTTGAATTATGAAATACAATAGCTTGTCTTGAAACAATTCACAGTTGTAACCATAAATTTGAGCTTTAATGTTTTTAATTTTAGTTATATAGTTTACAATTTTCTCATCTCCCTTCATAAGACTTGTAAACAACTCTAGAATGATCTTAAACAACCTACTTCCTTCATGCATGGTCTCTAATTGCTTCCATGTAGCTGAAGGTGAGTCTAAATGGCCTATATGCATGAAGAACTCATCTCTAATGCTTTGCAACATGATGGATAAAGCTTCTAGAGATCTTTGAGAAAAGGAGCTAAGATTTTTAGGGGTAGCTTGTATCCTTGTGGGATGGCTTTAAATGCCAGTCATAAGATCCTAGAGATTTCTAGCTATAAAACAAGATTTCAAACGTACTTTCTAGATGCTATAGTTAGTTGAATTCAAGAGTTGAGACTTATCCATTGAAAAAATAGTAGAACTAGCCATTTTAGATGCTCAGATAAGAAATGAAGACAAATATAGCTAGAAATGACTGAAAGAAGCTAAATAGAGACAAAAAATCAAGCTATAGATCTCTTTATTTGTTATATGACTACAAACAACTCTAATTTGATCAAAAAATAGCTTGAATTGGTCAAGTTATGGATCAATTTAACAGGGCAAGGTTGTGTTCTAGTTACAGACTGTTTTAACAAGTTAATGAACTAATTAATTAATTAATTAATTATGAGCTTAAAAACATAGCACACAATCAAATATTCAAAAATAACTGTATTTGGTCTATAATTAGCTTGAATTGGTTGATTTTAGATCAAATTTATAGAACATATTTGTGGTTGAGTTACAGGAGCTCGATGAGTTCTTTAGTAACTCAACTCAACGAGATAGAGGAGGAGCTGGTCAGTTAAAATAAAAAAACCAAGTCAAATAACAACTCAGATGGGGGTGGGAACATGTTGAATTTAAAAAAGATCCTCAATCGGATGAAAAACTTTAAAAATTAAAGTTTATGACTGTTTGGGTCCGAAATTGATTCAAAAAACTGTGACAAAATACAAACAAACACGTGTCAATACATGAAGCTTTTAAATATAAAGCAACTATACATGTTGCCTTTTAATTAGCTCACATTTCGCAATGCAGATAATAAGACATACTAACAATTAATTAAAAGAAAAAGCCGTATACACGTGTCTTTAATTGATTGGATCACATTTTGCATTCTGACACAATGCGAGAACAAATTCTAAATCAAATAAGCCACTTGTCAAAAAATTAATGGCTTAAACAATTTATAATCCAAACTTGAAATAAAGTTTGGGTCCGGAAAAGGAATAAGACAATTTTCACAATATAAATGGTGAAGCGAAAGTAAATATTGACACCCTGACACAATTAGAATACATGTCAAAAAATAATTTGACTGCGTTTTGCAATTTTGAAAAGTGTGAAAAGGTAGAATACGTGTTGATTTTTAATTAGATTAGCCTTTGTAGTTTACAGACTTAAAAAAAACCCCATGGAATGTAGAATTTTTTTAGAAGTCACGATATAAAGAAAGGTTAATAAAACCACAAAACAAAGAGCTAAATTCTGACACCATAGAGAATACTAAGATAGGTGTCACTTTTCTATTAGCTTGCACTTTGCAATTTTGCCAAAAACTGACAAAAATATATGTGTCCAAATGCTATTAGATCACACTTCGTAGTGCAGCCAAAAAATACTAAAGAAAACTGAAGACACGTGGAGCCTTTTAAATGGTTCACATTTCAAAAATATGATAAATGCGATACAAAATATACTTGGAGAATTTTTATTGGTTTGCCCTTCACAAATTTTAGATACATGTTAAGAGAAGACTGGCAAAGTGGAATATAGAGCCACTTGCAGAAAATTTATTGGCTTAAGTTTTACAAATGTCAGAAATAGCTAAGTTAAATCTGACAATGTAAAGACACACGTAAATCCCTTATTGGCTCATGGATTGCTACTGACAATCAGATAAACAATATTCTGACACCACAAAGCAAGATGGAGTTTTTTGATTGGCTTGGGCTTCGTAAAAACTGATAAATGCAAAACTAACATGAGTAATATGATTCAATCAAGCTTTGTAGTAAAAAAAAGTCAAAATTTTTGTCAAGGTGAAGCCAGATGGCACTAAGAGATTGGCCCAAGTTTCACAAAGATAGAAATATGTCAGATTGAAGCCATTTGGAACTCTAATAGAGGGTGCGGCTTCAAAAATGTGAAAAGAACAACAGGGAAGCTATGTAGAGCAATATTATTGGTCCAAGATTCACAAAACTGAAAATGGCCAGAAATACGAAGCCAAATGGCATAAAACGATTGGCCTAGACTTCGCAAAGGTAAAACTAGCGAAAAATATAATAAAAGATGTAGAATGCGAAGACATATGGCACCAAATGATTGATCCAGGCTTCAAAAATATAAAACTAGCAAAAAATAAAGATTTTTACCGCTAGAACATACTTAAAAGCCCCAAACAAACGAGATCTAAATATATCTTTCATATCCAAGTTCAAAAAATTAAACGGCTATCTATAGTGGGAAAACTAGAAAATTAGCTCACAGATGATGGATTCAAGATGTAAATGGCCAAAACAAAAGAAGAAGCAAAGATATAAGAAATTTACACACTGAAACACTATCTTAAACAAGTATATAGCTAATTTTAACCAATATTTCAAACAATATTGGGCGGGAATAGGAAATTTAAACCTTATTAGCTCAAACACGACTGTGGAACTTTTGGGTCTCGTCGATCTATTACTAAACTTAAAGCTTCTTCACCATTTCAGGTCAAAAAACTTCTAGATTGTTCCTACACACACAATAACCATGCTCTGATACCATGTTAGATTTAGCAAGGAAAACAAGATCTACAGATCATAGATCTACCATTAAAGGCTAAATATTATAGATTATGATGTACAGTCGATTAGACAAAGAAATAACTTGAAATAGATAACAAATAACAGAGCTAAATGAGCAAGAGCTTAAAGTAAATAACAAGAATAATAATAAGAATACATTACACTAGATATAAGTGGATAAATCCAAAGAAAAAAATCCATTGGTAAAACACTATATTTTATTAAGAATCTGATACAATTTCACCTAACACTTTCACTTCACTCCTTAGCTATATTTTACATCTATAAAGCTATGTCTCATGTTTTTTCAATAGCTAAAACATTCAGTTAATTATCCCATCCTACATACAACTTGCAGTCTTTAAGACAATTCTGCATAGCCTTTGTAGACAGTCAGATAATCAATCCCAAGAAGGATCACCCAATAAATTGGGTGGGTGAATCAGTCAGACTGCTTTACCAGTCAGACTGCTTCACTCTTTGAGTGTGAAAGACTTCACACATTAAAGTTTGATTCATACAAACTGTAATCATGTTGGGGTGTGCCCAAGTGGCTAATCCCACTTGACATTATTATGCCAACATGTTCCTTACTCATTTCCTTGACACTCTCGTAGAACAAATGATTTATGAATGTAAGTTATTCAGACAAATTCTTTCCCCTCCATACACAGTCTAGAAGATTGAAACTTATGGAAAATATACAAAACATTTCCAAGATTAACCCACTTGTTGAATACTTTCTAGAAGGAGTTTCATGACCATATAATCAATACCTTAGAGAAGTAAATCCCATTGAATTCCTGCAACAAGAAAATTTATTGGTTCTCACTACTTGTTGGATCCCAATCTAACACCCTCGAGAGGGGAGAGGGCCAGGGCATGGGAGGAGGGGAGAAGACCTTCCTGGTTTTTTTGTTTTATAGTCAGGGACGAGGGTATTCTCCCTTCTCACCTAAACCAAGCCTTCTTGGGAGTGATAGGGAGGTGCGTGACAAAGGGTGTGTATTTCTACTTGTTACTTCTGGCTTTGCTTAGGCTAGGTTGAGAGAACCTGAGGTGCAATGTGAGAGAAGGAGGGGTCGGGAGTGAGCCTTGAAACCTCCAAACTTGGTTAGGTGGCTCAATTAGAGGCCAGGTGCAACCACTGAATGCAATGCTCACTCAAAAGAGTGGTCATGAAGCACTGTAAACACCCGGTGGCTCTGATGCAAGCTACTAGAGATAGATCTAAAGTGATATTAACACCAACCCATAAGAGTTTACATGTATCCTTATGTATTGATGCTGAAGATCCATTTTCTATAGTGAACAAAAAAAAGACACACTTGAGGTATACACATTTAATGTGTGTCTCACCAGCAGATCTCATGTGAGATATGCCATGAATATGAATTACACAAGATGTATAGGGTACATAGGGTAATTGTTAAGAGATTATAAGGTGGGGATGGATTTGTAAAGAAGAAGATGGGGGGATCAGAAATTATGTCAACCATCACACCATGACATCTCTATCATTTCTTGACATATTCCTGGGGTAATTTGTTACAAGGAACCTCCTAGGAATATAAACAACCAAAAAATCCCTAGTAGTTTAGCTTAAGTCCCCTAAGACTAAAGCACCGTGTGTGAGATATGATATATGTTAAAAAAATCAAGGGAATCCTAAAATTGACAAACATATCATCCACTGTGATTGAGAGAAAGGAATTTTACAATATCTAAGGATAATACCCCAAAGTGCCATTGAAGGACACCATTCTCTTTACCAACCAGACAAGTAAACCATCAACATGGTGTTAGCACATAAATTCTTATACATAAACCACACAATATTCATAAGGAAATCATACATCACCTAACTTCTAAATTAGTTAACAAAGGAGAATGACAAAATAATTACAATAAATTGTTTTGAACATAACCATTTATAGGGAAGGATAAGGGACACATATACAAACACTCTCAAAGCCTATTAATGGCTGTATAACTATAACCATATTAACATGAATAAAAAAAATGTGAAGTATAACAATGCTTAGACAAGAAGGTGTGAAATTCCATAGCACATATATGATCCTTGCAAATCCCCTCCGAAGATTTCTCTCTTGTTTCTCTCATTCGTCTCATATTTTTCCTAAAACCCCTAGATCTATTTATACAACATTATCCACACAGGAGTTTTAGTGAATATTCCATTAGAATCTTAATTCATTCATGCCCAAGACATCCTTCGAAACTTTCGAGGAATAATAGGGAATATTCCTCCTTGACAACATTCAACTTGGTTTGACCCTACCCTATCACTATCATGCCAACACAACCAAGTGAAATATTTTACACATCATACCCATTGATGATTTGATTTTCCACCTGAGATTAAATTATGATGGGGAAAATAAATGCATTAAATTGATAATACCTTTATTTAAATACATGAATGTTTAATCACCTCTCAGGGATATGCCTTTTTTTATCAATGATTTGATTTAATTTACTCCAATTCGTGCTAGTTAATTTGGGCAGGATATGATAATTAATGGTGACACAATGGCTTGAACATGTAACTCCAGATCAAATCACCTACTTAAGTGCAAATTAATATTCCAGTGAGTCTCAAACCATTATCCTAATCTAACAGAGCTTTTCATATTTCACTCTTGCGGACTATCCCCATCCTATGGCCTCACTGGTTTTAGGCTCAAACCCTTTAGGTATCAAACTTGATAAATTGGATGAGTTCTTTTAGTTAACCAAGAAAAATGAGGCCTTCGTCAAGATGGTATTCAAAATTCACAACATTTGAGCCAATCCCCCAGAAGGATCCTCCCAAAATGTGTTAGTTTTTTCTTTCCTGAATAGACTATCTGAGATGAGTGACTCCTTCCTTGCTTTTTAGGCCTTGCACTTTCATCTCCTCCTTCCTAAACACCACATGAATGTAGAGAATCATAAGCACCAATGGTACCATCAATGACATAGGCTCCATGATGAGAAGATGCATATATATAGGGCCTATTACACTCCTTCTCTGTTAGAAACAAAGCTTCCTTACCAAATTGCAACCCATACACCACAAGTGGGAAAGTGTCCACTAAGTTAGCAAATGGACGAAGTAGAAGAGTGGCTCTCTACAAAAGAGTCCACCATGGTCAAATTTCAAAATTCTTAAGTGACTGCAAGGGATCCTCCCTCAAAAATACAAAAGGCTGCTGATGATGATTCAATTAGTGAAGTCACACGGGTTCCTGCAACTCGAACATCCACAATTCGGAGATAAAAAGCATACTTGAAAGGGGGTCTCAACCTCCGCAAGTGGGGGAACTCACTCAGGAGAAAAATGGAACTCAGAAATATTCTCAACGGACCATTGGTTGGAGTATAAGAATTGATGGCTAAGGGCATGTTGTGGGGGATTTCCCGTGACATTTAGTTTATATTTGGTGTGCTGCTCATGAAGAATTTAGAAACCGTAGGGACAAGCTTCTGGCACACCTTCCACTAATCCTGAGAGAATTCATGTTTGTTGACAATTAACCCTTTATATTACATGTAAAATTTGTTTCCCTTTTTTATATATGTATTATAAAGTGTAGGGGACCCTTTAATATAACCCCATTTTATTCATAGAAAACACTACTTGAACCTGTTCATTTTGCTTTCTATTTCATAAATTACTCTTTTGTTTTGTTTTAACATTCTTAAAATAAAATTGTTCATTTCAAACTTAAATGTACATTTTCCCACAAAATGAACTTGCAATAATTCTTCGAACAATACCTGTCAATACATGCACCTCTTAACAACTTTGAATGATTCCGTAAGGAAAAATCACCATTGACTGCTCTATTGATTTCAAGCCTAGCCACAGAAAATAAGGCATATTTTTTGCAACTACAATACACATCAAAACATATAAAAAGATGCCAAGTAATGACTAACAATAAGACCGAGAAGCTGAATCTATAATAAATTTTTCATTCATCACACAAAAACTCAAGAATATAAAGTTAACTCCAGGCCTCGAATAATTACCAGATGCCAGGTCTAACCAAACACACCTTTCAGAGATTCATAATCAAATCAACACCTTGCACATACATACAAGCATATGAAAAAATTGAATTTACCGCTCCTCGCTCTGATTTCCTGCCTCATATTTTTCCTTCAAACCATGGGGTTTGGAATTTAATTTACACTTTGCATAAACACCTAGAAGATGCAAAGTGCATATTTGTAATTTTATCATGGCCTCCAGTTCTTCCAAAAAAAATTCATTCTTATGAGCATTAGGGAAGAAAATTTATTTCACACAAAACATGTCAATCAAACAAAGACGATCAAATGTTTTTGGAACAGATGAAGATGTCAGCCACCATTATTTTCAATCCTTTAAAGAAATAATCCTCCAAGAAAAGGTACAAACAAGTAGGCTAATAATTCACAAATGGGTATAAAGGATTTTAATGAGTTTTTAAAACACGAGAAGTGAACAGGGAACTGATTTTTAAAAAGGGGCAAAAAATAGTCATATGGTGCTTGGATGGGGCATGAAAATTATTGGTACAAACATCGGCTCCAACTCAGGGATGGAATCCGCTAGTGGATGTCCAAAGAACACCAAAAATAGCCCTAGGAGAAGAAGGCCAGATGCTTATCCATTGGGAAAAAGAATCTAATGAGTTAATAAGACTACTGTATAGCATAGACAGAGTGAGCAACACAAACCGCCAAAAACAACAAAAAGGAACAAACAAAGGAACAAAAAAACAAAGAAAGACCATTGCGGTCCAGGAGGCCAAAAGTTATATAAAAAACCACCCAGATCCCATACTCGAGAAGATTCCTGATTAAGAAATATAAAGGACCAAGTTAGGTCTTAACGAAAATAAATTTCAAAGAACTTACTCAAACCAAAACCAACAACTGCATGTTCCTCTCAATACAAAACCCACCTAGGGTTAAAACAAAAAAAACTGTTAATCAAATCAGAAAATGAGTCATATTCAATTTATAAGGCATGCTGATCGATATTTTTCTCTTCTTTACATAACTTAGAATATGAAAACTTCAAGAATCTTTGGTATACCTAAAAAATATTCATGTATTCCTGATCTTTATGTTTGGTCAAGGCCCCCACTCAACCAAACTCTTTCAATTTCAAAGAAAACATTAAGATTGAAATCAACATATTCATTGTCACTTAGAAGTCGTATAACCATATCTATCATATCTTCTGCTGAGGGGAAAATATTCATTTCACAAGACACATGCTCACCAAGTAAAGGTTGGGCATTGACATCCAAGCACTCATCTCCTTCTTGTATTAAAGAGACAAGGTTTTTTGGTAACTAGATATCACTCCTAAGATACGAACTTCCCTGTTGTTGCTCAAAGATTTCTGGTAAAGATAGAAAATCAATCAAGTGATCAAAAAAATGAGGGGTACATATAAATGAGCATGGATTTACAGGTAAGCTGATACATGCCCCTTCAGAAGACAAATACATACTGCAATATTCTTAACTTCTTAAATTTGACGCAAGATGTTCAACGTAAGCAACATCCATACTTGAAGTCCAAATGAAGGTATCCAATAAAAGAGGTTAACTCATTAAATGTGCAACAGGAAAATTTACAATTTTCAAGCTTGACAACGATACCCATGTGTAAATTTTTTTCAAATTTCACCTTTCCAAGATACCCCAGGTCTACCTATCCTCGGAACCAGCCTTACCTAGTCATTCCAATGACCCCCAATGGATGTTAAAGCAGTCCCATAGGTGAATTAGGAAAGTCAAGTCAATCCCCCTAGGTGATTTTAGGAGTTCGCAAAGAATGTCAATTCTGGGTAATTTTGGGAAGGGCTACCATTGGCCTTCCTGGGATTGGTGCAACCCCTTGGAGTGGAATGGAGGATAAAAATCCACCATGGATATGAATCAAATTTATGATAATGTTAAGGAATTGATTTTGGAAGACTCAAGAAATATTTTGAGGAGTTGGGCCAGATTCATAAAAAACAAGGTTCTTAGACCTAAGCAATGCATAGGGCCAAAAAAGCTACTGAGATTCAGGAAGCGATTCTGGGAGCTCTAGATGGAGTTAGGAGCTAAAAAGGACATCATTGGCAAGGGAATTAAGATATATAAGAGATATTGAAATCATATTTTTCATAACTCTTTGGCACAATAGGTTTATATCTATGTTTTTCCATGCTTAGCTAGAGAGCCAGAACAAAATCTACTTTTCAGGGCCTAAATGGAGGAATAAAGAGCTAAGATCCTCACCATTGCATTCAAAAGGACATTTTCAATCAAATTCATATAACATTTTCCAAAAAAATCCATCAAGAGCTCAAGTTATCACTGTTTCAAGTTGCCCTCAAGGTAAGCTTCTAGCAATTAGTCAATTTTCCAAGAGGACACGTGTCAGCTTCAGGAACCTAGAAAATTTTGATGTCCCTTTCATCCTTTAAGAAAAGGGACATATAAGATAGTAAATTTTTCCCAGCCCCATTTTCCCTCTAGTCACACATAGAACCCTCTAGATTGCCACTTCAACCCCTAGGTGTTTGTCAAAGCCTATTCCCTCAGTCGTTCAGATCGTGACAAGTGGCGCAACCTGACACAATGTGAAATTTGAAGACCCTTTTATCCCTTTATCTTGAGGGACATAGGGGACAATAAAATGTGCCCAGCCCTAGGTATGCCTCCTGGTCCTCCATGCGTGTGAATTCTAGCCCCCAAGTGCTTCTCTCAAGATTTCTTGCGCAAATGCTCAACCATTGGATGTTTTATAAGTGTTGCAAGGAGGAGTTATGTGAAAATTGATGTCCCTTTTGTCACTTTATATAAAGGGACATCAAGGATACACAAATATACCCAAATCTAGCTTCAAAATTTGAAGAAATTTCTAACTCCTTGGTGCTTCTCTATTATTGCTCGTGAAGCTCATTGCCGGAAGAAAGTTGCAGATAACTTGCAAACCTCCATTGCCCCTCCTCATTTATTATTCCCTTAATAATTCCTATGATTCAAGAACTACAATAACATAATTTTTTTGTCTTTTTCAGCTTTAACCATGTCCGTTCAGTGCCAAAAACACTCATGAACCAAAACAGTGAAATGCTCATATCTCACAATCCAGAGCACAGATTAAAGTGAGGTTTTTTTGTAGAACTCCTTATTTTCAGAGGTCGTTAATATGAAACAAAAAAAAATATAAAATGATTCCCAAGACTATTAATTATAATAAAAACTCCATTTTGAGCCCCAACTTCTTCTCCTTCGATTTCCCATCAAACTGGCAAGTGGGCGAAACTAAATTTTTACACACAAAATCCAAGACAAAAACCTATCACGATGGAATTTGTTTCATCAAAATCCAAGGTAGAAAAGGAGAAATGAAATTTTTGAGCTCTATTAATGGATTCCATGACACAAAAGTGAAAAAAATTAGTGAGCATCTTCTCCACTTCTCAAGGTTTTAGAGGCGTAATTGTGCGAAAATTGGTGGAAATGATCCTTGAAAATTCTAGAAATTCTAGTTTCGCTAGAACTAGTTTTAGCACCATGAACTACCTATTTTTTAGGGATATAGAGGGATGTGTTTTGTTTATCATAATTATTCCATATTCAAAGAAATTTTCAAATTCCCAAAGATCTGGTGTGTCAAATCATCTGAAATTCGGAGGGAAGGGTATCCAAAAAATCTAGTTTATTTAAAACTAGTTTTTTCATGATGAAGTTGCCAATTTCTCAAGTTATGAAGGACTAATTTTTTTATCAATATTCTATTTTGGTAGCTTCATGCTTGAAGATCTTACTAGGCATAGATTTTTTTTAATTTTGCAGCTTTCCGGTAAATGAATCATGATGAAAATTGGAACACGAGTTCGCGACCAAGAGCCGAATCCAAAAAAGTTGTTACCTTCGCAAACTGAGGCCATTTTCACCTCTCACTAAACATAGCATATTATATACTTCCTCACATGATATAAATGGAAAGCCCACTGAATTACAAGTTTGATCGCTCGAGACAATCAGAAAAGGGGTAAAATGGAAAGTAAGACAAAAAATGACTTCTTCCCAAAATAACAGGTCACACAAAAAACTTACTAAAAATAGAAATGTGATAAAAATAGCTATATCTCAGAAACATAGGGAGATGGAATATGGTAGAAGGTTGAGAAGGTGAAACTAGATCAAGACATGTGATTTGTTTTAGAATAGTAGAGCATGGGCTCATATTCTAAAGATAGAAAGTTTTCATTTTGTAGTGGAAAGTTGCACATGAATTTTTTTCCACTCACCTTAATACTTTTTGGACTCCCCTTAGCATAATGAGATGGTTTCATGGGTCAATAAAAGGAATGAGAAATTCACAAAGGTCCTAGAAGCATCATCTTGAGTGCAATGGTATATAGAGGCAAAACAGGGCATCGCAAGGCACATCATGTGAATTCATCTTTGTCACTTAATGAGCTGGGTGATTCAAAGTGAGTTATTCAGAATGATTTGAATGAGTAAAAGAAAGAGTTCATCAACCAAGTTTCAAGGAGGGTAATCGTGGGCATTGGATGTGTTCATCTCGAGCTTGCATCAGTATACCTCAGAATGATGTTTCTGAACACTCATTTTGTGATCCAGGAGGTTTGTGCATCATAGAGTTTTTGGTCATCACTGGATGGGGAAAATGATTCAAAGTTATTCAAGGGAGCCATCTTCATCAGTGTAGAGGATCACTAGTGGCAGAAATCTTCGCTCAAAGTTCTGGACTGCATCAAGGCATTCAAAGCAGTTCGTCACGAGGAGTGTTTTCCCTTCATCTATTCCCTCATCCTCTTTTTCCCTCTCTTCCTTATCTCTCTATTATAATTCTTCATTGGGCTTCATCATTGTCTTTCATCCTATTCAATTACGTGACTTATTTTAAAATTGTAATTTTTTTTTCTCAAATTATAAGAGAAATACTTAATTCATGGAAGCAAAAGGTCTCGAGTGGAATATGGAAATGAAGAGTTATATGAGGGAGGTGAAAGGACAATTCAAATTGCTATAAATTGGGATGGCCTCTCCATTCTAAGGGATTTTGAATCTTGAAGAACTTTTACTATGTAGTATTGTAAATTGTTTTTATTATTAGATAAGGTAAAAATAGGGATCGGCTCCCAGGGGCCATTACAAGATGAGGAACAGAAACCAACGAACAAGAAGGAAATGAAAAAGTACAAGAAAGGAGTTAAACATGATTAAATATTACAATGAAGAACCAAACTTTGTAACAAAGTGAAAAAACCAGAGAGAAGGAGAAATAATCTCCAAAACTACAAAACAGCAGAAGTTCACCAAAATTCTGCCAACATTCCATAAACACTAGTTAAGTTTTGGAGATCCCTCACTGCTACCATCGTGACTATCTTTGATCTCGTCACCCTCAACACTTTTATCGTTAATATCTTCCTCCAGCTCGTCGTCGGAGCTACTAATGCACAAGTTAAATTTCCTTCTTTTAGTGCCCTCCTCCATCCCATCTAGCCTGTCGTTAAGGGGGCTTTTTGACTTGGTCCTCCAGCTCTAGAAACTTATGCTTGGACTTCACCTGAGTAGAGTGTTGGTCATCAAATAGGACTTTACGAAGAGCAACAGTCAGGGGACAAGAAGTCCCTCCTCTTTAATGGGAGAGGTTCCCTTATTCAGAAACGAACCTATTTACAAATATACAAACATGATTTTCTGGTTGAAGTTGGATATTACGAAAGTGTTTTCTATAAAGATCATCAATTACAAAAGGACTGAGGAATGAGAAAACGAGAATGAGCAGAAAGGCAACACTCAGAATTATAGATAACAGAGTAATTCTTTATGTATGCGAAGTTACAGTGAATTGAAACAAGATCATTTGTATCAT
This sequence comes from Taxus chinensis, assembly GCA_019776745.2. Lineage (NCBI taxonomy): Eukaryota > Viridiplantae > Streptophyta > Pinopsida > Cupressales > Taxaceae > Taxus > Taxus chinensis. The sequence continues at coordinate 546,760,201 of CM034151.1, read as the reverse complement.
AGAAATAAGATGGAATTTAAAGACACAAAGTTCTGTAAATAACATCTGCCAGAACACAAAGTTTCTTGACATAACACAGACAAATGATCTTCACAAAATTAAATGAAAAGCATGGGGATAAAAGGGATCAGATAGACAAAGAATGAAAAGCCCTTCTGTATTGATTTCTTTATGATCTATTTACACTTTCAGAAAATAAGCCAAGTTCTTCCTCTGCTCAAAATGGCGTGGAGAGGCCATTATATAGCTTACAAATCAGTTACTCTTTGTAACCACTTCTTTTAACTAAAGATTAGTTAAGGATTGCCAATCGCAACACCTCAACTTATTACAATGAATCCAAGGAAAAGAATTAGAAGAGAAGAGAAGAAAAAGGAGAAGAAGACAGGTGGTTATGACTGGGAGGGACCCACTGACTTCAAAATTCGCTGCCTGAATCTCTTCAATGCCTCAGCTATGTCTCTACCACAAGGGACTGACGTGTTGGCTATAGACTGAGCCCAAAATCCGAGGCACTTCTCCATTCCCTTATCAAACTCAACATGAGTATGTTAGTCTTTATTTGCTTCTTCAATGGCAGATTGAAGAGAGCAGATCTCCTTCATTTTCTCTTTGGAGATGGAGCTTTCCTTGAATATATTATCTTTGATAAAAACTCTAAATTGAGCTTTGATTTCTTGCAAGGAAAGAGGCACACCAGAAGTTTCATCCTGAAGATGACAATGTATATCTTTGAAAGAAGATACAACCAGTGTCTTGAAAGCCTCACCCTTCTGCCAGCTATTCTTCAGCTCTCCCAAAGCCTCCTCCAAGACTTTGATCTTCCACTCCATGCTGTAAACCCAGGACTTTGACAGATTATCCTTTGCATCATCAAAAGCCTTATTCGCCAATAAAATGTTCTCATCTGTCTGTCCCATGAGACAGAGGTCTACTATGCAAATTCTCTAGAGTTTGAGCTCTTTATCTATGATCCCGATAGTGGAGGAGAGCTTCTGTTGCAAATTGTTCACCTTTCCGTGGAGTTTGAAAGCTTCATCAATGAAGTTCAATCCTGCAACAAGCATATCTTCCACCATGGCCTCCATAGCTCTGCCATAGACGGAATACTTGTGCATGTATTTGATACTCTGTACTTCATCTTGGCTCAAAATTATAGGTGGCGGAAGGGTAGTCAATGGGGTAGGGTCCAAAACTTTGTCCTTAGACAAAAGAGATTAGATAAAACCAGTGAGAATCTGGGCTTGTTCCTCCAACTGTTCAATAGTTTGCTACCCTTTCTCTACCCTCCCAATGACTCTTGTGACCGTTTCTTGGAGATTATGGATCTCACCTTCAGGGGTAGACTCTCCCATAGGAATCCTTGAGAATTCTAGGTCAGATGCATGTAAGTCCTGCTCTGATTTGTCTACTGTAGGCTTAGCAATCTCCAGGAATTGCTGACCCTGAGCATCAGACACTATCCTGGAGGTGATTCTGGCTTTTTTGGCACGAGAAGGAGTAGTGCCTAACAAGGCTGCCACAACATCAAAATTTGGCCCTGAGCTCCGAGAGGAAGATTTCCTCTTCCTATTGTCAACAAAAGGTTGCACCCATGCAAAAGAGGAAGAGGAAGTAGTAGGAGGGGCAAGAGGACCAAGAGACAGAGAACTCATGACACTCAAGGTTTACACAGCTGTTGTCTCAAGTTGAGATGTGAGTGGGGAACTTGAGACAATTGTTGTAGAGGAATCAATAGCACTTGGAAGTTCAGTGCTCTGGACTTCCTTATCTTTATCCGTTGGAGCTTCAGGAGCATTTGTAGGGGCTGGAACTTCACTCTCTTCACTTTCACTGAGAACAATAATGTTCTCTGGTCCCAGAGGCACTTCTTCCTGCTTTCTCTGAGGATCTTTTTCCATAGGCTCCTTCTTAACCTCTTTGAATTTCTTCTGGTATACTTGGGTGGATGAAGAAGGAGTAGAAGCTGCAGGTCCTTGCGTTGATGAGGCAGGAGGGGTTTGCACATGTGTGTCTGATATGGGAGTCGATGCTTCCCTCCTTGGTGTTGAAACATCCTTAGAGGAGGATTCTCTTGAGTTCCATCTAAGCTCTCGAACTTTCTTATCAAACCAGACCTTAGTCCTGACTAAGACTGGAGCTAGGATCTCGGCCAGATCATATTTCTCTTTCTTGTTCCAATCCAAGTCCTCCAAGGGAGTGTGCTTAACCACATTGTCATACTCATATGAGTATAGATCAGAGTTTTCATCCTGGAGTCCTTCAGAAACTTGGTACAAGCTGAGTTCTTGGATCAATTGTAGAGAGAACCTGCCATAATGCCTCCTTCTAGCCTCAAAATCATCGGCATAGTTAGCCCAATAGTCTTCTGTATCTACCCTATGATGATAGATTATCTTGATGTTCTACTCAATGAACTTCTTCAAGTTGAAGCAAGTTCTTGTCTTGAAGAAATGAACAGTGATGGGAACCATGGAATCTTTCTATATTCTGTGCGTCCAGGGCTGTTTTACAAGTGTAATTTCCCAAAGAGATGGGAAAGTGCAAACCAGTAATCTTCTTGTCTCTACAAGTTCTGTGAAATTTTTCTAACTTCCTACATACTTCTATCAAAGCCATCTTATCACTGCAGAACATGGGAAGCCTTAGAGGGGTGCTCTCATAGCCAGCAAGCCTGATATAGGAGAATTTCCTGAATTGGATAAAATAGGCACCGTAGTGTGATATCAGGTTCATGGCTTCATCAGAAAACCTTCTAGCAGTGTCACCTTCAAGAAGCCTGATCACGTACATGGTGAAAGCATCATTTACCCTTCAGAAATTGTGATTGCTGGTCTCTAGGGTGAATTGCATGCAGTAGGCATATACAGGATTATCCTTGTGGGCATCAATGTAAGAAAAAACCAAACCATTGCCTTGATGCCACCAGAGTATACATCAGGTACGAAGTCATGTAGAATTTCTTCATTTGCTATACATTGGACAGCTACTCCGCCAAGTTCATGCTGATGATTTCTGCCCAGTTGATATTTTGAGTTCCCTCGCACACTATGTTGATGAACGGGCACATCCAGAAATGAAATTCGTTAGTAGAGGGTAAGCCCATAACCCGAGCCAGTAGGATTATTAAATCCGACAATTCTTCATTTAAATCATCCCGGAAAAAGAGTCTTAGATAGACGAGATGCTCCCTTCTTAGGGTTCTTTAGCCAGGACTTCGCCACCCGCGCCTTGTAGTTGTCACTGTCTTGATTGAACAGGGCCTGTGCTTGATTCTGGGAAACAACTATGACATTATCCATTTTTGGAATCCTCAGTGTAGTGCTAATGGCGGCAGCGTCTAGTTTGGCGATGAGTTCCCCGTGTATATTGGTCAATTCGCTCGAATCAGGGTCGAAGTGAGATCCGCATGAAAGCACTGTATCAGCACATTGCACCGAGATTGGGAAACCTCCAGCGAAAGCCAAACCGCTGTCGTGAATCATCTGCACCATTGGTGTAGGGTTTGCATCTACCATCCTTGCCCAAAAATCACCAAAGTCAAGATGACGAGCTTCACTGTCCCCAATATTGGGAACGATAGACTCTAGTGGTGAGATTTGTTCCTGTCCTTGAAATTTGATCTTCATGTTGGCAGTAATTCAGAGGGCAGAGCCGCAAGCTAGACTTGGGAAGGAATTACAGAGGGAAAGGATACGCGCACAGGAATTTAGCTTGCAAGGGTTCGAGCAAAGGATAACATGGAAGCGGTGTGAAAAACACATAGGGGGTTTGCTCATTATATAGCCGTTTAGGAGAGAGAAAGGCAATGAATGCACATTTAATACATACCTACCAATTTCAATAAGCAAGACATTCGGGTAGAGCAGGAAAAATTAGCACGAATGGCACTTGGTTCATTTGGGACATGTGGGACGCGAATGCGCGAAACACGCGGCTCGGCCGATTTGGGCGAAGCGGGGAAAAGACGCACAAATGCCTTTTGGGACATGTGGGACAAAAGTGCAGCGAAGTATGCGACTCGGCCAGATCGAGACGAAAATGTGATAATGGGTCCAGGTGAACTTGGGACATTTGGGACGTGAAAGCGCGAAGTACGTGGTTCGGGTGATTCGGCCGAAGATGGAACAACTTGCCCAATTGAACTTGGGACATTTGGGACAAGAAGTTCCGACGGGCCCAAAAAAGACAAACTTCGGGGAAACCGGCCGATTAGGGAACAGAGGGCCCAATTGAACTTGGGACAAAAATGTCTAACAGGCCCGAAAAACACACAAAATGACCCAAAAACGTAGATTTTCTCAATTTCTCGACTTTTAACATTAAGTACAAGAGAGAAGACACTTAAACTCAAAATTTTAAATTTCACTTTCTTAAGAGCAGGGGAATTTTGAGTGGACAACACAGAGACAATTTTCTTAGAAGCATTAATGACATCCAACATTGGTTTCTTCCATCGCCTGAAGCACCCCTTCTAAGTAGTGGACCTTTCTACTCAAATCCTCGAAACCCTTTAAATTACCATCCCAATTTCTTTTTCTTGAGGTGCTCACTTCACCATGACTATCCTCACCCATTTCTTTACCAGAATCCTCCCCCATATTTTTGCATTTTCTAGCCTTCATCTTAGTAAGGCATTCCATGAGAGTGAGTTCATCCTCATCCACCTTATCTTTCAAGGAAGAGGATGGAACAAGTTTCCCATTTTCAAACAATGAAAGTATGGGCCCTTCATGTAGAGGCGTCTCTACTTTCTCCTACCAGAAATCCATTAAAGAGTTAGTCAGAGGCATAAACAAAAATAAGGGGATGCTCACCATGACCTTGTGGGGGAACATATTCAGAAGGGTCATATGGTAAGTATAGATTTTTTAGTATTTTCCTTCCAGAGTGATGTACTTCATGATTTGAAGGCACACATCTCTCCAAATACTTGGAATACATGACCTGACAATACCATCCGTAAAGAAAGAGCATATTTCCTTGCCAACGAAGAACAACTCAATTTCATGTTCTCTGCGGGTTTTGTCCTTAAAATTTTTAAGCCCGTCCATTTTCATGTTCGTCGCCAGGGTGATGGTGGACTCAAAAACCACAATTTCCATCTCTCTGAACTCAAACTTATCCTCTTTCCAAGATTTTTTGAAATCCTTAGATAGGGAGGGGAAGTGACCATGTAATTTGGAAATGAAATTACTGAAACCCTAATCCTAAGCTTGTTCCATAGAGGCTGATTAAAAGCTTCAATGCTTTGGCTAGCAGGTTCAACTTTAATCCTATCATCCCCATCTTCAAAACACTGAACTTCTTTTGTTTGGTACAAATTTTCAAAAAAATACCCTCTTTCACACTAACATAAATCGTGGAGAACAAGAGATTAAGTTGTCGCCACCATAGGGCTCAATCGTGCTACCATTATAAATTTTTTTGCTCTCTATCTCTACTAATGGTCTCATTAATGTCTATGGGTAATTTATCAACTTTACACCAGATCTTATAATCATTACAAGTGATTCCATAATTGGCCATATTATCTATAAATTTGTTCCCTTGACGTAAGGTATGATTATAAGAAATGCTATCAAAAAAATTTGAAGTTTCCTTCACATCATTAAGGATATTTCTTATGGCCTAATTAATGGAACCTTGATTATTAAGGACATTAATTAAGAGGAGAGAGTCACCTTCAATCTGGATGTACCTGAAGCCTTTTTCTTTAGCCAAAAAGACCCCCCAAAGAAGATCTCTAGCTTCCGCCATATTGTTGGTTTGTCAACCTAACGGACCCGCGTAAGAAAAAAACCAATCTCCTTCACTGTTTCTTAGAATTCCCCCTCCCCTAGTAGGACCCAGATTCCCTTTTGAAGCTCCATCAAAATTTAACTTAACAACATTTCCCCCAGACCTATTCCAACTGGAATTCTTTTTAGGTATGTGTATTTCCACCGGTCCAAGGGCGAACTTGTCAAGAACTGTTTGCTCACTTTTTGGGTAGGGTTTCTTGACTTTTCCTTTAAAGAGTTTAATGTTTTCCTTTATGACATGCGGAATTTTTCTTCTAACTTTCAAGAGAAGAGATTTCTGATCTCGGAAGATACCATCATCCTGGCCTTCCATAAAGCCCAAAAAAATGAGGAAGGGAAATATTCCATGCCCAAATCAAGATGGGAAAATAGAAAGGACTCTCTCATTAAAAATAATAGTGTTCAATCAATGAGGGCATGATCTATTGGATACTGAATAGATCCAGAATGGAAGAAAAGGCTTCATGGGATAAGGAGCAATGAAAGAGGAGATGGTTGACATTTTCCTTCTCTTTCTTACAAAGAGAACATCTATTGGGAATATCCATTCCCCTTTTCTTGAGATTGTCCACAGTCAGGATTTTATACTGGGCAGCCAGCCAGAAAAATATATTTATCTTTGGGGTGAGATCCTTCACCCAGAGTTTACCCTAGTAGTCCTTGTGCAAGTCAGTCTTGAAATTTAACATATAGGCTGATTTAACCAAGAAAATTCTAGATTCTTATTCTTTCCGTTTGATGGAATCCTCCTTGGTTTGGAACATGGGGATGTAGAAATCCCTTAGTTTATTGTTGAGATCCCAGAATGGTTGGATGTCGCCATCAAAATCTAGAGGAGGCTCAATGGTTTCCCCATCTGATAGAATCTTCCTAGATCCAAAAGTCTCGAATCCAAATTTTTCCTGATTCCTTGTAGTACTGAGAAAATTCTTTCTAGATATCAAAGTTAGTGAAGGGGGAATCCTTAGTCCAATTATCGTACCAAAAAATGATTCTAGAAAGCCCTTGCCAATTTCCCATATAGTACCTTTTGGTTAAGATTTCTTTAGAGGCCACAAAGGAATTCTAGAAAGGAGACCCTCTAGGGAGGTTATTTTGATTAAAAAAAGATTCCATTCTACCTATATTTCACAAGTATTTCATCTTTATAATTTGCATCCAAAGACCTTCCTATCTAGCAATCCTCTAGCCAGCCTTGGCAATTAAGGTCTCATTCATAAGATAATTTTTTTTAACCCCAATCCTCCACATAGCTTAGGTTTAGTAACTTTATCCCAGGCCCACAAGAGGGAATTGGAACTTCTCACCAGCTCCCATCCAGAGGAACCTCTTCTAGATTTTCTCGTAAGGCTTCCTTAATTTTAGTAGGGAGCATGAAAAGAGACATCACATAAATGGGAATGCCTTGAAGGGAGCTTTGGAGTTGTTGAATATTTCTAGCTTGAGAGATAAAGAGACCCTTCAAGGATGAAAGTTTACTATTAACTCTTTCTAGCAGAGCATTCCAAACCGTGAGATCAGGCTTCTTATGGATTAGGGGCATACCCAGATAAGAATATGGAAAATGCTTAATCTTGCATCTTAAGATGCAAGATTATATGGCTTGAACTTGATTCTTCACATTAATGAAAAAAACAATTTTTTTTATGGAAATTAACCATTTGTCCAGAAACCTGTTCATAATCATTAAGAGCCACCTTTAAAATTTGAGGCCTTATGGATAAAGGCCTTACCCATCATAAAATTATCGTCCACAAACTGATTGAGATAGATAGAGGGAAGGCCAATAGATATTTTAACACACTGGATACAGTTGGAAACCATGGAAAGTTGATAGATTCTAGTAAGGGATTCAACCATTATGACATAAAGGAAAGGTGAAAGAGGAACACCTTGTCTTAGCCCTCTACCAGCTTGTAAGAAACCTTCTAGTTTTCCATTGACTAGAACCAAGAAAATGGTAGTGGAAATGCATGTCATAATCATATTATCTTGAAAGTTATCAAAACCCACCTGTAATAGGATGGCCTGAAGGAAAGACCATGTTATCCTATCAAAGGCTTTATGCATATCCAACTTGAGAAACATAGCCGATATTCTAGAGCTTTCAATGGATTGGATGACTTCTTGAATCACAATAATGCTATGAGTAATTTGCCTTCCTGGAACAAAAGCCCCCCTTATTCCAAGACATAAAGTTAGGAAGAACCATCCAAATCCTCCCCAGCTATGATTTTAGTCAGAATTTTATAGCTGGTGTTACACAGGCTTATAGTTCTAGAATCCTTAACCCCCTTAGCCCCAAAAATTTTTGGCACTAGGAAAAGATAAGTGTTATTCATTTGCCTCAAGAGATGACCATTGTTGAAAAAATATTGGACCATTTCAATGACCTTGTATTTTATCACCTCCCAGAATATTTGAAAGAAAAATGTGGGGAATCCATCCTTTCTCATGAGGTTTATCAGGTTCCATGTCAAAGATCACAAAATGGATTTCCTCCTCCGAGGGGCTCCTTAAAATATCTCTATTTTCAAGAGAGGTGATAACATTATGGAAAAGATCATAGACTTTATTTTGAACCAACTCCTCGGAACTCGGCTCCTGTTTGAAAAGCTCTTTGAAGTAATTTATTATAGAGGCATTGATGTCCCTACTATCCATAAAGGACTCCCCATTTTCACCTCTTATTTCATTAATCTTTAGGATATTAGCTCTAAAAGTAGAAGAGAAATGGAAAAAAATTAGTATTCCTATCCCCCTCCTTAAGTCATTTAACCCTAGGATTTTGTCTCCAATACACCTCTTTCTTTAGCTATAATTCCATGGTAATCAGCCAAGAGTTTTTGTTCTTGGTCCTTGAAAAATGGGTTAAGACCAACATTCTCGATAAGTTCCTCAATATTTCTTAGATCTTCAGCAATTTTGCTTTTTTCCTAGAAAACATTTCAAAAAGTTTCCTTGTTCCGTCTTTTAAGATTACTTTTGATGTGCTTCATTTTAAAAACACAATATGAAAGTAGCAACCCCACGAACCTAGATATCCCACCATTGTTGAATCTTGTTGTGAATATCTAGGTGATCTAGCCACATCTTTTCAAATATGAAAGACCTAGCTTTTTTTCAGTTGATTCATCCCCAAATTGAGAAGAATGGGATTATGATCCAAGCCAATTCTGGGAAGAGTTTTTAGAGAATAAAATTGACTAATCATACAAAGATGACTCACCATAAATATTTCCAATATTATCTGAATGAGCTCAGTTCTCGTCCTTCTGTTTACCTAAGTAAACTTGGATCCATCCTAATCTAAATCAAATAGACTATTTCTGGCTAGGAAGTTAGCTAAATCTTCCATACTTTCAGAATAAGAGATCAAACCCCCCTCTCTTTTTTCTAGGGGAAAGGGGGGTATTGAATTCTCCTCCAACTATCCAGTTTATTAAAACAATTGTCTAAAGCTAGAGAGATCCTTCCAGAAATTCCGTCTTTCATTGAGTTTATTGGGAGCATAAATGTTAGAAACATACCAGGATTTTTTTGAGATGATTTCCATGAAAATCATTACCACATGGCTAGGGGAGGAAAGGATAAGAATGCCATGCACTAATCTAGGATCCCACATAGTGACAACACCTCCTGAGGCTCCAAAGGAGCTACATCCTTCCCAATGATTTTCTTTCCAAATTTGTCTCCCCACCTCTTTAAATATGTCCATGCTCATTTTGGGTTCTTGGAGCATGAGAATATCTGGTTTATCTTTAACTCTAATATCCTTAGCAATTCTATGTTTACTGTAATTATTAAAACCCCTAATATTCCAAGAGAGGAGGATCATTTAACATTTCTTATTTCGGAGAAACAACTTCCCTAGAGTACCCTGAATGTCAGCTTCTACTTCCCTCCTAGAGTTAGACTCCCTTAATTCCTTATTACTTTTCCTTCACTTAGGAGTTGAGTCCTTACCAACATCAGATCTCAAGGTACTTCACATGATTGGTTTTGATTTACTAACTGGAGTCTTAGGAGAGACCGCTAGATGCTAATTATTAGCAACATAGTCTGTTAGAATTCCAAAAACCATTAGACATGGGTAATAGTTCTTCTTGTCTCTGACCAAAGGAGCTCTAATCAATGGAAGAAACTTCATCTAGCGAAGGGCCATAGGCCACTTATAGAGCATAACCATTACCTTCTGAAACTTGGCTAGCCCCTTCCCCTATTTCAGGAATCACCTCTTCTAAGTCCATATTTTCATTTTCATTCTCATCTTCAGCTTCAAAGTTATTGACATCAGGGAAAATAGAGACCACCAGTTCCTTGTAGGGGGTGTTATGATGGATTGAGGGATTTGCTTCTTTGACCACCATCTGGATGTTAAGAGGATCCTTTGTTTCTACAACTTTTCCATTTTTCCCAATCAGCCTCCATTCCTTTACCTCCTTATTATTTATCTTTTGTGGACTGACAAAGGGATCCATTTTTTTCTTATGAAGAGGACAATTTCTTTAATCATGACCCACCTGCTTACATTTTCTACAGAAAAAAGGAGATAGATCATAATCAATTCTCTACATCTAAACCCCTTCGGAAGTCAAGAGTTTGATATTACTCTCTAAGGGAGCATCTTGACCCATATTGACACAGAATCTAACATGGGTTAGTCTAGATTTAGCCTTAGTGACCAAATCTAAGGCTATTGGCTTTGCTAGGATTTTAGCAATGCCAATAAGAACTTCCAGATCCCAAAACTCTAGGGGTAAGCCCAAAAGGTTGACCTAGATAGGGAACTCAGAAACAGATGTCACATACAGGTTAAAAGTTGGTTCCCATTTCTAAACAACCACATGAAATTTTCCAATAAACCAAGGACCTCTAGTAAGAATCTTTGCCACATGATCTTTACTAAGTAAAGAAACTAAGAAGAAACCATTTGCGTAACCTGAAACTTCAATGGTTTCATTAGATGCCCAACGTCTCTTGACCCAACCCCTAAAGTAGTCAATATTTTGTCTAGAGCCAAGGCATTTTTCATAGAGAGTGAATTCCATGGAGGCTTTTATTCCTTCCAAAAAGGTCTCAAGGATTTTAAGGGATAAGTTTCCTTTCTCCTTTGACAGCTCCAGCCCCTCCAAAATTTCCTTTTCCAAGCTTTTGCTGACCAAACATTCGACCCACGTGCTCATAGCCCCATCCTTTTCCTTGTTGTCCTTGGGGGCGGCAATCACATGTTCATTTACCTGGTGCAGAGTCCATTTAGTCTGCTGCTCCGTATGACCCACTGGAGATTCCTGCTCAATTTCTTCATTTGAAATTTTGAGCAGATTCTGCTCCCACTCTCGCTCTATTGCTCCATTTCTTTAGCATTGTAAATTGTGATAACTTGGTTGAAGCTTTGTATTCATCACTACACATGGAATAAAAGCTAGAATTATTCTGTTTCTCTTCCTTGTTTTTCCTCTATTTCCCTTTTGTATTCAATTTGTAAGCATGGTGATTAAAGAGAGATTTGAATTTTCGATGAATGAGCCTTACAAAACTTTGTGTTTATGTGGGTTTTGTTTGTCTCACTAACCACTTCATTGTCACTTTCTTCTATATTGAATGTTGAACTACTCTGGTTACTGGGTGTGAAGCTCTGTAACCTACTCACATGAGTAATCTTCCTTGACTAGTTTTCCCCCTTTTTCCTCAATTTTGTAACTTACTCCATTGTACCCCCATACAAGCACTTCACCACAGGTTCAGTGGAGTTTCCCTGTGTGATCCCCGACCAATTTGGCCACCTACAACATTTAGATTAGGATTACGATTAGTTACATTCAATAATGGGAGCTATATCATTTAATGTAGAGGGGTGTAGCCCTGTGAATGTTGGTTGAGACACTTGATTTTCCACCTAAAAAATTTTCTCACCAACAATTTTTGGCAACTCTGTTGGGGAGTGATTTGCCTAAGTGCACCAAAAAAGGAATCTCTACCCAAAAATCAAAAAATACAAAAATACAAAAAGAGGATATATTCAAAAATACAAAAAAAGGAGTATTTGGATGATCAAAATCATCTTTTCTTATTGAGAAATATACAAGTTTCAAGAGTTAAGGAAGAAGCAGTTGAAGCAGAAGAAATAATGGTAGACGAAGAAAGAGAAATACCCTAACCCATTGTTCCATGGGGAAGGAATCTAGGTCCACTTGCTCTTGTACCTCCTCTTCATGCTCTTATGACATGTTCCTATAAGAACCTTACAAAGTTCAAAGGTGATGGCATGTAGCTTCCTGAGGAGCACGTAAAAAATTTCATCATTACATGTGGTGTGTTGGGTATTGAACACAAAGACATATCTGTAAGACTATTTGTAGAGTATCTCGAAGAAATAATAGTTGAATGGTTCTACCTCTTGCCAGTCTGATCCATCACTTCTTGGAATGAAATCAAGAGCAAGTTAGAGGGAAGATTCAAATTTATTGAGGGTTTTGAAGACCTCCTTGTCTAATTGGTACAAATGAAGAAAGAAGAAAATGAAACTATGAGAGACTTCGTCGCTCATTTCTACTAGTTACTCTGGAGGATACCAGAAGTGGATTCACCATTACAAAACAAAGTCAAGAGATTCTTTATTTGTGCTCAATAGATGGAGGTGGAATTTTTCCCACAAAGAGTTAAACCTAGGGATATTACATAAGCACAAATATTGGCCATTGAACTTGATGATGATCTCATTCAAGAATCCCTCCAAGGGTAAAGCTCAACATTCTGGAGATGAAAGAGCCAATCCCGTTATTTAAAAAATGGCTAATGATATGTTTTCCATGAAAAATCAACTCTCTCAGATCATAGGAGCACCCTAAAGGTTTGCCTTGGAAGCTCCACCAGTCACTGCAATGTGTGATAATTACGAAGATGATGAAGAAGAAAGTTTTAGATATGAAGAGGAAGGAGAAAATGAATATGCTAGAATTGGGTTTTGTGAATGTACGCTTGATGATGAAGAATCCACGAACAATTATTCATATGTGGTATTCACCCAATCCCAAAAGGTGAAAAAAGGATCTTCTTCCATTGCCAAACTAAGAAAGCGAATCCTCCAATGGGGACTATGAGAAAAATAACAACAAAAAAGGATCATCAAATCCTACTTCAACAAGGACAACTAAGAAGAAACATGAACCCACCCCAACCAAGAATCCTTCTACCTCTTCAAGTAAGTCCTCTTATGATTCTCTTAAAATTTTAGTTTCTAAAAATATTTGTGTTAATGCTGCCATAACCCATGATTTTCCCACCTCCTCTCCATCTTTAGACATTGTTGACCATTTCAAAAATCCAAAATCCAAATATTTGCATTTGAATACTTTAGAACTCATCCTAAACAATTAGAGAAACTCATTCAACATGTCAAAGGTAGTCACCTTGTTCCTAAAGATGCCTCCACCAAAGAACCACCACTTGCATCCCAATCCACTCCATCTCTGAATTACCTCACTTCCACACCCTCTACATCTAAGAAGGTTGATCCATTCTACATTTCCTTATTAGTCAACGGGTACAAGATAAAAAATTACATAATTGAATTTTGTGCCTTGAACAACGTCATGCCCAAAAAAGTTGCTAAAGCTCTTGGTCTCTCCCTTTCCTCCACCTCTAGTAAATTTCTATCAATGGAGATGAAATGATTGCCTCTCATCAGACAAGTCAAAGATTTCGAGGTAGCATTGACGGACTTCCCAGACAAGAAAATCACAAAGAGAATCCTTGTAGTAGACATGCCTGCCTCATATGATACGTTTTTGGGTTGAAGCTTCTACCAAGATGTTGGAGGAGATATGCTACTGAATTGGTCACATGCCACCATCCCGATCAACGATAAAATTTTTTTAGTTCACATTAGAAAAATGAAGTATACTGTTCAATGTCCAAAAGACCTAATGGTAGATATACCGTGCCACAATTCCAAACTTGAAAAACTCTTCATAACCTTCAAGGAGGATCTTGGGCTGCCGTTGTTGGTGGAGGAATGTCCAAGTATCATAGAGCCATTCAAATAACACAACAAAGAGTTGATGAAGGCCGAGTTTGAAAGGATGCAATTTTCATGGGATGAAGGTGTAGAAAAAGTTTCCATAGTAGATGCCGAGGATGGTGATGTGAACCTTGACTTGAAAAAAAGATATCTTGAAGTGATGAGAGATGCAGACTAGAAATAAGGAATGATGCTCAACACCTTCTTAATAGAAAAATTCAATGTTTTCAATGACTCTCTCAAGGATCAATATGATTCTTCATGTGATGAGTGTTCTAGTGAACTTGAAAGATTCTCTTTCTCATTAGAAGAAGATTATGGGGAACAAAAAAATGGTAGCATACCTTCACCTCTCAAACCTAAAATGCAACATACTCAGGAAAATGATGATTTATAGATTCCTCAGTTCTCGATAATCAAAAACAGGAAGATGGTGATGATGAAATTTTAGTTCCAGTGTTTTTCTCATTTAATTTTAATGTAGATGGAAAAATTCTCAATAAAAAATGGAGGAATGGATTTTTTCCAGGTCCTCACGCTGATTTTTCTAAAAATGTAAACCTTCTCAATAGATTTCAACCTTTCAGTACTTACTCCCCTCAAGAAATAGATGTTCACAACACAAAAATGGAGGATGAAGCCCAAAATGGACAAGGCAAGGAAGATGATTTTTTTTAGATTAAAGACATTATTTTGAACTCATTCTCTTTCCAAGAGGGTAATGTAATGCAAGCAACATAGCGTATAGGAAAGCACATGGCAGAAGATTTGGGGCATAAGAAAGACAACTCCATAGCTCAATTGAAGAATGCATAACATTAAGAAGTGGGAAATGATGCCAAAATTATTAGAACATATATTGAGAATAAGCCTATAAAAGTCATGGTCATGAAGTGGATGCATAAAAAATAAAATATGTCAGGTTATGGATATGATAAGTCAAGAGTGACCAAGAAACATCTTCATGATAATGGTAAAAAATCAACAAATAAAAATAACCTGAAAGACAAGGAGAAGTCAGAAAGAAGATGTTATAGTAATGAAGGAGGTGGGATGTACAAGCAAGCTAGAAATCAAGATATATTTATCAAGAAGCTGAGAAGAGGTTCATGCTTCAGTGAACCTATCAATGGATTTGTAGAAGAATGACATTCAATGAAACCTGTTCACGGGTAAGCACTCAATTCAAATTTGCACTTTAGTGAAAGTGGGTCATCCCCTGCATGTACATAGGTGATTTAGGTTGTTTCCCTTTCCTGTTGTGTGTTTTTTACCCTTTTGGTGTGTTTCCCTTCCATTATTTTGTTTACATGTGTGTGTGTGTTCAATAAAAGAAGTTGTGTAGCCTATCTTTCTAGTGACTCTGTAGGCCCCAATGGATAAGGCACTAGTCAATATATGTTGAGATTCTAGGATTCCTCATGCAATGTATTCACTGTGCTTAGTTTATACCATGTACCCAAGCTAGACCCAACTATTTTCATGCAAAATTGCAACAGGAAAATTTACAATTTTCAAGCATGACAAGATACCCTTGCGTCAAAATTTTTCAAATTTCACCTTTCCAAAATACCCTAAGTCTACCTGTCCTCAGCACTGGCCTTACCCAATTAGTCAAATTACCCCCTAGTGGATGTTAAATCAATCCTCTATGTGAATTATAAAATTCAAGTCAATCCCCCTATGTGATTTTAGGAGTTCTTAAAGAATGTCAATTTTGGGCAGTTTTGGGAAGGGCTACCATTGGCCTTCTCGGGACTGGTGCAACCCCCTTGAATGGAATGAAGGATAAAAAACAACATGTATATGAATCAAAGGTATAATAATTTCAAGGAATTTATTTTGGAAGACTCAAAAAATATTTGGAGTTGGGTCAAATTCATCAAAAACAAGGTTCTTAGGCCTAGGTAGTGCATAGGGCCAAAAAAGCTACTGAGCTTCAGGAAGTGATTCTGGGAGCTCTGGATGGAGTTAGGAGCTAAAAAATAAATCTTCAAAAAGGAAATTTAGATCTCTACAATATGGTGAAATCATATTTTTCACTACACTTTGGCGCAATATGTTTATATCTAGTTTTTTCCATTCTCAACTAGGGATTCAAAACAAAAATCCACCTTTTCAGGGCCTAAATGGAGGAATAAAGAGCTGAGACCCTCACCATTGGATTAATAAGGAAATTTTCAGTCAAATTAATATAAAATGTTGCCAAAAATTTCCATTGGGAGCTCAAGTTATTGTCATTTCAAGTTACCCTCAAGGTAAGCTTCCAACAGTTAGTCAATTTTCCAAGAGGACACGTGTTAGCTCCAGGAGTGGCACATTTTGATGTCCCTTTCATCCCTTAAGAAAAGGAATATGGGGGACAATAAAATTCTCCTAGCCCCATTTCACCCTCTGGTCACACATAAAACCCTCTAGATCGCAAGTTTAGCCCCAGATGTTTATTGGAGCCTATCCCCTCAATCGTTCAAAACATGACAAGTGGCACAACCTGGTGTGATGTGAAATTTGATGACACTTTAATCCCTTTAGATTGATGGATATAGGGGATAGGAAAATGTTCCCAGCCCTAGGTATCTCTCCTGGTCCTCTATACATTCGAATTCTAGCCCAAATGCTCAACCGTTGGATGTTTGACAAGTGTCGCGAGGAGAACAATGTGAAAATTGATGTCCCTTTCATCACTTTAGATAAAGTTACATCAGGGATGCAAAAATGTACCTGAATCTAGCTTCAAAATTTGAAAAAAATTCTAACTCATTGGTGCTTTTTGTTGTTTCTCTATTATTGCCCATGAAGCTCACTGCTGGAAGAAAGTTACAAAGAACTTGAAAAAATCCATTGCCCCTCCTCATTTCTTATTCCCTTAATTATTCCTACAAGTCAAGAACTGCAATAAAATATTTTCTTTTTCTTTTTCAGCTACCACCATGTCCGTTTAGTGCAAGAAACACTCATGAACCAAAACGGTGAAATGCTCATATCTCACAATCTGGAGCATAGATTGAAGTGAGGTTTTTTGTAGAACTCCTTATTTTCAAATGCCTTCAATATGAAACAAAAAATATGAAATGATTCCCAAGATTATTAATTGGAATTAAAACTCAATTTTGTGCCCTAGCTTCTTCTCCTTTGATTTCCCATCAAACTGGCAAGCGGGAGAAGCTAAATTTTTGCACACTAAATCCACGAGAAAAACTTATCCTGATGGAATTTGTTTCGTAACAATCTGAGGTGGAAAAGGATACCTGAAATATTTGAGCTCCATTAATGGCTTCCATGACACAATAGTGAAAAAATCAACAAGTTACTTCTCCACTTCTCAAGGTTCCAGTCGACGTAATCACGTGAAAATCGGTGCAAGTTATCCTTGAAAAATATAGTTTTGCATGAAATAGTTTTCACGCCATGTGATGCAGCCTAGAATTCACCAACAAAATCCCAAGCATGTTGGCACATCACTCAGCTTGGACCAAGCACTCACCCGAAGCACGCAAAGGTACCAGGCCCCTCTTTAGGGTTACTGTTGCAGGATGTTAGCATGATGAAGACTTAAAGCTTTTAGATATATGCCTAATATATCATTCTACAATACATATTTAGATCGAGATCTAGAGAATAACATACTCAAGAGATAACCATTATGAAATCAAGCATGCATGAACCAATTATACTCATGATTTGACGCTTTGATTTATCCAACACATTCCATTGCATTAAACATGATAAATACACAAGCTTATTACAATATATAATACCAAAGTCTATGCGTGCATCAGATTTGGAAGCATAACCTCATAATAAATTAGTTCTTACATTCCCCGCCATGCCACACAATTATTTTCATATTTATAAGGGTGGGGACTTTCCCTTCACCACTTATCCAATGCCAAAATAGGTTGCATGTTATTATTAGCCATGCGCCATTAAAAAAATAGCCACACATGCAAGTGTGCTAACAATAGACTCCTTCTAATTAAGTATCACTATTAGATCTATTCTCATCATATATCCATGTAAAGCATTTCATAGCCAATCCTCCAAAAATAGCCAATGCATGTTGCGCAAGTCTTTGATCGGTTTGTGTGTTCCGCACGCTATCTCTAAAAATAGCTCCTCATCATGAAAATGGCTAAGTCCCGAATCTGTCTCTTTCCTTAGTGTGTGATTCCTTTTCAATCCTCCCATGCTTTTGAATGCACTTTGATATTCTGTGCGAACCTTTTGTATGTTCCTTGCTAAGTTACATACTTTAACTGATCAACATTACCCCACACTAATTCCATTGCCTCCTCGACAATGGTTGTCTCCAAAATGAATCAAATAATATGAATAGAAGAATAGAAATAATTTTGATGAATAAAATAATGTCTTTACCCTACAATATCTTCTATTGTGCACTTGTTCATTTTTGTACTCAACAACGCATCTAGATCCTTCTTATTATCTGATGTACGATGGTTGTAATTGTTGATTTTACATTGATGGATGTGGGAATCCCATTCTTTCCCTATAATCATGCCCTCTAGATACCACATTTATGAGAAATTACTCTCGGGAGCAATTTCTTCTTCCACTTCGACCTTCTTCTTTCCTTTTACTCCTGCTGCGGGTGATTTCTTCGGTGCCATCTAAAAATTCTCTCTTTTCTACCCTCTGTAACCGAGTAAGTTGAAACCCTAGTTCAAATCTCCATGTCCTAGTGGAAATCATGCACCCTAGCTCATTTGAAATGTGTCTATTTCGCTCAAACCCTTCACCTATGGGAATGCAAGATTCTCATGTGCAAAAACCTTCTCTCCATGTCTGGTTTCACACTCTTCACACCTCAACATGATTTCTCGGCTCGTTCGCACTTATATCTTTTCAAATTTTCTTAATTGCAATGGTAAAAATGAAATCACATCTCATCCTTATATAGACTTTTTAAAAGTTAGAGTATTTATTTCTCCTCCACCTACAAATAATCCTCTCATTAACTGACCATTTTCATTCCTTCCACGTGGTACATCTTCGCGCCCAAGCTATAACCTTCTAGTGCGCCATCCTAACTTTTGGCTGCAGAATTCTCTTCAGCGCACTTCCATGCACCTGAGTACCTTGTCAATGCATCTTCCACTAGTAGTCTTCACGGTCTTTGCTTATCTCACGTTATACTTGTTTCTTCATTTACCTTCACTTATGTTCCTCATTTCCAGAAGTAATCTTTTTTTCTCTTTCAATTTTCCAAATTGAATAACACCCGTAGTAGTTAGTTCCTTTCATGTGTACTTATTTTCATCAGTCGTGTACCTAGATATCAATAACCACCCCACACTAAGGGTATGTGCAGTCCTCTGTGCATAAAAATTTATCCAAATAGTAATTAGATTCTGGTGCGTAAACACACTTATTACATAAACACACCAACTAAACTGAAAAAGCAGAGCGATAAAGAAGGAAACACATTAAGGAAATACAAAATTGACAACCTAATCTAAATGGCAAAACTACCTTATTACAAATAACAAGAAGACTTATTTATAGTAGGGCTTCAGCCTACTCCCATTGAATTATCTAGGTAACCGTATTCCGTTAAGCATCTCTAATTAACAAACACTTGTTTCAAGTATGTGAGTTAACATATGGCCCCAACCAATGTACCTTGAGTTTTCCTAGATGGCAAAAAAATCTAGAATCATAAAGGAGCACCATCTATCCCATCTTAAGATTTTTATCCCTAATATTCCTGTCATGACATGCTTTCTGCCTAGACTTCTCTTGTTTTTGAATCCAACGTGCTATTTCTCATCACTCATCCATCCAGATTAACTTTACAATTCGTTCTTCTAATGCTTGCTAATTAGCTAGACCTCAAGTGTGCACAATATGCAAAGATGGTAACATGAATTCCATAGGAAGAACTACTTTTGCGCCAAACACTAACTGAAAATGGTGTGGATTTGTTGAACCTTTTATATGTTGTTCGATATGCCCAAAGTACTACAAATACTTTATCATCCCAATCCTTCCTTCCAACATCATATATTTTTTTCAATGCCTGGCTCAACATTTTGTTGAAATCCTCAAAACTCCCATTTTCCTGAGGATAATATGGTGTATTCTTCTGGTGTGTAATCATGAATTCATCCAATAAAATTTTGAATGTCTCATTCAGAAAGTGTGTGCCCCTATCACTAGTCAAACTTAAAGGACATCCATACCATGTAATGATATTTTCCCATAGAAACCTAGCTGTTATAGCTACTGTGCAATCCTTTGTAGGTGCTGCTTCTACCCACCTTGTCAGATTATATGTACATGTTATGATATAACACGATCTAGTCCTGTGTGTGGTTGGTGAAATAGGACCCACAAAATATATAGCCCATTTCTCAAATGGTTCTAAACTATTAATAGGTCTTAGAGGTGTTTCATCTCATTGACCTGGTTTCCCAAGATGCTGATAGTGATCACAAGCCTTGCAATAGTCCTTACAATGTTTATATAGGGTCTCCCACCATAATCCAGAAGGTAGAATCTTACACATAGTGGCATCACCTACATAGTGGCCATTTGTAATACTACCATGAGCTTCTTCCATAATATATGCGTGCTCATGTTCCAGTATGCAACGGTGCAATAATTCATCCCAACCTAACTTATACAGGTCACCGCTAATTAACTTATAGGGTATTGCACATATAGCAAGTTGCATTTTCTCTAAGGATTTCATTCCTTCTAGTGTCATGCTTGTTTATCAGGAAGACAACAATTTCCTCTAATTATGATGGCACTTGCTGTAACCTATATAACTATGTATATGACATGGTATCTTCAATTGCCTGTGCTTCTTCTCCTGACTGTATTATGGATAAATGGTCTGATCCAGAATTATATTTTCCTGGTTTTACCACAAATGTGAAATCAAATTCTTGAAATAAGAGTACCCATCTGTATATGCACCCCTATAAAATGAGTTTTTTTACAAAATACTTCAATGCCATGTGATCTATATAAAAGACAAATGGTGTAGCAAGCAGGTACTGTTAGAATTTATGTAGCGTATGGATCATTAAAAAAGCTTCACACTCTATAGTTGTGTAATTTTGTTCTGTAGGAGTCATATTTCTACTATCAAAATAGATAGGATGATCTATAATACCTTCTCCAGGCTGAGCATATACTACGCCAATGGTCATGCCAGAGGTGTCCACATGTACATGAAATGGTTGGTCCCACAAAGGAAAATGCAGAATAGGTGTGGTAGTAAGTTTCTCTTTTAATGTCTTGAATGCATGCTACTGTAGTTATCCCCAGTAGAATGTACCTTTCCTTTTCAGTAACTCCTCTAATGGTGTGGAAAATTTGGCATATCATTTAATAAACTTCCTGTAATATCCTGTATGACCTAAAAATCTATGCACCTCACTGTGACTGGTAGGCTCTTTTAGGCCTATAATGACTGCAACCTTAGCTGGATCAACCAAAAAACCTTCCTTGTAGATTATATGTCTTGACAGTATTCCAAATGGTGTGGAAAATATGCACTTGTTGATGTTCAAATATATACTCAACTATCTACATATTTCAAACATTAAGCATAGATTTTCACAATGATCCTTAACTAATCCATACATCGTCAAATCATACAAATAAACCTATAAGAAGTTGTGAATAAACTCCTTAAATGCTTGAACAACTATGTGTAAAAATACAGAAGGCACATTTTTTAGACCAAAAGGCATCACAGTATAGGTGAAGCTACCCCATTCAGTAGTAAAAGTAGTATTTTTCTAATTTGGTGATACCCAAAGAACCCATATGTAAACGAATAGATTTCACATTGTGCAATGCCTTCTAGTATTTACTTAGTGAATGGCGTAGGAAAGGGATCAGTCACACATGCGACATTCAGCTCCATGTAGTCCACACAGATCCTAATCCATCCATCCTTCTTGGTACTGATCACCATTGGACTAACCCATTCCGACTCGTTGAGGGGCTTGATGATTCCAGACTCCAACATTTTGTCAATCTATTCTTTGACCTTTTTGCGAAAGTTGGGATTCATCCTGTAGGGTCTCTTTCAAACTGGGCATGCACCCTCTTTAAGATTTATCTTCATCTCCCCTAATAATTCATGCATGCGTTTAAGTTCATGGTACCCTCGAGGGAATAAGTCCTGATAATCCCATCGTATCTCTATTATTTTTGCTACTTCAGAGTCTGACCAATAGTCTCCAATTATGGCTTCTTTAGGCTCAACATCTGATCCAATATTCACCATCTTTGTGTTCATAGGTTATGTTATCTTGTTTTAGTGATTTTAGCTAAAATTGAGATAACCATAGGAAAATTTTGGGAAAATCTCTTAAAATTCCCTTTGAAAGAGATTTTCAGGTTTTCGGGTTTCCATTGCATGAAAACATAATACCTACATACAACATGTCTCATGTTCCCCGAAACCCGAAACCCGATTGCCTAAGTACCTCATGTCAGGTTTTCAGAACTTCCAAGCATCAGAACATGCCTTGACAAATACATGTTTTCCAAAACCTGAAACCTGAAATGAAACAAATTGGGTTTTCGGGACCTAGAAGCATCTAAACATCCAATGCATCATGTCTCATGTTTCTCGAAACCCGAAACCCGAAATTAAGAAAATGCATCATGTCTCATGTTTCCTGAAACCTGAAACCTGAAATGCATCATGTCTCATGTTTCCCAAAACCTAAAACCTGAAATGCATCATGTCTCATGTTTCCCAAAACCTAAAACCAAAAATGCATCATGTCTCATGTTTCCTGAAACCTGAAACTCGAAAGGCATCATGTCTCATGTTTCCCAAAACATAAAACCCAAAATGAAGGAAATGCAGGATGTCTCATGTTTCCTGAAACCCAAAACCCGAAATGCTACATGTCTCATGTTTCCCAAAACCTGAAACCCGAAATGCATCATGTCTCATGTTTCCCAAAACCTGAAACCAGAAATGCATCATGTCTCATGTTTCCTGAAACTTGAAAGCCAAAATGAAGTAAATGCATCATGTCTCATGTTTCCTAAAACCTGAAACCCAAAATGCATCATGTATCATGTTTCCTGAAACTTGAAACCTGAAATACATCATGTCTCATGTTTCCCAAAACCCGAAACCTGAAACCTGAAATGCATCATGTCTCATGTTTCCTGAAACCCAAAACCTGAAATGCATCATGTCTCATGTTTCCTGAAACCTGAAATGAAGCACATCCTTTGTTATGGGTTTTCAGACGCTCCAAGCATGATGACATGTCATTAATGTCTAGTTGTCTGACAGTTGGCACATGCGTCAAGTGAGGTGTAATTAATGTTTCATGTCATTTCCATCCAGAGATTGACATGTCTTTTTCATTTTTGTTTCGTCACATAGGAAGTAAATTTTGACTTGGTCTCCTATGTGAGAGTCAAGCAAAATAGGATTCTTGTTAAAATGACTATTTTCTAGGATTTATCCTATTTTCTCTCTACTCTTTCTATTATAAATAGGAGAGGTTTGTGCATTCCAAAGGAGGAGAGATTTTTGATCAAGAGCTATTGTGAAGAAGAAGAAAAACTTTGTATTTTTTTTTAAATTATTGAGGAATAGAAACAGGTGTTATTTTTGCAAACTTTGTGTTGTGGGATTCATCTATCTTAGGAGATTGTTCTTACGTGCAAGATCTTAAGCTATTCTTTGTTCTTACGTGCAAGATCTTAAGCTATTCTTTGTTTAGTGTTCTTGATTATTTTAATTGCGCCAAACATTACACTCATTATTTAAAACTCGTATAAGTATTTCTTGATCTGCATTTGCTTGAAAGAAAATACGTTCCTCTTATTCTCTTCTCACTTTGTTTCTTCCTTAATAGTTTCCTTTCTAACACATTCTATTTCTGAAACTGTAATATTTTCATTTTGTGTTGATATGGATTCTAGGATTGTATCCCAACCCCAATGGTTATAATAGTGTGAATATTTTACATATTATTTCTGTTGTGTTTTAGATTAGTAATAAACATGCAGCCTCACCTATCTTTGAGGAGGGATTTAATGCCATGTACTGTGGTTGAACCTCATATTTTGGTCTGAAAAAATATCCAACCAACAGGTTCGTGATAGGTGTGCATGGTATTATCTGCACTATCCAAAACCTCACACCTACCGATTTAATGGTTTACATCTAGATCTTCTACTTATTTTTCATCCACTAAGTAGACCATTTTTCCTTTTTCTTTCTCAAGGAAAGCACCCAATTTAGTGTGGCATAGGCCTCTATCTCTTAAACAAGATGCACTCCTAATATTCCTTCATCTAATAACTCCTGAAGGAGTTCTTCATCCTTGAAACTATCTCCCATTGTTAAGCGCTTTATGAATTTTAATGCTTCTTCCACCAGAGGATTGGTAGAGAAGAAGTCAAATGTCTGGGCTATTCTTGCAATTAAATCCGTCTGATTTCCAATCTCTCTATGGAATTCAGCATAGACATACCAAGCACATGCACAACCTTGTAAAGTGGAATAAAACTTGTGCGCCCAGAGAAAATGTGGTAAAGCTTCCTATCCCTCTGTCCAGAGTCTCTCACACTTCTGAATGTGGTGCTAAAAAGTTGATTACCATGATAAGTACAACTTTGAGTAGGTGCATTTCTCCTGTAGAACCTAGTGGCAAGAGAAATCCTAATTCCGTTCCATCCTATAAGATTATCCTTGTGGACCACCTACCAGCACGCTATTGTCCCACGTAGTGTATATGCTAGCATATTTATTATTTCCAGCGGATCTATCCACTGTTCCTCTATGGCACATAGGAACACTATAGGATATCCTTCTCCAGTGTAACAAGGTACTGAGTTGTTACCTATTCTTCTGACATAACACTGTTTTCTACCCTTAGGAAATATACGCTTTACTTCGTGCCCCATCAAATCATAAGTTCTATGAGCCCAATTATCACAAGCAACACTTGTAGTATCGCTATGATATTGTGTATCTTCCCACTGAAGGATTCCTTCTTTACATGGCTCAAGCACCTCTAGATCCCATATGGTGCATACATAAATCCTATTTAGGTCTTCTTCACTCAAGGGCTCAACATAGGGTGTATATTTTCCATTTGTTAAAGGGATAATAACTCTTTCATCTTTATTTTCAAAGTTGATATAACCCTTGTTGAACCAAAGATCAACATTATTTACATAGCACCAAGGATGCCCCAATAGATTTGGGAAGCTATCTGACTATGTCAGTGCTAAAACCTCAAAGTCTCTAGTGAACTTGGCTCCTTGTATGGTAATGGATGCATCTTTTAAAACTCCGATGGGAGTGGCCTTAGTTTGATTAGCCATGAACAATACATTAGAGGAAGGTTGCAATGGGAGTTACTGTCTGATTATCCAGGCCCTTCTTTAGGGTTAATGTTGCAGGATGTTAGCATGATGAAGACTTAAAACATTTAGATCTATGCCTAATATATCATTCTACAATACATATTCATATCTAGATCTAGAGAATAACAGACTTAAGAGATAACCATTATGAAATCAAGCATGCATGAACCAATTATACTCATGATTTGACACTCTGATTCAGCCATCACATTCCATTGCATTAAACATGATAAATAGATAGAAGCTTATTACAATAGATAATACCAAAGTCTACGTGTGCATCAGATTTGGTAGCATAACCTCACAATAAATCAGTTCTTACATTCCCCCCATGCCACACAATTATTTTCATATTTATAAGGGCGGGGACTTTCCCTTCACCGCTTATCCAATCCCAAAAGAGGTCACATGTTATTATTAGCCATACGCCATTAAAAAAATAGCCACACATGCAAGTGCACTAATAATAGACTCCTTCTAATTAACTGTCAGTAGTAGATCTATTCTCAGCCCGTATCTATGCAAAGTGCTTCATAGCCGATCCTCCAAAAATAGTCAATGCATGTTGCACAAGTCTTTGACCGGTTTGTGTGCTCTTTTCTCATTGTGAAAATGACTAAGTCTCGAATCTATCTCTATCCTCATTGTTTCATTCCTTTTCAATCCTCTCGTGCTTTTGAATGCACTCTGATCTTCTGCATGAACCTTCTGTATGTTTCTTTCTGAGTGTCATACTTTAACCGATCAACACCATGAAGTCACTATTTTTTAGGGATATGGAGGGTTGTATTTTTTTATCAGCATTCTTCCCTCTTTAAAGAAAATTTTAAATTCCTGAAGATCCAGTGGGTGAAATCATCCAAAATTTGGAGGGAAGGGTCTCTAAAAAAATTAGTTTCTTTCAAACTAGTT